>OX578146.1:81288878-81951378 GCA_951213105.1 Amaurobius ferox | reverse complement strand
ACCGTCCTTGAACGCAATATAAGGCTACACATAGGTATTTCATAGCCGGCGTTATGTTTGCTAGTCATGTTATTACGATACGTTTTACAACACGTTTTAAACGAAATGTAAATTGTATTTACGTGAACATAGAATTTTTCTGGAAAATTGGGGAAGCATTTATTATTTACTTTGAGGTGAATGTATAGGAAACTTTATACGAGAAAGCAGTTTAACATCAATAAGTAAGGGGCTGGTCCATAGGAAAGAGTAATGCGGATAGTCTGAATTATTGTGTATTTTTGTGATTTTGTATTTATATGGCGATAATATTGCCAATAGGTCTTATATCCAGTTTTTTCAAAGTAGCCACTTTGACTAGGATTTCAAACATTAGTTTTGAATATATTGATTTTAGAGTATTAAATAACCACGAGTGAAGTAATTTCAAACATTAATATTTTAAATTATTTGTTTTTGATTTTAGAGCATTAAATAACAACGTGTGAAGTAATTTCAAACATTAGTATTTTAAATTATTTGTTTCTGATTTTAGAGCATTAAATAACAACGTGTGAAGTAGTTTCAAACATTAGTATTTTAAATTAGTTGTTGTGGATATTATATTATGTCTCTTGGATTGTTTTAAGAGTATAGTAGAATATTTTTATGGGTTTACAAGTTATTAAAAATGGATATGTTTGTATGTAATTTGTTCTTATGTTATTGAAAGGGTCATGCAGAAAATGGTGTAGGGAATATCTGCTACCAGGGAGCGTTTGCCATGGAGGAAAAAAGGTTTAACCGGAGAGATGAGGGTCACAACTCCCCCCTGTTGTATCTTCTGTTACTTTACTAGCATTTTTATAAAATAATTTTAACACATTTTACATATTTAATAGTGTATATATATATATATATATCAGTAGATCATTTATTTTTCCTTTGCGAATGGCAACACTGGTCTCTTGATTCTGGGTTACAGGGATGGACTGGTTCGGGCATATGCAGTGTTGTTTCCAGGTATTCATGTTTCCTTCATTTTTCCTTCTTTATGTATGCTGTCCAAGTAGAAATAGTTTATAGATATAATCTATATATTTCTCCAGAAACATACATATTTTGTATTTGCTTCTTCAAAATACTTGGACCCGAAGAAGAATTTTGCGAAGTGGACAATTCCATGTTTTAAGGCCTAGATCTTGTCCACGTGCATAGCAATATTGCTTGATTTTTTATGTTTCTCTATTATCTTCTCTTTGCCATTGGAATTTGTTGATTTTCTTTAACTTGATGACTAATAATTTGCATTTTTTTCCCCATTTGATTGAAGATTTGCTGTTTTTTACATTTATTTTGTGGGTTTTTTAAAAAGTTAGGTCTTTCGAGTTGCAGCTTCTCACTTTTATTTCATTGGACTTTCAAACTATTATTAATTGAAATCATTTTATTTATAAGCCTCCATTTGCGCAATAAATTAAATGTATTTTGCATTGTCATTCTTACTGCTTAATATCTTTAATTTCTTTACATATTCATATTTGCAAAGTACCCTTCATATTCTTAGCAAGCTACGGCATTTATGAAATAATATATATATATATATATATATATATATATATATATATATATATATATATATATATATATATATATATATATATATATATATATATATATATTATATATATATATATATATATATATATATATATATATTATATATATATATATATATATATATGTATATATAAATATAAGTTTCAACACCATGAATTATATATATAATATATATATATATATATATATATATATATATATAATTCCTGGTGTTGAAACTTGTCTATTTGTATATCAATTGTCAACAATTGATTGAATATCTTCTTCAGGAGTATTTCCTATAATTCACAACAGATGGCGCACTCTATTTGCATTAGAGTTTTATTTTTTTATAACTTTATTTCAGACCCTATTGCTATTATTTTACAATTTGGAAAAAAAAAGCATTTCATCTTCATTACCAAAAAATATCACTTCATCTTCATTACCAAAAAAATATGGAAAAATTCAATTTTCTGAAGAAAATTATAAACTTTAGGCCTCTTGCCGTAGACCTAAATTTTTTTCAATTGGTCCTAATATTCTGTGGTATATTTGGGTCCATATAGAAAACTTTTTATCAAGTTAGAGTTTTGCATTTCCAAAACAGATTTTTCGATGCACCTTAGTGTCTACATCGACTTTTACTTTAAAACCTCATCAGCTCATCATCTACATGGCTTCAAACCTACATCGATCATCATCAAAGTTTTACTAACGGACAACCATTTCGATACACCAACTTTTCATCAAATCATTCCCAATCCTCTTTTGATATCGTGCACAAAATACATGACTTGCTCTGCTGGCTCCTCCTTCAAACCTCTCCCTTTGTTCCATTGGCTGGTCAGCGTCTGCAAAGAAGTTGTAACTGGTCAGCGGCTGCAAAGAAGTTGTAACTGGCCAGCGATACACTGAGCGTAACTGCTTGAGGTCCTAATCATCAAGTAACTATTTTATGCATGTGGAATTCCTTATTACCCCACATACATTTTTTTGAACTAAGCGTCAACCATGTGTGGCTGTCTGACTACATTCTTTGTTTGACGCTTATAAATTTTATTAACACTATCTGGTACTTGTGGTCTAAAATCATAAATGTCTTATAGGCTTCACTCATTCAAATGCAAACAAGGCACGTGGTATCAAACTTCCAAACGTAAAACGTCAAAATTAAACTGTTCTCAGTAGGTATAAAAAAGACCAAATTCGACACAAACACTTCCTTACAAAAATTTAACTTTTCGTAAGTTTCGAATATGCCACAATTCCTCGAATGAAGTATATTTGTTGAAATTGTCTTTCTTCATATTATAGACGTCTTCCTCTTTTAATTGCCATATATTGTCCAATTCGAGAGATTTTATATTGTGAAAAAATTAAATTATGGATTTTGATTCCCCAAAATGTATTTATTGATTTGGAAAAGTGTTTTGGATTACGAGTTTTAAAATCATCAGAAGCGGAAATTACTCACAAAAAACTCAATTCTTTACAGAAACATATTTCGTGCAAATAATCACAAAAAATCTATAAATCGTGCAACGGATTCCATTTAGGTATCATTTTAAATATTGTTAATCCGGCTATACGGTGATGCAGAGATTTAAACACTGCATGTGCAATAACTTCAACAACCATGTCAAATGTGTTGAAGTTCCAATGTCTAAAATCTTTCGAAGTTTCACTTTAACACAAATACTTCGAAGATTGGATATATCATTTAAAACCGATCTCTACTTTTAATTTTATCTGAACAGACATATGTCTTGACACACGTAGGGTTGGGTTTAGTTTAATAGTAAATAAGTATAATATCCTTAAATTGCATTATGATTAAATGGTATAAGTATTTAAAGTAGGTATATTAGACAGATAGCAGGCATTATTTTGAAATAAAAGAGCGAATAACTGAGGTCTTTTATAATATAAGCTACTTTATTTTATATACAGTAAATTATTCCTTTTTATTGTTAGTAACTAGTACGGACAGTGATGAAATTAGGCCAATTAACGGAAAAAATACACTCAGACAGAAATTTTCTTTATTTGAAATGTTGAAACGAGGTTTTGCTACAATTTATAGACCGGGAAATTGATTATTTTCTTAGAGTACTGGAAATTAAGACTTTTTCTTCTGCTAAATTAGGAATTTACGTGATTGCGTTCTGGCAAATAAATTAAATAAAAGTTAAAGAAAATAAATGTATAGTCAGTGTTGTCAGACACTTTGTATCGAGATAAATTTCAGCAGAAAATGTAATTCCCTATAATTTTGGAATTTTTAGCATTTTATCAGAGAGGAAAAGGGGGAAATAATCCATTCTGTTTTTTTTAATTTATGTTGATGTATACCGACATGTTATATACCATATTATATACCGACGATATATACTGCATCTTATATATCTATACCATATATATATACCGATACAGGGGCCGGTTTCTCTATAGTCATTAACAGTAATGACCATAAGAAGGACCATTCGATGTTTGGCTAAGAACTTTAACCCTTGCCATACTGACATGGGGTCAATTTGACCCCATCTGGATATTTTGCAGCTTTTTTTTGCATTTAAAAATTGTATACTAAAATTATTTTCTAAGAATTATCCTATAAAGGTATCTTTTATAATTTAGTAAGCTTAGTAAATTTCGGGCATTTCTATTTTTTTTTTATTTGTAGAAATTGCGAATGGGGTCACATTGACCCCATCTTAGGCAATAAGGGAAAATTAAATTTTTGTATCAATTATCAGAAAAATGTGACAGAAAGAAAATTATTGGCTTTCTGTCAAATGTAGTTCACTAGATGGCTAATAGATGACGCTGTGGGTAGGGCATTTCCACATAAGTAAGCGTAGGTGCGCCAAATTCCGTATTTGGTCATTGCCTGCTATTCTGTTTGGTTGTGTGTAAATTTCACTGTTCACCGAAATGAATCGTCGCAGTTTGACTATCGGAGAGGCACATTCTATATTATTTGCTAAAGATCGAGGCGGCGGATGCCCCTTCAAAGTATACATGCCTGACAAACCGGGAAAATACGGCATCAAAGTCTGGATGTTTTGTGATGCTACAACATTCTACTGCTGTAAACTGCAAGTTTATTTATGCGGAACAGGTGATCAACCTGAGGTCAATTAAGGGCCCCGTGTTGTGAAAGACCGTGTAAGTTACTGGAATAATTCTGGTCGCAATGTAACTACAGATAACTTTTTATACAGATATAACTTTGGCCGAAGACCTTTCAGCATGCATTGTGACTCTGGCGGGTATCATGCGCAAAACTCGCAAAGATCTTCTTAAGTGTCTGGTCAATGTAAAACAGAGAGCAACTTATTCATCTCAATTTCGTTTCACCAAGAACCTGCCATTAGTCTCATATGTACCGAAAAGAAAACAAAAGTGTTTTTCTCCTCTCCAGCATGCACCATGACCATAGCATTTCTGATGAAAATAAACAATTCAAGCCAGACATAATCCTGGATTACAACAGTACAAAGTGTGGCGTTGATATTCTAGATAAGCTTGTTAGAGTATATACTTGCCGTAAAATTACCAAACGGTGGCCCCTGAGTTTATTTCTCAACTTCATAGATATTGCCGCCTATAATGCTTTTGTCATTTGGAGAATGAATACACAAAAAGATATCGACTTTACATATATGAAAAATGCTCGCAATTGGTTTCTGGAAGAACTTGGAGGACAGTTGGTGGAACCTCAGTTGAAACGCCGCGCTTCTCATATTGAAAATGAACCACTTGGCTTAAAGGAGTGCACAATTCAGGCTATAAAACATAGTGGAAGGAAAGTAAGAAAAGTAAAGTATCAAATCGACTCTGAGGCAGAAAGACTTTCAGTGAAAAGGGGTAGGTGTGCTATGTGCTCTAGATCAACAAATGACACCAAGTATTCGCCGAAGTGTAGCAGCTGCAGGAAGTTTATTTGCAAAAGCCATACTTCAAGTGTTATTTTGTGTATTGATTGCCACAAAAATGAGCAGCAGGATTGATAGATTGTTATAATACATTACTATCATTATTCTTATAAACGAATTTTTTAAATTTGTATTTACTTCAGTTTTAGTGCTATTTAATTATTCATAATATTGTGGAAATTACATTTTTATCTTTGCACTAAATGTTTATAGCCAGTATTATATCCCTTCATCAGTTTTCTGGCCTAATCATAATAAATACATATGGGGTCAAAATGACCCCATCTTAGGTATTTATGTAATATTTTGATCTTAGTATGGCGAGGGTTAAGTTACCTGTGTTGTGACGAAGAAGACACTATTATATATGTATAAATATGTGGAAGAATGAGGATGTTCCACAGATGAAATGTTTTACTTTGATCTAAAATATAAAAAATGGAGTCAAGGTTTATATCAATTATTATAAAGCATATTGTCCCACTAGTTTTATGCATAGAACCTAGCGACCAACCTTATCTTCTGGTGTGAGCACTTCGCATGTTTTTCAATACTTGAAAGTTTTATTTAAACTGTTTATTCAAAAAACGCGCAAAAATTACTGTAATACAAATTTCTATAAACACTGGTTTGAACATAGAATGCAATAAAATCTAAGAGTCAGCTGGTTTCGAAGAAAAAAACAACAATTTTCTTCATGTCAAGCAATATGTGGTAATGTCATTATTCTTGCCAGCTTGGTGTACTGCTTGCATAAGCGGATAAGTGCTTAAATATAGAGATGCCGAACTTTTTTGTATAAGCGAGGTTTCCCTTTTTGCTTATCTTAAAGATGTCTGTTTTTACTGTCAAAAGTGCTATTTGTTAATTTTTATTGTATTCTGTACTTATACAACGCTTATATATTAATTTGATATTATATTTTGCTCGTAGAATTGGAGAAATATTGTAGAAATATTCAGGGAATGGGGGAGAGAAAAGGAGATAAATATATATTCACACGCCTTGCACTATTTAAAAAATATATAATATTTTGTTAATGTGTTATGTATGTTGTGATTCATATCTAGTTACTTCTAGAGAAGCGAGGGTTCTGGTTGTCCTGAAACTTGCGTAGTTTGTGTGTGTGTATGTATTTGCCTTCAAGAATGCTATTTTCCTAACTTTATTGTGTACTGTGTTTAAACAACGCTTTTGCATTAATTTAGCTTTGTGTATTGCTTGTACAATTGGAGAAAACTATACAGTGAGATAGAGAAAAACGGGGAGAAAGGGGGGACATAGAGGGACGAGGGGATACTGGAGAGCTAGATAGACGAGAGAGAGCTAGAGAGAACTAGAGAGAGTGGAGAGCTAGAGAGAACTAGAGAGAATGGAGAGCTAGCGATAGGGGTACATATATATATTTACGGAAATTGCATTTTATTCTTATTATTTCACATAAATTGCATTTTAGTGGTGTATGTTGTGATACATATCTTGTTATTCCTACAGAAGAACAGTTTGCATTCTTGCTTGTCTTGAAGAACATGTCTGTTTTTGCCTTCAAAAATGAAAATTACTACATTTGATTGTATGTTGTATTTATACAACGCTTACTTATTAATTTAACATTGTCTATTGCTTGCAAAATAGAAGAATAATACGCAGAGAGATAGAGAGAGAGGTTGAGATAGAGAGATAAAGAGAGAAAGAGAGAGAGAAAGATAGAGAGGGTGAGATGAAGATATTCACATACATTGTACTTTCTTAAAGCTATATAATCTTTTGTTAATGAGTTATGTATGCTGTTGTGATTCATATATAGTTACTTCAAAAGAAGCAAAAAAAATTAGAACACATTGCTGAAGTTAATTTATTTCACACAAAGGTTTTAATATGAAAATAAAAAGAAATAATACAGATGTCTTTTGAAGCCTTTTTTCTTTGTTCTATAATCAATTTAGCAATTTTAACGACGAAAAATGGATTTTAGAATATTTCTGGAAAGATAAATATTTCTGCATCTATTAAATACTTTCTCATTTTTATCTAGTTAAGTAATTAAAATTCTAAGACAGGAATTTAAGATTTTATTTATAAGCGAGTAAAATGATTTAATGGGAAATTCACTTGGTTCTATTTTTCATTCTTACGCTTGTTGGATATATTACGAAGTAAAAATTATTTTTTTCTGGAGGAATATATGAGTTTAAAAATTCATTTTCGAAAAATAATTTTCTCACATAGATGAGACGGTATTTTTGACAACAGGTTGGATAATTACAAGGATACAATATTTTATTTATGATGAAAAGTAAATCAAAGGATAACAAAATCTTTAACTAAGTTTTAAAAATAATATTTTTATTATTGTTCGAATAGTGCATTTTTTTTTGCAGTGGCTAACATAGGTAAATTAATTTGCTGTTCTATTAAATTTGGCTCAACTTTTGATTTATTAATGCCTAAGATTGTTTTTTTAAAAACTGTCGCCATATATAGTAGATTATCGATGAAAATGTTTTTTCTAAAACTTCCAAGTTACAATAGATTAAGGGAGATCCAGTTAAAACATTTAGCAAGATTGTTTGCCTTCTTTTTTATCCAAAAATTATATATAAACGTCATAAAGATCTCCATAAGTTTGGTTCTAAATTGATATTATTCATTATCAATGAAATAATTTTTCTTCTCTTAAAATAAAAATTGGAAACATTGAGTTGAAGTATTTATCGCATTACATGTCAAGTACTGATTACAATAGCATCTAAATTGTGTAAAAATGAAGAAATTAATAAATCTTCAATCGCTAATCATAGTTGGATGACTAGCCACCAGTTATATTTTCATTTTGCTTCTATTATTCAAAAGTGTTCTTTAGTTTTTGATTAGGATTTCTGAGAATTCATTTTATATTATTAAATGTCCCGGATATCTGACTAATGATTTATTAGTAATCCCATATGGCTCCGAGGTTTGACATGTATATGTCTATTACTTTTGCTTTTAGAGTTTATATTCACTGCATATCATTTTTTTTCATGTTTTCTTCTCTTGTTCATATTTCCTTATACTTTATTTTATTTATGTTTGCTTCTCCTGTTCATATATCTTTATATTTCATTTTTGTCGTTTTATTTTCTTTTAATAACATAAGGTAACGCTACTACTAGGTGACGTCCTGCTGCTAAGCAGCGTTCAAAAATCTGGAAATAACGTTTTTAATATTGACCATTTGCACGTACGCCATAAAGTGACGTCATGGTTACGTCTCGCATTGAACAATACAAACGTTGATGTGGCAAAGGATCCAGAAGGGATATTGTATCAGATACGATGAAAACATAAATGTGCGCTTTTGAGTAAGACACTTTGCGAAATTGTACCGTATATTGTGAGTGCAGAGATTTATAATAATTGCATCTTTTGAAAAATATAATGCAGAAATGTAATAACAGAAACTTCGAAAAGCAAGAAAAGATGGGAACTCTAAGATAGGGCGTAAAGTTATTTTGACTTCCAATGCAAGGGTGACAGACATTGTACCTGTTATTACGTCAGGTTTAAATGGTGAATAACGTCAAAATCCATGAACATATTTCACTTTTTACACAACTGGATAAATCAGTTCATTTATACTGGTCACATATCTGGAGGCGAGATGCGCAATTTTGGATAAGTCTAGTATCAGTCGATTAAAATATAATTACTTTCCCTGCAATTCATCGTAATGTATAGAGGAAGTATTGGGATCGTGTCGAAAATCGCAATTCACATTTTCGATGGATCTTCACATTCTGGAACCTCTAGAACACGAAAACACTCTTTTACAGTGACGTCTGTGTGTGTGCTTGCGTGTGTGTGTGTGTGTGTGTGTGTGTGTCTGTGTGTCAGTCTGTCTGGGCAATGTATGTATCTACTCTAACTCAAACAATATTGGACCAAATTCCATAACATTTTATAAGTTATTGCGCGTGCCAAATATTGACACCCGCAATACCCGCGTCCCAATATTTGGCAGATATCCGCGTGCCAATATGACGCGCACAGTATCATACATAAGCAGGGATTGGCTTGTGTATGGCTCTGGTGTTGATTAAATTTTGGTACGATTTGGGATAAATGAACCCTCATTTTCTTGCGAAATGATCCACAAAAATATCATATATCCACTCTAGTTGAAAACTAATTGACCAAATTTTTCAAAATGTGGTAGATAAGACACCTGTGGGATACCTGTGGGATACTGATTAGATTTGGGTGCGATTCGAAATAGAAGAACCCGCCTTTTTTCACTAAATGGCCCGCAAAAATTGACAAAATCTAAACTAAAAGACTACGCAGTATGATCAAATGTATCCATTAAACGCTTCTTTTATACGTATTTTTTGACGAAGAAAATGAGTTCAACCTCATTACTCAAGGACTCACCGCTCTCGAGTTGATTTTTTTTTTGCATTTTTTTATGCGTGTCTCTGAAAAAATGTCCAGTTACCAAATAAAAACAAAAATATGTTGTGGGCAGTACATGGCTTTCCCTGCAGACTCATATGCACGTTCTCTTCATTTCTTCAACAATTCATTAAATTAAGTTTAATTGCACTAAATAACACCCATAATTATTTTAAATTACACTGAACTTGTACTTTTAATTCCGTTTTCGGTTTTATTTGGTAACTGGACTTATTTTCAAAGGTGATGTAACGAAAGTGCGAAAAAAACTAAAATATTTCGAGAACGGCTAGTCCTAGTATAATGGGCATTCTTTCCATAGTAAAAAAATACGTATAAAACAGGCATTTAATGGATATTTTGAGTCATACAAAATATTTTATCTTAGATTTTGACGAATTCTGCAAACAATTTTGCAAAAAGGCAGGTTATTTTTCTCCGATTAGTACCAAAATCTAATCAGCATCAGACTTACCTACAGGTGACTTATCTAAAAATTTTGTAAATTTGGTCTATTAGTTTTATCAGCTAGAGTGAATACAGGTAATTTTAGCTGTGCATTTCACATAAAAAGGCGGGTTCTTTTATCCCAAATCGTACCAAAATCTAATCAGCACCAGGGTTACCCACAAGGGACTGACCTACCAAATTTTATGAAATTAGGTCAGTAAGTTTTTAGATAGAGTGAATACATAAGTACATTGCACAGACAGACAGATTGACACACCGACACTCACACAGACGTCACTCCAAAAATAGTATTTCCGTATCCTAGATGCCCCAAAATGTAGAAAGATCCGTAGAAAACTCGAGTTGCGATTTTCGGCATGATTCCAATACTTTCTATATACAGGGTGCGGCAAAAAGAGCGTACCGATTTGGAACGTCAATAAAAAAAATACAAAGCAAGATAGAGAAAGAAATCTTTTATACTTGAGAAGTACACAGTATGCCATTGTTATCCATTAAGTTTTGTAGAGTACATCCGTTAAATGGTGACCGTCAATGTCGATGCAATTTTGAAGTCTGTTTCGGAAATTTTGTAGTGATCTGCGGACCATGTCCCGCAGAATCGCATGTGATTTCTTGCGTAATTGCTGCCTTGAGTGCTTGCAAATTTGTTGGTCGGTGTTGGTACACTTTTGATTTGGGAGAGCCCCACAGAAAAAAATCCTGCAGATCGCTTGGGAGACTGCTGTATGGAATCTCTAGCAGCTGCCACATCTTCCGGTTTTGTCACGCTTCTAGGGCGACCAGGACTCTTTCCTTTTAAAGCCGAACTTGTTCGTCTGAAATTTGAAAATCAACGACGAATTGTTTGTGCAACTGGAACCGGATCATGACGTCCGAGCTGAAAGCGTATTTGAAAGGCCCGTTGCGTCGTTATCACAGATTCATCGTTCGTAACAAACTCTTCAACAACAAAAGCACGATGCTCTCCGCTCCAAGCCATGACGGTAACTAAAAATGGCAAAAGAGACGCTGCCCACTGCTGTACCTCTACTATGAGTGAAGCAACACTTCTGCCAAATCATAACGTTCCTTCTGCCGCATCCTGTACATTACCATGCATTGCAGGAAATGTAAAAATTGAAATAAAAGTAAAAATTCATGTTATTTTGTGCAATTAAACTCGATTTAACGAAATATTAAAGAAATAGTACGCATAGTACTATTAATTCAATGTATTGTTTGTGGTTATATTTTTGCGGAATACATACTATGAAAAAAAAGAACAATAATTCAACGTAACGAACTGTAAACTATTGAGTTTTACAATTTAATTAATCCGTGCACTAAATTTTCTGGAAGATAAGAATGAAAAATTGTTAAATAGTAATTTCAAAAATGTAGAGGAAATGTGACTTGATTTTTAGAATGTATAAGTATTTATATCATCAAAATTTTTAGATGTATAAAACACAAGCGAAATATAAACGTGTGAAATTTAACCCAAAATGCGAGAGATATTAAAACTGAAATAAAAATTATTAATTTTATTCTTCATAAATTAAAAAAGAATGTTAAACCTGCAAAAATTCGAATTTTTTCAAAAATGTACAGATTAAAACATAAATTTTTCTAAATATATAAAAATAATTTGCAAAAAAAATTCTTATTAATTTATAGACCAAAATTTCTCAGGTTATAAAAGTAAACATGAATACCAGAAATAACTTAAAAATTGTTACTTACAATGTGATTTTTACAAGCGCAACATAACTTTAAAATTTATCATTTTTTTTCCTAGAATTTTTAGAATATGTAATTCATGTTAGTCTTTTTAACTTGAGCAAAAATATTTTTGTTTTCTTATTAAGAAAAATATTTTAACAAGATATTATATTGTTGAAATTTCAAATTTCTGTCTGAAAGCTAAGTGCTACATTCCATGCAATAGAAATATTCTCTAAATACGAATTCTTTTAAATTGACAATAAGTGATTGGTTCTAAAGTATAATTAAGTACTACAGTTTTTATTTCGGACACAACATTTTCTGAGTAACGTTGCACATCAGCTTATATGCCAAATTTTTTTTTCGTGAAATGACACATTGTATAAAACCCTCTATAAAATATTTATTCATACTGCATTTAAAATGTATATAATAATATAATGTATGTATTGATCACTAGAAAGAAAAAGTGTGATTTTATAATGTATACCTTATAAGATTTACTTTTTTACATTTAATAATCCTATGGCACCATTATGAGTTTGTCAAAAAAAATCTAACAGTTACTTATTCTATCATTTTGTCTTTAGCACTGAATGAACTTATTATTTCCTGACTTCAGTAAAGAATTTCATTATGTTGCAAGTTTAGAATTAAGCTTTATAAAACAGTCTTTCACCACTCTAATCATTTTAGCACTTTTAAAGATGAAAAATTAATTTTCAAATATCTTTGCGAAGTATAAAAATAAAAAATTAAAAATTAAAAAAACTAACGTGTATTAAATACTTTCGCAGTTTTATGCTCTTACATAATTAAAATTTTTCTGAAAGGAATCTTAAAATTTACTTTCTTCGACAATTAAACGCTATTAAACGAAAATTGAAAGCACGCTTTTGTAAGCTTGTTTGGTGTTTAAAGGAATAGATTAAGTTTTATCTGAACAAGGTTTTTATGAGATTTTCATAATTAATAACTTAATAAATGTGGCTATTCTTGTATTCTTTAGTCGACGTTATTTAAACAACAGGTTGCAGAATTTAAAAGATGCAATCTTCAATGTATAACAATAGAATGTGAATCAAACAATTGAACGCTTTTTCTAAAAATAATTTTCTTTACTGAGCCATGTCTAACAACGTAATATGCATTTAAATAAGTTTTAGGAATATTTAATATTATGCGAGGAAAATATTAATGTTTTTACAACATTTTTTATTTATTTGTACTATTAAGTGCGACGTCAGTGACATGAAGCGAGAACATTCCAAGACACTATATTACAGAAATTATTTGGTACTTTTTCTTTACCGGCCGCAAGTGATAAATCGCCAGATATGGTTTAATTGTGCAACAGTTGATCCTTAGCAATTCGAGCCTACGCCTGCTACGAGGGCTTACCTCGCTAGCGCTCGCCCACTTAAAATACCACATAATCCGGTCCTACTAGCTGTCGGAGGTCACACATAGCAATATATGTTTGTTCAATAGGTGTTTCGTGACACATAGAGCACTGGCTTACTTCCGCTGCTTGAACATCGATTAAATCTTTATTTTAGGACTTATTTTATTGCACATAGAGCATACGCTTACGTCCACGAAAGCATTTTTCCCAGTGCCCTAAATGAAAAATTTCACGAAACGGAACGCCAAAGCGTAAAATATGTTCATCGAAAACATTCAATTAAAAATAGATAGATAATAAATTTATTTTCAAACAACACAAAAATAGAATGTTGGTAAAACTAGAATGATAATTAATATTCTTAAACCATACTTGGCAATTTATCGCCTACGCAAGGCTAAAAAAAAAGTACTAATAATATCAAGCTACATACCCTATACCTATATCTCGAAAACTACAGAGGTTAAAATTTTTTTGATATCGCGTTGGACAGGTCTATAGCAGTCTACTAAAATGTTCTTTAAAAGTCTCATGGTTGTATCTTCAAAAGTGAGAAATATACAGTATTTTGAATTTCAGAAAAAATTAGCAAATTAATCTGCTTCTCCTTCTTATTCAGATAACATGTCTATATGAAAAATTGTCATGAATTTGACAAAATTTTCTGAGATTTTCACAAATAGGGTGAGATAGGGAGTTTAAAAATATGAATTTGTAGGTCAAAGGTTTACACTATTTTAAGTTAAATATCATAAACTCATGAATTATTTACACAAAAATATAATCACTGCATTACATCGCAAAGCTGATTATTTTTCTTTATTTAATTTGAGTTTTGTCGTTGCTATATTGGATATATATTTTTACATTGTATACAATATTATAAAATGGTCAATAAAAACATTGAAGATATTCAGTTGCGTTAACGTAACTCCTTAAATAATAACCATTGCATTGTCGAACTTTGGGGGAAAATTTGGTGAAAAATTAGTGACTCCTTTAAAATGTCACCAAATTGAGGAAAATGGCGCTAAATTAACGAAAATGACACCAAACTAATAACATTGAAAATTAAAACATGCTTAGGAGTTTGATTTTAAATGTTATTGAATGAATTGGAAATTAAACTAATTAATTAACATATAGTATATTAAGTATGCTTCAATAGGGTAGTGTCTGTCTGTTCCACTTGGCAACAAATATGGCGGTAAATTTGTCGACTTGCTAAAATTGTCACCAAATTGATGAAAACGACATAAAATTAATGAAATGACGATTGAAAAAAATTAAATCAAAATATAGTAGAGCTTTGATTTTAAATTTTCTAAATGGATTAGAATTCAAATTATGTAATAAGTAAGTATGTTTCAGTAGGGTTTATCTGTCTGTTCCACATAGCGATAAATGTGGCGATAAACTTGGCGACTTTTTAAATACCGCCTAGTTGATGTCGAAAATGTAGCCAAAAGGATGATTCCTGCACAAAATTAACGAAAATGACGGCATTGATAAAATTTAAAATCAAAGCATAGTTAGTTGGATTTTGATTTCAAATTTTATGAATAGATTGTAAGTCAAACTAATTAATAAGCATGTGTTGACTTATGTATGTGTCAATGAGGTCTGTTTTTCTATCTCACTGGGCGGCAACCTTAGGGACCTTGGCGTCTTATTGATTGAAACTCCGCTAAATTAACGAAATCGACACCAAACTAATAAATTTTTTAAAATCAAAATATAGGTAATAAGGATTTATATTTAAACTTTTATAAATGGATTGAAATTGAAATTAAGTAATAAATGGATGGTATAAATTCATGTTTCAATTCAGTCTGTCTGTCTATTCCACTTTGAGACCTTGGCGACTTTGGAAAAATGTTGCAAAAATTGCAACATCAATAAAAAGTATTTGCCAATATTTTAAAAAGTTCAATAAATCAGAAAATTTACACTATTAATTAAATTTAATTCATTTGATAATTATGTTCGCTCTGAATAAATTATTAATTTAATATTCTTTATTCAAAATATAGCCAGTTTCACTATTCGTAGGTCAGTTACATCCAGTTAGGATGTTTTCAGGTTGTAAATTAACTACTATTTGCTAAAGAATGGTATGGTATATATGTTTTGATGGGGCATATCCATTCAACTTGACCGCTCAATTAGAAATACTATCGATACACTTGGCAACTTTTTAAAATGCTGCCAAATTGGCAAATTTACCACGTGAAATCATCTTTATAAACGTCAAGAAATCAATTGATATCCTCCAAAAAACATCTGGGATGTAAAAAATGGTAGAGTGGGTGAAAATTTCTTATTCAGTTTCCGTTCTCGCATGCACATCTTACAAATCTGACAAAATAAATAAACAGAAGTCTAAATGCTTAGAGTACATTTAATTCTAAATAACATCCAAGTCCAAAACAAATGTTATTTGTGCTGCGGGAAATGCGAAGATGCATTTATTATCTTTCTTATGTTTACATATATTAATTTGAAAGTTTGTTAGTTCTAGTATCAACTTATAGATATATAAATAATGATTTTCTTGTATTGCTTGATTTCCTCTTGGATGGGTGCCACCTACTTGGTGAAATAAAATTCTTATTTTTATGAATACTGAGAATGAAAAACCGAGGTACACTGCATTTTCACATGGTACTGTGGATATTTGTAGGAGAAGATATTTGTTTTGGCTACATCTAAAACAAGATAGAACGCTGTGATATTCATATGCAGATATTCAAACTGAAGAATAGATGTTTTAGACTACATCTAGGTTCAAAATAAATATGCTCTCTTGCTGTCCCGAAACTAACGATTTAAAGACAATTAGTGCTATTCACCTGTACTGTTGTTATTGTGAACATCATATTTTTACTTTCCCTACAATACATGGTAATGTGTAGGAAAAGTATTATAGTGGGGAAAAAATTTGAAAATCGAAGTTTCGACGGATCTAAACATTTCAGGAACTCCAGAACACTATTATTATTTACATTTTTTAACGTCGTTTATAGAAGTATAATTTAACGCGATTAGCAGCAACTAATTAGCAGTTACTCTGCGGTGGGCATGACAAAGTGCATTTGAAATTATATGATGAAATTGGTTAGGATACTTATTTCGGGAATGAAAATAATATATATAATTTAATTAAAAGCTGAATTAAATTAAATTATATGATCAAATTTAATTGTGTGAAGTTTCAATTAAATTATATCCTCTATTTCCAATTAGGTTTTTCCATTTCCTGACTGATTGAGTGTAATTTTATTATCGTTTATTTATCGGGTATGATATTTAAGTTCTCTGCATAAACTTTTTCATGGCTTCATTGAGCGATGAATTTAACTTGAATCAACCAAATTTACTTTCAAGTGTTCTCATAGGAATAGTTCTTTTGAAGAAAAAACTCTAGAAGGAATAAAAAGTGACTTTATTTTTTTTTTCAATGGTAAATAAATGTAGGCTGGGGATTGACTCGAGCAAAAAATAACATGAAATGATGTTTTTATTTCTCTTTCATGGTTATATTTCCTTCTGATGAACTTCTTGGTGGGGGATTATTTTATTTTTTACTCTTTAGATGTGACTATTGTGATAATAAAAATAGTATTATAATAAAAAATGATGAAATTTTTGGTTTGAAGGAATCTTTTTAAAAATAACTTGTAATTCCGAGTTGCATTTTTATTAAGTATAAATTTACAGTTCATTAGTGTTATAAAATTCAGCTTAACTTAATAATATGGTGAACAGAAAAAATTAGAGAATGTATTTTGAGGGTATATCATAAGATATCCATAAATTATCATAATATAGTTGAAGTATTTGTCTTTCACAGAAACATGGATTAAAATAAATATATAATTATAAAATGGGGTGTCGGTCTGCTCGTTTCTCTGTATGTTGCTACCGTACCCGAAAATCAAAACGACTCACAGCTACAAAATCTGATACAGTCATACATCAAGTCATATCCAAGGACATATCGAAACGATTCTTTTTAATTCGAATTAGTTCCACAATAAATAAAACTTCAACTTGTAAGAGTAAAATTTGAAAAAATTCTTTGAAAACAGCAGGCATATATTAGTTAGGTGACTGTAATGGTTTTCAGGGCGTTTTACAGAATAAGTCTCTCCCTCAGGCCAAATGAAAAGCTCTTAACAACCGCTAAGAATGAATTGCGACAAGACTGACCAAGAGATATTAAAGCGGAGCTAGAACATCCATAACGAATATTCGCAAGTGGTTGGTATCAAACCATTGAAAAGAACAACCATAAACATATCAACACGGTCCGACAAAATGCCCCTCCCCTCGCCTTTGCTCAGGTAAACGAGGAAATCTGGTCCTGAAATCCTAAGCATCGATATGAGATTTACAATAAAACAGAGAATATAAATTATTTATACGAAAAATGTCATAATCCTAGGCTATACAAAATTACAGGAAATTATTGGGGTTCTAACAAAACTCATTTAAAATTTTGGTATCACTCCAACATTAGAAGAATGATTACTTATTGCTCAGAGATTTGGGCAGGTATTTTAAATGTTGGTAAATCTATCAAGCTTATTCAAATTACAATACTTAGTAAAATGTCTCTTCATGTTACCGGGCTTCACCGAATAATGCACTTTTTACTATCCTAGGGATTCATTTTATCACCTTCGTCCAAAAAGTATTACATAATGCATTTCACTTTTGGCAGAAGCGCATTAATTCATTCAATAATCGGGATATCCCACCGTCTACCTCTTTTGACCGTAATAGCTAAATCTAGTTCCTCCATATCAACGTTCCTTGACTTTTAACAGTTGCAATGATGTGTTAATTTTAACATATATACCGACGGGTCCAAGATTGATTTAAATATTGGGTTTGCAGTCTGAATTTTTAATAACCTTATTTTAAAACATTTACATGTTATAAATTAAATAACTTTAATTCAGTATTTCAAGCAGGAATTTCTGAAATAAGCTTTGATATTAATTGGGCCAAGGGTAATACTACTGTCTCAAACATATTTACTGACATCCTTTCTTCAATCTCTGCTTTATATACGGTTCATAACAAATCCAATGTAAACATTAATGATATTAAGGTTTCCTCTTTTACATGAAAACATCTTGACGGTGTTCAGCGGGCTATAGCGAATTCTGGGCACATTGGCAATGAAATTGTAGATTACTTCACGAAGGCAGCAGCCATTTCTAGTGAATCCCTGAATATCCCAGCTCCGCACTCTGTTCTTTCACTTTTTTTCTAAAGATTTAAATATCTAATTCTGGCATTACTTTTGGTATTACTCTGATTCGGGATTACTTACTAAATCTTATCTACCTGAGGATAATTATTCTTTCCAAATTACTAACATTTTTTTTATATTACTTTCTAACTGGGCATGGCCCTTTTATGGCCTATGCTTATATATTCAAGATCAATAACACTCCATATTAATTATGCAATGATATAGGAGATGCAGAACACTACGTTTTTGAATGTATTCACTTAGTGAAATCCACTCATGGGAATAAACTAGTTTGGCTCTATAAATGTCATGAATAATAAAATTTCTATTAATTATATCAAAAATTGTATACTTCAGGCGGATGAAAGCTCTGACCAAATTATGTAAATTTTAGATAGTACCTATATATATATCTTTCCTATTCAACTATTTTCATTTTTATCTAAACTACATAATTGTATACCTGTTTATTTTTAAGAATGTTGTCATTATTTTTATACTGATTTTTACATAAAATACTATATTTTTTATGACACAACTATAGTTGGATGTACCTTTTTGGAATTTTCAATATGTTAGCTTAACAATTTGATCTTACTCTCATTAATAAAACTCTCACCAATGATTGAAGTATTTTTGTATATTGTTTATGTACGTATATTGTCCTTGTATGTCTATGTATATTGTCTTTGTATGTATTTGTACATGGTTTTCTATGTTTTAACCGGGCGTCCCTTGCAACTGTTTTACGCCATTTGGTTAAGCTGGGCGATCTGGGTAATAAAAAAAATAAATAAAACAGAGAAAAAAAATAGGAACCGTTAAATAATTGGTAAATATAAATAAATTTATAGGGAGGAATAAATAGACAAACACTTGTCAAGGACGGAAATCTGACATAGCCATCACATGGCCTTCAGTATAGAATCAAATTCCATTTTCACATTCTCTCTTTTATAAATAATTGAATTGAGCTTGACAATACAAAATAACACTGATAATTATTTGAAATTAAACTGAATTTGCATTTTTATATCAATTTTATTTTTTATTTGGCGACTGGATGTTTTTTCAAAAGCTACGTGGCGGAAATACGAAACAAACTAAAATATCTCGAAAAGGTCAGACATAGAGTTATGGGATTTATATTATTCTTTTCGACGTAAAAATTGCGTATGAAACGTATTCATGTAATTTATAAATTTGAGCATATGTAGTCTTTTATTCCAGATTGTGGCATTTTCTGCGGGTCATTTCACAAAACTTTACTTTTACTTTTACAGTCTTGTAACTTTATACTTGTAACTTTACTTTTACAGTCTTTTGTAACTTTATACCTGTAACTTGACTTTTACAGTCTTGTAACTTCATACTTGTAAAATTACTTTTACAGTTATGTAATTTTATACTTGTTACTTATAACTTTACTTTTACAGTCTTGTAACTTTTATATACATAATACGTCCCATGTTGAATCCCATACAATGAAGTGCATTTACTTTCTTATGACTTATCTGCCATTAGAGCACAGTTTATATTTGTTCTTAATGATACATAGAAAATTATTTATTACTGTTAAATTAATTACATATTTTGTTATTACATTTATTATTATAAGAGTCTTACATATTTTGTGTATAATAAAAATATAATGTGAACATCACATGACTTCCCCTTCATAATGCAAGTACTTTTCTTCATTGAATGGGAATTAATGCTTGACCAGATGTACGGCAAAACGTTGAACTGTACACTGACATTTGGTGCTTTAATTTTGAAGCATATGTACTTCTTTCTATTCGCTGTATAACTTATATTTTGAGCAAATACAACTTGTCAATTGTAAATATTGCTGAAGTATATAATGGAGTACTAAGCTATATACTCCATTATATTAAAAATTGTTAATTAAATTTTCAACAATTCGGCGCCATTTTCTAATTTTAGCATCACATTTACCCATTTTGGCGACATTTTTGTCAATTGGCCGACATTACAGAAACGTCAAGATACCGATATTTCGCCAAATTCACAGTCGTTAATGTCGTTAATTGGTCGCCAATTGTTCATTTTTATTTAAATAGAGTGAAATGCCTCGATAATGTATCAAGCCAGCTTTCTAAAGCCTGTGTCATTCATTTTAGAATAAAAATACGTATAAAATAGTCATTTATTTAATATTATTGAATGCCCTGATTTTCATAATTTTTCCAAAAATTCATTCGAATATTTGGGGGGTTAGTATTTACGGATTGTAATAATCATATAAAATTACGCTCGAAACGTTTCATTACCATGTAAGATACGCATCTGCAGACTCACAAACACACATATTTGCACACATATACACATACACACAAATAGGCACGGACATACCTTAAAAACGTTCTATTTGAGTTTAGGGTTAATTGAGAGGAATCCTTCCATCGAAAACTCGAATTAGAATGTTCGACATCGTCAAAATAATTCCCCTAAACATTATACTATGTATATAGGGAAAGTAATAATATAAATACGAAATTTTATATTTTTTTTTATAAAAAAAGAACATGAAATACATTTTTAAAAATACTTTGACTGAAAAAGAAGAAATGTTATTTTTTCTTTCTTTCACGACTCTGTTTTTCCTTTTGATTAACTTTTTGAAAGAGGATTACTTTATTTTCTACTCTTCACAGTCAAAGTCATATTGGAAATAAAAATAAAATGAAAACCGTAAATTCCGAGAAGATGGTCTGAAAGGAAAAATGTTTTATCAAAAACAACTGATAATGATGAGTTGGGTATTTTTTCTGCCAAATTTCTGGTTCTTGACTATTTGAAACGTATGTGTGAATGATTTTTTTCGGCCAGAGAAATGTTGTTCAAATGTATTTGCGAGGTTATCAACTGGTTTCGTAAATGTTTATCACATTTTATATTAATATGGATGTATATTTCTTTTAAGCACAAGAATTAGGAACAGGTAAGCTTCTAAAAGGTAGCTTTGAGGTCTATATAACATTTGGTTATTATTTCCTACAGTTTCGTTATAATTTATGTTTGACCTTATATTAGCAATTTCTGACTGGTTCGGTTAAGTAGACCAATCACCGAACCAAGTAACATCTGCGATCATGAAATGGCGTCAGGATAAATTTATAAACGCGAGCGAGTTATAAAAGCTGGGTAATATAAGTTGAGTACAGTCCTGGTAGTATCGTGATGGATTGTTCCGCTGAAGTCGGTTGGAAGTAGGACGTCGCTAAGATTCGAGTCACTGTGTGAGTGAGTCAGAAGGAAAATGCAAGTACATGGAACTTGCACTAGGATGGATACCACTATGATCCATCCTAGTCTAGTATCTACAAGTCCTAGTCTAGTCTAGTGTCTATTGAAGAGTCTAGTATCCTTGGTTGTTCAAGACAAGGTTTATAGATCTAAGGAAGGAATTTGGTAAGTACCGAAGATTTATAGCGCTTCCACTGATTACTTGATAATAATTATGATCTGTTGTATTACCTAATTAGTTAATGATCAGTTGTCTTACCTAATGGAATTTCTTAATAGGTAGATCTTTAAAGATTATTTTTCCTGAAAAACTTTTTTTGATATTTACAATGGATAGTCTGAAAACTGGAGGGAAATTATACCATCGTGAACATGGGTTAATCCAAGGCTCCTATATATACAGGATGACGCAATCGCCATTTTGACTCCAACCGAATCATTTGTCATTCTTTCCGTGTTATTCTAGTCATTCATTGGCTGAAAGTGCCAGTTCAACGGCATGCTCATGTTACATGGCTAATATTTGAGTCGCAATTCAGCTATAAAATAGATGCCTCTGCTTTCAAAAATTGTATCAATCATTGAAGAAAGTAGTCGAGATCCCGAAAAAGGGACGAAACAGTAATCATTTTTCCACCAAGTATAACCAAATGTTTCAACTGGAAGACCGGACGGTGCTGTTGCTCCAGCCTGCACAATTAGGAGACTTAAATTAACTTAATTGGACGTGGCCCTACTTCACTGACGTAGATATTCTTGCGATGTATAACTAACACATCCTCAATAGTAAACAAGGACGATCTTCTGTGAAAATTATGAAACAGAAACAGTAGGCAAGCCAATTATTATGCGAGTTTTATGGGTTAGGGCCTTATGATATTAAATTACATGCAAACTTACCCTCCAATACAACATTGGATATCCATACAAAACATCAAAATGGGTGTACTTTGACAATTTGCAGCGATAAAAATTTCTTCACAAAACTGGAACGTTAGGAATTACGGGGGTACCTAACTCCCTAAGTGAATAAACAATTCCAATACCCAGAACGGCATACTAGTAAAAATTCCATTGGAGCCCCAACTAACAAATCTCGCTGATCCGTTTCGTTAGGGAACATAATGTATCATGCAAATTTCAAAGTCGTCCGAAGCTTCTTTGTAAGACACATATCATCTTTGTAAGGCGCATATCACCTTTTTAAGGTACATAATAATCTCTGTAAGGCACATGTCATCTTGTAAGATAATGTTATTATGTAAGATATTGTTACTCTTAACATTTTCTTGGATCTACAAAATTGCAAAAAAAAAAGGGTAATAATTATTAAATTTAAAAGAAAAAAAAAATTCTGCCTTAAAAGTTGGTGAATTAAACAAATAATTTGAATGAATAATTGATAAATAACTGAATGAATGGTTGGTAATTTGAATCAATAATTGATAATGTGAATCAATATTTGATAATATTATAAATAATTTATAAAATAATAGCCAGGCAGAACCTCAGAACATGTAATGTACAGGTTCTCAGTAAACACACATATATACTTATGTATAACATAATATGGAGACTATTTATAAATGGATTCCTTTCTTAACATTTTAGTTTTTATTAAAAAAAGTGAATGACCATTTTTTGATGTCGAAACATTTGTATTTTAAACAATTTAAAGAAGAAACGGAACAAAACACACTTTAGGAAAAACAATTAATGGAAAAGAATGTGTGCCAAAACGATGGTAATTGAGTTATTACTTACCTTTAAAGAAATTTGTAAATTAGTTTTAATTTGCGTAAATTTCTGTTTAAGTAGATTCAAAGAAAACTGTTTATTTGGTAAAAAAATTGGAATTTTAAAAAGTTATATATTTTCTATTTTAAAATTACAAATAAGAATATTCCATATAATGCATTTAAAATATATTGTTTTTATATAATTCTTTCATATTTCTTACGATAAAGATTTTTTTTTTGTAATCCATTTTTAATCTGGTTGCTGTGAGATAATAAAATATTTTCGAGTGCAAGTGTCAAGAATGACTATGAGAGAAAATAAAGAAACATACTGAGAGACATAAAAGTAAGGTATTCTTTAAACATATAAAGTGATCGTGAAATAGTTTTCTTAATTTATTCTACCATTTTACTTTTAAAAAATCGCTGAACAAAGTTAAAAACACAGTACCGTGGATCTTATACATTTTTTCACTGTTAAAGAAGTAAATTCATTGCTTTATATAAGAAAAGACATGCACTACCCACATCAGTTTTTTTATGAATTGATTTTTTAATATTTTTTTCATGTTGAAGTAATATATAATTCTGTAACTATATATACTAGAGATGGTCAGCTGTGAAGCTTTCCCTTACAAAATAAAATTTAATTTTATCGTGTACCTTTGAGTCAATACCTTTTGGACATGTGTATGTGTTTTAATTAGTCATTTTATTCCGAAAATTCCGAAAAAAATAAAACTTCTGGAGATTCAGCATCACTAACCAACAGTTCTTCAAGAAAAATGCAATACAATTTCTACAAAATATTATACAATTTCTACAGAAATGGAAAGCCCCCTCTAGCGCGTAACCGCTTCACTTCCGACAATGCATTGTAGGATGAAAAATGTTTGCTTCGGTTGATATATCACCACTTAAAGTTTGTTCCATTAGTTTTGAAACATCCTGTATATATCCGGCCACTCAAACAGCTGTTATAAGCCTTAGGATCACTCCAGTGGTCTAGGTTTTCGACACCCTGTATAAATGTATATAAACTGTTGGACAATTGCTAAGGACGGATCACAAACTGCAACGCAGTACAACATAAAGCGGTGGTGGAGGCCCAGCAGGATAAAATATTGTTGCCACACTGTTCGGACATTAAAATAAAGATCAGTTATTGTTCTGGAAAATACTGATGGTTTTGAACCATCTGAAAGGAAAATGTGTTCTTTTGATGCTGTGTATGGAGAAATGGAGAAATGCATATGGACGACAGCAGCCACCTTTGAGAAAGGTATCAGTACGAGATATGTCCACTGTGAAGTGAGATGCAATATTCCACATGTCATGCCATGCTTTGCACAACATTGTCCAGCAACTGTTGAGACAAGTTATCCTACTCCTCTGTCAGTGCACGGATGAGGGTGTACTTGCTTGTTGGAGGATATTTTGGACCAGCAAATCGTCTCCCCAAAGCATCCCAAACATTTTCAATGGGGTTTAGATCTGGAGACTGCTGGCCATACGAGGAATTGAATACCCTCGCTGACTAGACAATCCTGAACAGCGAGTGTTCGATGACATTGTGAGTTGTCGTCCATGAAAACAAATTTATCGGCGACAGCACCACGGAAAAGGTGAGCATGAGGCAGTAGAATTTCATCAATGTATCGTTCGCCGATCATAGTCCCAGATGCAACCATGCGTCCATTGATGCGTCCATTGATCGCACGCATGCGTCCATCGCACGCAAGCGTCCATCCAAGCATGCGTCCACTGATCATGATAGCGGTCCATAAAATGATACGGCATGTCGGATATCGGTCCTTTTCCTGGATATTTTCTGGACGAGTATCACTCTCACGCCAAATCATTTGGCGTCTACAATTCGATGACAGACTTAACCTACTTTCATCTGAGTATAGAACGCATGCCCAGTCCTGTTCGATCCAACTGTCCAACCGTTCGATGCTCACGACATCATTGCAAACGGGCGGTACGGTGCAGTCTGGACAATGGGACACATACATCAGGTCTGTGGGCGCATAGTCCTCCTTCTCCCAAACGTCTGGCTACAGTTTCTAGGGAGATCTGCTGTCCTATGGTAGCGAGAAATTGAATTCCCACCTGCTGAGCTGTAGTGCTCCGGGCCCTTTTTGCCAATAGGGCAATGCACCTGTCTCCTGCAAGCTTCGTACTTCTAACAAGACCTCCCCGTGATGTTTGCTACGCATTCCAGTTGATTTAAATGCTTGCCAAAACCGTGAAACAACGCTGTAGATGATGTCAAATTCCCTGTCAACATCTGTTATTTTCGCCCTTCTTCGACCCTTCCAATAAAACGTCTACGCATAAAATCGTATCTAAATGATATCAGAAAGTCATACTGAAAATTTCAATTTCGTCAATTAAATCTTTCAAGTAAAACTTTTACCTGCAACACCAACTGTCCACACGGGTCTTGAGCCTACCATTCAATTGTTTTGAGGTACTGTTGGTCCTGATTTCATATTCATGGATGATAACGCACCTCCTGACCGTGCCACCTTGGTCGACAACTTCCTTCAAACTGAAGATATCCAGCACATGGAGTGGCCTGTTAACTCTCCTGATCTGAATTAAATATAGCATGTGTGGGATTTGCTCAGAAGACATCTTGTAGTCCTCCGCTACCTACCAAGCTCCGTTCTGGGATTGAAAACTGCTCTCCGAGAGGCTTGGGACTCTTCGAGCACACAATTCATCTAAAACCTCTTCGAAAGTATAGGAAGTCGTTGTGCCGCGACGCGAGGTTCCCATATACAGTCCTAAACTGCAGCATCACATTATTTTAATCATTCTGTTTCTGTGAGGTTGACACTCGTATTGTGACCTTTTTCTTTCAACCATTTTCTTTGGGTAATAGAAGTATTTATTAACCTTTTTTTGTGTTGGTTTCTTCTTCTACAGCCCCATTACACCCGCATACCGCGTTTCCTCCGAAAATGCAAATATATTTTAACATATTTTATTGTGAATAAATACTTTTATTTTTAAAGTAGTTTATATAGCTTAAAAATATTTTAATTTTTACTTACAAAATATATGAAGAAGAATCACAAGAACTACTAATTTTGATTAATGTTATTTCTACACATATGGATATTCTTAAGATGTACTGAAATTGAAAGTACATCAAACAAGTGCAATAATGTCACAAAGTTCTAAGAACCACATTTTTAACACATTCCGAAAACTTTCGAATAAGGATTTTGAGTGCATTTATGTGTGTATAATTCAGATACTACAGGATGATCGAAAAAAGTAAAATTTTAATGTCTTTAAATTTCAATGTTAAGTTATAATTTTATAAAATAAAATATTAAATTTTATTTTAGATATTATTATTATTAAAATTATTTTAGATTAGATTAGTATATTAAAAATTATTTATTATTAAATAATATATTAAATATTATTTTAGTTTAAATATTATATTAAAATTAATATTAATTTTGATGTCTGTAATAATGTAACGAGAAATAGAAATAGTATTTTTTTTACAGTTAAGTATCATTTACATACAATCAAAAATATAACGGAAAAACCGTCTGCTGTTTTTAATTTATTCGACGATAAATACAGGCCTCTATTTTATCAATCTGAAGAACATGCCATCTTCCCAGAGGGCATTTTAAAAATTTCAAGCAGTATATCTATTAACACGTCAATGAGAGATATGAAGGTTTCATTGAAGCGTTTCAGAATAATTCATCTAAGAGTTTCAGCAAAGCACTCCATATTTTAAACAGTTTATTTCGAATGTGATAAGCTTGCCTATTCTCGCTTAGTTTGCAATAGATGTAGTTGCTCTGAAACGTTTTACTAAACGTATAATTGTTGAATTTTTAGGAGTTTTTATTGTGAATAAATACTTAAGGGGTACGTAACCGTACGATAGGTAATACCTATCCCTTAGGTAAAGATATACCTAAAGGGTAGGTATATCTTTTGAAACTCTTGAATGGCCTTGTCATATGGGTGGCTAGAAGATATTGCTTTAAAATAAGAATTCTCTGACTCTAGATAAAGGGCATTGTCTTCACATGATCAAAAATCTGATGTGGGCAGCACATGACTTCCCTGCAGACTTCTATTCACGTTCTCTTTATTTTAATTACATTTAATTCACTTTTAATCCAGTTTTCGTTCTCATTTGATAACTGGACTTCTTTTCAAAGGTGTCGTAGAGAAAATACGAAAAAACTAAAATATCCCGAGAACGGCTACTCCCAGTGTAATGGTGTTGGTTTTATTATTTTCTTCGTCAAAAATTACGTAATAAACAAGCATTTGTTGGATATATTTGAGCATACGTAGATTTTTATTTTAGATTTTGGGGATTTTTGCGGGCCATTTTGCAGAAAAAGGCAGATTATTTTTTTTGCAAATCATACCAAAATCGAATCCAATCATACCATTTTTGAATCATACCAAAATCGAATCAGCACCAGGATGTCCCGCAAGTGACTTATCTACCAAATTTTAGTTAATTCGGTCCATTAGTTTTTTATCTAGAGTGGATACAAGCTTTTGCTGGCCATTTCGCAAAAAAAGGCTGGTTCTTTTATCCCGAATCGTGCCCAAAACTTATCAGCACCAGATTATCCCACAAGTGAATTACCTACCAAATTTTATGAAATTCGGTCAATTAGTTTTTTAGTTAGAGTGGATACAAAATCTGCACAGACAGACGCACAGGCACACAGGCACACAGACACACAGACACACACACAGACGCCACTCTAAAAATTGTTTTTTCGTATTCTAGAGGTCTCGAAACGTGCAGATCTGTCGAAAACTCGAGTTGCGATTTTCGACATCATTCCAATACTTTCCCTATACATTACCATGTATTGCAGGGAAAGTAAAAAATAATCTGTAATTATCGTCTTGTCTAATAATTTTTACTTTCTCTTACTATAAAATATACTATAAAGTATTATTTTCACGAAAAATATTGATTTCGAAATTTCGATGCCAATATGTATTTTAGCTCTCCTGAACACGTATTTATTACTTTTAGAGTAATATCCGTATGTCTGTCTGCCTTGGGATGATTTTTCGTGTACATGGTGGCTGGCACAAATATCAATGAAATTTCTCAAAAGATTTCTTTCAGCCTTTTCATTGAACAATCTAAAGCTAGATAGATTTTTTATTAAATTCAACCGGAAAGTTAGGAAATTTATATTTTCATAACATGGCTGCGTAGGATTAAATTTGATATATTAAGTGCAGATTGGTAATATATTGCTCAATGATCACGAAACTTAATAGTTTCAATGATTGTAGTAAACAGAGAATAATAGAAATCATGTCAATATATTCACTTATTGAATTTATGGCACGACGATCTCTATTAGATTGAATCAACGTAATTAAATTAGCAACAATGCGTAATTTTGAAATAAATCTTCGTATTTACCGTTTGTAATCGCATTTTACCGTTAACAATCACATTTCTCCAATCGGATTTTATCTCCCAATGCTTTGATATAAACAATCAGATATGCTGATAATTTGTATTTTGTAATGCTTAGAATCAATATCGAGAATCTACTTAAATCTGTCATTGTGAAATATGACTAATCAATATCTTATGTTATAAAATATGGATGTTTATTTTACTTCAACACTATAAATATAATTGTTCATCCATCCCGGAAAAGTTAAGAATTCTGTGTAATTAAATTTTGAGTGATTCCATACACACACACACACACACACACACACACACATACAAATGTATATATATATATGTATATATATATGTATATATGTATACATATAGATATAACTATTAACCTCATCTAAAACAATCTACTGAAAATATACCCAAAGGCGATAAGCTGCTCAAACAAGTACATTTATATACTACAAAAGAAATAGAAAATTGAAGAATGACAATGTATCAAAATTTCGCCAAGGGGGATTGTGACCCCCACTTCCCGGTTTAGCCAGCTTCATGCCATGACGACACTCCCGAAAGCGGATACAATGTCGCAAACCTAGTACATATACTAAAACTAAAAATGTATGAAAGTTGAAAGACCAATACTGACTTTACACCTAAACCTAAACAACTAGATTTACAACATCCAAACAGAAACTCAAAATACATTATAAATATCAAATATCTTACACCAATATCAAGATAAACCCAATATCAAGATAAACACCAATATCAAGATAAACACCAATATCAAGATAAACACCATTATCAAGATAAACAAGCCCCGTATACACTTCACCAATCTAACCTCCAAAAAGTAATAGACACATACCTTGCACAAATTGAACTCCATCAGACTGTTAAACAATGACATCCGCAATGCTGCGCATCTTCAGATCAGACTGAAAGTGTACTCTCATTTAAATACAAGTTGTAACTCTCAGTTACGGTTATGCTGAAAAATGTACATAATATGTCACTAAGAAAACGTAGAGGGTAACCCATTGCAATTGCTTCATTTAGATAGCCCAGATCACTTAAAAAATGATTTTCTGCACTGCTATTTAAAAGTTTGCTTCTTGTTAAAAAATTTATAATAATGTTTCTGAAAACATTACGATGCAGACAAGAATGCCAATTAATTACGTAATTTATTTTAAAATTAAAGTCATTTCTTTTATCATATAATTTAAAACTTACTTTACCATTAGATTGTTTATATATAGTTAAATCTAAAAAATTAATACTATTATCTATGTTACGGGAAGTTTCCGTCAATGTCAAATTTGATGGAAAAAAAGTAAATGATCCCGGTCATCGTGGTATGCATATAATATGTCATTCACATAACGAATATATACAATCTCATTTAATATATGTGAGTTCCCTCTTCGTATTTGTTCAAGTATATATCAGCAAGAATATAGGAGCAAGCCCCTCCCATTGGAATGCCATTACGCTGTTTATAAAATTCAGTTCCATCATAAAGCACAGTTTCAAACAAGACCATTTCGATCGGACACTTGTAAATATGTATTTTAATGAGGTTTATGAATTAATTTTTTAGATTTAACTATATATAAACAATCTAATGGTAAAGTAAATTTTAAAGTATATGATAAAAGAAATGACTTTAATTTTAAAATGAATTACGTAATTAATTGTCATTCTTGTCTGCATCGTAATGTTTTTAGAAACACTATTATAAATTTTGTAACAAGAATCAAATGTTTAAATAGCAGTGCAGAAAATCGTTTTTTAAGTGATCTGGGCTATCTAAATGAAGCAATTGCAATGGGTTACCCTTTACGTTTTCTTAGTGACTTATTATGTAAATTTTTCAGCATAACCGTAACTGAGAGTTACAACTTGTATTTGAATGGGAGTACACTTTCAGTCTGATCTGAAGATGCGCAGCATTGCGGATGCCATTGTTTAACAGTCTGATGGAGTTCAATTTGTACAAGGTATGTGACTATTACTTTTTGGAGGTTAGAGTGGTGAAGTGTATGCGGGCCTTGTTTATCTTGATATTGGTGTTTATCTTGATATTGGTGTTTATCTTGATATTGGTGTAAGATATTTGATATTTACAATGTATTTTGAGTTTCTGTTTGGATGTTGTAAATCGCGTTGTTAAGGTTTAGGTCTAAAGTCAGTATTGGTCTTTCAACTTCTATACATTATTAGTTTTAGTATATGTACTAGGTTTGCGACATTATATCCGCTTCCGGGAGTGTCGTCATGACATGAAGCTGACTAAACCGGGAAGTGGGGGTCACAATCCCTCCCGGCGAAATTTTGATACATTGTCATTCTTCAATTTATTATTTCTTTTGTAGTATGTATATATGTATATATATATATATATGTATGTATATATATATGAGTATATATATATATATATATATATAGATCGACAAACCAAGAAGGAGTTGTCCGATTGTTATAAAAATAGGTGGATGTGAAGAACATACATAGAAAAAGAAACGATTTAAATTTCAGAGCAATTTAGTGATTTAGAGTTTAATCGTATACAAAGGGAGGAAGTCAATAAGGCGTTGGTTCACCTCTGGCCTAGATGCAAGATGTCCACCCGACGTGGCATAGACTGTTAAAGTTCACGGATGAGGTCCTGCGGAATATCTTGCCAGATTGTCTCCAACTATCGGGCTAAATCGTCAACATTCCGGGATGGTTGCACTCGTCTTCCCATAACGTCCCAAATGTGCTCTATGGGAGTGAGAGCAGGAGACCTAGCTGGCCATGGAAGTGCTGGTCAATCTTGAAGGCAATTCATAGAATCACGTGCAGTGTGCAACCGGGAATAATCTTGTTGAAAAGTGAGTCTGGGATGTCGAAAAGGAACGGTAACACAACCGGTGGTTGAATTTGCCTACGTACCGCTGTGCTGTCAGTGTGCCAGAAATTACTACCAAAGGGGACCGGCTATCAAAGGAGTCGTCAGTGCACAATTGGAAACAGGACTCGTCCCTTAAGACTCAAAATGTCTTCCATAATAAATATCATTACAATCGGACAACTCCTTGGTGCGTCGATTTTTTGTTATTGAGTCATTAGAGTCACAAGACGGGGGGCCAGTCTCTCACTGGCCCCCGTCTTGTGTTTCATCTTTATCGCAGATCAAACGGTGCTATCGGAGTAATTTCTGCAGAGGACAGAGGTACATTATTTCCCTGTCGTCCATATATTGTTGCTGGATTTTCAAGTCTGAAGAAGAGTGGCCATATTTGCAGATTTATCGGTAATTTGGCGACTTTTAGCATATTCCAGAAACTTCATGAAATAACGATTTTTCTCCAAGATATTACATAATTCTGGAAATTTCTACAGATAGATTTCCAGAAGTTTCTGCAGAGAGATTGCCAGAAGTTTCTACAGAGAAATTATAAAAAGGACTCATAACTCCGTTGGAGTTCATTTGACGAGTTGACAATATACGAGTAATAGTGGATTATGAATTTTGCCAATGTTTTGAGAATAGTAGCGGTCGTTTTGTAAGAGTACTTTCTTCAACATTTTAAGAATAATATTGCTTATTCTACAAAATTAGTGAAGCACTTAAGTTATGTTTGATTGTATATTCTTCTTGTTTACTTTGTACTTATAAATAAGCGTAACTTATCCAGAAACTTGGACTCGTTCTTGTGTCCTGCGTATACACCCACGATTCTAGAGGATACGTTATCGCAACGCTACACACAAACACACACACATATATATATATATATATATATAAATGTATATATATATATATATATATATATATATACGAGTATATATGTATGTATATATATATACGTATATATATATATATATATATTATATATATATATATATATATATATATATATATATATATATATATATATATATATATATATATATATATATATATATATATATATATATATATATATATATATATATATATATATATACACTCTCGGACGCCAGCATATGAATTAGCAAATGCCCCGAATTGTCGTCATAAAATCGGACATAAGACAAGCATGAAGCCACAAGAAAACTATAGAAATTTGAACAAAACAGGAAATTAACCCGTAATAACCCTATGTACAACACAATACCTGCACACACAGCCATCATCAAGACATCAGCAACTACATTTCCTCTTAATCTGCAATTATATGTCCACTTTTCGGAATTCAAAGTTATTTGTTAAATAGTTTCCTATTCTTTTTCCCTCGTTGCCATTTACAAATTTGCAATTTTTACTCTGGCAAAAATTTTAACTTACTATAATCACACAGTATATATACAATGTATTTTTATTTTCTTCTTACTCATTGATCTCTTTAATATATTTTATACATTTCCTTATTTTATCTTTTGTACTAATGCTGTGTAATATTCAGGCTGTTTCGAGAAAAATTCCTTTACGTGAGGTAATACGAATTTCCTTGGGTATTGCTGAAACATTGCATGGCACATTAGGCAATAATTACATTCAAAAGTAATTAGATTATTATTTCTGTATAATTGATTTAAAGTTATATTTCTCTATATACTGATATGTATATTCGAATTCCATTGAATAAGAAAGTTGTATTCAAAATTAAAATCGTTTCTTTTTTCATATATTGTGAAATGTCTAGCAGTATTTTCATTTTCTATTATATTGAAATCAAGGAATTGTAAATTATCCGGTTTTTTTCTTTGATTTTTAATTAAATAATGATCTTTTGGATAAAAATCAAATTCTACTTCTTGACTGGGGTTATTTGACCCCGTCACCACATCGTCAACGTATCTATATACACTATATCGATACACTATATCGTTACACTATATCGTTATTAATGTGGGCATTGGCTTCATAGAGACATAGATATATGTCCACCAATAATGATGAACATGCCTCTACCATAGATATTCCTCTAATCTGTTGATAATAATTCATTCGTCATATAATATAGTTCAAATATCACTATTTGAATTAATGTCCTGTAAACATTAATCTCAACTTTCTTTTTTAATTCATATTCTTCGTATAAATTATTTAGGATTTTCTTTAAATTTTTTATATCTACGTTATGAAATATCTCTTTGAAATCATATGACTGCACGTAAAGGCGACCCGGTATGCTCGAAAGGATATCTCTTACTACTTTGCTGTTGCTTACAGAATAAGGTCCCATTTTTACTGTTTTGTTGAAAACAGGTTTAAGTATATTTTGCAATTGCTTGTTGGCGACAGTTAGATATGTCTTGTATCCAATTGTAAAAGGATTGAAATTCTTTGGGGTTTTATGCATTTTGGGAATCATTGCAAGGTATGGGAAGCGTATATTAATTTCAAGTTTGATTTTTTATATAAAACTTTGATGCGATTTTTAACTGATATTTTTGGTTATTAGACTCTACATATGCACACTCTTATACTTCGCATGACTTCACCCACATGATAGTCTGTAAAAGCAAGCCATGAATGAATATAAAGAGAAGGCATTTAAACTTCATGTTAGAAAAATTCAAAAGTTAGAGATAATAATTCACATAGCGCTGGAGCAAGACTGTTCGCGTTGTATGTATTCCTATGGAAAAAGCCTTGTATTGAATTAAAGTAGTTAAATTTGCAGGAAACATTATCAGTGTAAATGTCAATTATAACTCAAATAACAATGGACATTTCTACGTATTCAAATGCATTTTAACTTTCAATTTATTTTGCCTCTATATTACTTAGTTCTACAATAAGAAAATTATTCTTATTACTTGTACTTATTTGGAGAAACATAATTTAAGAAATAATAAAAAATACGTATACTAAGCAAACGTCTTTCTTTTTTGTCAAATTAGAACATATGCAGGTCCTTTTATAACGATAGGCAAAGTAGGCAAATGCTGGGAATCCGCGAGGCTCAAGGGACACAACATCCCTCCTCAATGTATTTTTCTTACTAAAAATGTTTTACGAGATACACTATAATTTATATCCGCATAGGGGTGTCCTGTTAAGATGGACCTTTACAGGTGTAGAAGACCCAGACCGTCCGACTCATCCAGAGGACATGAACAACTATTTGGACGGCCGGACACAGGTGTTGTTGTTGAGACCCAGATCGTCCGACCTACCAGAAAGGTTTAAGGTAACTGTTTGGACGACCGGGAAGTGCCACCCAATTTAGACCGGAACCCAGTGGGGGAGGCCGGACACAGGTGTTGTTGTTGAAACCCAGACCGTCCGACCTACCAGAAAGGTGTAAGGTAACTGTTTGGACGGTCGGGAAGTGCCACCCAATTTAGACCGGAACCCAGTGGGGGAGACATCCACAGGGACCGTACCCTCCTTCCCCTACCACCAACCTCTCGGAAGGACTTTCGGACCCACATGTTTTACGTGATCGTACTCCGCATGAACACGGCGGCAGTTTTGGCAGTGGCTGGAATCGAACCCGGGCCTACCGAGTGCAACTCCAGCGCGCTAACCAATGGGCTACCGCGCCCCCCCGGACACAGGTGTGAATTTCCTCGCACTAGGGACACATAAATATAATGTTCAGAGCATTGTGATATTTTAAAATGTTTGTCCAATGGAGCTTTGTCTTCTCTCTAACTCCAGGACTCAGGTATTATAACTCTAATTTATACAATTTATATCCGGTGTCAAGCGTAGATGGAGGATATAATAACTTTTAGACTCCTGGGTGTATTTGATAGTAATTCAAAAGTTTTGTAATACCAGATTTAACCAAGCAAGACATTTTTAGCAATAATTAATTTTTGTGAAATATGTGTAACTGCATTATGAAATAATTAAAATAAATACATTATTTCAATAAAAAACAAGAAAGATCAATCATGCTTAAAGCATTGATTATGAAACACTTTCCAACTTCAATGCAATTTTATTTAAACAAGTCTAAAGTGCAATACATTCCTCGGTAATATATTAAAACTTATCACAATACTACATTAATTTATTATATTTGAAAACTTAAACCTTCATCGTAAAAAATGAACTTCATTCAAATGACGGCATTGAAATATAGATTGCCTTGTTTAAAAATCTCTAAAATGCGATACATTCTTCGGTAATATTTTTAAAACTATCATAATACTACGATAATTTATTATATTTGAAAACTTCATCGAAAACAACTGAAATTAATTCTAATGACGTCATAGAAAAAATTGCACGCCTGGATCTCTCTATAAAAACAGCATTTCATTCATAACATTTCCCCATTCATTTCATTCATCACAATACTATAATAATTTATTTTATTTAAAATTAAGACCATGGAGCTACAAGTAATTAAACTCTATGCTTAAAACTTCATCGAAAAATATCGTCCTTCTCTTTGTAAAAGCAATGAATATTTCATTCATATCAGCAATGCAGACTCCATGGGCTAAATTATTTTGTGTTAAAGAAATACAACAATGCTAATACAACTCATTCTACATATTTTGCTGTTTACATTTGACATATGTCGAAAGCCTAGACCATCCGACTCATCCAAAGATATAGAGCAATTTAATGGATGGCCGGCATTTTACATATGTAAAAAATAGGCTTCGTTGTAGAAATAATCAAATTGGGATGATCATTTAAACTCACATATATTGTAATTGCGTTGTTTCAGTATGTAGATGCACAGAATTTAAGCTGAAATAAAGTGGTTTTAGGACGGTTACAACACTCAATATGAATTAAAAAGGACTTAAAATATCACGATTTTGAGACAAGATGGATGCCATATATCATTTTGTTGTGGTTCACGTGATCTCTTCATATCATGGTCACGTGATCGCTTCATTTAAGAGCTGTAATTATTATTTAAATTTTTATTCAAAAAACTACTGAATACATTTCACTGATTTTTTATTATATATTTTAAGGAACAATTTGAATATTACCTAAAATTTTCGAAGCAATTTGTGAATTTTAAATCCACTGAAATAATGTTTGAAAAATTAGGTCCCATAGGGCTCAATGTATTTCATATTTTCAACCCGGGTTCAATCCAAAACTGATTGGGTGATATTATTCATTTATATTCCCGTTGGTCCTACAGACCGTCTGAACAACAAACTAAAATTTGATTTTGATTAAGTCATTTTTACGTCAGTTATCGTGCTAACGGACAGACAGACAGACAGAATGAATGAATGAACAAAGTCATAAACAATTTTCAACTTTGTTGTAAAGTGTTAAAATAGAAAATATAAGTGTAAATTGTATTTATCACTTTCGGATCAGAAACATGTTATTTTGAAGTTACTGAATTTTTTGGAATGAAGATTGTCTAAGGGTGATGATATATATTTTGTTACCCTTGGTAATTTCGCTTTATATAGTTAATAAATCATTCGAAGAAAATTGGTTTTATCCCGTTTTATTTCGTAATGATTTGAAACAAATGTTACTTTAATTCTTAATGATGAAATCAAACGTATTGAGAGAGATTAAAACTAAATGAAGAAAAAATAAGAAAAGCACGCATAATAAGGAAGTTATTCAATAATTCTTGAATTTAAAATGCCATGTATATAATTAATATTAGACATAGATATTGCAGTAGTTAAGATGTACTTAAATAGCTTTCTATATATATATATATATATATATATATATATATATATATGAGCTCCTGCCAATCATACCATTCAAGGAAACGGAAAGAAATTTTGGATGCAGTTATTTTAAGGTATGCACTCATGAATGATGTAAAAAAACTGTCGTGCTCTAGCAATTAGGGTTATAGTAACATAATTTCGAAATTTTCAAATGGCGACACCTACTTTTTTAATTGGAATGTGATCTTCACAGTGAAGAACCACAAATGGTGTTGAAACGGTACCTACAGCACGAAAAACGCCGACGCTGGGCAGATACTAAGAAAAAAGTAAATACAACTTTGGCGTTCACCAGAGCACGAATTTCTGTTCCATTGACGTCACATTCTACACTGTGTGTTTGTCTCAGAACCCATCCTGCTGAATTTTCTTCTAAAGGAGAAGAGACTAGGGTATGCCGATTTCCAGGTTCGGCGTAAGACACCATCATGGCTAACATCATCACCGTAGGAGAAAGAAAAGACATTGTGATTTGAGTGCCGCTTGCCTTCTTTCCTCTTGACTTCACCAACATGACGCTTGCAATGAAACAATGAGGTTTAATAGTAAAGCTCTGTTATCTGAATTAGCAAAATGTTGCAGATGCATTGCGTGTCTACCGCACAAACCATCGGCCACGACGAGGTCCGTGTTCTGTGAAACTGTACGGGACTTGATACGCAAATTTGAAGAAACTGGTTGCACATGCGATAGATCTCGGCCTGGATGACCTTCCGTTTCTGTAGAGGTTGTTGCAGAAGTGCATGATACGATAAGCGAAGGTCGCATTGCAAGTGCACACGGTGTTTTACGCGTGCTGGATTTGTCGAATTTTACGGTCCGCAAGATTCTGTTCTCCGTTCTTCACATGCTTCCGTATTGGTTCCAGCGTGCCCTGATGTTGCAAGCGGGTGATATCCAACTACGTTTAGATTTTTTAATGAATTTCTCATCCGGTATGACGATGATAACAGATGATCTGTACGCATTCTGTGAAAGGGTGGGGCACATTTCTCCTTGACTGCTAAAGTGAATTCTAAGAACTGTCTGCACTGGTCAGACCAAAATCCCCATGATATGGTCTCACTTCCGTTATATCAAGCAAAAGTGATTGTGCGGTGCGGGGTAACAAGCACCTTCCTTCTAGGCCCTTACGTTTTTGAAGAGGTTACTGTCGCAGGTGAACGCAGGTGTACGGTAACGCGTGATCTCTATGAAACAATGTTGATCAACTATGTCATTCTTGAATTGCAACAGCAAAATGTCCTATCTGATGTCGTGTGGTTACAGGATGGTGCTCCCCCATATGTGGGGTCTTCTGTGAAACGTTTATTGACACGACTTTGGTGATAGAATTATCTCCAGCCATTTCATGTTTTCGTGGTTACCCAGTTCCCCTAATCTGACTCAAATGGATTTCTGGCTGTGGAGATATATGAACTCCAAAGTGTATGCAGGTTATCCGTAAACTATATTTGAATTGAATGATGCCGTCACACATGAGGTTCAACAGATTCTTCACACGTGAGGTTCATATCTGCAGGCGCTATGCATAGGTCACACGTGAGGTGCTATACATAGCTTTACACGTGTTGTTTAGCAGTGATATTCAATTTAAATATATTATTTTAATGAACAAGATGTACAAAGTGGATTAATAATTCCTAGGAAATCTTCTGGAGGATATTATTATTTCAGCAAACCTGTAAGATGAAAGGAGATTAAGAGACAATGAACAAAGTTTAAAAGAGAACAAGCAAAAGGCGAGAGAACAACTAGAAAAATACAGAGTAAATAAACTAATAGAGAATTTGTGCTTGAGAAACTCAAGCTGCAATTAAATATTCATAAAAAAGAAACAACATTCACGGTTATTGAGCAAGAAGTCTCCCACAAGAAAGTGATTTTTAAAAAATTCTGCTGAGATTTAACAGGTGATATGAGTCTTCCCAATCTAATTCAAAAACACATAAATATACTAGGGCGACTCAAATCACAGGAGCACTGCCGAATGATACTTTCCAACTCAATGCTAGAGATCAAGAAGACAAAAAAAAAAAAGAATATTATCTCTCCTGTTTAAAATCTAATTTAAAGATACTTTTATTTATTATATTTTTTAATATAACTTTGCGAATACATATGTATTTTTTTAGGAAACTGTCACACTTACTTAAAAGGAGACGTCTCAGAGTATTTTTTCCCATTAAAACGCATATCTAGAAGATAAAATTATCTAGCTTTGACTATGCATTGAAAAAAGCATGATGTTAGAACCGACCACCTATGAAACTCCGCCCTCACTAATAAGCTAGAAATATAAGTTAACTTCCAGAAAAGTGTGGCTATTTCTTCCCCCCAATTTTAACCTTTTATAAACAGCGTAATGACAGACAATGATTTTATATCGGATGTGACGTTTCATGAATGAATATTTCTTGGGCAAGGCTAATGGGTCCGCCATTTTGGGTCAAACATGGTTCTACTAATTAGTCTTTGCAGACAAAAGCCATATATAATACTAAACATTATGAGTCATTTTCTACGATTAAGATGGCATTCACCTAAATTTAAACAGTAGCAAAATTAATAAATACAATAATAATGACTACTATTAAACTTAAGTAGAGTGTGAAGTAGACTTAGTCACATCAATAATATGGCGTTGCATTCGTTTGTGTATTTGGGAGTTTTAGAAAGAATAAATCTGATTTCCGCTTAAAATTCACGTTAGAAGAGAATTGCAGTTCAACACAAGCCATTAAAAATATTTTAGTGGATTTTAAGCATATTGTGGTTAAGATATTTTTTGTTTGCAAAGCATAATATTTGTAAACAATTAATATACAAAATTGTTTAATGACATTGTTGATTACAGTCACCCATTTTCAATACACTTTTTTGAATTGCTTTACTTCGTTAGTTCTATATGTTTATATTTACAAAATTGATATATGTTTCTTATCACTTGCTAATAATATACTGATATACTTCTACTTTGTACATAAGCGCCTGTAAGACTTTTTCCAGGGTGGGGGGGCTAACTCAAGCACATTATATAAAATATTGACTGGTTTAATTTTCGTCTTTGTCATATTAATTTCCAAGGGGAATGTGATCCTCCCCCTTTACTTTGCCTATGGCCGACCATGACTTCATATTTAATAAAATAATTGTAAAAGTTCATCTAATATAGAAATAAAATGTTATATCTTGTACGTATCCATCTTACACATAGGTAACATTTTAAATTTCTATGCAAAATTATTTTATTTTATTTATCAATAAATAAAACTTAAACTTATGAAAATGCGAATTCCAATATACATTTCACTTGTAATACCAAATTTTTTGCCAAATTTTCAGCTTCTCCAGTCAAAAATTTCACGCTACGATACTACTCCGTAGTACCCTTCTATCAGGGATTTAAGTATCAGAAGAAAAATTTCGTATGTTATGTTTTCATCATCAAAAAGCCATTAACCGCTTGCGTAAGGGTATTTATTTCAAAATTAGAAGTTATTTTGAAAGCTAAATATTAGAACTGAATTTTTTCAATTTTAAGCAGTTGCATAATTTGATCATTATCTGACCATAGTAATTGCATAATTTGTCATAAGTATCCATTTGAGAAGTTGGATATCCAACCCAAGACATGATTCCATGATGGTATACGAGTTCTGATTAATGAATGAAGGCGACAATTTGGCGACAGCAAATCAGAGACGTGATCTGGACAGTCTACTGGAAAAGTATTATAGTATCTTCGAACCACAGGGGTGCTCCAATCAGCGACCATCATGTTAATACCAGTAATCACCATCTTACTTTTGTTCCGAGAATGTCACATGTTCGAAAATAATTACTTAAAATTATCTGATAATCTTTCTAAGAAAGATTCGAATCAAGTTACAGAATCTGTAACTTTCTTTCAAAACCAGATGCTAAAATTTGACTGCGCATTTTCGTTGACATTCCAGTGCCCGTTGATGTACACAGCTAATTTTCCTGAAATTAAGGTAGGTGAAAATTTGTTTCTTTGTTAAACATTTTATTAAATAGTTGCTGAAGAAACTTTATAGAGTAAATAATAATCTTTTCATAATGTAAACTTTGCCCAACAACTAAAATGTTATTAAAATGCATTCTACAAATATAAAACTTGCTCGAAACCTCTTTGCAACCTGTGTGCAACATTTTTAAGCTACTCGAATTTTCTCCTTCCAATGTGAGCGTAATCATTTGTGATCTACACATAACGATAGAACATATTCTTCTAGATGCAGTGATTTTTATATTATATATTGTATTTACACATGTTTCAGGGACAAAAATAAGACACTCCAATTACAATTTGAATATATTAAAGATCGTTTACGATAATCTGTCATTTAGTCGAAATAACCGACGATTATTCGAAGGATATCCTTCGTGTTAATTTATAAACACTCAAATAATGATCTTTTTAAAGTGGTATTTTGATGTTAATTAGTTTTATTCTAATTCTAGTTTAAGACAAAACGGTAGCCGTGTTTTCACACTCTGGAGATTATTGATTTGTAAGTAATGATCCATTAAGCTCATTGTTGGCAATTTCCTAATCACAGGTAATGGAAGTAGGCAACTGCAACGAGGGAAATATTACCTCTTTAAATGTGTTTTTTACGTCTGTGAACACTTTCAACAGAGCATAGATTTGTTAACCAATAAATGCGGTTGTTTGTACCGTTTTTAAATTGTATGAAAAATAAGTATTTGAAACACCAAATGACATTTCACAACCGTTAAATGAAGTTTTGTATTTGAATTATCAATGAATATTTTGTTTCTTATGGATATATTTATTTTTGATGAATTTAAATTTGAACTTATGTCATTAAAAATGACTAGAAGATCTAGAGCATAAACATACGCTTTCCCTTACAAAGTTTATTTTATGTAACGTAAAAACAATACATATAATAAGTTAACTGATATGTAAGTCAATTTATAATAGAATTATTTAGATTCAAATGATTGAAATTACTATATCATTGAGAAAGTTTAGAGGATCAGAGTATAAATAAATGCTTTCTTTTACGAAGTTTATTATGTAACATAAAAAATGAACTATCTACTACATAATTATATTTACTATATCATTATTATAAATCTATACTAAAAATAACATTTTTCATTATATTTTAGATTATGTCATTGATTTTAAGAAACGAAATTTGATTTTTCGAAAAATGTGTATGTCGTGACAAAATACAATTTTCTCATATTTATATTTATCCAATTACATACTTGAATTACACAAAGGTGCTTAACTGACATAGACACTTGACACATCGATATATTGATATACCAGCCGTAAAATAATAATTCTAGCATTTTCACCTAAACGCCTTTCATGTGTTACCCTCAGAATTTCTAAGACCCATTTGAAGTGAAATATGGCTGACGATTAAGAATTCGCCGTATCTGTCTCGATGAAATTCTTATAAATGAAACGCGTTCAAACAGAAACGTCACGCTTTGTCAATAACGTGTTTCTTCCCGATTCCTATAATGCATCACGATTGAAAATATTCAAGAATTTCACGTCTTAATAAGCTGCGATATATTTTGCTGGCGACAGTTGTGAAGCATGTAATCCTTGAAATCTGAAGGATATGGGGCTCTAAATATAAGGTTCAATACGTCTGTCATTTCCCGCATTAGGTTGTGCGTGATAAATTCTTTATATTTTAGACGCAAATTGAAATTGAGAATTCCAATTAACTTGATATTTCATATGATTAATGATAAACCGGTATTGTCAGAATACGTTTATTTGAAGCTTGATGAAATAGGCTGAAAAAATATTTTATAATTTTTAAAATAGTTAATGTTCAATATCAATTTGTGACACATAACAGTTATTGCAAATTGTTACAGTCGGACATCTGCTATCATTCAACTACATTTATGAAACTTAAGTAGAAAAGCTATTGACTTGAAAATGATTTATCAATTGCCATTTAACATTGTATATAAATATTGTGTTGGCTTTTATCAAAAACACACGCACAGGTACACGCACACTCTCTCCTTCCTTCTCTCTGCCTCTCCCTCCCTCCCTCCCTCTCCCCTCCCTCTGCCCCTCTTGATATGTGAGTCGTCACACGCCAGGTATTGGCGCTATATAGACCGATCTCGTAAAGTGGAGTAAATAAAGAAATACATAATACCAGTAATTAAAATGAAGAGGCTTAATTTTAAACAATAACAAAGAATTTATTTCATTAAGACAAACCTTATTTAATAACTATTAACATCTGGTAAATTTCATATACCAACATCTTTAGTGTAGTACATTAAGACAATCAAATCTCCTCATTCTATGATCATACTATGAGCATTACAATTATTAACCTATTAATGTGCATTAACTCACTATTCTTACTAGCCTACGTCTTACTGGCCCAGGTTAACCTTATTTAGGAGGGTCAGAGAGATAATAATAATCAAAGTGCAAAAATATGTGTAGAATTGTCCTACCTCGATCATCTTTGCCGATGTCGGACTTTATGACCGCGCGCTCCGACTCTGTCCCGTGGGCTCGCTCTCTCCGAGATCCGTCGCTCTTGCGACCTCTTCTTTTCACTCACAAAATTCAAGTCCTCGATTTCAAAAACTTAAAGTCCAAAGTTGCTCTCTGTCTCTACCCCCTTAACAAGGCGCCCCTGTCCATAATTGGCTAAGTAAATTAAGGGCTACGCCCTTCAGGCTCTATTATTGGTCAAGGCCCCCCTGAAATATGAGATATGCAGTCTCCAGTTTTAAAATCGTTGAAAGTTCTCACGAGAATTTTCCCAAGGTTCGAGTGATATTAATTGACTCTGGGGTCAAGAAGTTCAACCCCTTCCGTTTGTTGTAACACCTAACGCTGACATGAACTTGAGAAGCACCCTCTCTTTTCGAAATGAATGTCCGGTGCAGCTGCGTTCGAGGGAATGTTACAAAAATTGCCTCACTTCATGAGGGACCGTCTTCTTAGGTCCACTTCCTCTTTCAAAAGAGCAATGTTATATTGGGAATTGAAAATTACAATATAACAATTACCCTTCTTCCCCCCCCCAAAATTTGGTGGGAAAAAAGCCAATTACAAAGTGCCAGCTCATAGTTGCTGCAGGCGTGTCCACTGTGTAGTCCAACAACTCGTCTTGCTCTCATCTGTATCTACTGTAAAAATGCACTATATACACATATACACAAATCATATTATCATATATATACTCTTATATGCCATCAAAAGAACACGAAAATACTATACAAAAATACAATTCTCAATGTGTCTGCAAATGACGGTATCTGTGTCGTTCAGTTGTACTTAATGTCGATTAAAAGTCTATTCATGTAAGCACAAGTTCGTCCACTGGTGATATGTCTTTTTTTTTTTTTTTTTTTTTTTTTTTTTTTTAAACAATATAGTTCCACACAAGTTCAAGGTGTATATCTGTAAAATTGTTCACATATGATAACCAAAGTCACTTTGACCGTCAATTGGATATTTGTTGGGATCAGGGACTTACGCATATGGTCCCTAATAATATCACTTTGTCCCCTTGTAGTTATGGTGGAAAGTGTAAAATATCTTTCCTTTGGAAAAAAAAACACTGATATCACTGCACACTTGGAAACCGCTGAAATGTAAATCGCTCCACTGCTGGAACTCGTTGCAGAACTGGATCGCTGTCTAACTGGAATTCGCTGAACTGTAAGGCGATGAACTGCTGGAACTCGCTGAAGGATTGGACCGCTGTCTAACTGGAATTCGCTGAACTGTAAGGCGCTGAACTGCTGGAGTCACTGACCAAATGATAATCTTTGTGCACCAGGAATCGTTGAGCACTCGGAATCGCTGATCAACAGGAATTGCTGACCATTTGAGAATCGTTAGGCAACCGGATCTGTACGCTGTGTCATGTTTTGTTTAGGACAATCAATACATATACATTACACTCAAGCTTATTAAAATACTCTCTTCTCTTAAAACTCCCTTAAGTATCATTTTTTTATAAATTCAATTTCTATAATTTTAATTTGTCACCCGGCACACGAAACATTACAAAAAAAAACTCTCTTTTTTTTTTTTTTTCAAACTCCTTTTAAATTTGTTAACACTCTCAAAAATTGCCCCATTGAAATTTCTACACTTTATCTACTTTAAATCCTTCCATATAATATATACATTTTTTTTTTCTTAAATTTGATACTCTCTTCAAACTTACATTTTTCAAATTCCTTCTTTTTATTTATTTTACATCTCTGCCTTATGTATATATATATATATATTTTTTTTTTTTTTACATTATATACACTTCTTATCTAACATCCAATCCATCATGTGTTCTGAACCGGACATGCCATAAATATAACTCATGTACATATTTATAATAAAATACTTAAACAATTACACTATCCTCTCAAATACTATCAAAATAAGATTTATATAGGTTCAAAAATTTCCGCACAATACTTTAAAATTTTCCTACAAACTGAGATGACAGAAAAAAAAAACCCTGTAATCATTTAATTATTATCCTACTGAAAATCTTATAACTCCCCTGCGATTCTATATTACACTATCCATAATTATACATTTTCTTTCACATATCCCCTGATTTAATCCAAATCTTATACTTGGATACGGAATTTCCCGAATTCCTTACATTATTCACTTTCCCACTTAATGAAACCATACTTAAATTTTTTGTAAATCTTATCACTCACTGAAATTCTCTCAATGCCTACAAAATTACGAATTTTCTCTCAAAAACCACCTAACTCAATTCAAATCCCATACTTGAATACCAAAATGTACATTTTCTTTTCTTATATCCCCTGTAATTGAATGCAAAGTCTCCTGAATTAATTCATTTCTCCTTTTGTGTAACATATATTCTAGCATCTAAATTCCCTGTTCAAACAGAAAAATCTAGTCCCCAGAGAAAATCAAGTAGTGGTATACAAGGTCAACATGTCCTTCTGCCATTGTGTCATTTTCCCTGGAAAGCGGTCCCCTTTCTGGCCTGCGGCTAATACGGGCATTTCTTCGTGTAACTTCCCATGGCCAATTAGCTGTACAAATTTTTGAAGATGTCGTTTTGGCAAAATGATACAAATTTTCTCGTCTACGTTTCCGCCATGTTGTGTAAAGTGTTTAGGACGACGGGATGTGCGCGTAGCAGTGTGTGTGATTGTCTGTGTTTCGCGACTCCTATGGATTACGCAAGGATTCATTTACCCCACGGATTAATTAAAATGCGGTTAGTGTCCTTTTGTTCTACCATTGTATTTTATTATTATATCATGTTTATTCCCGCGTTCTAGCGTTACCTTCGAAAGTTCGTCTCTCTCAAAAATTTTATATGTGCGACCCATTCAAAATATATGTAGAAACGCTTTTTTTTTTTTTCAAATGCTTTTTATTTAATCTACAATTCGCGTATGTTTATTAAAATTATCTATTCATTTTAAATTATAATTTGTGTATAATTTTCATTACCATTATCTTTTTTCTTTGAACTGCCATTATGATTTTTAATTAAAATTCTCTATCCATTTTAAACTCTAATTTTAATTTTTAATTACCCATTGTTTAGTTATTTGAATTACAATTTTTATTTTTAATTATGAATTATTTATTTATTTAAACTAGAAAAAAAAAATTTGTTTTTCTTTTTTTCTTTTTTTTTTTTTTTTTTATTTACCAATTATCTAATTATTTTAAACTATAATTCTATAACTCCTATTTCCTCACGCGTATTCATCCAACAATGGTTGATCAATCCGCTAATTAAATGAAGAGCGCGTGGAGAAAGTTTACTTTTGTTTTAAAATTTCACTGTTCTTTGAAAAGAGTTTTTTTTTTTTTTTTTTTTTTAGAAATTCAAAATATCCCTTTATTTAATATTCCTAAATATCTTATCCATCGAAATTTTTATTGCCTGGAAATCAAAGTTCTCTTAAAAAAAAACCTTCTTTTTATAGAGTTATAACGACTTTTTATAGAATTCTAACGATGTCCCCCTTTTGCTTTTTTTTTTTTTTTTGAAATGTGACGTATCTTCTCTGTTATTTATGTTCTTTCCAAAATTTGAATTTAATATATCCACATCTTTAACCTATCAACCCTAAAATTTCTTTTGTCCTACAACGATACTTGTTATTTATTTTGTAACAATTATTTATTTTTTTAAATCACAATTTTTATTCATAATTCCCAATTATTTATAGTTCCATATTTATTTAAACTTTCTTGTTCATTTAAACTTTCAACTAATTAATGTATGATTTATTTAAAATTTCCTCAATTTTTTTTTTTTTTTTCACAATTTGTTTACACTTTCTTAATTAATGTAATACTTATTTACATTTCTTTAATTTATAATTCAATGTTTATTTAAAATTTCCTTTATTTACAATCCAATATTTATTTAAAATTTGCGTTCCATCTTTCGCGTTGCATTTTGTGAATGGCGATTTTTCTTTGTTACTAACATTCTCAAAATTTTGAGTCACGGTTTGTCCGCGTTCTTACCTATGTTTAAACTTCTTTCGTGTTTTAATTGAATCAATTTAAATTTAAATTATTTAAAGATCTCAAATCATATCTGTGTTTCGGCCTAACCGGTGTTGGAAGAAGTACTGTGTGTGAACAATTTGTACTGCTTATATCGTCCCCTTGTAAATTTTGTGCTGATTCATCCTTCCTTTGCGTGCTTCCCCGATCCATTTGTATACAACCCCCATCTATTTGTGTTGGTCCCTCTTGCGCATCTCGTTCTATTTCCCCCTTGTTTCCCTCTGAAAATCGACCTTGAGTGGAACCCATCTCCACTCTTTGACCGTGAGTCGCCACTGAGAAATTCTGCCTCCCTGAAATTGTCGCCACCGAAGTGTTTTGCGAGATTGGCAATCTGCTCTCAACCAGTTCCATCCCGTTGTACGTGTCGCTTGCTGTTTAAGAGAAGGGAGAAAGAAACCTTTTCGCTCGCAAATGTGTTTGTTGACATTTTGTACTGTTCGAGGAGGGGGGAGGGGGATCGTTCGCTGGTGATATGTTGTGCTGACATTTTGTGAATGCCGTGTGTTTTGTTACATATCTGTCGCAAGTACGTTAAGTAATAAAAGCGGGAAGAGAATGTTGCTTTCCATTAACAATTTTGACTTCATATCCATTTTTCATTTTTATAATTTATCCATTGCCAGGTCAATTTCCAAAGAATTCATTTTTTTGACAAATTATTATTTTTACCTCTTTCTCATCTTGAAATTTTCCAAATAGCGATTGTCATACAATATTAAGTTCCTAAAAATTTTTGGTTTCATGAAAAAATGTGAACCGAGTTTTCTTTCATTCCGCTTTTGGATCTCCTCACTTACACTATTGTTACAAACTTGTATTTTCTGTGGAACCTCTATTTCTTGCCTAGCATACCTTTTGTTATGCTTCTCATTTATTTCTGAATGTTTTTGGACGCAATTCACTTCACTATCGTTTTGGCTTTTCTCTCTACTTGTACTAGAATTTTTATTTTGAATATTTTTAGTGGTCTCCTTTGAATTTTGTAAATTTTGAGAGTTAGTATTTCCATTATCGTTGTCCATAATATCCATCATTTCACTTTCATTTGAATTTTGTGTATCTTGTATCATGTGATTCTCATTCGTAATTCGAATGTCCTGAAGCTTGCATTTTGTATTTTGAATATTTTCAAAATGAACCCTTTCTGTAATCAAAACCTCCGTTATTTTGTTTTCATTTGGATTTTTGCTATCTTCATTGCCATAGCTTGTACCAGTGTTTCGTGAATTTTCGGGATCAGCATTTTTGCTAATCAAAGAATCCATTACTTTGTTTTCATTTGAAATTTTGATGTCTTCATTGCCATAGTTTGTACTTGTGTTTTGTGAATTTTCGGGATCAGCATTTTTGCTAATCAAAGAATCCATTACTTTGTTTTCATTTGAAATTTTGATGTCTTCATTGCCATAGTTTGTACTTGTGTTTTGTGAATTTTCGGGATCAGCATTTTTGCTAATCAAAGAATCCATTACTTTGTTTTCATTTGAAATTTTGATGTCTTCATTGCCATAGTTTGTACTTGTGTTTTGTGAATTTTCGGGATCAGCATTTTTGCTAATCAAAGAATCCATTACTTTGTTTTCATTTGAAATTTTGATGTCTTCATTGCCATAGTTTGTACTTGTGTTTTGTGAATTTTCGGGATCAGCATTTTTGCTAATCAAAGAATCCATTACTTTGTTTTCATTTGAAATTTTGATGTCTTCATTGCCATAGTTTGTACTTGTGTTTTGTGAATTTTCGGGATCAGCATTTTTGCTAATCAAAGAATCCATTACTTTGTTTTCATTTGAAATTTTGATGTCTTCATTGCCATAGTTTGTACTTGTGTTTTGTGGATTTTCGGGATCAGCATTTTTGCTAATCAAAGAATCCATTACTTTGTTTTCATTTGAAATTTTGATGTCTTCATTGCCATAGTTTGTACTTGTGTTTTGTGAATTTTCGGGATCAGCATTTTTGCTAATCAAAGAATCCATTACTTTGTTTTCATTTGAAATTTTGATGTCTTCATTGCCATAGTTTGTACTTGTGTTTTGTGAATTTTCGGGATCAGCATTTTTGCTAATCAAAGAATCCATTACTTTGTTTTCATTTGAAATTTTGATGTCTTCATTGCCATAGTTTGTACTTGTGTTTTGTGAATTTTCGGGATCAGCATTTTTGCTAATCAAAGAATCCATTACTTTGTTTTCATTTGAAATTTTGATGTCTTCATTGCCATAGTTTGTACTTGTGTTTTGTAATTTATTTTCCACCTTGTGTAATTCCGTGTTTAATTCATCTCCAATTGACGCGATATGTTCAACTTTGTCCTTCCTGTCCTTAATGTCCTCTCTCTCTCCATTATTTTGGGTTCTGTAATTACCAATATTTCCACTATCAATTTGAGTTTTATATTTTTCAACGTTTCGTCCCTCGTTCTCAATATTTATTTGTGTAACATTCCTTTTTCTAATTCCTTCTCTATTCCTTTGCGTACCCCTTTCTAGGTCTCTGTTTTGTGTAGGGGGTTCTGCATAGTAATTTCTGCTCTGGTGATATTTTCTCGGGAAGGCGTGGTTTGAAATGTAATTGTATGTGTCCGGCTGGGAGGAGTAAGTTATGTGGTCATCATACGGCTGGGTTTGAAATGAGTGGGGAGGAGACTGTATTTGATTATGCCAATGTGTTCTCGCGTTGTTTATGTTTCGATTCTGTGTTTGCTTAAAATGATCAGCTTTGTATATTCGGCATTCTCTCATGAAATGTCCACTTTCATTACAGTAATGGCATGTTAGGAGTTTTTTTGTTTGTGTCGTGGGGATTTGTACTTTTTCTTGGATTTTTAATGCATTCCTTTTTTGGGTTATATAATTTAAAATGTTTGTCTTAAATTTCTGCTGTTCTTCGCGGAGCGTCTCAATTTCCTGTCTGTATGTGGTAGTGAAAAGGGTTTGATTTGTAGTAATGTTCGGTTTTTCTGTAAAGAACTCTAATAACCTATCCCTAAATTTTTCGAAAGATGTTTCCCTTCTTAATTCTTGTGACCCTATATAAAATTTTCTTGCATTCCCTCTTAACCGCGATTTCACAATTGCTAACTTTTCCTCCTCTGACCAATCCCCCAAGCTGCTTAAAGATTTGATCTGGTCAAAAAAAATTTCTACATCATTCTCTATGCCATTGCATTCCCCTAATAGGTGTATAAGTCCTGGTAACCTGCCCCTCGTTGCTGGATGATTTTCTCCGCTTTCCGTCATTCTAAATTTCACTTTCTCGCAAAAATTCTATATCTAAAATTATCTCCTGTTTTTACACCTCAAAATGTTCCCCCAAAATATTTAAATACAATATCACATAAATTCAAAAACATAATTCTAATCATTTCACTATCTACGCATGCAAATACTTCAATCCTCATAATTAACTCCTCAAATATTACACAAATATTTATATAATTCAAAAATTTCTTAAAAGCTTCAAGTTCCCTAATAATTATATTTTCACATACAATATGGCATGTCTCATTAAGAACACATAATGATTCACTATTTGCTTGCTTCTCATACTGTGAAATAAATTTTCTTAAATTTACCTATATTTATTTTAATTTTAAAATTCTTTCTTTAATTTAATCCTTATTTTACACACAAAAAAATTTTTTTATTCAATCTTTTCATTTCTCATTAATTCCAAATATATTTATTCTCTTCATTAAAATTTAAATTCTGGCATATAACAGGTCTAAAACAGCAAAGTCGCCAGAAGGGTGAAATAATTTTGAATCCAGGTTTGATTGGTCATGATCACCAATATGATAAGGGTGCAATAATTTTGAGTCCAGGTTCGAAACTGGTTTAAACGGCACCAAAATGATATGTGAGTCGTCACACGCCAGGTATTGGCGCTATGTAGACCGATCTCGTAAAGTGGAGTAAATAAAGAAATACATAATACCAGTAATTAAAATGAAGAGGCTTAATTTTAAACAATAACAAAGAATTTATTTCATTAAGACAAACCTTATTTAATAACTATTAACATCTGGTAAATTTCATATACCAACATCTTTAGTGTAGTACATTAAGACAATCAAATCTCCTCATTCTATGATCATACTATGAGCATTACAATTATTAACCTATTAATGTGCATTAACTCACTATTCTTACTAGCCTACGTCTTACTGGCCCAGGTTAACCTTATTTAGGAGGGTCAGAGAGATAATAATAATCAAAGTGCAAAAATATGTGTAGAATTGTCCTACCTCGATCATCTTTGCCGATGTCGGACTTTATGACCGCGCGCTCCGGCTCTGTCCCGTGGGCTCGCTCTCTCCGAGATCCGTCGCTCTTGCGACCTCTTCTTTTCACTCACAAAATTCAAGTCCTCGATTTCAAAAACTTAAAGTCCAAAGTTGCTCTCTGTCTCTACCCCCTTAACAAGGCGCCCCTGTCCATAATTGGCTAAGTAAATTAAGGGCTACGCCCTTCAGGCTCTATTATTGGTCAAGGCCCCCCTGAAATATGAGATATGCAGTCTCCAGTTTTAAAATCGTTGAAAGTTCTCACGAGAATTTTCCCAAGGTTCGAGTGATATTAATTGACTCTGGGGTCAAGAAGTTCAACCCCTTCCGTTTAGGCCAACGGCCGTACCGTGCTGAAAACACCGGTTCTCGTTAGATCACCGAAGTGAAGCAGCATCGGGCGCGGTTAGTACTTGGTGGGTGACCACCTCGGAACGCCGCGTGCTGTTGGCCATCTCGGGTGCGGTATCCCCGTGGTTTGCGCGCTAGATTTGCACGCTGCCACAAATGCCGCCGTGTTCATGCGGAGTACGATCACGTTAAACATGTGGGTCCGTAAGTCCTTCCGAGAGGTTGGTGGTAGGGGAAGGAGGGTACGGTCCCTGTGGATGCCTCCCCCACTTGGTTCCGGTCTAAATTGGGTGGCACTTCCCGGCCGTCCATACAGTTACCTTACACCTTTCTGGTAGGTCGGACGGTCTGGGTCTCAACAACAACAACCCCTTCCGTTTGTTGTAACACCTAACGCTGACATGAACTTGAGAAGCACCCTCTCTTTTCGAAATGAATGTCCGGTGCAGCTGCGTTCGAGGGAATGTTACAAAAATTGCCTCACTTCATGAGGGACCGTCTTCTTAGGTCCACTTCCTCTTTCAAAAGAGCAATGTTATATTGGGAATTGAAAATTACAATATAACACCTCTCTCTCTCTCACACAACTATATGATATATCAATGTATTTTAGATAACTCTGCTATGCATCGCAAAACGCTTTTCAATGTAGTTGCACAAATTCAAGAAAATACATTTCTAATAAAGCGTAATATTTAAAATCCGTTGAATACATCCCAATGTGTAAAGTTTAAACGTATACGTCCAATATGTAGAATAAACTTACCAATACCATGCTGTGCATTTTAATATATATATATATATATGTATATATATATATATATATATATATATATATATATATATATATATATATATATATATATATATATATATATATATATATATATATATATATATATATATATATATATATATATATATATATATATATATATATAGTGTGTGTGTGTGTTTGAGTTGAGTCTGTTCTACCTTTGTAATTTACATGAGCGTATCCGAGGATATGTGCGTGGCCAAAGACATTCTATGACAATTGTTGATAGTTTATATACTCGTAAGCAGGATTCTAAGGGTAAAAATTACTGGTCCCTACTGTAACTGAACTGGTCATCGATGATCTAGAGGTGACAAGAATTGAATGCTACATTATCTGGTAAAATTCCCATTTAATTCGATAACACGGAATCCATTCATCCATTCAGATAACACGGAAACATTTTGGCTTAGAGACGAGGAGCATTATCATAGATCACCAAAAAATATAAAAAATTAAAAACCATTATCTCACAATAGTAGATCCAAACTTTATATACACATTGTATAATGGATATAAAAAATTATTTTAGCATTTTATTAACTGCCTATAATTTGCCTTATATATTATTTGAAAAGCAATATCTTGAAAATTTTACATATATTTATTTAAAGTATTTTAAAATACTAAGTAGGAAAAAACGATTCTTTAATTCCCAGAGGGTTTTAAGATTGCAAATCGCACACACGTGGCTCTTTCAAGATGAAAATCCTTTTATCTTTACCAAAAAGATTTGACGGATTTTATATTTTCTAAAATTTGTTCACTGATATATTAAAATAAGCTTTTATTCTAAATATAAAACTATACGGAGGATCATGATGTATTGCCATTTAGATCTCAGTGGTATGTTACCGTTCAATAATGCATGCAAAATATTCTATATATTTTTACGCAAGCTAATATTTTTGTTATTATTAACAATAAATCTTACAAGAGATAGTATTAAGATATTTAAAGTAAAAGAATCAATATTAGTTTTGAAAATATGCAACATTAATTCATGCATCATTTTATTTTCTTCATCACTAAGTGCGTGGATATTTTCTGCATAGCCTTTAAATAGCTTAGTGTAAGCCATTCAATTTAAAAATGTATTTAATTCATTTATCTATTGCCGTTTACTTGAATCTGAAGGGGAATTTGGTAGTTATACTCATATACAGAATTTTTAGAAAAATTCTTAATCAATCCTATAAATTTGTAAGGAAAGGTCTGTAAAAAAGTATAAACTTTTGGTCTTCTATAGTAAAGAGACTACGCATAAAATATTAAATCGATTGAAGCACAGGTAGTGTATAATTAAAGAAGTTACGAAAATAAACTAGACAATAATAGAGAGACGCAAATTTCAAAGTTGTTAAGCATCATCTAATGCATGATAATTTACGCCAGAAACGATCGAAATATATTGCAGAGTTCACTGGGCTTCGATAAGGGCTTGCAATTTCGTCCCAATAGCTTAACGGAGAGCTATCGGCTGTTATAGAACGTCGGCTAGGCAGTTCGGAGATCCATGGTTCAGTTTCTGGTTGGTGTAGCAAGATTATTTACAATGAATTCCGAGCAAATTATCCCTGTAGGTTAGCACAAAGATGTCGGAGGTGTGAAAGTGACCCTAGTACGACTAGTATGGATTCAGTTGACTCTGGAAGATTGAGGGTCGATTTCAAAATTGAGAGAATAACGACCACGTGACATACTAACATGGGCAAAAGTAGTAGTGTCAGGAGGCTAACCTGAGGTAAAAATAGCAATATGCGGTCAGTCAGATTGTCAGTTGCCCGCAAATCTGACATTAGAGGATGGAGAATTCAAAGTCCACTTGGACAATAATACCTTTCGTCCCAATAGCTCAACGGTATAGCTTCGGCTGGCCAGTTCGGAGATCCAAGTTTCGATTCCCGGTTGGAGCAGCAGGGTTCTTTACAGCACAAACAGAAACTATAAATACCTGTAAAAAATATGTGTCATCAGGGTTTCTAACATCATGGCACCTGCAAGGCTTTTTCATGTATTTGGTACTATTATTTTTGGAATTCAAATATGTATTATTAGTAATAGATACCATTTGAACATGATCAACACTTGCTTTATGTTCATGTAAGTGTTATCCATTGCATTTTTTCTGAATATATCAGTAATTCGCCTATAACACTGTTGTATCAAATAAATGCCTCCTGTAACAGTTCTATTCTCGATACTTTATCATTACAAAATGTTCTACTACTTTGTGGTTATCCTTTAATGTCAATCTGACGTTGTTGGTGTGTTCTTTATTCTACCCTTTTTAATTCTCCACTAGATGCATTGTGAACAATTTTATTCTATCTGAAGTGATCAGTTTATTATGAACCGAATTTACTTATATACTAATGAATCTTGCCCATTCATATGCATCAATGTCTTTAGATAAGACTACAGTTAATACATAAGGAGTATAGTGGAAATGCAGTGGATGAACAGTGGCGTGTTTCTTCCACAGTGGAATTACAATGGAAAGAAATACTGATGACTCTTAACCAACTCTAGGTTTAAACTAGATCTGAAATTTATAATCATCCATTCCATTAGGGGGGGGGGGGCTTGTTGCATGATCTACATATACTCGTTGGTAGGCTATAGTGGTGTTATTATGGAAGTAGGTGAGATATAGTTGTTTAAATATGAGAACAAATTGTATCTCGAAATGCTGTCTGTCGAAGACTGTTGTCATCAAGACCATTGCCGTTGCTCCTCAAGATGATTCTGAGGATTCTGATAACGCGGACTCACCAGAAGATTTAACACTGTCACGTACAGATGGAATGGAAACTTTAGAAATTGTATATATTTAGGTTAAATAGCAATCAATTTGAACTTCAATGGATTTAATATTGATAAAGGAACTGCGATATTTTTTACTGAAACTCTGTTCATGTTTCAAATAAATAAAAGTGACTGAATTATTAATGAACAAGAAAGATCAATCATGCTTAAAGCATTAATTATGAAACACTTTCCAACTTCAATGCAATTTTATTTAAACATGTCTAAAATGCAATACATTCCTCGGTAATATTTTAAAACTTATTCCAATACTACATTAATTTACTATATTTGAAAACTTAAACCTTCATCGAAAAAAATGAACTTCATTTAAATGAAGGCATTGAAATATAAATTGCCTGGTTTAAACATCTCTAAAATGTGATACATTCCTCGGTAATAAATTTAGAATCATCATAAAACTACGATAATTTATTATATTTGAAAACTTCATCGAAAACAACTGAAATTCATTCGAATGACGTCATAGAAAAATTAACACGCCTGGCTCTATCTATAAAAGCAGCATTTCATTCATAAATAATTTCCCATTCATGTCATTCATCACAATACTAAAATAATTCATTTTATTTAAAAATTAAGACCTTGGAGCTACAAGTAATTAAACTCTATGCGTAAAACTTCATCGAAAAAAAATCATCCTTCTCTTTGTAAAATCAATGAATATTTCATTTATATCAGCCATGCAGACTCCATGAACTAAATGGTTTTCTGTTAAAGAAATACAGCAATTCTAATACAAATCATTCTACATATTTTGTTGTTTACATTTTACATAGGTGAAAAATAGCCTTTGTTGTAGAAATAATCGAAGTTGGATAATCATTTAAAATCAACAATCTTGTAATTGATTTATTTCAGTATGTAGATGCACATAATTTAAGCACAAATAAAGTGGTTTTAGGACGGATACAGCACTCAATATGAATTAAAAAGAACTTTAAAAATCACGATTTTGAGACAGGATGAAGGCCATATATCACTTTGAAGTGGGTCATGTGATCTTTTCATATAATGGTCACGTGATCGCTTCATGTAAGAGGTGTAATTAAAATTTTATTTTTTTTTAAGAAACTACTGAATATATTTCGCTGATTTTTTTTTATATATTTTATGGAACAATTTGAATATTACCTAAAATTTTCGAAGCAATTTGTTAATTCTAAATCCCCTTAAAAAATGTTTGAAAAATTAGGTCCCATAGGGCTCAATTTATTTCATTTTTTCAACCCGGGTTCAATCCAAAACTGATTGGGTGATATCATTTATTTATATTCCCATAGGTCCTACAGACTGTCTGAACAACATACTAAAATTTTCATTTTGATTAAGTCATTTTTACGGCAGTTATCGTGCTAACGGACAGACAGAATGAACAAAGTCATAAAAACTTTTCAACTTGGTTGTAAAGTGTTAAAAAGTAATGTAATTATAACATTTCATTATAAACTACTATATGTGCATTTTGTTCTTTTTAACTATCTTGTTAGTGTTGTTGTTTTTGAGACCCAGACCGTCTGACCTACCAGAAAGGTGTAAGGTAACTGTTTGGACGGCCGGTAAGTGCCACCCAATTTAGACCGGAACCCAGTGGGGGAGGCCTCCACATGGACCGTACCCTCCTTCCCCTACCACCAACCTCTCGGAAGGACCCACATGTTTAACGTGATCGTACTCCGCGTGAACACGACGGCAGTTTTGGCAGCGGCTGGAATCGAACCCGGGCCTACCGAGTGCAACTCCAGCGCGCTAACTAATGGGCTACCTAGCCCTATCTTGTTAGTGTGTTAAAGGCAATTTATTTGCCTTGGAATTTGTTTAAATATGTTTTAAATGTCCAATTTTATTTAAAGTGGAATATCTAACAGAGGTCAGAACTGCAATGGATCTAACATTTTGTAGATCTCCGTTTAACCCGATTTTCTCTTAAACTACTTACTGTCGGTCTTAATTAGGCAGGATAAGACGTGTTCTAATGCAATGAAAATCCAGGTCTATAAAGAAGTTCATACGGACATGCATCCTACTCTTCATTTCTCCTGTTATTAATTGCATCACAATAATATAGGGGCATATTGGCGCTAATAGTAATGATGGTAGTTAATGCTGCTCTTGTAGTGCTATATATTGTTACTAGGACAGATCGTTTATCGCATAACAGAAAAGTAATTAATATAGTTCAGTATGCTTCAAAAGTTCCAAAATATCGTGGATATTCCGCGAAAAGTTAAAACAATTTTCAACAGTGAATGAACTTCAGTGCAGTGAATAAACTTCGACAGTGAATAAACTTCAGCAGTGATTACACTCCAGTGCAATGAATAAACTTCGGCAGTAAATAATATCGATAGTGAAAAATGCAATAAATAAAATGAATGCTTTAATTTTAATAATGCTTTAAAGTGCAATAATTAAACATTGTGAAAATTTTAATCCATTTTTCTTTTTTTTTATGTCTACGGTAAAATTATGTACTATGATTTTGTCGATTTATTGTCTTTATAATTTATCAAGCTCATTATTTAAATGAGTGAAGTTTGTAAAAGAGTTGCTAAATTATCTACTTTTATGCCCATCTTTAACATTCGACTTGTATGAATAAAACTCTGGTTTAAAATTTCCATAATAAAAATGGACGAAAATTGAGTAAATTTGCGTCGCTATGAAATTACAGTCCATTTATAAATCCTCACACAATTTATTCAAGAGGCGTAAATATTGAAAATGAATTACATATCAATGCTGAACTATACAACAACGCATACTAAAATATTGAAAGTTCATTTTTACATTTATTAGTTATTTAAAATAATTTAAGTGATTTAGTGATCTAAATTGAATTTTATTATATTTTACTATATTATGAATAAGAAAGTTAAAATGCAAATAATAGTTTACTAGTAATCAACATAGATCATTTTAAACTAAAAATAAAATTATATGCATTTCAAATTAGTTGCTGATTTACTATATATATATATATATATATATATATATATATATATATATATATATATATATATATATATATATATATATATATATATATATATATATATATATATATATATATATATATATATATATATATATATATATATATATATATATATATATATATATATATATATATATGCGCGCTACGCATTAAATCAAAATACTCATGTAAAATTGTTCATTTCGATCAGTAATGGAACGCAGATTTACTCAAAAAGAAAGGAATTACCAACTTTTTCTAGAGCCGTTTGTAGTTTGTAGCATTAGGTTCATTGTTTGTAAGTTTTGCAGATTACAATGAAATTAATACAGTTAAACGGAAAGTACTCTTCAAAACATGTTATTTTGTCTGAAATACTAAAAGGATGCTGGTCAAATTTTTTGAACAAAAGTAATTTTTTTTTCGTTTATTTTAGCATTGGAATTTACCACAGACATTGCATTACATATCTAAAGCATTCGACTGCATATGATATTAGGTTAATCTTATAATTAATTTAAGTACTACATTTAAGTGTATGTATTTCCTTAAAAATTACTGCATTTCTCCAGAGACATATTTTAAAAAGTAATGTTGTGTAACCATTAGTAAAACATGTATTTTATTTTTAGACTGGCTGCGAATACTCATCGTTTTACGTACCACTCGGGATTTAAAATACAAATCTGATTAAAACTATACAAGAACGTGCAAAGAATTCCGGAAGATCGAACAATGATGTTACCGTCTTTAAACAATACTACAGATGACGCTACAAGCGAATCAGGGCATATTCCGGTGGGCCGGGCCTGACCTTGGGGCCTGAAAGGATTTATTGATATTTACCGATAATGTGTACATGGGCCAAAGTTAGAAAAGCCTAATATGCCCCTTTTTACCTTGCCTATTTCGAACCTCGTATTCGGGCGTAAGCTGTTTCTTGCATTTTAAATGGGTCAACACTATTATTGTATGCTGTATGTTGCTCTTAGCAAAGTTACTTTAGTTTTATTACATTAGCAACCGTTTGAGATGTAAATAAATTACGACAATAGATTTTGTTTTAGTAAAGTGCAATAGATGGCGGCACCATTCAACCGCTGTATTGGTATTTGGGATAGAGCCAAATTTCGCCTACTAAATTTAAAACTTTATAATTTGAATTTAAAAAAAAACTCAGAGTCGTTTTTACTTGAAAACCGAGGTACATCTGCGTCGAAATTCATGGCCGTACGGCGCTTAGGTCTTTCGCTACAAACGACACAGACAGACATATAACTTCTTTTATTATTATAGATAATCTAACCTTTTAATTTAATATATTTTTTTACAGCCTAATATAACCCTTTTCCCTTTCCGATTTCGAACCTCGTATTCAGACGTAAGCTGTTTCTTGCATTCTAAACGGGTCAACACTATTATTGTATTCTGCATGTTGCTCTTAGCAAAGTTAATTTAGTGTTATTACATTAGCAACTGTTTGAAATGCAAGTGAGTTACGACAATAGATTTTGTTTTAGTAAAGTGCAATAGGTGGCGGCACCATTCAACCGCTGTATTGGTATTTGGGATAGAGCCAAATTTCGCCTACTAAATTTAAAACTTTATAATTTGAATTTAAAAAAAAACTCAGAGTCGTTTTTACTTGAAAACCGAGGTACATCTGCGTCGAAATTCATGGCCGTACGGCGCTTAGGTCTTTCGCTACAAACGACACAGACAGACATATAACTTCTTTTATTATTATAGATAATCTAACCTTTTAATTTAATATATGTTTTTACAGCCTAATATAACCCTTTTTCCCTTTCCGATTTCGAACCTCGTATTCAGACGTAATCTGTTTCTTGCATTCTAAACGGGTCAACACTATTATTGTATTCTGCATGTTGCTCTTAGCAAAGTTAATTTAGTGTTACATTAGCAACTTTACATTAGCAACTGTTATTTACATTAGCAACTTTACATTAGCAACTGTATTAGTTACATTAGCAACTGTTTGAAATGTAAGTGAGTTACGACAATAGATTTTGTTTTAGTAAAGTGCAATAGATGGCGGCACCATTCAACTTTGCCGCTGTATTGGTATTTGGAATAGAGCCGAATTTCGCCTATTAAATTCGTAACTTTATAATTAGAATTTAAAATAAAATCTCGAAGAGTCGTTTTTACTTGAAAACCGAGGTACATCTGCGTCGAATTTCATGGCCGAACGGCGCTTAGATCTTTCGCTACAAACGACACAGACAGACATATACCTACTTTTATTATTATAGATAATCTAACCTTTTAATTTAATATATGTTTTTATTTTTATACATAGTACAACCTTTAATTTAATATATATTTTATTATTATAGATAATCCAACTTTAATTTAAGATTTTAATTTCATAGATTTTGATTTTGATTTATGCAAGTTCAGGGGTTTTTATATATAATGTATTTTGGATACTAAAATGCGATAAATTTAGAAATTGAATTCATATTTCTTTCTGTTTTATGAAATTGCATTGGTAAAAACATACGATATAAAGGAAATTATCAGAATATATTTCGATTTCAGATACATATTGCAATCAGAAGGCTAATAAATGACTGAATAAGTATAGTTTCCTATATATATATATATATACATATATATATATTATTCTGGGATTTCTCTCGTAATAGACTTAAAAGTTTTCTTTTAAATAATAAAATGATGGAAATGCTATAAATAAGTAAGCGTTTCAGATTTCTAAAATGATTGGGATTATAAAGGATCCATTAAATTTTGGAAAGGACAAGCTTGAGTTAAAACTTTACGTAAAAATATTGACGCTACTTATTTTATTATGCTTCAAAACGTATTTTATAAATACGTAGATGATTTAAATCGTTTTAATGCCCAGAACTTGCCAAAGCATATAAATTTATTTTATAGATTTATAAATAAGCTCGAATGTTTAAAATACACACTGTTATATTCAAAACGCAAAATAAAAATATGATGTTGGGAGGACATGACTTTCCTCACAGACTGAAATTAATTTTATCTTTACTAATTTAATAACTCGTTAAATTGAGTTTAGTGCCACGTATAATTATGTGAAATTAGCTGATTTTGCACTTTATATTAATATTCGTTCTCGTTTGAAAACTGGGTGTAGTTTCAAAACCGGCGTAACAAAAATGATTAAAATCTATAATATATCGAGAACGGCTAGTCCTAGAGTAATGAGGTTGATCTTATTATTTTTATCGTCAAAAATTAGATATAAAACAAACAATTAATGGATACATTTGGCTACACGTAGTCTTTCTTTTAGATTTTGACGATTTATGCGGGTCATTTTGCAAAAGCAGACAAGTTTCCTTTTCCAGAATCGTAAAGAAATCTATTTAGCACCAGAGTAACACTCAAGTGACTGTTCTAAAAAATTTTATGAAATTTGGTCCATTTGTTTTTGGGGCATTCATACCATATGTTTTTAGATTTGAGTGGATACTTACATTACACATACACTGACAAAAACGCACACACACAAGGAGAGAGAGAGAGAGAGAGAGACGTCAGGCTAAACATCGTTTCTTCATATTCTATATTCTAGATGTCCCAAAACGTATAGGACTGTCGAAAACTCGAGTTGCGAATTTCGACATGTTTCCAATACTTTAGCTCTGCATTACCATGTATTGTAGGGAAAGTAATAAGCATCGTATATTTCCTCTTTTTTCAGTGACGGAAATTAAATCATTATATTTTTAATGATTTTATTTCATCCAAACAATAAATTTTATCACTTACTTCTACCATTTTAATAAAATGTTTCAAAGCTTCAATACCAATAACTAAAGTGACTCTTAGAAAATGTCTATAAGTAAATAATTTTGCCGCAATATGTACTACTTCAGTATTTTGATGACAAGCTAGCCCCCAATTCTACATATCCATCGTCTTTCAAAGCACCTAGAAAGAGTTTCAGGAAATAATATTTCCACATAATAGAAAGTTTTGAAATTGTTTGAATTCTCCAGTTTGAATTTATAAAGATTCCGCATATTCTGAGTGACTGAGATTTAACTATTTTTAACACTTTTAAACATAGTTGAAAAGCGTTTAAGGCTCTGTTCATTATGCTTATCTGTCCGTTCACACGATAACTACCTTAACAATGACACGATCAAATTGAAATTGTAGTATGTTGTTCAGACTGTTTGTTAGACATATGGAAATGTAGATGAATAATATCGCCCAATTAATTTTGGATTAAACCTGGATTGAATGTGAAACCCATTAACTATGTGAGACCTAATTTTTCAAATATTTTTTACGCGAAGGTAAAATTCACAAATTGCTCCAAAATGTTTAGGAAATAATTAAATTATCCCATAAAATATATAAAACAAATTCAGCAAAGTATGTTCGGTAGTTTTTTAAATGAAACTTTAAATAATAATTACACAAGTGATATATGAATGGATCACGTGACTCATTGCAAAATGAAATATTGAATTCATTTTTTTCGATGTGTCAAGATCGTGATTAAGGATTTTTTAAATTTATACTTATCGCTGCATTCGTCCTAAAACGCTTTATTTTTTAGTATTTTCTGTGCATCTATAATCTATGCCAACGCAATTACAATATTTGAGTTTAATTGATCATCAAACTGTGATTATTTTTACAACTTAGCCTAATTTTAGTGGATGCATAATGTAAACAACTCAAGGGATTCTCAAATGAGTTGTATAAGAATTGCTGAATTTTTTTATCACACAATTTATTAGCTCTGGAGTTTAGAATATAAGTGATATGAATCAAATAAAATATTCATTGGTTTTACACAGTGAAGCAGACGAAACACCCGTTTTCATGAAGTTTTAAGTTTCCAAGTAAAATAAATTATTGCAGTATTGTGATAATTAAAAAAAAATTCCACTGAATAAATATATCGGGTTTTAGAGGTATTTAGAGGTTGGAAAAGTATTTAGAGGTTGTGTGTTTTAGAGGTTGGAAAGTGTTTCATAATCAATGATTTTTCTTGTTAATACTTATTCTTATTTAATATTGAATTTTCATTAATTGTAAATTTAAACTTATGCTTTATTTTTGTAATTATTTTATATTAATAACAAATTCAGGTTTTCTGATACGTAAATCTCATTTTATATCAATTTAATACAATACACTGAATAAATTTGATACTTTTTCTATTCCGAAGTAAAAGATATGGATGAATCATGAAACTTATTTTTCGAGAAAAATATCTTATGATGAATTAAATATATATTCACCGAAAATTTATGTTGTGAAAAGCTTTAATTACTACAAGCACAATAAAATTTTAATGTTTTATAGTTCCTGGGGGATATAATTAATTAATTGGGGTAATTATACTCAGTAAATAGTTGATAAAAATTTAATCTCCTATTTTATTAACATGATTAATGCGTGGATAATTAAACAGTAAATGACAATTTCTGTTAGCAATGAATACATATTAACAATGCTAGAATGTTAAACCTAAGTTTTAGTCAATGCAATAATATATTTGCTATTGCATTAAAGAATATTCTGATAGAAATTTTTAAATATTTCGCAATTTTCTGTTTTATGCATTCCTTCTAATCCCTGAAAAACTGGATTTTATTAAAAATTATCGGTACACAAATACTTTATAAAAAGTATATCCACTGAACGAGTGATCGTAAGGCTCCTAAATATGCAGGCTGACGCAACTGCTATTTTGACTGTAAGCAGTCCAGTCAGTTATTGTCTGCCTGTGCTAGTTCAATGGCGAACGGACGTTACTTGCTAACATCTGATACACAATTTAGTTTTAAAATGGGTGTTTCTTTCAAAAAATTATACCGATCATTCAGGAACGCAGTCTAATGATCCGAATTTTCAGAAATCTTAAGAACAGAAAAGTGGTTATATTTTTGTCATATACAGCTATAGCTTCAACTGGGAGTAAAGATAAGGAGCCTCTGCTACGCCAACCTGTATATTTAGGAACCCTAGATGATCCTAAAGCATACTTGTTGCTTTAGATCAATGTGTAATATTTAATTTAGTCCTGCAAAATAATCAAGATGAAAATATCAGAGAAGTTTTCTACGTCGCAATTTTAAAATCAATTACGTCTTCAAAGCACGAAAACATTATGTTTCGAAATTTACGTACTTTCGGTTATTCTGAGAGCGGAATCTGTTCAAAACTCATTAGATAGAGTGTTCTTTATGGTGGTGTTAAGATTGAAACTTTGTGATAATAATATCGTTCGTTACGGAAAAGATTTTTGTTAACATCTTTAAAGAGTGCACCTCTACACTGTATAACTGAAGACGTAATATAAGTTTCAAGGAAATTCACTTCGGAGTGTCTCTCTGGCCTAAAATTTCACTGAACTGAATTTCGTAGTTCTGGGAAGATTAAATTTCTCGACATGTTGCGCGCAAACAGACATACACCCTCTTCCAAGTCGAAATATGCTTAAAAATATCTAAGAAAAATATTTACATTCCTGGAGCTTTACAATTTTACCAGAGCGTATTTTATTACATTAAAAAAAATCCATATACCAGATAGGTAAGCTGAGTTTTGCTTTCTCTGAAATGCATTGGTAAAAGGAAATATTGTAGGATTTTACTTCATGCAATCTTTATAGAGATTTGATGCCTCCCTCCACCCTGATAACATCGTGATAGATTTAAAATATACATGCAAAATGTTATATTACATTTATGATATTTATTTAGATAATATTTAAACTATACTTTCGAACCATAAGTAACTGCAGCTGCAGACGCGAATGTAATACCATTAGTCTAAGAAGAACGAAATGAAATATTTGAATGATATCATGTCATACGGTACGTTTGGTGCCCAATAGGAAATTGCAAAGAATAAGTTTAAGATAAAAACATTGCCAGTGAAGTATTCAAAGAGAATGTCACCGTGAAAGAGTACCCTTCCGAGTTCATGGAGGATGGCCTAAAGTTCTACTTACGTGATGAAAGAAGAAGCGTTCATGCCGCATGTTAATACAATTTTTCTTAATGTTTCCTATCTTCATTTTTCCATTTTTGATGCCTGTAGTCTGAGTTTGATTATTTATAGTAATGTACTATTGCTCAATCTGAAACAGGCATTTGTATGGGTTAGTTAGAGTTAAATATTCAGGTCTGAAGAGGGATTTAATTCTGACTAATCATCAAATTTTGGCTGGTGCTGTTGGCATTATGGCCGTGATTTTGCTTTTATGGTGATGTTAATATTACTTGAATTTTTTATTATATATAATCTTTGATTGGATAACTCATTTTTGAGAATTCACCCATTCCTATCACCTAACTTACCACTTGGCCTGAGTCTAATACTGTTTACCATTTTCGAATGACTATTTTCCACTTGTACTGAGTCGTATACTGTTTACTATTTTTGAAAGTCTCCATACATATTATGTATCTTTCAAATGTCTTCATTCCGGTGCCCACTCGCATTGACGAAGTGAGGTGAAATGCTCAGTAGCATGTTCAACTTACACGTGGTAGCAATGCTTGTGAGTTCATATTTCTGTTCGAGGAGGTATTATTATTCTGATTTATAATTCAATTGATTTATTTTTCTCCTTCCACTAACCAGTAGACAGTTCTAATGGTGTCTATAGTTAAATACTATCGCCATTGTCAGAAACTGGCTATTCTATCGGTTTTAATTCGAATTGTATGGCTGTCCTGATGAGAATGCAATTTCGAACTAACCGCCATTTTTTGTGTAGTTTCAATTGATTGTTCTCTATGTCTTAATCTTTTATCTTGAGCTAATTATTATTGCCTTTTCTCATTTTTGCAGTGTTTTCTTTTTCATTTTTATTTATATTTATATACTTTTAATTGTGATTTTTGTATCCTAATATTCTTCTCATCCCCCTTTCCATTGTAGTGATATGTTACCTTCTATCTTTTTAACATTAGTCTTGGTCTGTAGTTACTCATTTGTAACAGATATGCTAGAGATGGTTTTTTTGTACATACAGTAGTTTATGCATAATTTTCGATTAAAATCTTTCAATTTATATATATATATATATATATATATATATATATATACATATATGAACATTACTATTGATGCTTGTAATTGTTATGTCTAATAAACACGTGAACACGTGTTGTATTACCTGCATTCCTGTCTTTTTGCTTCTTCTTACATCTGTATCACCCCACAGTAACATTTGTGGCCACATGATCCTATGTAAAATGGAGTTGTATTTGCACGTCTGATATACCCTAAAAGTTTTGGACCATCCTGTATATATATCTATTTTATATTGTTGCTAACAACGCATTTTACTTATAGTTTAGTTTAGTTAATTTTAGCAACTTTTTTTCTCTGGGTGCCAATTATTCATAGTTCAGCAGTAGACGAATTCATCCTTTGAATCTTTAACCCTTTGAGCTAGTTCTAGTATGATAAATAAGGTGACTAAAGGAATGAATCATTAAAAAGTACATAAAAGTGACTTAAAAAACATTTTATTTAAACTATCCAATTTGTTGATTCTAGAAGGTGACTGGCTGTTTAATTATTATATTTGTTTTATAATATATTTACGTTATCTGAGTGAAATGCAGTTACACGTATTTTCTGAAAGTAAATAGTAATCAATTAAGGTATATTTTAAAAGAAATGGGTGGGCTTTGTTTCGGTATATTTGCTGGTATTTTCAAAAGAGGGAACCGATATCGACATCCGAGCACAATAAACAAAAAAATTCCATTTCTATCAGATGGTGGGGAACCAATCAAGCAACAGTGCAAATAATTACTGTTGTTTTCAATAATCTTTCGTAATTTCGTGTAATGACTCATTAGATACATTGTTCGTAAGCTGTGAGGTAATGAAATGAAAGATAAAAATACACTTTAGAAAACGTTGATGTCTGCTCATTATGCTTAATGTGCGCAACTTTAATTTATTTACTTCGTAAACAATGCTTCACACCGGTCTTGGAAATGATAAAAACATATTTTATTAAAAACAGTTTTATGTAAATTATCGAAATTATACAACATGGTTTTGTTACGGAAAAATTGGGCAACGTATACAAGCAGAAATCACAATAAAGCAGAATACATCTGTTTCTTGGATATGATGTAAACCCCCTTTGTCCGTGCAAGACAACCGACAAACCCGAAGTCCAGGAATGGATCTAATTTGTCCAAAAGATGAAGGTTTTCCATTCCTCTTTTGGAGTTCAGATTTGTTGATTGTCTTGCCCTGACAAAGGGGATCCAGAAGATCCTAGAAACAGCTGCAAGATGCATTATTGTAATTTATACATATATACATTTGTCAAGTTTTCTTTATCCTTAGCGCAAAATGTATTTTACTTACTGATATGCTTTTGTAGATCATATTTTCAATGCTTTTATATTATATCCCATATTTCATACACGTAACTTTCTTTGAGAAATAGTTCTTATTGTTATTGGGGTAAAATTCAATAGGATTTGAGTATGAGAACGCTTAAATCATTTTCGATACTCATTATACACTCACGGACAATGAAAGTTGAGCACGAAAGATGAAAGCATGGTACAACCGCGAGATGATGTAAATAGCTAGAGGGATGGCTGGTATGCATATGATCCCTGTCTGATGCGATTTTGCATGGCGGTACACTCATGCGTGGCCCTGTAAGCATGAGCCAGCGACCTTATAAACCGGCGTATAGTCGACACCCCATCAATGCGAGAAGTTCTGCCGAAGCGACCACGAGTACGAAGTGAAAAGAGTGGTGGCTAGATGCCAGAAACGTCTATATACGCAACTGAAGGACTTTGATAGAGGCATGAAAATCACAGATTGGTCAGCGCGCCGGATAGCCCGTCACGTGGATTGTTCGGACTATACCGTCCGACGGTGTTGGGAGCACTGGTCACGGGGCGCCACCCATATACGGAGGACAGGTTCTGGACGGACCAATCGTAACACAAGTAGAGAGGATTGAATGATCGTGCGGCATTCACGCATAGAGCCACGGAGATCCGATTGGAGCTACAGGCACACGTAGCGGCTCCTGTATATCCTCGAACCATATCTATATGTCTGAAGGAAGTAAATTTGCGATATCAGCGTCCCTTACGTGTGCTGCCGTGAACATCGGCGGCTTCGTTTGCAGTGATGCCGGGCCAGAGCAATGTGGAACGTCACAGACTAGCGATGTGTGATGTTTAGCGATGAGTGCCGCTTCGTTTTGGGGACCGATGATCAGAGTTTCCAGATGTGGAGGTCCCTTATACAACGCCACACCAGCCCCACTGCAGACCTCATGGACTGGGGAGCAATAGCGTACGACAGACGATCCACTGTAGTAGTTGTATCTGGAACATTGACGGACCAGCGGTGCGTGGATGAGATTCTACGGCCCCATGTGTTCCCATTCGTTACTGGGATTTCAGGTGAGCAATTCCAGTAGCATAATGCCCGACTGCACACGGCTCAGGCCTGTCTGAGTCATGTCCCGACACTTCCATGGCCTCCTCGCTCCCTAGACCTGTCTCCTATCGAGCATGTGTGCGGCCAGTTGAAACACCAGCTGCCGCGTTGTCGCAATCTTCGGGATTTGGACCATAACCTCCAACAGGTGTGAACTCGTCTGCCACAGGGCAACATCAGGCGTCAGTTCGACACCATGCCGGACCGTATTCCTGCTTTTATTGCGGCACGAGGCGATGGGACGAGCTATTGATAATGGCTTGACTGTGTATCACAGCTCCCTCTGTACGTGTTCTGCTGCGTTGTTTTTCGTGATCATGTATATCATTCATCTGTATCTTTCCATCAATAAAATTTCAGATCCATCCTATGCTTCCTTCTTGGTGCGCAACTTTCATTATCCGTGAGTGTATAAAGATATTGTGAAAAAAATTTAGACTTATGTATTGAAATTCATAACTTCAGAATTGATGACGTCCAATGTGTAGAAACACATCGTTTTATGATGAAATTCTAATCACATATATATAAACGTGGAGGGAGTTTAGGTTAATCAGTTTAATTAGTAAATAATTTTTCAATTAAATTGAATGCCAAAAGACATCACTTCAGTTATTGTGTTGTGTTTAAACTCTCCTATTTGTTTTTGCATATAGTACATCATTATTATTAGATATGATGTCATGGAATATAATTAGTAGGGAGGTCAATAAATGCGCATGATTACATTCATCCCCTTTTTTACATTAATAATTACAATATAATGTATTCCTTAAGTAGTATGGGTAGGATTGACTAGGTGATGTCAGATATTTCTAAATTTGTTAATTAGCTAAATTTGCTTAAATATCCTCATTATAATAATTTCAAAAATTGGGTACGTTACCTTTGATATCTGCTTTTATTTGTGTCAACGTGACGGGATCTTACACCACCCAAACTCACCGGACGCCCATTGTGCTGCTCATGGCTTCGGACGAGTCGGTCGTAATGGGCTTTCGACCACCCAAACTCAGTCCCAATGCTCTATGTCTTCCTATACTTTGTTCAATTCTGACACATCTCATGCACATCCCTTTACCATACCCTTGTAATTTATTGACCTCGTAACTTTAATTTCTATTTATATCATGGCTTCCTTAGCCGAGGTTTAACCGCTCCCCGTTCACTATGGTGTATTACAAGTCGAGACAACCAGGGCTTGAGCGGGTATGATCCGCCCTTTAAGCCGCTGTTGACTCAAGAGCATACACAGCTTGAAGTGGAATTAGTCCTTGGAATTCTTGCTTGGTTACTGTTCTACATGACTGCCATGAAGCTGCATATTTCTGCAAATATGTTTGCAAATTTAACCATGGTATAATGTCAATTTATATTCACAGACATGTGCTCCTAATGTACCTTCTCTGGTCGGACATCTTGTTGAACATCATTTCGTACGTCTTGTTGAATATAATTTCGCACGTCTGGTCGCACGCCTTGTTGAATATCTGAAGTATGTAGCGAACATCAGCACATTATTCATATATTTCTGTCACTACTTTGAATGTATATTCTATTGGGGCTTCACAGTAAATACAGAGTTTAAAAATATCAACAACAAAATTGGACTAAAATGAACCAATTTAAAACACTTGGATTAAACATAGGACAGTTTTATTCTAATTAATTTTAAGATTTTAATTTAAATTATGTATTTTGTATAAATTCCACTGTAAATTCCAATCCGATTTAAATGTTAATTATTCTCAATCCTTGTTAACGAAAAACTTGTTTCAAATAATCTTCTGATTTCTCTTAACGAAATGCATTAACTACTTAAAGAATGAATTCGTAAAAGAAAATTTTTGGTATATAGAAGGTTTGCGAATGTTTTAAATAGGCTGTGAGACTTGTTCTAAATAGGCTGTGAGAATTGCGAACGTTTTAAATAGGCTTTGTACTTTTCAGGTATCGCACCATTAAGTTTATTGTTAGTAAGTTGTATGAGTTGTATTGTAATTAGGTCAATTAGTACTCTTGAAAAATAATTTTGTTTCTTTGCTATTCTTAGAAATAGTTATTAGGATTTAGCAGATGAATTATGTTTTGGGGTTACTTCTATTTTGAGAAGTACCATAAAAATATGTGCTGTGATATATTTCATGTCATTCAAATAATTTAATAAAACGTTCCACACGAAATTCACAGATTTTTATTCTCTAAACATCAGTAAAACATAGTTATTACTTATTTTACATAAAATGAATGATATTCTTTACGATATTCGATTGAGGGTAAAATACAGGAGCTATTTTTGTCGGGAGCAACAATATAGAAATCTGATGTGGGCAACGCACATCTGCCCTTTTATAATCCAATGCATTTACTTCTTTCGCATTGAAGAAATGATGAAAATATCCAGGATACAATGATTGTGACGTTTTCTTTCCAAAGGTATTATTTCCAAGATATTTAATTTTTATCAATTAGTCGTCGTTTTTTTTTATTTAAAAACTCACCAAGTTAGCAATATTCCGCTAAATACGTCGCCAAAATTTCGCCAAGCGTGTTAGACGGAGAAATATGTTATGCTTATAGTAGATAAACAACTAATGGTGTCTAAAGACAAAACTATTATACAAAGTATCTACTCTCATAAATGGAAAGAATTATATCCACGAGAATGAGGATGGCTAATGTACCGCATAATATTGCATATGAAAAGTCAGCACACAGTTAGTAATATTTTTTATTTTATGTGATTTTTTGATACATTTACTTGAAAAACGTACAATATTTCGAGAACGATTCATGCTAGCGTTCAAAATTTGGTGTCAATCGTTTTATAATGAAACAGTACATAAGAAATATTTATTTACGAAACTTTATTAAATGCTTTACTTTTTTAAAGATTCTTTTTTGAATTTAATTTCAAAATTTGGGGGTGTTCTTAATATTCGATTACGTTTAAAGACAATAGTCTTCCAGTATTCATTGAGTGTAATTTGTGTACCAAATTTTTTTCGAAGCTCTTCATTCGTGTATGAGACATCGGGTCCACAGACTCACTGACACACACACACATACAGACATCACTTCAAAATCGTCTGATTCGTATTCTTTGATTCTTGTAACGTGCTCCCATGTCAAAAGTTCGAATTCGAAATTTCGACCCTGTCACAATACTTTCCTTATATCCATTTTACTATGTATGTAAAGACAGTAAATACATCATATTATGTATATAAGAAAAGTAATATACATATTATAATATTTATATAATAAAGTAATATATAAATTATACTATGTATATAAGGAAAGTAATAAAGTACAAATATACAAGTTGACTCCAAGATAATATATACTGCATTTAGAAAAATGTGTGTACATAATGGACACAAATGTGCTGTTGAGACTCAGACCGCTCGACCTACCAGAAAGGTGTGAAAAACCGAGGCCACACGACTGACCCGAGGGCATATTGTAGCTATTTGTGTGGCCGATACCAGAAAGGTGTAAAGTAACTGTTTGGACGGCAAGGAAGATCCACCCAATTTAGACCGGAACCCAGTGGTGGAGGCATCCACAGGGACCGCACCCTCCTCCCCCTACCACCAACCTCTCGGAAGGATTTACGGATCCACATGTGTAACGTTATCGTTCTCCGTGTGAACACGGCGGCAGTTTTGGCAGCAGAGGGGATTGAACCCGGGCCTACCGAGTGAAATTCCCGCTCGCTAACCAATGGGCAACCGCGCCTGGACACAAATGTGCATATTTTAACTGTTATATTGACATATTTTATGAGATGACAAAAATGAAGAAATAACCTCAAAATAATGATTTTAGAAAACAAGAATAAAAATATATATGTACTTCCTTTAAATTTTTTAACGGCGACACGCCTCTTACTGTTGCTAATTCAACTGAAATATTTTAGCATTTGAACCGGAAACATTTGTTTATTATTCTTGATCTAAAGGGATTCTTTGGCTTTTAGCCATCTAATGGGTTGGGCCTTAATAAGGAAAACCAGGATAAAATGTCCCAGTGTGGTAAATCAATAACCAAGCACATTCTTGTTGGCAATCGGCTATTGTTAGTGAGTCTGTCCGATTATAATGAAATTATAATAGTTATGATGTATTAATCTCTCAAAGCTTATATAATTGTTTAAAACGAGGAGATCCTCAGGTTTTTTTATCCTGCATTTTTCGTTTTTTTTTACTATATATGACTATTATACTATATTTTTTACTATATATGATCATATATACTTTTAATATATATGATGTATATTTAATACACTCTCTTATTATATATTATAATATATAATATTTAATATATTTAATATTTATCATTTAATATACAAATTAATAATATATATAGTGTGCTAATGATTTAATTAAAAACCTTAAAAGAAATGAAAAGAATGTGTGATGCTAGTGAGATTATTATTAATTACAACCACAGATATTTTACGAGTAACATGTATTTCCTTATTCCAAGGATGTGAATGTTTAAAACTGTACACTTTGGAGTCTGAAGAAGAAAGCTCTAAGGCATGCAGGAGTGCCTATAATAGACAAAGTTAGCGGTAAATTAATTATTTATTAATTATTGCTCTCTTGGTTATTATTAGATAATTGCAGCTAGTTATATTTAAACTATCATTGGCAGATTACAGAATTGCTGAACTTATGTCCGTACAGTTAAAGTTAAACAATAATTTAAAATTGAACATATGGTACTGCTGAGAATTGCTTGCCCATATGCATGCGGTAATTTTGAATAATGTGTTACTCACGTAGAGCAAGATATGCCTACTTGAGCAAGATGAGAATTTACATCCTCTATGGATTCAGTGCATTTGTAGTATCAGATTCAACTTTTGCCGATCACTCAGGTATCATGTCGGCGTCTTCATATGGACAGGGTCATATTGAGTTGCTTTCAATTACTATATTTAGATTCTTTGAGCACAGACCAGCTTTCATGGTAATATACGTGGGACTTTCTTGAAAACTTGTTCTCGGATGTTTTCTGAACTCTCTATTTACTCAGGTGCCAAAAAACACCATATGGATAAGTTCACTTTACTCCGAACTACTTCCAATTGATTTTTTGAATTTTTAGAATACTTTGTCGATCACTCATGTATCTTGGCGGCGCTTTCCTATGATCAGTGACATATTGAGTTGCTTTCAATTGCCATTTTTAGAATTTTTGAGCGCAAATCCGCTTTCTTCGTAATATACGCGAGACTTCTATGAAAATGTGTTCTCGAATGTTTACAAAACTTTCTATTTATCCAGGAATCATAACAGCCTCCATATGGATGTGTTCACTGCACGCCTAACAACTTTCTATTGATATTTTTGAATTTTCTGAATACCTACCTACTTAAGTGGTAAAGTACACCCATGTTCGAAAATTAAGCAACAAAGTGAAAAAAGCTGAAAAAAAGAAAAAGTATTTATTCGAATTCATTGAAAATTTTGCATATCATGGAGTACAACATGTAATAAGTAATAAATAATTAAATAATAAATAATTAAATAGAAATAAACAAATACATAGGTTTTGGGCTGCAAGGACATTTCATTGGGGGAGGCCTGTCAGTACGGCATGTCATGACATCTGCTGAAAACAAATTCCCGACAGAGTCGACTCATGCCGAGAATAAGATCATCTACGGCGATTAGAGGCATGTGTGTCCATTCACGCAGCACACATGTTCTTAGCTTCTAAATTTTCTGAGAGATGACTTAACGTCTCCTAAGCATGAACCATACATGATCAATGAGGTTCAAGTCGGGTGATGGCCATGCCATACGACGCAGTGTTTTTCATTCTATGTACTGGCTGACAATATGAGCCCCATGAATTCGCGCGTTATCATCCATAAAAACGGCATCAGAACCCATGACCGTAAGAAATGGCCGAACATATTGATCAAGGATGTCATCTTTATACTGTATTGTAGTCATAGTATCGCTAGGGAAGATGTGGAGATCAGTGAGGGAGCCAACAGCAATCCCTGCAAAAAATTTCAAATCACCTGGTGGGTATACGTGCATTTCACGGGTATGCGTTCCTTGAATACTCATTTTACAACTTTGACCTGCCACCAAACTCTTTCGTATATTCCGTTATTTGAAAAAGCACTTGTTGATAAGTATTATACAACAGGTAACCAAGTTAAATAAGCTTTAATGTTGGCCGCAGGGCCTTGGCACAAATTTCATCAGATCTAGAAATATACCTTAGTGCATTGACTGAAATGCCTGGATCAGTATGGAAATCACGTGCAAAACTAATGCATGTCCATGTAAGTTACTGGTTATCTTCACATTGACATTTCGATAAATGTTTTTAAAACGCATGCCTCATTACATTATTTAATTAAACGTCCCATTATTTTATTTTACTTCTTCTATGGATAATACAGTTAATCGCCTGAATTCAATTTAAATACAAAGGGAACTAGACTCTTCTATTAAAATTTCAAATTAGCTTTCCCACCTAATACATTTCCTTTAACCAGAACGCATTAGCTATTAAAGAAATGCATTTGTAAAGCACAATTTCCATTTCAATCAGATCGAGTCCTTCAGATTACACAAAAAGCAAACAGATACAAAAGTTTCCAATGTGCGGTTTTAGTGTGACATTGCATTAGGTTCATTGTTAGTAAGTTGTGCGGGTGGAAAAGAAAATAGAAAATTTGTTTTCTACAAAAGAAATCGTCTTTATTAGAATGCTTAAATTTTCATCGGGTGTTAGTTTCAAACTGGTGTGTGATATATATATATATATATATGTTTTTACTTATATCTCCATTTTTAGGTTTCATCTAATATTGTCCTATACTCTATTGGATTTTTCATTTAAATACTTTAGAAAGCGGCCTCATCGAAGATTTAGTAATTGCGTAAGGATAACAAGGATTTTCCCATTTAAGTTTGTATCATATTGTATGACATGGAATTTTACGAAATCTTACGAAAACGATGCAATATAATATTTTTCGGGGTTTCTAGATAGATTTTCAATGTGTATGGTAAAATTTGTATACAGTTTTTTATTGCACACTGGAATTTACTTACGGCATTTTCTCATCACGATTGCGTACATTCTTGCAAATTTAATCGATAGAGGGCATATAAAATTTGTATAAGCAATTAGTGTGCTTATATGCCGGTAAGTTTATATGTTTAGAATTTAAGTCTTTTGTTGATCTTATTGTCTCTTTCTCGATGCAGTTCTTGACAATTAGTTCTCCTAATTTTGAGATAATTGTTTAAAAACTGTTGTGTTAACATATTTTATAATATGACATAGTTAAGACTTGAAAACGTAGAATGCCTAGTTGGCATATCTTGATTTTTGTTATTTAATTATATACATATATATTTTGCGTTTTTAATAATGTATGAATGTATGTATGTATGAATATATGTATGTACATATGTATGTGTATGTGTGTGTATATATATATATATATATATATATATATATATATATATATATATATATATATATATATATATATATATATATATATATATATATAATTTTACAAATTTTGCTTTCTTTCATTTTGTGGTTGCTATGGGTGATACTGCTATGGGTCATCCGTCCTTAGCAAATGTCCAGAAGTGTATGTATGTATATATATATATATATATATATATATATATATATAAAATAAAAAAATTAAAAAACTTATAACAAAATATAAATAGTAAGACTAATTTAATACATGATCAGTGCCATACCCTGGTTCATAAACAATACGTAGGAAAATTAAATAAAGAGGATATGAAAGGATATAGCAGACTATAGGAAAACACCGCCACCATATAAGAGAAAATGATCTTAATTTTAAATACCAAAAATACACATGAATTTATCAACATTCAAGAGCGATGCATACAAATCAAGTTCAAACATCAAAGGATTATCATAATGTGGAGGTTCAATATATTAAAATGACAAAAAATAAGAGAAAAGATACAATCCGAAAAAAAAAATATATATATATATATATAAACAAAAGCCAAAACTATTTTAACCCAAATTGTATTGCGTGCCATCAGTACATGAATACAACAAATATTGTGGGTTACCTGCAAAACAATTAACTAGCAATATATATATTTGACCTTGAGGTATGTTTATTCCTTTTCAAGCGTCTTGATTAAGTAAACAAAATAATATAAAGTCGAGCTAGTACTAAATAAACATAATTTTAATACATATAATTTGATGTAAAATTTACATTAAGCACTTTTATTCTTGGTACATTATGATGTAAAATCCATAATATACCATTTGTGATTTAATAATATTTTCGAATCACAGATTCCATTTAATATTTTGACGTTATATTATTTTCTACTTTCATGACGTCTTTGATTTAGCATGTATAATGACTGCCTTGGTCCAAAAGGAAATTTAGTAATCATGACGAGAGAATACATCATTTATTTTTCGAAGATATGAATCGAAGACAATGCAGAGAGAACAGAGCATATAGATGCTAGATGCGAAGATAGAAATTTGGAAAGCATCCAATATGTAAAGTGCTTTGAAAGTATGTTTTCGGAAGAAGCAGGGAACATTTAATACTGGAAGAGAATATCCATTGTTATGTTTGTCATATATGTATGTTATGATTAAATTTGTCTCTTGGAATTTTGCATATAATTATAAATTTAATGCAATGGTAGTTTTATATATTTAATACAATGGTAGTGTTATACATTCAATGCAATTGTGTTGTTAAAATTTTAATGCAATTTTAGTACAATAAAATTATTGTAATGGTAGGATTAATAGCTAAGAAAAATTCTAGAATATTAATACGTTTAACATCTCAGAAAAAAAAATCTGCACCACCTTTAAGAATTATTTTTAAATTTTAAAAAACAATCTATTTTCATTACTCCTTTTAAAAGTAGCTTCAAGAGAAAATTATTTTACATACACATTGTGACTATATTTCAAACCTTAAATAGCAGGTGAACAGTTATTAACTGTTGAAAAAGATTAAAATCATACTTGTTTGATCAACTAAATACTGGTTAAGTAGCGGTGTTTTTACTGTTTTTGTGCAAGATGTTGTTGTCGATGAATAATCAAATTTTGTAAGGGAACAATTTCTCAAATGTGCCTATTCAAAGTAATTTAAAAGTGATCATCTCATGACACCACATTTATTTTAACGCATGGAACTTTATTTAGGCCGCTCTAAGTCCTGCATGTTTTCTTTTACATTCGAAAACATCCTAAATCCGAGGTTTGCAGTGTTTGTGTATATATATCATCTAAGTGTATATTTTATAATATTAGATAGTATATTGCACATTTTTCATATCAAACATTTTCTAACTTTTTGGTGTTTGGGGGACTTTCGGCGATGTTTCTTGTTTGATTATAGTTACTGCCTTGCTACTTAAAAAATATATCAACAAAGCATATAATAAAATTGATACATGTAACGGATTTCCTGGGGAAAAGTGAAAGATGCTTTAAAATAAATACAAACATAAAATTCTAATGTGGGCAGCATGTGACTTTTCCTACAGACTCAAGCACATTTGCTTATTTTTCATTTCATGATGCAGTAAATTGAGTTTAATTGTAGAAAATAACATGGATATTTTCTGATATTATATCCAATTTCCTTCTTGAAGGCATATGCATTTTAAATTTCGTTCGAATCGCTCCATTCGTTCGTGAGATATCGTCTCCGAAGATTCACTGAAATACACACACACACACACTAAAAATAGTATTTTCATGTTCTAGGTTGCTTGAGACGTTGAGATCTGAACTGGAGTTGAGATTTTCTACACGATTCGAATGTTTTGCGTATACATCACCATGTATGGTATGGAAAATAAATATTGATATTAGATATATTTACATCTAGAAACTATGGTGGTAAAACATCGAGTATGAATGTTGAGATATTTGAGAAGGCGACTATAGAGTTAAATTACTTAAAGCATTGTACATATGACTTAGGTGTGTGTTTATCATGTGTGTTAAGGATAATAAAAGAGAATAAAACAGTTTACATAATGTGAGCTGAATGACATTTTTAAAATAAATATAAATTACTACAATGGTTGCAAGAAATAATTTTACAAAATACCAACTCATTTATTCAACCCGTCTGGAAACCAAAATGCAAAGTTTGTATTCTACTTTCTGAAGTTCAACAAAAGTTATACGAATCACATATTACATTTTTAATTCAGAATTTTAATAATGTTAGGTATACTTTATGTCATAAATTTAAAATGCATTTAAAATAGATTATTCCGTAAAAAAGTAATAAATAAATAAATAAATAGAAACCATTTAGAATTCATGCCGAAAATATATCATTAAACTTTCTGAAACGTGAAACTAAGAAAATGTGAAGGGCATGTTAGACGCAGAGATAGAGATTTGGCGGGCATCCAAAAATATGATATGTTTGGAAGGAATATCTGATTCTTTCGCCATTATGTCACTTAAGGTATCTTTTACTAACGTATACTTAAACAAGTGTCATTTAATGCCATGCTGCATAACTTTTTGAGCTAAAAATATGCAATGTCTGCGGTTTTTAACACTTTCCATTGTAGTTGCAAAGTGTTTGAGCCTTTGTTCATTCTGTCTGTCTGTTTGTCTATCTGCCATTCACATGATAATTGCCGTAAAAATGTGTTTCTCAAAATAAAATTTTAGCATATTGTTGAGACGGTTATGGAACATATGGGAATGTAAAATAAGAATATCACCCAATTAGTTTTGGATTTAACCCTGGTTGAGAAAATGGTTTATATTGAACCTATGGGACCTAATTTTTTAAACATTTAAGCGGAGTTAAAATTCACAAATTTCTTCGAAAATTTAAATAAATATTAAAATTATCACTTAAAGTGTATAAACAAAATTCAGCAAAATATGTTAAGTGGCTTTTTAAATAAACATTTAAATAATAATTACACCCATATTATATAAAGAGGTTATCTGACTCGTTGCAAAATAAAATACGGAATCCATTTTCATGTGTTCACTGTGCCAAAATCCATATTTTTAAAGAGCGTTTATATGTATATTTAGTGTTGCATTCGTTATAGCACCATTTTAGTCTTGCATATTATCTGCGTATCTAAATTATGTGCCTTCGCAATTACAAAACTTTTTATTTTAAATGATCATTGAACTTTGATTATTAACAACAAAGCTTCATTTTAACCTATGCATAAAGTAACCAATTCAAGCGTATGTCAGTTGTTCAAAAATTGCTGATTTTTTCACGCAAAATTATTTAGCTCTGAGTCTGGAATTTCTATATAAATAAAATTGAAAATCTCTCTGTGCGTTAATTTTTGTGTGTGTCTCATTATCATGGGACAATGTCTGCACGGAATTGGATAAAATTTTTGGAATAAACTAGTAATAGCACCGTTTAAAATTTAGTCCATGTTTCACTGTTTTAAGACCAAGGATTATCGATATATTAATAAACAAAAATATCAAACATGCATAAATCATTGATTATAAAACACTTCCCAACTAAAATGTAATTTTATTTAAGCAACTATAAATTGTTATACATTCAGGGCTGATATATTTTTAATTTTCACAGTGCTACAGTAATTAATTATATTTTAAAACTCAAAACTTCATCAAAAAAGACAATGCTAGTAACCATGGAGGTAAAAGAAAGAAGTTAAAACTTTACATTGAAAAAACGCCAATATCATGCCAGACAATAATTCAAGTGACGGTGGGATAAGATGTGTAGTTCTGCATTGTATGAATTTCTATGGAGAAAGACCTAAAATATTTATTTAAACTGTCGATTTTGTAAAAATAAATTAGTAACGCAATGCAAGTTAGAACTGAAACTGTAAAGAATATTACCACGTATTCAAAGCTTTTTACCATTCAATTATTTTTTATCTCCATAGATTTTATACTCTATCCTACAACTATGAAAAAATACTGTTTAATTATACTCATAATTAGGGAATCCTTAATTTAGAAATAAAAACAATTTAAAAATACATATACTGAATACTACGCATGTCTGTTGTGTTAATAAGCAATTACAACTACTTTTATAACACTAGCGAGAAGTAGATATAATTTTCTAAGCATTATGGCATGTTTAAGCTTTTCTTTTATATGAGTTTTACCTCTTTCTGACAAATTTGGCAACTTTTTAACATGCTGTCAAATTAATGAAAATGCTGTCGAATTGATAAAATGATACTAAATTAATGAAAATAAAACCAAATTGATGAAAATATCATACTTTGTAAATTAACGTCAATTTCTTTGATAACCATTGTTGCTTTGTTGGAATTAAAAAACTGTTTTTGTAAATGTGTTTACAAACGCGACCAGGATGTTTTTTCCTTCAAATCTGCTTATGAAGATACATTTGTATAGTAATAACAGATATTCCAATACATATTTTTAGAATAATCAAATTAAATACTTTAATAAAATGTTTAGAATAACAATGTCATTTAAAATATTATAAAAATTTGCACATAATAAAAGTTTTCATTTCTTTAAAATATATATTTCGTACGAAGAACAGGTATACTGCAAGTAAGTGATATGAATGAAATATTTATTGATTTTCCATTGAGAGGCAGACGATCTTCATTTGAATAAAGTTAATTTTGTTTAACTAGAATTATCTTTTAAAGTTTGAAGATTTCAAGTATAATAAATTACTGTAGTACTGTAATAGTTTAAAAAATATCAAAGCTAAAATTGCAAAACTTTAAAGATGTTTAAAGGAATTTGCATTTCAGTTGGAAAGTGTTTCTTAATCAATGCTTTATGCATAATTCATCTTTCTTGTTTTTTCTTTAGGAAATTGCATAAAATGAGTTTAAGTAATCAATTTAAATAAAATTGAAAATATGTTTGCCTTTGTGTATATATGTATGTCTCATCCTCACAGGAGAGCCGCTGAACCGAATTTAATGAAATTTTGTGGGTAGCATTGAAATAGCCCAGGGTCTAAGACCAGGGGTTGTCGAGATATTATTGAAAAACGAAATATTTCATAGCAGTCCTCCTCTCTAACTGACCGGTTCCTCCAAAAAATAAAGGTTGGAAATCAATGGTTTAAAACTTGAATGTGAATTAAAACTCTATATCTGAGTTTCATTGAAGTTTATTGCGCTTATCAGTCACTTTTGAAAATCGCATGTTTAAAACATGAATGTAAATGAAAACTCTATCACCACTGTTTATTTTTCACAAACTTTTACTCAATAATGAAAAGTATTAAAAAATTAAAAAATTATTTAATTATCAGCATTTTATGAAGAAGATGCTTTCTTATATCATGTTGCTTAGCAACGCAATAAAATCAAATGTGTTTGTTAATTTTTATTATTATTTTTGATTTGAATAATAAATAAATGGATTAAAAAATATATCTTATAAATGAACGGTTTGATTATTCTTTCAATTTTATTAAGTACGGACAGCATACATTGCTTTCATTTTTTTGGCAAAGAGTTTTCAAACTTATATATTGTGTTTAGCCAATAAACTCATCGAGTTTGGCCGATAAATTCATTTAGTCGATTGTTAAAACACAATAAGAGTAGAGCGGCTGTATCTTCTAATACAATTGTAGTGTTTTCATTTATTATATACAAACGGAATCAGGATGTTTTATTCTTCAGATCTGCAAATTCAGATCTACGATTTTTGCGGGATATCATTAATTTGGCAACATTTCTTAAACGTTGCCATATTGATTGAAATGTCGACAAATTGAAAAAAAACTACGCAGAATCAATAAAATCAATTTTGTTTTGTTAAAAAAGAGTACTCAAATGATGTTCCGGTAGCATATATCTGTCAGTCCAACCGCCTTACTTAGTAATACATTCAGCAAATTTTTAAAATGTCGACAATTTGATAAAAATGTTTGTAAATCCATAAAATTATCTTGAAATTTATAAAATTGCTCTAACACAATGCAATTAGTTGTGTTTTGTTAGGGAATAGTATTGTGATATGGTTTCGTCAATTTGACGTCAAATGGGACTATCAGTTTAGAGTCCCACTTGGCGATAAATTTGGAAGTTTTCTAAAATGTCGCTAAATTGACATAAATGTTGCCAAATTGATAAAATGAATCTAAATTCATCAAAATGACACCAAATCGATGAAAATTAATTATTTTGCATAATTAAGTACGATTTTCAAGATAATCTATGTCGTTTTGTGAGAATAAAAAAATAGTTTTAAAAATTTGTGTACAGACTGCACCAGGATACTTTATTCTCCAGATCTGCCTGTGAAGATAATTTTGTATATCGAGCTCAGAGAGTGTTATACATTTTTAGAAGAATTAAATTACATATTTTAATAGAATATTTTCAATAACAAAGTCATTTAGAATAGTATAGGAATTTGCACATTATTGTGAATTTTTTGGTTTCTTTATATTATATATTCCGTACGAAGTACGGCTATGTAGTACTGGTTATCTTCTACTAAATACAGGGGCATATTTTCTAATCTGCGAAAATGTAAATAGTAGGGGTGTATCTTTCTATAGAATTTTAGCACTTTCATTTTGATATATATTGGCATCAATTACGGCTTTTGGGTTTAAAGATTCGTGGATTATTGATATTTTCAATTTATTATGTTATCTGATATATTTTGGGAAAATATATTTGAAACTCATATATTGTAGACGTGTAATATTTTACTGATACACAGGTATATGTATCTTCTAATATTTGAGAATATAAGCAGTACGGGTTTATCTTTATGAACAACTTTAGCACTTTTATTTTGGCATTTATTGATTTAATTTCATATTTTTCGTAAATTTGTTTACAAGCAGAACCAGTATATTTTATTCGTTGTATCTTCCTGGGAAGATAATTTTATATAGTAACAGATATTCTTTAATTTTATTTAAAAGCAATAATTTAAATATTTTAATATTCTTTGAATAACAATATCATTTAGAATATTATAAGAATTTGCGCATGGTTATGATTTTTAAGTTTTTTTTATATTATATACTCCGTACGAAGAACGGGTATGTTGCTAGGGTTGAATAAAAATTATATTCATAGTACTATTTACGCATCTGGAGCACCGCTGAATAAAAACCTACTTTTAGAAAGCCGTTTGGGTGTTTAAGGCCCACACTGCCCGACTCACCCGGGGGTATGAGAAACAAAGTGAGCGGACGGTAGTTGTATGACTGTCGAAAACCCAGATCACTCGACTGGACCTAGGGCTCACAGCAGTTGTTTGAGTGGCGTGAAAGTTGTATGACAGTGCCTGCACATGGATGTGTTCAATAAATGTGTCTACCTGTACAGTACTGGAATCTGCCACTACAGTATATGTGGCGTCTGTAAAGTGCATGTGTCGGGGAAATATATTTGTCGGTCTGTATAATGTAGACGGGCTCTCAGTGCAATAGTGTATATGTGTAAGATATCTATGTGCGTATGTATAAGATATATGTCTTGCAGTTTAACATATGTGTCTGCAATGTATTTATCTGTTATTGCAATATAGGTATCTATCTATAAAATGCATCTGCCCGTCTATGACATATATGTGCCTGTCTGTACAATAAAGACTTCGCTCTGTGCAATACATATGCCTGTTTGTATGATGTCTGTGTGAGTCTATATAATGTATATGTCGTGCAGGTCAACATATGTGTTATCTTATTAGCTGTTGCAATTTATATGCATTACAGTTCTAATTATTGGGACATATGAATATTGTGTGACTGTGAATGATTAACCTAAAATGTGAATATTGTTTTTAATTTTATATCATCATAGATTCCTAAACCTAAATTACACTGCTGTTCAAGAAAAAAGTTCAAAAATTATTATTGGAAAAATTTATTACATAATAGATAACAATAATATTGCATTCGTACATGTACGCAAATAACAGAAAACAAATCTTTATGAAATTGTAAGAACAATTAATATTTCATATATCAGCAATGCTATTGATACATTGATACTAAAAGTATAGCAACGGACACGCATGTATTGGACATTTTAAAACATGAATAAGTTTTTAAGCATTCTATGGAATGCTTAGAAACCGATTGAACTTTTCAAAACATGTGTAGACAAATTATAGAAAATCCAAAACATGCATTTGTTTAAATCAATTTTCTAATATAAAATGAGTTATTTGCAGTCATATGAAACGCTTAATAATGTTGATTTTTAATAATATATTTGCATTCCATTTACGTGTGTTTGCTTAGACAGAATCAATTTATTTCAATTCTGTCAAATGATTATATTATTCCTCTATGCAAACATTCTGATTGGTTCAAATAAATGGAATCACAGAATATTTTAATGTTTCTTTGTTATATCACATCGAGTTATAATATTTCCTTAAAACCAGTTAAACAATGGTACGTTATTTGGTTAATAATTTTTGATGTAACGCTAATTGCTTCAGTCTTGTATGAGAAAATTATAATGAAAAATATATCCTATATTGATAAATATGTAATTTTTTCTTGTAATATAAAATTTGGTGCAAATACTGAACATTTGGGTTATATATGTATTATATATCGAATCCAGTAAATAAACAATACAAATAGAGCATAATGAAAATACTTTACACTGCAAAAATATATTCTTATTCGGTCAGTAAGAACCAGAAGTTCAGCTGCATTGCGAAAAGGACATTTTGTTATGTAAGGAATTTAACAGGGAAAATGTCTGGAGTTGATGGTTTCAACTCTCTAGAGTTAGAATTGATTGGATTACTGGACACTCTACTGTTCTTTCTATAAACATAAGATATATTTTTACAACATAAGATTAAGTTAAAAGTGCATTCCGTAAAATTACTTTAAATCCATATAGATCTGGAATTACATGTGTCTGACTCGTATGGATCTTGAGTGTATACAGTGAACCTTGTTAAGAACCTTCGTTGTTTGCTAATATTTGCTTACTAAAAGAAAATGACTGACTTTTCATTTATTTTCAGAAAAGCGAATTCAAATACGTTTTGGTGCTGTTTAATGTAACATAGTTATAACCGGTAGTTCTCTTCAGGATGACTAATATACAGTAGAATATAAATACTGAAGCATTAAATTACGATCAAAGGTCATTTTTAAACTCTAATATCAACACACATTCATAACTCTACAACTGCGATAGCGGGATTTCAGATTGATGCATTGGTATGCAAAATAAGAAGCAAAATGTGACCTTTTAGGAATAAAGTAGGTACATTGAGCGCCAACCCATAAAACTCAAAGTCACCCAACAATAACAAAGGACTATGTGTCTCCTGATTGACGTTAGATAGGCCCAGAAATTAAGTGGTTATCATGGGATAGTCACCTGCATCCAAACTGATAACTAAATACGGCACTAAGACGAATATATATATACTCTATAACAAAAAAATCGACGCACCAAGAAGGAGTTGTCCGATTGTAATAAAATTTCGTATGCAAATACATTTTGAGCAAACATGCAAAATAATAAACTTTGGTGTCCAAAAAATAAATAGTAGGAGCTCCAGCGCATCGCAACTGAGCATTCAGTAGGTGTATATAAAGAGCGATTCTAAATCTGTGGTCACGTGGTCAAAATTACTGTTGCATTTCGACTACGGATATTTTACGTCTTTGGTAGTCATTTCTGGCAGACTGACAGACAGCGGTACATAGACAACATTCTACGACCGGTTATGGTACCGTTCCTTTTGCGACACCCATGACTTACTTTTCAACAAGATAATGCCCATCCGCACACAGCACGTGTTGCTATTAATTGTCTTCAAGCTTGACCAACACTTCCTTGGCCATCTAGATCTCATGATCTCTCTCTCTCTCTCATAGAGAACATTTGGGACGTTATGGGGAGGCGATTGGAACCATCCCGGAAGGTTGACGATTTAGCCCGACAGTTGGAGACAATTTGGCAAGACATTCCGCAGGACATCATCCACGAACTTTATCAGTCTATGCTACGCCGGGTGACATCTTGCATCCAGGCCAGAGGTGGATCAGCGCCTTATTGACTTCCTCCCTTTGTATACGGTCAAACTCTTAATCATTAAATTGTTCTGAAATTTTAATCGTTTATTTTTCTATGTATGTTCTTCACATTCGCCAATTTTTATCACATTCGGACATCTCCTTCTTGGAGCGTCGATTTTTTTGTTATACAGTGCATTTAAGCGAATTAGCCTGTGAAAGAAGTTGATGTGGAGCCCCAAATCAATGGCGAGGCGAAATGCAATACAACTCGAAGACAAATTCAGAGTTTAATAGATATATAAGCTCCGAAAATTACAAACAACTCTCACTTGCTAAGGACGTCCATTCATGATCGATTATTTTATTCTAAGATATGACATAAATAACTTACTCAACAAAATATAGTGATTTCTAAAATAACTGCTATAAAATTCTAAAAAATTGCTTAAAAGTGTATAGGAATTCGCAGCGTTGTAATATTGGTTGTGGATACACAGCAACTATGACATTACCTGCGTTAAACTTCGTTCGTACTGTTAAAGAAGAGATTATACAAAGTCAATGTATATGTTAACTTTATGAATTAAGAAATTATATCTAAAATTTTCAAATATGTCAAATTTAAGCAGCGAATTGTCGGTGAGTCTGGTACCCAGTTATAATGCTCATGTAAAAAAAAACATCACCACTTGCATAACATTGCATCTAACTAAAATCAGCCCATCGCAGCTACACATATTCAACAAAATTTATTTGATTTGTAATCATTTAAACATTAAATGTAAAAAAAGCAGTATTAGGAATTAATCTTTTATATTATAATGTTTTTTAATTTTGGGGTAAAAATCGATTTACTGGATATGGAACTAAAACTATATATTAATAAAATAGCGTTCAGTAAGAAATATATGTTTCTTGCTGTACAAAAAAATGAACTTTTTGAGATGATTGATAGACAGAAACTTGAAAATAATTGGAAACAGCTGCCGTGCCATTTTCGCGGGAAGTATATATATTAAATGCATGCTATCGAACAGAATCCCTCTCCGAAAAAAAATTGCATGACACATAAAATTGAAACATAATATATATATATATATATATATATATATATATATATATATATATATATATATATATATATATATATATATATATATATATATATATTTATATATATATATATATATATATATATGTATATATATATATATATATATATATATATATATATATATATATATATATATAGAGAGAGAGAGAGAGAGAGAGAGAGAGAGAGGGGGTCCCAAAATGATTGAAACTCGCTTTAATTCTTTACCTGTTGGAGAAGATAAGTGGGCAATGTAAATCACAAAAATGTTGAAAATAAGGTAGGAAGTAAGATTACGTTAATAAAATAGTCCTCCCATTAATTCATTAATTTTCAAAAAGTTACACTTTTTAAATTTTTATACGACCCCCTTAGTCAAATTTGGTCAATCAGAAAGTTTTTATTTTTAATGCAACAAGATCATTAAAAACTCCATATCTGTATCTATAAAATCAACTAAATTATGATAAAGGAAAAAATCTGCCTTAAGACACTTTTCTGTACCATGTGAAAGGCTGTTTCATCAGTGAAAATAGGGATCATAAACAAATTGACAATGGAAATTGCTTAGATTAAAAATATGTTAATATGTGTCAATTTTTTTATAACAAATGCATCTATATAAAGCATTACAGAGACGGAGGTCATATAAAGCAGTAATACTCACTACGCGGTTGGGGCACATAATTAAAATATGCATACATTGATATTTTTGTGATACGTCACAAATTTACATTTCTAACTTGATATATGATACCCATTCACAATGTTCAATTTTCAATTAAATATAACTCGCTCAATTTTAAAGATACAGATATGCGGTTTTTTTAATGATATTGTTGAATTGAAAATAAAAATTTTATAATGGACCAAATTTGTCGTATACAAATTTAAAAAGTGTAACTTTTTGAAAATTAATAGAATGACTATTTCATTAACGTAGTCTTATTTCCTACCTTATATATATATATAATATATATATTAATATATATATATATATATATATATATATATATATATATATATATATATATATATATATATATATATATATATGTATGTATATATATATATTATATATAATTATTAATTATATAAATTAAAATGAAAAATAATAAACTAAGTCAAAAACATTAGAAAAATAAAAAAATCGGAAAATAAGATGCATTAACATTAATGTTTTGAATTTTATTTTCGCAAAAATATGTAACTTTTGTCAGTATTGAAACTACGTTTTGAGCGCCCTTATAATGGTGTATAGTGGCATTCTCGATTATCCAGTTGTCATATGAATTACTTGTTTAGTAGGAATTTTCATCTTTGATTCATATTCATATTCATGTTTGCATATTTGGGAAGTTGTATTCTGCATTGCTTGTCCAGTCTCCAGCTTAGACTCACTGGACGGGTTTGGGAGTAACTCCGTGAACGTTCGTACTGCCTCCCTGGTAGAATTTCGACTTGTTCATTCCGGTACTTCTAAATTAAGCTGTTGAGGTTGATCGTGTACACACGTGGTAGAAGAATGGTTCATGCCGCATGGTAATACAATTTTCTTAATGTATCCTTTTTTCATTTTTTGTTGCCTGTAGTCTGAGTTTAAGTATTTATAGTAATGTACAATTGCTTAATCTGAAACAGGCATCTGTTTGGGTTAATTGGAATTAAATACTCAGACCTGACGATGAATTTAATTCTAATTAATCATAGAATTTGGGATGGTGCTGTTCTTTTCTCTTATCGGCATTATGGCCGTGAATTTGCTTCTATGGTGATGTTAATATTACTTGAATTGTATTTTTTTATTTTTACATAATTCTTATTATTACATTTCAAATATATATATATATATCGAGTAAATTACTTCTAAATTCTTTAAATCAAATAAATGATAGTTTACGTCAGTCTAGCAATAATTACCTTATTCTTAATAATAGTAAAAAATTTAAGAATAAATTAACATCCCTTAAAAGTCTAATAGGATTTAAAACTTTTGATTTTAAAGATCTTTTCATTAATACCAAGATCTCTAACCTGTATGATGTAATTTTGGCTCTATACAATGATTATATTATTAATCTTACAACTCATACTAGTTTGGTTAATTTTCCTAAACTTCTTCACTTTGTTATTTTCAATAATTATATTTTTCAAGGAAATAAATTATACCTACAAGTCTCAGGAGTACCACAGGGTGGCTGCAGTAGCAGTATGTTAGCTAATTTATATCTTTATCATTTTGAACAGTCCTTTACTTCAATAGATTATACAATATACAGATATGTTGATGATCTGATTTGCTTAATACATACTGAAAATTGTGTCATTAATATAGATTTCTACCCTAATAATTTGAAATTAATTCCTAATGAAGCTACTATTAGTAAAAATATTATTTTTTTGGATTTAAATATTTTTGTTGAACCTTCTAATAGAATTGTTACTAATTTATATGATAAAAAAGACTCTTTTAATTTTAAAATTAATAAAATCTTACCATTTAATTCCTGCAGCTCCTTTCTATTGTTTAGAAATATAATTCTTAATCAGCTTTTTAGAATATATAGATTATCTGATAAAAAATTCCATGCTTTACATATTGATAATCTAAAAATTACCAGCAATTTATATAAATATCCCTCTTATTTTGTAAATGGCATAGTTAAAAAAATTAGAATAGCTGGATATTATTGAATTTTATTTATTTAATATTGCTTTAAATTTTAGCCTGACTTCTCCCTTCTCTTGTTTTAATATTTCATTTATACATCCACTTTGACATTAGCCTTTCTTTTATTGCACCTCTTGATGGTATATTATCTCTTGTACATATCTTTTCGCATTACTGTTATTTATTTTTTACGAATGGCAAAAGTATATCTTATTCCTTTGTGAATGGCAACACTTGTCACTTCTTTCTGTGTTCCCATGCTTACTAGGTTAGTGTATTTTTTCAGTCCGTTTTTTGGTATCCATTTTTCCTTTTTTTTTTTTTTATGTATGTCGTCCAAGTAGAAATAGTTTATAAATAAACTGTCTATTTCTTCAGAAACATACATTTTTGTGTTTGCTTCAACAAAAAACTTGGGCATGAGTACGATTTTTGAGAAGCTGTAACTCGAAAAACCGAACTTTCTAACATGCCTACAAAATAAATGTTTAAATCATTTAATATAAAATTATTTTTCAAAATAAATATAAAAGTGGTATTCAAAATAAAAGTTTTTTTTTTACATATTTATATATATATATATATATATATATAAATATGTAAAAAATAAAATATATAAAAAATATGTATAATATGAAAAAAATATTAATATATATATATAGATATATAATTTTAATATATATATATATTAAAAATAATATATATATAAAAATGCTTGGTTATTAAATACTTGAGATAAATATTTCTTTATCCTAAATGCATTTACAAACCCAGGTAGCACAAATACGTAATTCTTACGTATCAAGCAATACGTAATCTTTACGTGTCAGGCCATACGTAATTATTACGCAAAAATGGTACGTTAGAATACGGTATACCAACCGTTATAAAAAAGGTTATTATTACGTATCCTTATACATTATTATTACGTATCCTTATACGTTAATATTACGTATATTCACATACGTTATTATTACGTATATGCACATACGTGTTTATTACGTATCCATATACGCTATTATTACGTATATCCACATACGTTATTATTACGTATACCCACATACATTATTATTACGTATCTACATACGTGTATATTACGTATCCACATACGTTATTATTATGTATATCCACATATGTTATTATTACGTATCCAGATACATGTTAATTACGTATCACATACGTGTATATTACGTATATCCACATACGTTATTATTACGTATCCAGATACATGTTTATTACATATCATATACGTGTATATTACGTATATTCACATACGTGTTTCTTAAGTATATCCACATACATGTTTATAACGTGTTCCCATATGTATTTATGCGTTCCCATACGCATTTATAATGTATTCCCATACATATTTATATTGTGTTTCTACATGTATTTATTACATGTTTATATTGTGTTTCTACACGTTTACGTGTTTATATTGTGTTTCTACACGTATTTATTACGTGTTTATATACATATTTATCACACATTGGACAACTCTACAGAATAGTGCATGTTGCAGACATGATATTTACAAAGTTTTATGCATCTTTGTAAAACAAACATATTGAGCCAGGTGAATATATTTTTATAATAGATGTCAAATATTCAGATTGTGTTGATTACAATAATGTACTTGAATTTATAAATTTGAAATCAACACAATCTGAAACAGTATCTTTAAAATACATTCATCTAAATCATATTTTTACAAAGATACGATATATCAAATGTGTCATATATGCAAAATTCACAATACTATAGAATCACTCTGTTCATATGCAATAAAATTTTTATTTTAATTTATATTATATATTGTTAATACAATAATTTTAATGCAAAAATGTTTTTTTCCTTTATTTTCAGTTTATATTTAAATATATTTTTAATTCTAATTATTTCTAAATATTGCAAAAATTATAATCTACTACATTATGAAATATAATTTTAAATCTAAAAGATAAGCTATTTTAAATTGAAAATAACTTAAAAATACAGAATAAAATTTTGGGATATATTAAAACACATAATACTTAAAACATTTTTGCAATTTTTAAAGAGTTAATTTTTTAAAAGTAAACTTCAATACTAAAAATATATAAAAAAAAAAAACAATATTAATAATATTGTAATTAAGTTTATAGGCTATTTTAAATTACAATTATAGGCTAATTTAAATTTTAATTTAGCATGCTAAAACTACACATCTCTGATCAATGGTGGTATCATGCAACTGTGATGATTTTTAAGAGTGAAAACAGTGAGTAAGGGCACAGAGCCCAAGTAGAACATGTTTCTAGATACACAGAACACAAACTGTTTCACAATTATTTCTAAAAATTGCAAAAATTATATTCTACTACATTATGAAATATAATATTGTGTTTAATGTTTTTAAAAAAATTCCCAGAATTGTGTTTTTATTTCTTGTACATATCATGTTTATTTTCTTTTAAGTATAAGGCTTTTTTAACTTCTTCAAGGTATTTTTTTTATTTTCTTAAAAGTATCAAATTATTTTAATTTAGTATTGTGTTTTTTAACATTTCACCCCAGTATCAACTTTTTTTTAAATTTGTCCCAAGTAGCATATTATTTTAAAATTTCTTCCTAGTATATATTTTTTTTAATTCTTCCAAATCATGTATTTAAAAAAATTATACCGAAATATCGTTTTTTAAATGCTTATAAATGAGACTTACTATTTAACCTAGAGAGCTTAAATTAGTGTTATTTTCTTTTGCTTTTAATGAGTCTTAATTTGATATATAACATGACTATGCTATTTCAAATTTGAATTTTTTGAAAAGCTTCAAAAATTTTTTTTTTAAATCTCAAAAACACCCCTTTTAATTTTTTTGAAAAAAAATATATGCTTTATGGACTACTTGTATGCCAAGTTTCATAATAGGAAGCCAATGGGTTCCTATGAAAATTATTTTTTTTTGTATTAAACTATAAGTGAAATTAGCTAAATTACAAAAAATTTAATTTCCATAGGAACCCCTTAACGACCGACTATGAAATTTGGCACACAAATAGTCCCTTAATGTCTTTAATAAAAGTAAATAACTGAAAATCTAAAAGCCCCCAAAATCTGAAATTTTACAGTTTTTGTAAACTTTACTGGTACTATCACTGTACCAAAAATGATCGATTTCTGAGGTATCAAGGTTCAAACCATTAATTGATTTGACACGGAATAACATATACTTAGTACATAATTCATTAACCAGTTGTTTCAAACATTCAGCCCACATATGTTCTTTTCAATTTTAACAATTTGCTACACACTTAATATTTCACATATGTCACTCAAAATTTAATTTTGTATTTACAATCAGTTACAAAACGTTACTTTTCAAGAACTTTTAAAATAAGTACCTCTCCAAACAAGTGAAGACAATTTCATCTCTTCCTTGCTCAAGAGTACAAACTCTCCCAGTTGCAGTATCAGGCTCTACTTTTTGCGAAATGGTCTCACCTAGCACATTCAAAACGTCACTTGGTTGAGGATAAAAGAAAGAAGGAGAAGGTCGTTTAGGATGTAGGAAGCTAACTATATAGTCACTCGTATTTTCAAGAATACATGCAAGCTACCAAGATCCTTTATAGAGTATAGTGACAAATCCAGATTCAATTTTTGCTTAATTAGTTAGTGTAATATAGTCTAATGCTGTCACACGTTCAGTAAATTGGTGTTCACTACAGTAATTATGCTTAACATGAAGTATATTTTCAGAAATTGGGTAGAAAGAATGAAGTTTTTGAGTACCCATGATTGCCTTAAAGTCATTCAACTGTGGCGACAGTATTTCTTTAACTTCTTCATACTCATCAACTGTGCTGTACTCAAAAACTTCATTCTTTTTACCCAATTTCTGAAAATTGGCTTCTTGTTAAGCATTATTACTGTAGTGAACACCGGTTTACTGAACGTATGACAGCATTCGACTATATTACACCAACTAATTTAGTAAAAATTGAATCTGGATTTGGCACTATATAGTCTATAAAGGATCTTTGTGGCTTGCATGTATTCTTGAGAAGAATAATGTTACGAGCGACTATAAAGTAAGCTTCCTACATCCTAAGGGACCTTTTCTTACTTTCATCCTCAACCGAGTGACGTATTGAATGTGCCAGGTGAGACCATTTTGCAAAAAGTAGAGCCTGTTACTGCAACTGGGAGAGTTTGTACTCTTGAGCAAGGAAGAAATGAAATTATCTTCACTCAGTTTGGAGAAGAACTTATTTTAAAAGTTCTTGAACGTTTTGTAATTATAATTGTAAATATAAAATTAAATTGAGTGGCATGTGAAATATCAGGGTGGCCACTATTCAGACACATTGAAACTCCCTGACTTTTCCAGGTGAATTGAAAAGAAATTCCAGACCAGTAATTTTAACATAAAATGCGTGCACATCCCTATTTAGTTACAAATTTGATTAAAGAATCTTAACAATTACTCCACTATTAAAAAAAAAGTTATATTAAATCAGGAGAAAAAAATACACATTTTTTGTTTTTACAAATAAATTTTGACATTTTTAATAAAAAATACATGTAAATGCAGCAAAATTGAACTACTGAAATATTTAAAAGAATTTAATGTTTTTTTTCACTGAAGAAATAAAAAGAAATAGTCTAAACTGATGTCCTTAAATATGGGTATTGCAAATTGTTCACAATGACAGACATTAAAGATATGCAAAAACTACACTGTAACAAGCCACAGCCATTGAATAATTAATGTCAATTCAGCAATGTCAAAAGAATGTCATTAAAATAGAAAAAATATTGTAAAATATATATAATATTCTTGGCAACAGTTGTCCAAAATGGAGCACAAACTCTGCATTTTTGTTTTTATACGGAATCAAATGGACACATGGCAGCCTTTATTTAGAAGTTACGAGTACAGCATAATACTTGGCGACATTTTTCGAAAATGGCATACAAACTGGGCAGTCCTGTTTTTATAAGGACAACTAGTATTAAAAAAAAAAAAAAAAACAGAATTTTCACAAAATTCCCTGACTTTTCCCGGTTGAGTGGCCATCCTGAATATTAAGTGTGTAGCAAATTGTAAAAATTGAGAACATATGTGGGCTGAATGTATGAAAAAACTGGCTAATGAGTTATGTACTAAATGTATGTCATTTTGTGTCAAATCACTTAATGGTTTGAACCTTGATATCTAAAAAATTGATCATTTTTGGTATAGTGATAGTACCAGTAAAGTTTAAAAACACCGTAAAATTTCATATTTTTTGCGCTTTTAGATTTTCAGTTATTCACTTTTTTAAAAAAGCGAAATCTGGTAAAGTTTTGAAATCTTTAAACAGTGGTAGATCAAAAACTATTTGACCAAGAGAGTTCAAATTAGTGCAGTCTTTTGTTTTCGATGGACCTTCATTTGATATACAACATGATTATGGTATTTAACTCTTTTTTAAAATTGGAGTTTCTAAAATAATTACAAACTAAAAGAGAAATTGTTTTTAGAGAATAGCATAGTCATATCAAATTAAGACCCATTAAAAGAAAAAAAAATGACACCAATTTGAGATCTCTAGGTCAAATACTTTTTTTTTTTGCCAAATTTCGCTTTTAAGAAAGTCAATAACTGAAAACTAAGAGCCCAAAAAATCTAATATTTACAGTTTTTGTCAGCTTCAGTGGTACTACTATTGTGCCAAAAATTATCATTTTCCATGATGTCAAGGTTCAGATCATTGGTTGATTTGACTCGGAATGACCCTTGGATGAATATTCAATTTGGCAGTATTTTAATTTCTTAAGTTTTACACCATATGAAATATTGTTTAAAAACAAACTAATTATTCTTTGTAATCAAAGTTAGAGGTAAGTTACGGTACAGGAAAATTAAGCGTTCTACATTTTCAGGTTGCAGCCTATTACCATCTTTAAGTTTAAAATTTAAGTTATACCATCTTTAAGTTTAAAATACATAAAAACATGTAAAAGAATAATTTCTGATTTTACAATATTTGAAATAAACATGCATGCATGACAACAAATGCAATCTCGGACCACGTTTTCATTTAATCTCCGCTTAGATAGTATTAAATGCGAGCATGGATGCACATACCACGATGCTGAAAACATGCACTTTTCCCGTTTGCTTTTAAAGCAATATGTGCATACATACAACAAAGCTAGGAAGATATATAAAATAAAATAAATGTTAAAGCTAAATATAATTAAATAAGTTATATAAATTAAGCAACATGTTAACCTAACACTAACCTAACACGGGAAAATCAAGTTCAAGATACAAACCTACAAACCATGGCGGGAAACGTAAAGAATGATTACTGCACTCAGTGTTGCCAGATGCACAAAGCTTATGGCTTCGTCCCCTGAGGTAGAAATGAGTCCGTTCTGGAAGCTTCCAGAACTGCGTGACGTCACGGCGGGGTTAGAACTTGGGAGGGTGAAAATAAACAAGAAGGGATACATGAAAATGCCTTGGGGAAAAGGGTTCGAGAACAAAGCTGAAAGAGGATTTGAGCAAGGGGGGAACGTTAATGGTTATTTTTACGTATGAAAAATGGTAATTTTAATGTAATATAAACGGTATTTATAACGTATGATAAACGGTATTTATAATGTATTTTAAACGGTAATACATAAAAATGCCTTTGGGAAAAGGGTTCGAGAGCAAAGCTGAAAGAGGATTTGAGCAAGAGGGGAACGTTAATGGTTATTTTTACGTATGATAAATTGGTATTTTTAATGTAATAAAAACGGTTATTTTAATGTAAAATAAACAGTAATACATACGTATTTAAAACGGTATTTCTACATACGGTATGTTCATACACGGTAATTCATACGTATGATATACGGTATTTTTATATACCGTTTACTCATAACGGTATTATAACCGATGTATTACCGTTTATCGTATAACACATACGAAAATATAACGTATAAACGGTTTATCAACGGTTATAATACCGTATGTGTGTTACCTGGGAAAATCATAGTATAGTGCTGTCATCTGGTGCTCTTTATTCAAAATTCTTATTGAGTCGAAATATTTTTTGGAAAATTTGAAGCCGTTGCTTTTACTGCTTTTGCTGTATTTTTTCACAACTGGTTTGAAATCAATTTATATGATGATTATGATTTTAAGGGATAGTATAAATCTTCAACAGGCCCAAGGGAATGTTTGAAGTACAGTTTTCTAATCATTTTGTTTTATGATTATGAATTTTGGGGAAAGTATAAATCTGCAAGTTATGTAGAGCAACACAAGGTGGTACTATTCAGCCCACTTCATGTTGTCTATATTTTGTAATTTATATAATCAAGACATGCTCAAGACTTTTCATACAACTTTTATGTGTACTTTCAATTGATTATTTCAATGTATAACTCCTAAGCAATATTGCTTAACCTTTTCATAAATATGAATAAACAACATGAGATTTTAACGACTGGCACAAAAGAAAATAAAAATTATTGTGTCCGGTACTTGGATTTGAATAGGGCATACCAAAGATCGACATCATCCAGTTAGCCTTTTCAGTGTAAAGACAATGTGATAGCTACAATGTGCCATAGGGATTTTAGATTTCAAACCTGCAAAAACAAAAACTGTAAAACATTATCCAATGCGGAACCATAGCAAGTCAACTGCAATAAGAATCCACTTACTTTTTGTAAATTTTTTGATGCATTTACAAGTTTCAATGTTCTGTTTGCCAGATGACATATATCGGGCAGACTGGTACATCATTACATTTTAGATTAAATGTACATCGAAAGAACATGAAACATTATATTATCAATTCAGAAAATCAAGTTGAGTATGAATATTTTTACAAACATGGTTTTGATTTAGTTATTATTTCTATTTTGGATATAATTCCAAATTCATCTGATATTATTTACTATGAAAACGAACACATTTTAAATCATAATACTGCTTTTCCTTTTGGACTAAATCAAATTGTTAATGGTCACAATATTGTGAAAAATGATTTATCCAATGCTTCAATTAAAACTCCAACATTATATATTTTGATTCAAACTCGTTCTCACATAGCCACACGCACTCATAGAGGAATACACAAAAACAAACACTCCCTTAACTTAGATTTCAAATCCCAAATAAATAATCTCAATACACTTTTTGAATCTAACTATGGTTGGAAAAAAATCAGAAACTGGGTATTTTCCATCAAAAAGCAACATTAAGCTTTATATTTCACTCAAAGTTCTTAATAACAAAAAAGACTTCGGACACCTTGTTTTTGATCTTTTATTAATAAGAGCAAGACTGCTAGGTGTTCACCTCACACTTCCACACACACACACATGAAAAAAAATCTCATGGTGCTATTTATTACACAAATCCTATATTTAATTATTTCAACTTTACACAAATTTCTGAAGAATTCCGATCCTTTTTTTCCAATTAAAAATGTTAATATAATAAAAGCATATAAATATCCATTACCTTTAGGACGTAAAATATGCAACTCTACAATATTTTATCAAAACAGTTGAACAGTTCTGTATCTTGTTCATGTACTGAATCATGCCATCTACCCTTTCTTGACCAACATCATGGACATGTAATCACCGGAAATCTCAATTTAATCCAGGAACCTAATCTCAAACAATTTTTCAGCTATGGATCCAAATACAGACTACCTCAAATATATAATAAAGAGAAAAGCTTTTGACATTGATTTAGATAAATATATATAAAATATCAAGCAAATACCACTGCCTTTTTGTAGCCTTTAAGAACTGGCAAGTACGAATCACCTGGCATGTAAAACAATTGATTCAACATTTTCCTATACCAAAATATACACATAATTATCAAGATATCTTTAAAGAGATCCAATTACTACAAGAAAAATTTGTAATCACTTATGCTGATAATGCATCAAGTAATTATGCATTTATTTGCAAAAAAATTTATTTGGACGAACTCAAACTGCACAACTCCATACTTCAATTTCATTAACTCCTATAAACTCTAATATCACTATTATAAGAAAACAAATTATTGCTTACTACAAACTCCTTAAACAAACACACAACCTTGAATTTCCTTACCTGATACTCATACCTAAATTCCATAAATCACCACTTTCTTTTAGTACTGTTACTATAGGATTCATTCAGACACCAATGCTGCTGACAAACAACTTCTAATTATACTAAATCAAATTTGTGATCATTTTACTACACAACAAAAACATATAATCAAAAATAGTTTAGAACTTATTCATAACCTAAAACAACTACCTTACATACATGATATTAATACTTTTGATTTCAAAGACCTCTTGAATAACATTGATATTAATGATTTATATAAAGTCATACTAAATTTATATGAACAATTTACTCAATTAAAAACACATATATTTTCCAAAATTCCAAATATTATTGAGATTCATTCTGTTCAAACAGTATATATCTCAAGAAATGTGCATATACAAATTAAATAAGGGAATACCACAGGGAGGAATGGCCAACCTTTATCTACATTTTTACGAAATTTAGTACTCTTTCAACCGTCATATCATGTACAGATTTATTTATGATCTAATTATTATTGGAATTACTAATGACACACATATATTAAACTTTAATTTTTATCCACCTAATCTATAACTAATTGAAAATGTATATACATCAAACTGGACCAATTATCTGGACGTTAGTTTAAAAACTAAAAATGAAGAGACATTTAAAATTAAAATATATGATAAAACATAAACTTATAACTTCAAAGTAAATTATTAACATTATTCATCCAATCTTTCAAAATCAGTATATAAAAATATTATTAATAACCAGTTATTAAGATTAAAAATGTTAAGTAGACCGTGTTACTACAAAGAACATCTTTTTACATTCATAAACACCACTATCCAAAATACCCACCCGCCAAACCTTTCCTTTTTTCCTTTATTAAAACACATTTTAATTTTAAATTCAACACCGTGCTACAATTACAGTAACATATTGACAGATCAGTCTCAAACAATTTTAAGTAATTTTTCATCTCCATGTTTCACTTCCAACAGTTGAAATCTTAGTATATAGAGTTAACTGCAACCTGTTTCGAGTTAAAATGCCTTGTTAGTATCACGTAATCTAGACTGTTAAGCAGCACGAGGGGTAAAAACATTTATTTTAATATATTATTATGCCTTTGCATTACATTATATTCTCCTATAAAATACTTAGCCACACGCTGGTATATTTGATTATATTTGATTTTAATATTTGATTTCTTATATATCTGATCCAATTTATATTTTTTCTACGTCTGACCATGTGCATTATTTCTGTAATGCAATTTATAGTAATGCACACAGAAACGTAGAATCCGCATTAACGAAACATGCATGGCCTTTGATAACGTACATGGTTTTGGAAATGCTTTTCACTTTATTTAATTTATTCAATTTAAAGAAAAAGGGAGCTAGAAAAGGCCTAGCTCATTGTGGAAAACTATGTTTCTGTTTTGCAACATTTCATCTTAAACACATTTCTTGCATTTACCCCATGTTTGTTTATGCAGGACACAAGGGGATTAGTACCTTAAGTACCTGCATTACATATATGATTTTTATAAAAATACTTTCATCTTAATGAGTAGTTAAAAAAAAAATGCACTCATCTTTACCACATGTAATCCTTATTCCATTCCTTAACTTATATACGGAAAAGGGAAAAAGGGGTATTTTATACATTTTGATGGCACATTTACATTTCAGTCAATATTCCTTTCACTTTTACTATGCAGAACATTTTCTATTAATATTAATGTTCAACCTCAGGTATATATAATACATGTAAAGTAAAAAAAAAAAATATATATATATATATATATGTGTGTGTGTGTGTGTGTGTATACATGTATACAACTGTATATGTTATACGGAACAAATATAACATCGTATTTGGAACACGCGAATATTTTCAACATAAATTTTCTCTATAGATTTATTATTATTTGACCTTTGACCTTAAATATCGCAGTACATAGGACGGGAATTAAAATTCGTCTTGGCCAAAATTACGTTTAATTCAAGCTATGTAAGAACTTTTATTCGAATCTGTTTTTTTTTTTATTATATCTGTTAAGCACACACAACCAGATATGAGTCAACGCTAAGGAAGCAGGGCTCGGTACTCACTTTGTTTCAAACACTTTTATTTGAAAGAAGTATAAATTAAAATGTTTTATTTTGATCAATTGAATTCACTAACATTTTTATGAATCTATGCGATGAAGGTTGTAAGAAAACACGAAGTTGAACGGCATCTTACTGCGGCACCTGGATATATATGTATATCAGCAAAGTAATTCCATATTTATGTGGAATCAATACCCTAGCTTTAAAATGTCCAAGCAGCAAGGGAGTTTGTTTTTAGCTGAAATTTTGAAAGCCATTCAAATTGCGCTAGTTGAATGGCTGCTAAATTTTTAGAAATTTGATTTATCGATTGTACGTGGTAATTGCGTATTTGTACTCGATTCTATCATCGAGTTCGTAGTCACCTCCACGTGCACCCTAATACCACGTTTTCCGATTGGATAAAAATATTTGAAATTGAAGGAACAATGGACTGATCCTCTTTCTCATTTTAATCATCATACATCGAATCGACCTATACCTAAGGAAAACTTGAGCACCATATATAAGCACAAATAAAATGATAATATATGTTGCTCAAGTTGTGCTTATATACATTGCTCAAGTTGTGCTTATATACGTTGCTCAAGTTGTGCTTATATACGTTGCTCAAGTTGTGCTTATATACGTTGTTCAAGTTTACTTTATCCGTCGCACACAGTGTATTTTAAATATTGACGACCTGTACTTATGACAGGTAAAAGGAAGAGATAAAATACACATGGTTCCTAGTAAACTATTTAAGCACACCAATAATTTAAGAACATAAGGTCCCGGAGTCCAGTAGGTCCTAAGGGCCAGTTAAATAACGTTGATTGTAGCGTTAGTAGCAGATAATTCAAGAAGGTATGAATAGGAACTCAATAAGAATGTGAGGTAGAATAAAAATGGCAATTGCAAAGTAGTAGAACATTCCCTAAAAACTGTAAAATTCTCCAATGAATTTAATACCTTTTTGATACAGTATGGTTTTGGTACAGTATGGCACATTTTTGGTACAGTGTGGTTATGTGCGTGATTTCGAAAGTTGAGGAATTATACAATGAACATAACTTACAAGCACTATAGTGCTGAGCCTGTTTACAATGTTTTACTTCATCCATATTGCACATATAAAATGGAGAAATCATATATTTACAACTTTTTTATCATACATTTGTACACAACTTTTTTAATCATACATTTATTCATTATACACATATACCATAGTGCTATTTTCAAGTATATAATTTAAATTCCTGTAAACCCAAATTCGTCAAAAAATGAAACAGGCATTCCACTGAACAAAGAGTTTCAATAAATAAACAATAACTTTACGTTGCCTACCATGAGAATTTGCATGACAAATGTCAGATATTTGCGTCACCATAAAATAAGATTTATTTTCTTATCCGGTAATAGCAGAAATGTACGTCCGGAACACCTGGTGATTTGAAATATGGAAGTGATTATAAATAAAGACAGATGTGGTGCAAAAGTTGGAGGGGAAAAGCATCATTGGGTGAAGAATTAATATGATGCATTCCTTTGATTTTATTGAAGTAGAGCTTTGCTGGGACTGTACAAATAACTTCAAATTTTCCAAAAAATCATAAAATATAATTAATTTTTAAGTCTTGGAATTTCTAATAATATATGTTTGTAGGAATCATGTAAAATTTAATTATTACTCTGTTTATATTTACGTTAGAATTAAGGTTGAATATATGCACAGAAACATCTATTACTTTCCTTATATACATAATGTATAAGGAAAGTATTGTGACGGGATCGAAAATTCGAATTCGAGTTTTCGACGGGAGAGCACGTTTCAAGCATCCCTGATCACGAATCAAACATTTTTGAAGTGATGTCTGTGTGTGTGTGTGTGTGTGTGTGTGTGAAAGTATGTGTGTGTGTGTGTGTGTGTCAGTGAGTCTGTGGGGACGATAACTGACGAACGAATGGACCGATTCAAACCAAATTTGGTACAAAAATCACAATCCATAAACACTGGAAGCCTATTGTTTTTATACGCAATCGAATGCCCAGAACCCGCCTAAATATTCGAATGAAATTTAGAAAAAATCGTCAAAAAATTAAAACCACTAATAAAGTTACGCAAATAGACATTTCTTATGTAATTTTTCATTAGAAAAGGATTGACATAAATTTTAGAACGCTAACATGAACCGTTCTCGTAATATTGTACATTTTTCAAAAAAAATATCAAAAAGTCATAAAAAATAAAAAAAAAAAAATATTTCCTATTGAGAAACATGTTCACTTTTCATATGTAATACCATGCGATAAATTGAGTGACATCGTTCTCGTGGATCTAGCTCGTTCCATTCATGAAAAAATATACTTTGAATAATACTTTTGTATTTGAACGCCAATAGTCATTTATCTGCTGTAAGAATAACTTATTTCTTAGTGCATAACGGTTGGCGAGATTTTGGCGACGAATTTGGCGGAATGTCGCCAACTTGGCGACTTTTTGAAATGTTGCCAAATTAACGAAAATCTCGCCAAATGGATAAAAATGACTCTAAATCAATGAAAATGACGATTAATTGTCGAAAATTCAATATCTTGGAAAAAATATTAGTATCTACTATAAGATAAACCTGTTTTTTTTACTGTAAAAGTAGTAAATTCATTACATTATATAAGGAAAGTCATGTGTTGCCCACATCAGATTTTTTTCATTATTGAACTCATAGATTGTCAATATATAAATTTTCGAGTAACTTTTAATTGTCTCTGCTTGATCGAACTGGTAACCTTAGAACTAGCTTCTAGGTGTCTTTGTATTTTGACTACTGTAAATGGAGTCGATTTAATGTTAATCCATTGAGCATGAGAAATCCAAATTACTGGCTTTAGCTGCCACGGAGCATAAGATGTTTTTACAAGCCGGCGTCTCTTGTATTATGTTGCTAAAATTGCCTCGTGTTGGTAGTCAGTAGAGCATTATTGTATTCTTGTTTCCTGTTTTTAATTTCTCATACTATAGAATATAGTATTGAGAAAGTATTACTTTCAGGAAAATTTTTGGTTTCAAGGTTTTCTGCCAATATATGTTTTATACCTCCCCAAACACATTTTCACTATTTTTAGAGTGATGCCCGTCTGTCTGTATGAAGTCGATTTGGTTGGTGCTGACATAAATATCAATGGGTTTTCACGAATTTTTACAACCGGCTTTGTTATGAAAATATCTGGAATAAGATATCCTTTTTTTTATTTGAACTAGAACATCGAAATTCATTTAACATTTTATTTTATCTATTCATAAAAGGGGTTTTTTACATAAAAGGGGTTATCAAATATATTATCAATCGAAATATGTTTGCAAGTTCTATAAAATGAAGGGTAACATGTTTTAATGATGAGTAAAAAATATCTGTAAATTTTTAGCTAATTTTAAGTCTCTGATGATGTGTGTGTGTAGAGGGGGGGGTCTAAATATATTTTAATTTCAAAAACATTTTTCTACAAACACTTTATATCGCCACACAACTCCCCTCCTCCAACAGAGGATTTCGATTTAAAAAATAACAAAAACCGACTTCCCAGCCTAATGAGCATTGCAACTAACGCAACAACTTGCATCCATTTCTATGGGAAGCAGTGACATATTTATCGCAATTGAGCTGTGTTTCAGAGAACTCGTTATATGTTCAAATGTCATTTTAATCAGAAACTTACATCTTAAATCTCGGGAAATGCAGGTTACATCTTCTAGTATTATCAGAATTTGTGATTTTAGATTTCAATTATTAAAATAGAAGTAGCCATAAAAAGTCTGATATATGTATTTTTTTCCGGTTTGCGTTTTTAAAGGAAATATGCCAGTTTCTAACAATGCGATCAGCAATTTTACTTCTTTTATAATTTACGCATTTTAAATTTATTTCTTTTTCTGAAGTTCCATTTGATTTTAATGATGTGTTTACAAGTGCAATGCGGTGGAATATTTGATACGCAATACTTCGAAAACATTTGGACTCAGGATATAAATATTTGGAAAAACACAATTTTTGAGAGCTAGCATTTCTAGAGTGGTGTATCTCGTTGCATTCGAATAAGAAATTCGTTTGTTATGGGTGTAATTAATCGTTTTCCCTCGACGGATATTTCATGGTGAGGACGAATGCATAAAACAGACAAAGACCGATCGCATTTTGTTAGAATTGGAGAATTAAAATTGAGACCTGTTTCTGACTAAATATGTCAATGGGTTTTTAATTTGACTAAATATGTAATTTTTAGTTGACTAAATATGTCAACTAAAAATTTGATAACATTATGACGTTACCTGTGGGATCGTGGATGTGCTTTCAGGATACAAGATTTCTGGATGACTAACACACTTATTTAAAAGCACAGCGTAAACATGAACAATATACAGTAAAACATAACATAATGCTTCACTAATTTCACAAAATAACTGATATTATTCTCAAGATATTGACGAAAGATCTTTCACAAAACAGCATCTCCAACTAAATACTGACTCCTTTTATACTCCATCTATAGAAACGTCTGAAAATCTCTTATATTTTGTAGAATTATCATTATTTCGATGTGCTTTCGAAGTTGCCAAATGTCACCGAATGGGCGAAAAATTGCCAAATCTGAATACCCTTCTTCGAACTTCGGCAGATGACAACCCTCATTTCACGTTATGGGACAGGATCCCAATAGACATTTCGTGAGAGGGAGAAACGGAGACGTCAAAGCACTTCACACATTAGTAGCATTACTGTTAACATTTGTACCACCATACGAAAACACTTGATGCGTCCAAAACGTATGTTTTCCGCCCCAAATGGGCGAATCGCAGTATTGTCGGACATATATACACTTAATATTAAATCTATCTTATGACTTTACTCCACTGAGAATCAGCAGAAATATTGTAATTAACAATCGTGAACCGCATTTAATTTCATGAAAATCGCTTTATCTCATTGAGAGATACCACGTTCTATTAAATGCAAGTAAAAGTATTAATATCTCAAGACTGGTTCGTGATAAATCCTAAAAGTAGTTTAACGTCATTTCTGGTGAAAGTAATCTCTATATCAGCCATTTGATACTAGTGGCTATATATAGTAAGTTATGAAAGTTTATCTTCCACGTTCAGATACAAACTCAGTCAATATTTCGAGAACTAGGCATTAAAGGGTCTTATAAACGTTGTAACATACGCTTTGAAAAAATTATATATAAATAAGGAATTTACGAAACAACTTTTAGAATAATTATCTTTGAATATACTTTTCGTAAAACTTCAGGGTATTTTGCCTGTACCCGTTTACCCCTTAAATTAATAGGCCTCTGATATGCATCGATGGAAACAATTATATCTAATTTTAATCTACTTCAAATTGTTCGAGATACATTTATTTCAATTTAGAAATAAATATATTGCTTCGCAATGTTACGAGAAAAAACAGTGATAATTAAGCAATGTTGTCAATTAATTTCTGGTTAAAATAATTTCAATCCTGTTTTTTCCTGTCGGTTTCACACCTTTATAAGCTTAACAACCGGGATGTCAGTTACCACAAACGGCGACAGAAGATCCACATGCAGGGGTTAGTTGTGCGTCTCAAACACTATTATAACAATTTGCTGTCATTACGAACAACTTTCTAGACGAACGTGTATTAAACATTTTAGTGTAACAAATAAAATGATTTTTCATATAAAAAGTACTATTAAAATATGTACGGTTACATGTGCTTTAAGATAATTACATACAAATTTTCAATTTTCCTAACAACTTTTAGAATAATTATTTCTAAAATCATTTCTTTATATTTTTTAAAAAACTTTAGATCATTTCACCTGTACCAATTTACCCCAAAATTAACAGACCTCTAATATGCATCGATAGAAACAATGACATCAAATTTCATTCAACTTTTTTTAATTTGTTCTAGATACGTTTATTTCAATTTCGAAATAAATATATTGATTTGCAATGTTACAAGAAAGTATACTGATAACTTAGTAATGCGGTCAGTTAATTTCTAGGTAAATAATTTCAAATTTCCTATTTATGACGGCCTCACGCTTTTATAAGCTTAGCAACCGGCATGTTAATTACCATAGAAGACAAACATATACAAGTGTTTTGGTGTGTTCCAAATATCATCACAATAATTTGCTGTCATTACGAGCAGCTTTCTAGATGGAGTATATTTGAAATTTCAGTGTAATAGATAGTGTAATTTTTCATATATAATGTACTATTGAAATATTTACGGTAACAAATGTTTTGCAATAATAGCATATACATTTGTAATTTTCGTAACAACTTTTAGAATAATTATCTCTGAAAACCTTTATTTTTATTTTTTAAAGCTTCAGATCATTTCGCCTGTACCCGTTTACCCCCAAAGGTAATAGACCTCTGATATGCATCAATGAAAAAATTATAGCTAATTTTTATCCACTTTTTCAATTTGTTTGAGTTGGTATTGTGATAACTAAGCAATACGGTCAATTAATTTCTGGATAAAATAATTTCAAATTTCCTATTTATGACGTTTTTACGTCAGAATACGAGACAGTTTCACGTCTATATAAGCTTATCAACCGACATATCAGTTACTAAAAATGGCGATAACAGAACCATATTCAAGAGTTATTTATGAGTTCCAAATATCATTATAATAATTTGCTGTCATTACGAGCAGCTGTCTAGACAGGTGTGTGTTTCTGATTATAGAATAATTATGAATAATTAAGTAATTTTTCATATACAAAAAATTATTAAAAGATTTACGGTAATATGTGCTTTGCAATAATTAAATATAAATTTGCAATTTTCGTAACAACTTTTGGAATAATTATTTCTAAAAACCTCCATTTTTATTTTTTTTTAAACTTCAGATCATTTCACCTGTACCCGTTTACTCCCAAAATTAATAGGCCTCTGATATGCATCAATGGGGAATTTCATTCCATCTTTTCAATTTGTCCGAGATAAATTTATCTCAATTTGGAAATATATAGTATTGCTTTGGAATGTTGCAAGAAAATATAATGATAACTAAGCTATGCGGTCAATTCATTTCTTGGTAAAATAATTTCAAACTTCCTCTTTATGACGTTTTCTTTTCAGAATACGAGACAATTTCATGCCTTTATGAGCTTATCAACCGGCATGTCAGTTACTATAAAATGCTAGAGAATTACAGAAGGAGACCACAGAAATTAGAGAACCACATGCATGGGCAATCTGTGCGTCCAAATATTATTATAACAATTTGCTGTCATAACGATTATTGCTAGGGAGATGTATATTTTAGACATTAAGAACAACGGATAAATTCATTTATCATATACAAAGTTTTATTAAAACATTTACGGTGAATAAAAGATAAATATATTATCAAGATTTTAAATTTCCTTCCAGAAAATCAATTGAAATTATAGGCAGAATAATTTCAATCATATTTCACAGATTGCTTTGCGGAATAGTCGGACTAGCCGGAGAACAAACAGTCCCCTCAAATTTCGAATTCTAAAACTGATAGAAAAATATGTTACACTTTGATACAAAAATAGTCATTTTAGATAATATGATATTTCAGAGTAAATGGCATCGTTTTAGATAGTAACCATGTGCCATTTTTGAAATATATCATATATATATATATATATATTGTCTGAATTGGGAAAAAAAATTAAGCTGAAATGCATTGATTATCAATGAAATGTGTAAACACTTTGTAAGAGCTTGTAATCATAAAACTTACTTTTCCATATCGGGTGATATAGTTCACAAATAAATGAAGCAAATCGAATGAAGTTGTGTAAGATTATACCGGTATATAAATGACAGAGGCTCACTGACATTAAGGGGGATCAGATGAAAGAAATGTCTTCAATTTTTTATTCATTGCATTACGAAAATTGAAAAAGAAATTTAAAATTAAGTATTTCAAAAATAATCATTTGATTAATATTTCAATCAGAAGCGAATGACATAACATATGCGCACATATCATGTTACAAGTCATTGTATGTGCAGGATCTATAATTTTCACTTTTATCAAAGATGTGGAATTTAATAAGTTTTTTACCCAGATATAAATGGACAACATATCTAAAGTGGTAACAAGCCTTTCTTTAGATATTAAAGATTTTTAAGTTTAAAATGTAATGATTGCAATATAGTACGCTTATGTACTCGGAAACAGAAAATATCATTATAGTGACAGAACCCGCCTGTAAGAAGCGGATTGGTAAGAAGTCTGTAAGAAGTGGATCCATGAACTGGTTTTACTCATCTGATGCACTCATCAGCATAGCACAAGAACTTGTTATGTTCTTTAATTTTGCTAATATGTATGGAAATTTGACAATTTCAGTTGTCGAGTTCAAATTTCGCCAAATTTTATTTAAGCTAGACAAAACTGCACTGGAAATGCTTACAGTCACACGCCTTTGGGGGGATGGGGCGTTACCCCAAAATACGCCCTACTGCAGAATACGCCCCTACTGCAGATAATAGCTTCTATCACCGCCTCCTTTAGACCCTGCCTGCTCAGTCAGCCGTCTCTCCTTAGTAAACGGTGTTTTGCGTAGGGACAACGCTCTGCGGTAGAAGGTGCTACCTTGGTTGAATACAGTGGTACAGCTGAATATTGGAAAGGATAAAATCCAACGATAAATACTTAAGGATAAAATCCATTGGTAAAAGTAGAAAAAACAACAACTAAAAATTTAAATTTCAAGGTTATTCTACCGTAAACCAATCTAAACATATGGATAAACCGCAAAAACAATTCGATGCAAGGGGTGCCCTCATGCGGTAAATCAGCGCCAGCAGCTGACTGAACAGGCAGCGTCTAAAGGAGGCGGTGCTTCTATATATGAACCGGTTTCTCTATATATTTTACCTGTCAGCTTGAAATTGCCGATATCTGATATGGCTGCAAGAACATCTGCAGTATACCACATCCGCAAATTTGCGAATTTCTATATAAACTGACAACTTCTCTGCAAAAATTTAACCGACTTCATAATCTCCAAAATTTAGATAATGCTACACGAGAAAGTAATGGTCATGTTCATAATCAGAGAGCACAATAAAATTCCCTAAATGTGAAGCAATTTTGTGAGGGGAATTGAAAATTTCAGCATTCATATCTTCATTAGGAGTGCAAAACAACTTTTTTCATGCTGACTAGCCCGTACTAGGAACAAAACTGTTGCCTGGATAAATGTTATCTGCAACAAAAACCTTACTGATTGCGGATCGAAAAAACAGCAAAACTGTGGAACAAATAATTAAGCATTGAATGTTATACCTCGCAGAAATAGGGGAAGTTAACAAATTACATACCAGATTACTGGGATTTTTATTAATATAGAGGTATTCAAAGAAAGTAAAATCTAAAACAGAAGATCACCTATAAATGCAGACCATGCAGAAGAATATGCAGAAGAATAATCAATGACTAATCATTGTTGGATGAAATGTGAATGAAATGTCATTTTTCATTTATACCTCAATTATTTTAAAGTGCTCTTGAGTTTAATTTTGACTTTCTTTGAATATTTTTACATTAGTAAAATTACCAGTAGTTTGATTAATGATTTATCAATGACGGTCTCTTTTCCAGTTTCTCTTTGTCTCTCTCCGCATTGAGTTCATTTGCTAAGGACCTGCGTGTTTACCCCTGAACATTATTTCTCCTGCATTTTGATTTATTGTTTCTATTTTTACTTATTTTTCGACACACCAGGTAATGCCACCTTATTAAGCTATGTTGTTAAGACCCTTTTTGGTTGGTCACAATATTTTTGCTCTCATTTACAAAGACATTATACCTATAAGGTTGCGTCACTTCAGCGCTAGCCAATAAGAGCACGTTAAGACTCAACGTCACGCGTACGTTAAAATATGAATTAATTACTTAAGTAAAATTGATTTCACTTGGACACAATTTAAATATGCAGTATTGTGAGTTTTGGGAAGGATACATACATAATAAAACTGTATCTCCGTTTCTGAAAAAAATATAAATAATCTGAACGTTTCGTTTCGTTTTTGGAAACCAGTCAATGTTATTATAGGCGGCGATGTCATTTTTGATAATTTTTATTTTAAATACGCGATTTGAAATTCAATGTAAATATATAACAAGAAAGATCAATCATGCATAAAACATTAATTATGAAACACTTTCCAACTGCAATGCAATGTTATCTAAACATCTCTAAAATACCATACATTCAACGGCAATATTTTTAAAATGATCACTATACTACAATAATTTATTATATTTGAAAATTTAAAATTTCATCGAAAAAAATGAACTTCATTCAAATGACGTCATTGAAATACAAATCGTCTGGCTCTTTATGCAAAGCCTTAAATGTTTCATTCATACACTTTTATTATATTCCTTTCATTCATCATAATGTTGCAATAATTTATTTTACATAAAAGCTTAAAACCATGGAGGTAAATATATTTTAACTCTATGCTTAAAACTTCATCGAAAATGTGTGCTATAAAATCGTCTGCTTCTCTATAAAAATCAATGAATGTTTCAATCATATAACTATATTGCAGACTCCAGAGCTAAATAATTTTAAATTCACCAATTCTTATACAGGTCCTCTGATATCTTGATACGAACTACATTCTTCATAAGTGAAAATTAGGATCCGTTGTAAAAATAATCAAAGTTTGATGATCAGTTAAACTCAAATATAATCTAATTGTGTTGTTTCTTAATGTAGATGCACAGGTATTAATCAAAGATAAAGCGGTTTTAAGACGGATACGACACGAAATACAAATTACAAGGAATTTTAAAAATCACGATTTTGACACAAGATGGATGGCATTGATCATTTAAACTCAAATATATTGTAATTGCGGTATTTTAGTATATAGATGTACAGAAATTAAGCAAAAATAAAGCGTTTTTAGGACTGATACAACATTAATATAAATTAAAAGAACTTCAAAAATCAGGATTTTGACACAAGATAGATGCCATATTTTATTTTGTAGTGGGTCACGTGATCTCTTCATATGATATAGGTGTAATTATTATTTTAATCTTTATTTATAAAGCTACAGAATGTATTTTGCTGAAATTTTATTTATATTTCTTAAGGGGTGATTTGAATATTTCCTAATACTTTCGAAGCAATTTGTGAATTTTAAATTCGCATAAAAATGTTTGAAATATTAAATCAATCCCATAGGATTCAAAGTATTTCATTTTTTCAACCAGTGTTCAATACAAAACTAATTTGGTGATATTATTCATTTATATTCCCATAGGCCCCACACACCATCTCAAAAAAGTTCTAAAATGTCATTTCAATAAAGTCATTTTTACTGCAGTTATCATGCGAACGGACAGACAGACAGAATGAACAAAGTCATAAACACTTTTCAACTATGTTGTAAAGTGTTAAAAATATAGAAACAAATTGTTTAACACACACCATGCTATACTTTCAGAATTATAAATGAAATGCATTGTAGTATTTTGATTAATGTTTAAGAATATATGAGCAAGCAAATAAAATTAGTACACTTAATTTTAACTAATACAACTGCTTTTTACTCATTTGAGCTTACAGGTGTAGAATTGTTGACATCGAATTATTAAATGCTCAATTAATGCTCTATTTTAATTTGTTTATTGTTTCATGCATTCAAAAGACAAATCTTATGATTCATCACAGTGATATTACAATGGAATAGTTAATACATCATGGAGCATTTATTGATGCTCATGTTCAATACTCTGCTCTCTAGAGTGTAATTATTTGAATAAAATTGTATCATATTCTACTTATTACATTGTAATCTATTACAGAGTTAGTATTTATCTTATTTCCTACATTTTAAAATAAAAAATAAGAAACGAGTTTGTAAATAAGAAAGAACACTGTCTTCAACAGACAGCAGATACAAAATCGGTCCATGAAAAATAAATTTCTTGCTCAGTCATTAAGTTGTATAAAAGTATAAAAATAAATATTTTGATGTCATCTTTATAGCCGAGTGAAGGTATGATATATTGACGGTACATTCTGAGTCAGTTTCGAACAATTAATTTCTCTTTCGAAACAACTCAGCGTTTTTGGGAATGTTCCAAGTTATCTTCAGTTTTGTTGGAAGCAGTCTTATGTGTTTACTTTCCTGTTCTAGATTTTTAGAAATTTCAATTCCATGCTTCCATTGCTAATTCAAATTCTGAGATTTAATCTACTTAAGAAGTTTGAATTTATTGCTTTTATAGATTATTTTATTACAGTGGATAGTTGTTAAAATGACTACCTTTAGAACCCAGAGAAAGCTGGTCATTTTATGAAAACGGTGGTAACCACTGATTGGAGTATTATGTGCTTTCACTTTAAGATATGCGGTAACTTTAACCAGCTGATTATTTTACGAGATTTCACTGATAATGTGTCATAGTGTGTATTTTGAAAATATAGTGAAGCTAAGTGTTATTTCTTCATGTGAAGATCATGAATCTAAGTTAACTGCAGTGTGGCTCAACTTGACTTTATCATACAAGAATCCATATTTAATTTTGCAAAAAAAGTTCGAAAAATCTATATTGTGAGTTCCAATGATTACAATTATAGTATGTTATTCTTCACTTTAAAGGGCTTGAAAAATATGTCGATTGATACACTTTACAATGAAACACCGTGGGAGGCAGGATTAACTTGCACCTAATGACATCACGGAAAAATATTATATTGCGGCTATTTTTGGCAACGATTGACATTATTAAATATCGTGATCAATGTGCCATAAATAAACCCATTTATTCATGATTATGTCAAATGTTGTCCTCTGCTGCTATGCTAAAAAACATAAATTTCGAACAAATTTCGAAGTTTTCGCTCAAATTTAAGAAAAAATCTATCTAGTTGTTAGGTATTTTTACAACAAAATGGGATATACAGTTTCGTTAAAAAACATTATTATTTGTGGCTGATATTGTGTACATAATAAATCAACCACAGACTTATAGACAAACAGACAGACAGACAGACAGACAGACAGACAGACAGACAGACCATATTAAGAAAATATAAAATTTCGAAGTTGTCGTTTATGGGGTGATATAGCCCAGTGGTGGGCTCGCGGGAACTGAACTCGCACGGTCCGAGTTCGATTCTCGACCTGACCAAACTGTCCCCATGTGTGCACGGACTACGTGCACGTTAAGTGCAAGTATGTGGGTTCATAAGTCCCTTCCCAGAGGTTGATGATAGTGGAAGGAGTGTACAATCGTTGTGGAGCCACCTCCATTTGATTTCGGTCTAAATTGGTTGGCACTTTCCGACCTCCCAAACAGATACATTACACCCTCTGGTAGGTCGAAGAAGAAGAAGTTTTCGAACTTCAAACAAATTATCTCTAGTTCTGATTTTTCGGTAACGAAGACGGATATAAAGCAAGAAATCGACCACAGACTTACAGAAAAACAAACTAAACTAAAAAAATAGTCAAAACTTGTTAAGGAGGTCTTAAACTTATCTTTACATCAAAATCTTGGATTCGAAGAATTCTGTGAAAAAAATAATTTCTCTTTACTATATTAAATAATATGAGAATGTAAAAATAAATAAAAACAATATACTCTATTTGTTGAATCATGTATCTGTGAGATGTTCAGTGAGTGTCAAGGTCTCTATGCCACAGGTCTCTATGTCCTTCATAGTGTCATATGTCTCTATGAGTTTCATTTATTCGTAAAGGCAATATTTTCCGCACAAAATATTTTATGTGGTCAGCACATAACTTTTTCTACTCTTTTCGAAGAATGATAAATTTCGGAACTATTTCTTTTCACTGCCACCGATACAGAACGCATTTTCCAAAATTTAATTTTTTACATTTCTTGACTATATAAAATGTATTCGATCGCGCTTTGATAATCTAAATCAGTTCAGAATTAGCATTCAATTTAAATCAAATACAACAAAAAAGATCAATCATGCATAAAGTATTGATTATAAAACACTTTCCAACTTCAATGAAATTTTATTTAAACATCTCTAAAATGCGATACATTCCTCGGTAGTATATTTAAAATTATCACACTACTACATTAATTTATTATATTTGAAAACATAAAACTTCATCGAAAATAATAAACTCCATTCAAATGACGGCATTGAAATATAAATTGATTAGTTTAAGCATCTCTAAAATACAATGCATTCCTCGGTGATATTTTTAAAATTATCATAATACAACAATAATTTATTATATTTGAAAACTTTATCAAATACAAATGAAATTTATTCAAATGACGTCATTGAAATATATCACCTGGCTCTCTCTATAATGGCAGAATGTCATTCATAAACTTTTTTCCAATCATTTCATTCATCACAATACTATAATAATTTATTTTATTTAAAAACTTAATACCATGGAGGTACAAGTAATTAAACTCTATGCTTAAAATTTCATCGAAAAAATTGGTCTGTTTATCTGTGTAAAATCAATGAATATTCCATTCATATCAGCTATATTGCAGACTCCATGAGCTACATAATTTTGCGTTAAAGAAATGCAGCAATTCTTGCACAAGTAATCTTACAGCTTGATGTATTTAAATTCTCCATAAGTTAAAATTTGGCTTCGTTGTAGAAATAATCAACGTTGAATGATCATTTAAACTCAAATATATTGTAATTGAGTTATTTCAGTATGTAGATGCACGGAATTTAAGCCAAAATAAAGCGGTTTTAGGACGGATACAGCACTAAATATGAATAAAAAAACTTCAAAAAGGACACAAGATGAATATCGTATTTTATTTTGAAGTGGGTCACGTGATCTCTTTGTATAATGGTCACCTGATCTCTTCATATAAAGTGTTGAAGACCCAGACCGTCCGACTCGTCCAAGGGTCATATAAAGTGTGAAATTATTATTCTAATTTTTATTTAAAAACTACTGAATTATTTTGAGGAAATTTGTTTTATATATTTTATGGGATAATATGAATATTTCCTAAAACCTTAGAAGTAATTTGTGAATTTTAAATTAGCTTAAAATATGTTTGAAAAATTAAGTCCCACAGGGTTCATTGTATTTCATTTTTTCAACACGGGTTCTATTCGAAACTTATCGGGTGATATTATTCATTTATACTCCCATAGATCCCTCAGACCGTCTGAACAATATACTAAAATTTCAGTTTGGTAAAGTCATTTTTACGGTAGTTATCGTGCTAACGGCAGTCAGACAAATAGAATGAATACCGTTATAAACATTTTTCAACTATGTTGCAAAGTGTTAATAAATGATATTTCTCGAATTCGTTAGTGTTGAAATACATAACTGGTGTATTTTCATCAGGAAATGAGATTGCTGTATCCAATCCATGAGAATGATGTTAATAAACTTTGTCTTATAATTTTGAGTGTAAATCCCAACGATTTTAACGATATTTCAAACTTCTTCACGTTTATGTAACTGTTTTGATAAATTTAATTAATGAAATATATACGAAATATATAAAATATGCTGAACTGTTCATGATAAATTTCTACAATGAGTGTAAATCACTTTGTTACTGATGGTTTTCATACAGCTATGAAATTTTATAAACAGGTACATCAGGGCCCTATTAGGTGAACCTCGTATTTAAAACAAAATGTCTGATGTGGGCTCTATGTAACTTTCGCCACAGTCTCAAATTCAGTTTATCTGCATTTTTTTTTAATAATTCATTAAATTGTGTTTAATTTCACACAGTATCACGCATAGTTATTTAAAATTACACTGAATTTGCACTTTTAATTAAATTTTCGTTTTCATTAACCGAACGGATGTTTAGCAGCAAAAATGCGAAAAACTCATAGACGGCTAGGTCTAGAGTTATGACGTTGTTCTTATTCTTCTCATCGTCAAAAATTGCGTATAAAACAAGCATTTAATTGTTAAATAGGAGCATATGTAGCACTTAATTTCATATTTTGCTGATTTTTTCTGGACCATTTCCCAAATTACGACAGGATGTCTTTTCCGGAATTGTACCAAAATTTAATTAGAACCGGTGTATCTCACAAGTCACTTATATGCCATTTTTTGTGACATTTGATCAATTTATTACTTTTCTTATATACATAATGTATAAGGAAAGTATTGTGACGGGGTCGAAAATTCGAATTCGAGTTTTCGACGGGAGAGCACGTTTCAAGCATCCCTGATTACGAATCAAAGATTTTTGAAGTGATGTCTGTGTGCGTGTGTGTGTGTGAAAGTGTGTGTGTGTGTGTGTGTGTGAGTCTGTGGAGACGATAACTGACGAACGAATGGACCGATTCGAACCAAATTTGGTACAAAAATCACAATCCGTAAACACTGGAAGCCTCTTGTTTTTATACGCAATCGAATGTTCAGAACTCCCCTAAATTTTCGAACGAAATTTTGAAAAAATCGTCAAAAAATCAAAACCACTAATGAAGTTACACGAATAGATATTTCTTATGTAATTTGTCATTAGAAAACGATTGACATAAATTTTAGAACGCTAACATGAACCGTTCTCGAGATATTGTACATTTTTCAAAAAAATTATCAAAAAGTCATATAAAATAAAAAAAATATATTTCCTATTGAGAAACATGTTCACTTTTCATATGTAATATCATGCGATAAATTGGGTGACATCATTCTCGTGGATCTAGCTCGTTCCATTCATGAAAAAAGATACTTTGAGTAATACTTTTGTATTTGAACGCCTATGGTCATTTATCTGCTGTAAGAATAACTTATTTCTTAGTGCATAACGCTGGCGAGATTTTGGCGACGAATTTGGCGGAATGTCGCCAACTTGGCGACTTTTTGAAATGTTGCCAAATTAACGAAAATCTCGCCAAATTCATAAACATGACGCTACATCAATGAAAATGACGAATAATTGTCGAAAATTAAATATTTTGGAAAGAATATTTGTATCTACTATAAGAAAAACATATTTTTTAATGTAAAAGTAGTAAATTCATTACATTATATAAGGAAACTCATGTGTTGCCCACATCATATTTTTTTTAGCTAGAATGGATATATATGACTCTTGCGTGCTATTGCATATATAAAAGAAGTTTTTTTTTTGCCGAATGATACCAAAATTTAATCAGCACCAGGGTAACCCACAAGTAACTTATCTATAAAATTTTATAAATTTTTGCCAATTAGTTTTTGAGTTAGCCGACGCGGCGGTCGAACGGTCAAGGCAAACGTTTCCCAGTGATGGTTCGGCTGCCGAGTTATGGGTACGAGTCCCACCTTCAGGCATGAATGTTGTGTCGTTGGGTGCGGTGTGTTCCTACCCCCACTGGTATGCTGGGGCAACGCTATGTGACGTCTGAAAGGTTCACGGCTCTGGAAGGTGTATAGGCGAATGATGAATTATCAAATGCCTGGCCATTGGTAAAAAATAAGTTTTTGAGTTAGCGTGGGAAGACCGTTAATGGGCAGATAGTTGCACAGATACACACATATAAGCCACAAAAATGTCACGCTACAATTTGTTTTTTCCTGTGCTAGAAGTCCCATCTCGTATGGATCCGTCGAAAACTCGAGTTGCGATTTTCTATACGATTTCAATATTTTACCTATACATTACCATGTATTGTAGGGAAAGTAAAACATATTTATATTTAATATCGTCATATATTATAATGTGTAAAATAAAATTAATATCGTTTCTTAACTCAAATTCTCTTTCAAATAATCGTTCAATGATATTTGATACTGAACAAAATCACTCATTTAGTCCAATTATCAATGTCCAAACGTAACATTATATTGCGTATCAAAATGCATTTTGTCCTTAGTTCTGAAATTAGTTCATTTATTGCCAATACCTTATACTACATCCGGTAGAGGAAAATCAATAGAAAAGAAATAAAAATAGACTAAATGGATTCTCACTCCTAGAAGCTTTTTAATGATCCAGAAGGCTTTAAAAACAGTCTTTTTCTTGGATAGTGGAACTTATATAAATAATTAAGAGGCATTTCTTCTTGAGAAATAAACTCCATTATTTCTCAACGATTATGAAAATAAAGCTATTGTACTGTATCATATTTATAAAATAGTTTGTTTTATGACGTATAACTCTGTGATATCCATTACAGATTTTGTTAGTAATATGAAATTGCAATACAATAATATGTTATTACAATAAAACAGATTCGCACTCATAGATGCTCTTTAATGATCCAGAAGGCTTTAAAAACAGCCTTTTCTTTCTATAGTGGAACTGAAATAATTATGCGACATATCTTCTTGAAAAACAAATTCCATTATTTCCCAACGATTATGAAAATAAAGCTATTGTATTGTATCATATTTATAAAATATTTTGTGTTATGACGTATAATTTTGGGATGTACAGTACAGATTTGGCCAATACTATAAAATGGCAATACAATAATATGTTATTACAATGAAATGGATCCGCACTCGGCTCTTTGATGATCCAGAAGGCTTTAAAAATAGTCGTTTCTTTCGATAGTGGAACTGGAATAATTAGGGGACATTTTTTTCTTCAGAAACACACTTCCTTATTTCCCAACGATTACGAAAATAAAGCTATTGCATTTTATATTATTTATAAAATATTTTGCTTTACAACGTAGAATTTTGTAATATACATTACAGGTGTGATCAATAATATAACATTGCAGTCCAATAATATGTTATTACAATAAAACGGATTCGTACTTGTAGAAACTTTTTAATAATCCAGAAAGCTTTATAAAAAAGCGTTTCTTTTGATAGTAGAACTGAAATAATTAGAGGACATTTCTTAAGAAACACACCTCTTTATTTCCCAACGATTACGAAAATAAAGCTATTGTATTTTATCATATTTAGAACACTTTTTTTTGTATGACTTTGTATAATTTTGTAATTTTCATTACAGATTTGGTCAATAATATAAAATTGAAATACAATAATATGTTATTACAATAAAATGGATTATCACACGTAGAAGCTGTTTAATGATCCAGAAGACTTTAAAAACAGTTGTTTCTTTTCGATTGTGTAACTGCTATAAATAATTAGGGGATATTTCTTCTTAAGAAACAAACTTCATTAGTTCCCAACGATTATGAAAATAAACCTACAAGCTTTGAACGAAATGAAAATATTGAATCAGATTAATAAAATATTTTGCCTTATAACGTATAATTTTGTAATATACTTAGCAGATATGGTCAATAATATATAATTTCAATACACTAAGATATTATTACACTAAAATCTTACTCAATAATATTATTTCTCATCAATTATGAAAATAAACCTACAAGCCTAGGACGAAAAATAATCATTTTATCATATTTATAAAATATTTTATTTTATGACGTATAATTTTGTGATATCCTTAACAGATTTGATCAATATTATATACTTGAAATGCAATAATATGTTATCACAATAAAATGTAATGCAATAATGTGTAATAAAAATTCGCTAAAAAATGAAATATATATTTTTTTAAATTGCTTAAAAATGAAAACTTAAATCTGGTTGTAACAGAAATAGATGAGCATACATGACACACGCTTAGTATCCTAAACCATGCAAAACAACTTAAAATCCTTTGATGCCATAGAAACGTCACTATCTTTAACAGAATATTTTTTTACCTCTGTCAATGATTTTTTTTCAACAATGACAGCTGTAACAAATTTTTTACTATGTAGGTATAATATTATACGTACGCATTTCTGATACATTTATTACTGCAATGCATGTAATAATTTTTAGTTTAAAATAATTAAGAACGTCCATATATAACATTAACGTCATTAATGAGTTTAAGTAAAAAATGTCCCCCCCCCCTCGCAATTTTCCTCCCAGAAAAAAGTATTTTCATCTATGTAGAAGTTTTTTTTTTTCCAATCAATAATTTGAAATAAAGTCTCTTAAGTTCTGAAACAAAACAAAAAATCTTCTTCTTCTGAGTGTTTTTTCTGGTGCGCTCTAATTCCATTATAGACCCCACACAAGTCACTAACAATGAAACTAATGGGCCGTTACCCTGGAACTACAAAGGCTATTCAAAACGACTGAGTTGCTAGCTTTTTGCTGTTAATGTTCAGGCTACACATCTGTTTGTAATGGAAATTCTACTTTTCAAGCACATTCTATGCACACGTAATTCACTTTCTTCTGGGAGTCATCAACAATCCGAAAACAAAGCTGGATACTATTTTTATTTTGAGCTATTTCTAAGATATGCGCTAATACATTTATCTTGTTGAAAATGTGTATTTATTATTAATTATACAAAACGGTGTGTTGTGTAGAAACTGGACTGATATATATTTGATTTATTAGATTTGAAGATATTAATTCGTCTGTTGTTGTTACCGATTGGTTGGGATTGTGGACACAATTAAACACAAAATGCTTTTCCAAAGAAACTCATAGTTTACAAAGTTTTTGCACTTTCAGTTAAGAAATGGGGACATTGAGATAATTAGACTTTTTCTGGATTGTAAGTTAAATTGAAACTATTTATAACTCTGTATATCATTTCGAACATGAGTTGACAGAATATGTCTCTTTGAGTAAGTTTTAGGAATTGTGTATTAATGCGACTTTTTTACTTTCGTTATATACATAATGTATAAGGAAAGTATTGTGACGGGGTTGACAATTCGAATTCGAGTTTTCGACGGGAGAGCACGTTTCAAGCATCCCTGATCACGAATCGAACATTTTTGAGTGATGCCTGTGTGTGAGTGAAAGTATGTGTGTGTGTGAAAGTACGTGTGTGTGTGTGTCAGTCAGACTGTGGAGACGATAACTGACGAACGAATGGATCGATTCGAACGAAATTTGGTACAAAAATCACAATCTGTAAACACTGGAAGCCTATTGTTTTTATACGCAATCGAATGTTCAGAATCTCCCTAAATGTTCGAGTGAAGTTTTGAAAAAATCGTCAAAAAATCCAAACCGCTAATAAAGTTATGCAAATAGACATCTCTTATGTAATGTTTCATTAGAAAATGATTGACATAAATTTTAGAACTCTAACATGAACAGCTCTCGAGATATTGCACATTTTTCAAAAAAAAAATATCAAAAAGTCATATAAAATAAAAATAAAAATATTTCCTATTGAGAAACATGTTCACTTTTCATATGTAATACCATGCGATAAATTTGGTGACATCATTCTCGTGGATCCAGCTCGTTCCATTCATGAAAAAATATACTTTGTGTAATACTTCTGTATTTGAACGCCAATAGTCATTTATCTGTTGTAAGAATAACTTATTTCTTCGTTCATAACACTTGGCGAGGTATTGGCGACGAATTTAGTGGAATGTCGCCAACTTGGTGACTTTTTGAAATGTTGCTAAATTAACGAAAAACTCGCCAAATGCATAAAAATGACGCTAAATCATTGAAAACTCATTGATGATGACGACATGGAAAATGACGAGTCACTGACGAAAATTCAATATCGTGGAAAGAATATAAATAACTATAATAAGAATAATCTATTTTTTTACTGTAAAAGTAGTAAATCCATTGCATTATATAAGGAATCCCATGTGCTGCCCACATCAATGTTTTTTTAATTTTCATTATAATTTTTAAACTTCGTAAAATCTAATACTGTTTGAGTCAGTGTAAAACCAACTTTAAAATCCTTAAGTGGAAATAAGAAATGGGTATTAGACCTTTTTACAAAGCACAATATTGTGTTATCTACATGGCATTCACTGGCCACCACTGGTTTGTTGTCTACATCCATATTTGTTTAGTAGCCTTATATTTTCTGATTATAATTCAGTAAGCCATTAAACCAAATAAGGATATCGCAATGGAAATTATTACATAAAAAAGTGTAAACGTAGACCGCCGAGTGGGAAGTTTTTTTTCATCATTTTGAGTTGGCTAATAATTTAAAGTCACATGAGAACTTACGCATGTGTAATAGAAAATGCTAGTCTCAAGCAGTGGAGTTATTTGATGTTCATAAACAAAACCAGAACAAGATACAGTATTGAAGTGCAGAAAATGTACTCGAAATAGGGGTGGAGAAACTAATATGGACATGCCTTAATGCATAGGCCATAGAATGTAAGTACCGTAGCTAAGCCTTCAGCAATATAGCTGTAATGGTGTTGACATTAGAAACTACAAAGAGATATAAGTCAAAAATTGATAAGAACTTTTTGAATATTCGATGAACAAGAAAAATCAAACCTATAATCAGTAATCCAGCAGATATTTGCAATTGAATATTTATCAATTTCTTGATTTTGACATACTATTTATATTCTATCAGGATATATTGTAACATCCCGTATCGTTTCAGCCGTCGATCGAACTTCAGATTTCCTGTGACTAGCCGATGTTCTACCGCTGAGCATCTGGGACAAGTATTTATCACCTGGTGGAGTCTGCATTCTCCACCCTCTAATGTCAGATTAATCTGCAACTGACAACTTAACTGACCATAATCTGGTAATTTTACTTCAGGTGCAGCTATTTTTAGCATCCAAGTTAGCTTATTACTTGGTTGTTGAGCTCGCGATTTTGAAATCCATATACCAGAGTCAACTGAATCTGTGCTAGTTGTAATAGGGTTGTTTTCCAACATATTTGCTTAAACTCCTCCAACATATTTGCTTAAAAATACATGGTTAATTTGTTTGTGCACGATTGCAAAGTTCCTTGCAGTCCTATCCGGTAATCAAGCCACATATCTTCGTATTGGCCAGCCAATACCTTACCGTTGAGCTACTGAGATGGATTTACAAGTTCTTATAGTCGAAGTGGACGTATCAATACTTGAAATTATTTTCAATTTGGCCGATATGTGATAGCCTATAATAACAAAGAATTTGATAGACAGTTAATTCGATAGATGTAATTTTTAAATTTTAAACATTTAAGAAGCGATCGTACGCTTTTATTACTTTATCACCTTAGTAATTTGGTGTTTTATATGTTTTTTCTCAATGTCATCTGATTTATAAGATTCCTGTAGTTCTTACATTTTGATTTATCGTGTAAGAAAATTGAAAACATTCAATCATGGAAGTTCATAGAAATGTTATGGAGATTGTTAGCATCTCGTAAATAAAAGAAATGCAAATATAATATAAACATCTTAAATCCGAAATAATGCTAAGTATATATAAAATGCTCACAATTATGAATTTTAGTATAAATACATCAAATGTAGGATATATTAGCAAACACAGAATCTAATTTACTATTATTCCAATGATGGTGGTGTTACTATTATTACTTTCCTTATATACATAACGTATAAGGAAAGTATTGTGACGGGGTCGAAAATTCGAATTCGAGTTTTCGACGGGAGAGCACGTTTCAAGCATCCCTGATCACGAATCAAACATTTTTGAAGTGATGTCTGTGTGTGTGTGTGAAAGTATGTGTGTGTGTGTGTGTGTGTGTGTGTGTGTGTGTGTGTGTGTGTGTGTGTGTGTGTGTGTGTGTGTCATTGAGCTTGTGGAGACGATAACTGACGATCGAATGGACCGATTCGAACGAAATTTGGTACAAAATTCACAATCCGTAAACACTGGAAGCCTATTGTTTTTATACGCAATCGAATGTTCAGAACCCCCCTAAAGTTTTGAATGGAATTTTGAAAAAATCGTCAAAAAATCAAAACCGCTAATAAAGTTACGCAAATGGACATTTATGTAATTTTTCATTAGAAACCGATTAACATAAATTTTAGAACGCTAACATGAACCGTTCTCGAGATATTGTACATTTTTAAAAAAAATTATCAAAAACTCATATAAAATAAAATAAAAATATTACTTATTGAGAAACATGCTCACTTTTCATATGTAATACCATGCGATAAATTTGGTGACATCATTCTCTTGCAACTAGGTCGTTCCATTCAGCAAAAACGATAGTCGTTTATCTGCTGTAAGAATAACTTATTTTTCCTTCCATAACGCTAGGCGAGATTTTGGCGACGCCTTTGGCGAGATGTAGCCAACTTGGCGACATTTTTAATTGTTGCCAAATTAACAAAAATCTCGCCAAATGGATAAAAATGACGCTAAATCAAAGAAAATGACGACTAATTGAAGAAAATTCAATATCTTGGAAATAACATAAGTATCTACTATAAGAATAACATTTTTTTAACTGTAAAAGTAGTAAATTCATTGCATTATATAAGGAAAGTCATGTTTTGCCCACATCAGATTTTTGGGTTTTAAATTGTTGATCAGAATCCTACATAGTCATAAAAATACATTTTGCAGAAATCTAAAATTACGTAATTAATAAAATCATTTTGATAACGTATTATAATAAAGAACATTATTTCAGAGAAACAAACCTGTCTCTTATATATAAATGCAACATTTTTTTCTCTGGATAATAATTGTTACTAGAATGCATATGTACTGGAAAACATTCCAAAATAATTATTTCCTAGTAAGTGCCGTAATTTTATTATAGTCTTGACATAAGTCAATAGCAATTAAACAAATGTGGCGTTACTAGAACACTTTTGAGAGCTATTCTAATTGTCTGAGATTTTCTGTTCAGGGCTGTTACTCCGCTTGCTACAAACGTATTGGTCCAGGATGGAAATTGAAATGTCAAAAGAGAGTTTCTGAAGATTTATTACTATCTAATTACGTAACAGTAGTACCAAAATGGAACAGGAATGTGTTTCAGAAAGAATAGTGGTTATAAAAATGAACAGAAGCTTCTGATTAACTTGAAACTTCAACCTTCAAGTTAATGAAGCTTGTTTGTTTGATATTAAGGATTGGTTGTTCGTTTCCGAATTATTATGTCAATACTTTACATGTTTCTAAGTGAACCAATTTTTGATTGTATGAAAATTTCAAAGTAATATTTCTATTTAATCCGACTGAGGTTGAGAAACTACAGAGTGAGTCAAACGATATTGAAATTTATATGGAATTGGTACGGTTTTATTGTTTATTCAAGTTTCCCTACTACTGATTGTGACTGAATAACTTCCATCCTAGCTGCAATGGTTCTTATTTCTTTCAAGCTAAGCCGCGTTGCTGCATTTATAAACCGTGACAGCCAATTTTACATGATGTTGTCTCTCTTATATAAGTGTCGACGTCATTTTGATATCTTTCTGTATTGTTTCTTTCAGAATTTTTAAATTTGACATTTTGAGGGAAAATTTCAAATCTTATGTACACATTTCAAACAGTATTGGAAATTTCACCCATCTATCTTTATGTGCATATCTAAACTTTAAAGATGTAAAACTACTTATAATTTAGTAACATAATAAACGACTAATGCCTATTTGCTGTTAAATGGCACTATAAAATAGTTTCAGGGAATGTATTTTAGGGAAAAGAAAATATATAATAGGTCGGTTATTTTCGCCTCTTAAATATAAAGATTCCTTAGATAAGAAAACTTTTAACAAAATATATTCAGACTTCAAAGACAGATAGTATACACATAGGATAAATTTATAATGTTATTGAAGATATTTTAAAATTAGATACCACGAATAATTAACTACAAGATCTTCAGATTTATAAAATAAAGTTGTGAATTATAATACGTGTGCAAAGCCCTGTGTATACAAATATGATTGTAATGATTCAAAATCCTCTTTAAACTGAAGTTACTGATGTAAGTAGTTTCATATACTATAAACAATTTTGTGTGGATAGCACAGACTTTCCTTATATAATACAGTGAATTTACTAATTTTACAGTAAAAAATAGGTTATTCTTATAGGGAATATTTATATTCTTTCCAAGATATTGAATTTTCGTAAAATAATCGTCATTTTCATTGATTTAGCATCATTTTTATCTATTTGGCGAGATTTTCGTTAATTTGGCAACATTTAAGAAAGTCGCCAAGCTGGCGACATTCCGCCAGATTCGTTGCAAAAATCTCGGCAAGCGTTATGGACGGTGAAATAAGTTGTTCTTATAGCAGTTAGATGACTATTGGCGTTAAAATACAAAAGTATTTCCCTTAAGTAATTTTTCTCATGAATGGAACGAGCTAGATCCACAAGAATGATGTCACTAAATTTATCGCATGATATTACATATGAAAAGTGAAAATATTTCTCAACAGTTAATATTTTAATTTAATGTATGGGATTTTTTCATAAATTTATTTGATAAATGTACAATATCTCGAGAACTGTTCATGTTAACGTTCTAAAGTTCATGTCAATCATTTTCTGAGGAAAAATTACATAAGAAATGTACTATTTGCGTAACTTTATTAAAGGCTTTGATTTTGTGAGGATTTTTTCAAAATTTAACTCGAAAATTTAGGCGGTGCTGGATATTCGATTGTGTTTAAAAACAATGGGCTTCCAGTATTCATGGATTGTAATTTTTCTGCCAAATTTCATTCCAATCGCTCCATTCGTTCGTGAGATAATGTCTCCACAGACTCACTGACACACACAAACACACATACTTTCAAACACACACACATGCTTTCAAACACACACACATACTTTCACACACACTCTCACACACACACACTTTCACACACACATACTTTCACACACACACTTTCACACACACACTTTCACACACACACACTTTCACACACACACACTTTCACACACACAGACACACACACACACACACACACACAGAGAGAGAGAGAGGGAGAGAGAGACATCAACTCAAAAATGTTCGATTCGTGATCAGGGATGCCTTACACATTCCCTCCCGTCGAAAATTCGAATTCGAATTTTCGACTCCATCACAATACATTTATCCCCCTATTTACACTGCACTTGTTTTACAAGATTTCGCTTTTACACGGTTTATAAATTAACAGATTTCAAAAAATTGATAAAAATGTATATTCCGCTACATATAGGCCTATACATAGATTTGATGACAGTTTTGAATTTTATTCCTTTGGTAACACTGATGAAAACAACAGGGGATTCCCGGTGTTTTAAATTATATACATTTAGGGGAATCCCCGTAATGGGGAATCCCCGAATAGGTAAATCCCTGTAATAGGGGAATCCACGTATGTATTTCACAACAGTAAAGCTATCTGGTTCATGCAAGTACAATGCCGGAAAAAATGCCGGAAAAACCTTTATAGCCAAAGATCACAAATCAGCTAGTGGTCATAAAGTAGCGAAAAGTCGTATAACAGTTATTTTCTGTTACAATGCTTCTGGCGATTATATGATAAAACCATTGGTGATTAACAAATCAAAATCACCACGCTCATTCAAAGAAATACATATTAAAAACCTTCCCGTCTATTGGATGGCTAATAGAAAAGCATAGTTCACTGCCATAGCTTTCAATGAATGGTTCTATAATTTCTTTGTTCCAGATGTCAAAAATTATTTAACTAAAAAGGGATTGCCTTTTAAGGCTCTTATATTAACTGATAATGCACCAGGTCATCCTCCAGATTTTCAACACGAAAATGTAAAAGTTGTTTTTACAAAGAATACAAATTCCTTATTACAGCCGTTAGATCAAGGGATAATTTAGACTTTTAAAGCACAGTACATCAAGCAAACTTTCAGGTATATCTTAGAACAAATGGAGAATGATGAATCTCTTACTCTGATGGATGTTTGGAAGAAATTTGCAATTTTAGATTGTATTAAGCATGTTGGACTGTCATACACTCAGATCAAACAATCAACGATCAACGCCTGCTGGAAAGCAATATGGCCGGATGTTGTTGAATGTGGAAATGATAAACCACCAATAGAGCATGAATATTCTCAGATCACTGAGTTGGTCCATACTATAGGAGGAGAAGGATTTGGAGATTTAGCTCAGGCAGATGCTAAAGAAATAATGGTTGATGAAGATTTGAATGAAGTTGATTTAATTAACATGATTCGTGAAACAAGCAAACATGAGGATGACAATGATTCTGCTGAAGAACAATCTGAACCAGTTGCGTTCACAGCAAGAATCATAAGCGTAGGACTTGATTTAGGAAGAAAATTGGGCAACCATTTCTTATAATAAAACACAAATGTTGATCGAGTTCTCCGATTCCAGCGAGACCTTCGTAAATGCTTAAATCAATATGAAGAGGTCTATAAAGATTTAGCAAAAAAACCTACGCAATTGTTAATTTCCGATTTTATGACAAAGTCTTGTCAACACAAGATCTTGCCTAATTCGTCAACCATTGAGCAAGAATCGCATCAAGAAAGCCCAAGTGATGAAAGTGACATCATACCTATCAGATAGAAAAGACTCATAGTAGATGAAAGTGATGACAGTGATTAAACTTATAATTAATTTTTAAGGATCTTTTTGTTTTTTTGCTCTTTGGTCCAAATGTAAAATAAATTAAATATGTTATATTACTACATTCATATGTTTGTTGTTTTATAAACTAATTATAATTTTAAGTTTTCTAAGATGTCTTACTTTTGTTTTACTTTAATAAATGACTGAATCATGCACATTTTGGGGTTATTTTCGTTTCACCCGATTTTACTTAGCAAAATGCAAGATTTCAATTTGCACGGTTTTGTGCAGAGCATATCTTCCGTGTAAATCTGGGGACAGGTGTACTTTCCTTGTACATTATTGAATATAAGAAAAGTAATAATAGCAAGCAAAAGAAGTAATCCAATCAATTTCAATCCGAGAAATAGAAGCATTGACGGAAGAAAATTTTGTTAAACTATGCATTTAACATAATACATTCTAAGTTCTACAGGGCAGCTCGTATTTTTTATCCTACAGAACATCCTGATGCGTATTTTTTACATTATAGAGCTAGATATATTGTACTTTCGTTGTTTTCCCATCTTTGTATTTTCCTTTCATGATTCCCGCCATATCAAATAATATAATTTAGAGCTTAAATTAGGTCTCGCAAGTTCAGTGTAACTAGTTTCCGTGGTGTGGGGGATAACAAAGGAAGTTCCCCCTTCATATAAATAATCCTTCTTCGATGATTTATTTCTTCCTCTCTGAGAGACACAGGAACCATTAAATTACGGATTAGCAACCAAAATTGTCGAATTAGTAATTTTTGAATCAGCATTTCTTACGAAATTTACATTCCCTATAATCTGATTTTTGAGTTATAAACCCTAATACAGTTATAATACCCTAATACATTAATGAGTTATAATACCCTAATTACTACCTTAAATTTTACTGTCTGTAGTCATATTTGAATCAGCATTTCTTCCGAAATTTACATTCCATATAATCTGGTTTTCTAATTAATGTGTGTCTTAGTTACAATTATGATGTTTTTACTTTCCCTGCAATACATAGTAATGTATAGGAAAACTATTGGAATCATGCTGGAAATCGCAACTTGAGTTTTCGACGGATCTACACGTTACGACACCTCTAGAATACGCTTAAACCATTTTTAGCGTGACACCTGTGTGTGTGTGTCTGTGTGTCTCTCTGTATGTCAAATTTTGTATCCACTCTAACTGGATTACTTCTTCACGCTACATATTTTCTGAGGTATAATATCAGAATACTTAAACACGATGAGATGCAGAAAAATTTGTCCCATGAGTTTTCATGAACTTCATCAGCTAGTTTCTTCATAAACTTGACGAACATGATAATAAAGTATGAGCGATTGAAAGTTAGTCAAATATGAATTACGTAGATGATGTCATTGGTGAGAGTTTGATAAAATTATATGAGTTTTTCTATTTTTACAACTTCACAACAAAGTTGAAAAGTGTTTATGACTTTGTTCATTCATTCATTCTGTCTGTCTGACTGACTGTCTGTGTGTCCGTTAGCACGATAACTGCCGTAAAAATGACTAAATCAAAATGAAATTTTTGTATGTTGTTCAGACAGTCTGTAGGACCTATGGGAATATAAATGAATAATGTCGCCCAATTAGCTTTGGATTGAACACTGGTTGAAAAAATGAAATACATTGACCCCCATGGGACCTAATTTTTCAAACAATTTTTAAGCTGATTTAAAATTCACAAATTGTTTCGAAAATTTTAGGTAATATTCAAATTATTCCATAAAATATATAAAAAAAAATTCAGCGAAATATATACAGTAGTTTTTGAAAGAGAAATTAAAATAATAATTACACCTCTTATATGAAACGATCACTTGACTATGATATGAAAAGATCACATGACCCACTTCAAAATGATATATGGCATCCATCTTGTCTCAAAATCGTGATTTTTAAAGTTCCTTTTAATTCATATTGACTGTTGTATCCGTCCTAAAACCACTTTATTTTTGCTTAAATTCTGTGCACCTACAACTGAAACAACGCAATTACAATATATTTGAGTTTAAATGATCATCCAAATTTGATAATTTCTACAACGAAGCCTTTTTTTCACTTATGTAAAATGTAAACAGCAACATATGTAGAATGAGTTGTATTAGAATTGCTGCATGTCTTTAACATAAAATTATTTAGCCCATGGAGTCTGAATAGCTGATATGAATGAAATATCCATTAATTTTACAAAGAGAAGGACGAATTTTTTCGATGAAGTTTCGATGAATTTTCGATTTTTTTCGAATTATGTTTCCATAGAGAGATCAAGGCGTGTTATTTTTTCTATGACGTCATTTGAATGAATTTCAGTTGTTTTCGATGAAGTTTTCAAATATAGTAAATTATCGTAGTATTATGATAGTTTTAAAAATATTACCGAGAAATGTATCGCATTTTGGAGATGTTTAAACCAGGCAATTTATATTTCAATGGCGTCATTTGAATGAAGTTCATTTTTTTAGATGAAGGTATAAGTTTTCAAATATAATAAATTAATGTAGTATTGTGATTAGCTTTAAAATATTAACGAGGGATGTATTGCATTTTAGACATGTTTAAATAAAATTGCATTGAAGTTGGAAAGTGTTTCATAATCAATGCTTTAAGCATGATTGGTCTTTCTTGTTATTGTAATATTTTATATCAGTTCCATATATAAATTTTTATCTGACATGGATTATAGAAGCTCAATTAAATTGTTTTGAGACGCAATCAGTGATTTCATCGTGTCTGATTATTTTAGGCATAAGTTGAGGAGCATACAAATAATGTGTGCAATATGGCCAAGTTTCTATTCGAGTTTCTATTCCAAATTTCTATCAACTTCAAAGTGTAACTTACAGCAACATCAAAAAATGTTTTCTTGCCCCAGATGTGACATCTTAAATTAGTAAACAGTCTGATGCATTGAAACATTGATAGCCCAAATAAGTTGCATGTACCTTAAATTTTACTGTCTGTAGTCATATTTGAATCAGCATTTCTTCCGAAATTTACATTCCATATAATCTGATTTTCTAATTAATGTGTGTCTTAGTTACAATTATGATGTTTTTACTTTCCCTGCAATACATAGTAATGTATAGGAAAACTATTGGAATCATGCTGGAAATCGCAACTCGAGTTTTCGACGGATCTACACGTTACGACACCTCTAGAATACGCTTAAACCATTTTTAGCGTAACATCTGTGTGTGTGTGTCTGTGTGTCTCTCTGTCTGTCAAATTTTGTATCCACTCTAACTCAAAAACTAATGGATCGAATTTCATAAAATTTGGTATGTAAGTCATGTGGGTGTGACTCTGCTGCTGATTAGTGTTTGGTACGAGTCGGGATAAAAGAACTAGCCTTTTTTTGCGAAATGGCCCGCAAAATTTGCCTTTATCCACACTAGTTGAAAAACTAATGGATCAATGTTTATAAAATTTGGCTTATAAGTCACTTACGAGTCACCCTGCTGCTGATTAGATTTTGGTACGATTCGGAAAATAATAACCTGCCGATCTTTTGCAAAATGGTCCGCAAAATATCGCCAAAATCTAAAATAAAATACTATGTATGCTCAACTATATCCATTAAATGCTTGTTTTATACGTAATTTTTAACAAAGAAAAAAATAAGACCAACCCTATTACACTAGGACTATCCGTTCTCGAGATATTTTAGTTTTTTCGTATTTTCTCTAAGCCACCTTTGAAAATAATTCCAGTTAACAAATGAGAACGAGAATTGAATTAAAAGTGAATTGAATTTAATTAAAATAACGAGAACGCAAATATAAGTATGCAGTGAAAATCATGTGCTGCCCACATCAGATTTTTTAAAGTTTTTATAGTGTTACATCAAGGAATTGTTTTGTAATGCCCTCATACCATTTTTCATATTTCATCGTATTGTTTAGCGAGTAGGAGGTGAAGTCCCGTAATTCGCGAATCGAGTTACTGGGTTTCGAGAGCATGAGACAAATCCTTCAAGTAGATTTGTAAAATGATGGAAAAATAAAATTTCCACAAAATTTTATAAAATAGCTAACTAAATGTCCCATTCAAGCAAACTTATTGCATTGTAGCATTGTACGAGTATTTCTGTGACCATTCCATTTGCAGAATGCATTCAGTTTGTTGAGGTAGTAATAGTAGTTGGGGTAGTAATTTTGAGGTAGCAGGCTCTAGCATTACGTAGTAAAGTAGTAGTTCATATGTTCCTCCAACACTGTCTGACAGCTGCTTTTCTTATTAGACCTTGATGTCGAGTGAGGTCATTCCTGGAGATAAAATTAGTTTCACAAGCCATGCTATACTTTTTAACATACATACATTTTCGCATAAACACTAACACACAAACAAAGTTTATTTTTCCATACTATAAGTATAATTTCAATCGTTTAGGCAAGTGCATCACAGTGCGGCAAGGAACTGCGAAAAAACTGCACAATAAATGAGCCCAAAGGATAATTAACTTCAGTAAAAAATCTTTTTGAAAAAAGCTGAAGAAAAAGAGAAAGAATCTGAATTTGAATTTTCAACCAAGCAACATTTAGATGATCTGAAATGATGAAGTATGAAACAACCAAAAGTATAATGCTAGGTAAAAGTAATGTGTTCTGATATCTGACACAAATTGCACTGTAGAAAAAATGTAGGAAAAAATGTTATAATGATGGATTTAGTTTACGAATAGTACTCCTATCTAGAATAACATAATTTGTACTCCAGTAATGCGGTTGTTGTTGTTGTTGAGACCCAGACCGTTCGACCTTCTAGAAAGGTGTAAGGTAACTGGTTGGTCGGCCGGGAAGTGCCACCCAATTTAGATCCGAACCCAGTGGGGGAGGCATCCTCAGTTACAGAACTCTCCTTCCCCTACCACCAACCTCTCGGAAGGACTTACGGACCGTGTAACATGATCGTACTCTGCGTGAACACGGCGGCAGTTTGGGCAGTGGCTGGAATCGAACCCGGACCTACCGATTGCAATTCCCGCACGCTAACCACTAAGCTACCGCGCCCTCTCCTCCAGATATGTGGTAATTATAACTCCCTAGAAAATAATTGTTGTTTAGAAGAATCGAACAATCGATGGCTGGCTTGCAATTTGACTCTACTCATTAAGCCTGAGAGACAATATAATTTATTTTTTTTACATTTTACCAACAAAATAAATTCCGTCTAAATACTGTGTTTCCAGGATATAAATGACACTATTTTGAGGGCAATGATATGCAATAGTCTTTTATGTACCGTAAACAAAAGGGTTTCCTGAATTTTTATTCTTGGTAACAGCCCCAATTCCATTATACTTCCGACACAAGTTTCAAACAATGAAAGTAATGAGTCGAAACCCGGAAACAACAAAGGCTATTTAAAGTGTCTCAGTGATTCGCTTTTTTTGTGTTAAGCTGCTTGCTACACATTTGTTCGTAATGGAAATCTCCTTTTTTAGACACATTCTCTTAATGCGTACTCCAATTTCCTTTACGAATCATCAATAATCACAATACAAAACTGATTTTTGTTTTCATTTTTTTTAAAATCATTTCATATCGTTGTTTAGTTTTAAATTCGCACATTTTATGCAAAACCGACACTTTTTATAAGCGCATTTTATTAAATATTTGTGTTAAAATGTAATTTTGTGAAGAAACCTAACTGAATTTTAATATATTATATTTGTACCAATATTTTAGTCGCCAAAGACAGGGAAACAGACAGTCTTAAAATATTAAGTTGCAACTATTTTTGGTTTAATTTAATTTGATGCTACTATTTTAAGTTTAATTTTAGTTTGACGATGCTTAATTGCTGCGACTCGTGTGGTCGATAAAGTTTCAGTCTTATATTGATCACTTCTGGAAGATGATCGTTGAACTTCTGGAGGGTCTTGAAAAAATATCCCCCACACTTTTTACACGCGTCTCGGGAAAGAAATCGAAATATCAGCTCCGCTATTTTCTTCCTCCTAACCAATCAGTGTCTTGGTATGAAAATGTATTTAAAAGAAAATCAATTTCCTCCACCTCGTTTTAAAGAGCTGGAAAATTAATTTTGATTGATAACTAGTTTGATAATATAAATAAATACACAAAAATTACTTTTTTTTTTCACGACTTTTTTTTTCACTACCTTGATTAAAACTGCGTGATCTATGTACGTACTTCCGGGATTTCTGCACTATAAATAACCACTTCCATGCATAATCATGTCAAATTTTATCCTATGCTGCCATGTTAAGGAAATATAAAATTTCGAATACATTTCGAAGTTTGCGCACGAATTATAAAAAAGTATGTGGTCTGTATGTGCTACGTGTAGCAAAAAACCTAAGCCATGACATTTGGGCCACAGGTACATAAGCCATGACGTTTGGGACAGAGAACGTAACATTTGGGACACAAAACGTAATATTTGGGACACAAAACGTAGCATTTGGGACACAAAATGCAATATTTGGGTCACAAAGCGTAAGCCATGACATTAGGAACACATGTACTTCTCGGCGTACCCAGATGCACAACGGTGTTATTTTTTGAAATTCTAATTACTTTGTTAGTTATATAAATTATCTATATACACACAATTTGGTTTCTTAGAGACCAAAATTATCTTAACACAATTGAAAATATGTTGTTATTGACAAATGCCGGTCGTTGTTGTTGACAAATGCCGGTCGTTGTTGCTGACAAATGCCCATCGTGACAATGCTAGGCCATTCGACAGCGAGCTCTCCAGTATTTCTCAATGATTGTATTAAAAGTCACTAGTGCAGTGCACTCGTCTAAATGTTTTCCAGACATAGGCCGTCCTAGGTCGCATAAAGTACAATCTGGGAAATCAGCAAATCCAGTTCTATGGAGCACAGAGACAGTCACGACCAGTCAGAAGTCTGAATCTGGAAACTGCTTCTCGTCAAGCTGCCTCTGGAATGACTGAAATGTTCTTTCTGAGGACTCTTCATGACTTTCCTATAGATGTTTCAAGAGATTCTGCCTCAATTTCTTTCTTGTATAGCATTTTAATCCACAGTTGTGCTAAATGAAAATTCATAGGCTTTGAGAATCTCTGTTCGACCATAGCACCCTTTTTGGCAAAAAATTCCACTTTTTCATTTCCAGGTATTTCGTAATGTCCGGGTACCCACTGTAAAGTGATTCTGTGCGTTAAGTATTTTAAACGCATCGTGATCTCTTGAATCCGGGAACCATTGTTCCTTTGGTTGCCGAACAGTGCATGGAGGGCCAAACTAAAGTCCAAGAGGATAACAGCTCTTTGAAGAAGGACGAAGTGCGAGTTGTTTTAATGTGACAAAAATTGCTTCGATCTGCCCATCGAAGCATTCTGTAGAAGCTCTAACTGGTAAGTAAATATCAAACAGTGTGCACGAGATTTCAGGTCCGCTACCCCCCAAGTTCTGTCAAGTAAAGAGTCATTGGTACAGACATACAACCATGTGTCTTATGGAAATGGTAAGTCTATTGTTTCCAACTAAATAACCCGAATACATACAATTAACAGACGAATTTTCGTGAATATATATATATATATATATATATATATATATATATATATATATATATATTTATCTATCTATCTATATATATATATATATTTATCTCTCTCTCTCTCTCTCTCTCTCTATATATATATATATATATATATATATATATATATATATGTATATATATATATATATTTATATATATATATTTATATATATATATATATATATATATATATATATATTTATATATATATATATATATATATATATTTATATAAATATATACATATATATATATATATATATATATATATATATATATATATATATATATATATAAATATATATATATATATATATATATATATATATATATATATATATATATATATATATATATATATATATATATATAAATATAAATTATTAAATCCAAAGTTAGAATGTATGTAGTAACTCATAATACACTATTCCAAAATTTTCTACAAATACAAAGAAATTAAGACAAAAAGAGGAAATAATAAAACATAATGCAAGTCATAAGGACAAAGACAATCAACAAATTTCAAAAATGAGGAATGCAAATAAGAAAACAAAAAAATCAAGCAAAAAAGCTTGCACATGGAGGAGATTTAGGCTTACGAGATTAGGCTTACGAAAAGTTCATTTCGAAAAAATTCTCGTCGGGTCCATATATCCTTTCGAAATGAACACAAAAATGCTTGTTTCTGAAACACAAGAAAGATTTTATCTATAAACTTGTGTTATATGGACGACAAGCATATAGATTGGAACAATAAAGGAAACATAAATACCTCAAAACACACCTCTTCAGCGCAACCATGACGAGCAAAATATGACTGAATCAATGTTGCCATATGCCTAAATGAAAAGATGTGATTTGCTGTTGCCAAAGAGAGTAATAAAAACTGTACTGCGCAAAATATATATATATATATATATATATATATATATATATATATATGTATATATATATATGTATGTAAATATATTTTTCGTGTGATGAAGACGTAATATTAATTTAATAATAGTATATTCAATGCGTACGTCTAGAAAATGTATCCGGTATTGATCGGGATTTGAGATGCAAACCTCTGATAAATACTAAACCAGAATCCATAAATCCTGAAACCCAAATAACTACGTAACAATAATAACTTCTAACACTAATAAAATAACAAATTCTTGCATGGTGCATGCAAGGCTACGCCACTACCGCTTAATTTAAATGACCAGAAATGCAGATTGTAATTTCAAGTCCAGTATAATGTTACAAAATTGCAACGAATAAATGCTTTTAACAAAAGCGTGCTTAATTAATAACATTGTGTTATATAACTCCTAATAATTTTAATAATCGTTATATAACTTCTAATAATTATAACAATAGTTATATAACTTCTCATAATTTTAATAATACTTATATAACTTCTTATAATTAATAATATTTTTTTATTTAAATTTCAAATTTTGTGCAAAGTAATGCTTATCTTTTATGTAATGTGATTTTTCCATCGAAAATAATTAAGTCGAATACATTAAATTGTATAAATTAAAATTCATTACGTATTTTACCTATTTTAGAAATAACTGTTTCTATCTTTAAGCTTTATATTGTATATATAATATATATTGTAGAATTTCGTAACTTATACTTTAGAATTCGCTTTATTAAAACATTTTGCACAAAATAAAAATAATTAAAATCTGCAAAAGAAATCGAACTATTCCAAAGAGCTGGAACTTCGACGAAAAAGTCTGATGGGGGCAGTACATGACTTTTCTTATAAAATGCAATGAATTTACTTCGTTCACAGGGAAAAAATGATGAAAAAATACATGGTACATTGTTTGTTGAAAGATACACGGTACAGTGTTGAATTGTACATTTGGTGCTTTTCCGGATGATAACATGTAATACAATTTCAAAGTATTCAATTTACTTATATTTCAAGCCACTCTGAACTAATACTTATTAATATTGAAAGCAATCTCAATAAACAATATAGTCTATATATCAAAATATTTTAATAATTAATGCATCAATTAGACGTCATTTTCATTAACGTTGATGATATTTTCGTCAATATGGACGAAATATTGCAAAGATGATGATATCCCGCTTGATTAACTTTCGCCAAGTTCGCCAAATGTATCTCAAAGTGTTGTGAATAAATGGAGAGAAGAGGATTTCTTATATACTTGTCATACGGCGGAATTCAAACTTTGCAAATCATTACCTCCCATTTGGAGTCATTTTTATCAATTCTGCGATATTTCAATCAATTTGGCGACATTTTTCTAATTTTGACAACGTATAAAAAGTCGCCAAGTCGGCGTTATAATGCCAAAATTTTCGCCTAGCATTACGGAAGGTCGGACGGACGGACGGACTGATGGACGGACCGATCAACAAACGGATGGATGGACGGACGGAGAGAAATGGGTAATTCTTATAGTCGAGTTTTATGTTTTTTCCAGGATATTGAATTTTCATTAACTAGTTGTCATTTTCATTTATTTAGCTCCATTTTTATCAAGTTGGTGGCATTTATACCAATTTGGCAACATGTTTATAAAGTCGCAAAGTTGGCGATATTTCACAAAATTTGCCAAGCGGTATGGACGAGAAATAGATTATTTTTAGAGTAGATAAATGACTATGGGTCTTTAAGTAACAAACTAATATCCGAAGTATTTTCTCTCGTGAATGGAACTTGCTAGATCCACGAGAATGATGTTAACTAATTTATCGCATAATATTTCATATGAAAAGTAAACATGTTTACAATTGTTAATTTGCCAACGGCCCTACCGTGCTGATTAGACCGGTTCTCGTTAGATCACCGAAGTCAAGCAGCATCGGAGCGGTTAGTACTTGGGTGGGTGATCACCTGGGAACACCGCGTGCTGTTGGCACATTTCGGGCGCGGTAGCCCGGTTGTTTGAGCGCTGGATTTGCACGCTGCCACAACTGCCGCCGTGTTCATGCGGAGTACGATCGCGTTAAACATGTGGTTCCGTAAGTCCTTCCGAGAGGTTGGTGGTAGGGGAAGGAGGGTACAGTCCCTGTGGATGCCTCCCCCACTGGGTTCCGGTCTAAATTGTGTGGAACTTCCCGGTCGTCCAAACAGTTACCTTACACCTTTCTGGTAGGTCGGACGGTCTGGGTCTCAACAACGACAATTGTTAATTTGTTTTAATTTTATGTGATATTTTGAAAAATTTATTAGAAAAATGTGCAAGTTTTTGAGAATTATTCATACTAGCGTTATAATTTTTAGGTCAATCGTTTTATAATGAAATATTACAAAATAATTGATTATTTAAGTAACTTTATTAAATATTTTGATTTTTTGATTTTAAATATTTTGATTTTTTCAACATTTCATTTGAAAATTTAGAGGTTCTCTGAACATTCGATTGTGTTTAAAAGCAATACAGTTCCAGTGTCCGCAGATTGTAATTTCTGTACTAAATTTCGTTCGAATCTCTCCATTCGTTTGTGAGATATCGTCTCCACTGATTCAAACACACACACATACACGCACGCACGCACGCACACACACAAACCTATAATTTTACACACATGCACACACATACATCACCTCGTAAACGTTCGATTCCTGTTCCGGGATGCTTGAAATGTGTTCTATCGTCGAAGACTCGAATTAAAATCTTCGATCGCGTCACAATAATTTCCTTATACATTATACTATGTATATAAGGAAAGTAAAAACATTCTTAAAAACTGTTTTTAAGACGTCGCTTTATCTGGTAAAAACTGTAGAAACTTCTTGATAAGTTGATCAGACTACACATTTCTAATATAAATCGAGACACTACTGCGCAATTATTCATTTTTAAAAATTATTTTAATCTATACATTGTTATAATTAAAAATATTTTTATATACAGTTTTTTGGGGATGTAGATATAAACCACGGCCTTCCCAGAACGAATAATCTGTAATATATTGATTTCGATGCAAGAGAATATGTTCTCTTGGATATTTTTACACTGCTTCCAAGATTAAATTATAATATCATACAATTAGTTAACATTTAAAATACCAAGTCATTTCCTGGTATTTACACAAGAAATCCCAAGTGCCTGTATTCTTTCACTTTAGCTACCACATTTTTAATGAACTATTTGAACATTGATTGGAAAAATTTATTTTCTATGTAATCATTCTGAACTGTTATAATAGTATGTATTGTTTAGTTCCATGCTTTCACTAGTAGTATGCCAATATTTAAATGTTTATTTTTTTTGCATTAGCCCAATATTGACTGTAAATATTGACATCCCAGTTATAGTCAATACTGGCATCCTAATTATATTTAATATTGACATGCTAATGCTGCACACAATATTGGTAAAAATATTGGGGAATAACAATGTTCCCAACTTAACGCTGTTATTGAGCCAATATGATAAATTCAATATTTAGCTAATATTGGCTAAGTAGGGGGATGGATATTGGGGACTGGAAATATTTCCAAATTAACGCTGTTATTGGAACAAAATGAGAAATCCAATATGTAGCCAATATTGGTCTTCAAAATATCTTCAATACTGACATTTCAATAGACATATTTCCAGTCTAACGTCAATATTGGCGTAAAATAAATAATACTGATAATATTTAACAAATATAAGAGGCGACCAATGTATTGTCTCAATCTCTGCATTACATTGATTATATTTCAATTGAAACGACAAGATCTGTAATATTGATCCAATATTTGCATGCAACTAGGACAACTGTAGGTTCTATATTGCCTGGTATCTATTTGTGTTTAATATGATAATGCGCCTTTTAGCAGGGAACAGCTGATACCAAAAGTAACAAAATAATCATTATATGTGCCAACATTTTGCGAACCACCACGTAGACCAACAAAGTCAATCATACCACGCAGAGAAATTACATAAAGAGAAACTCGAGTTGCAAAGACTGCGTTTATATTCACAGTCCCGCTCTAAAACCATGGCAGCATCAGGCAGATCGATATTATATATATATATATATATATATATATATATATATATATAATGTATATAATATATAATGTATATAATATAATGTATATAATATACAATATATGGTAATGTATAGGGAAATAATTGGAACCGTGTCGTAAGTCGCAACTCAAAGTTTTCGACAGATCTACACGTTTTGGGATTTCTAGAACGCGAAAAAAAGTATTTTAGCGTGGTGTCTGTCTGTATATATATATATATATATATATATATATATATATATATATATATATATATATATATATATATATATATATATATATATATATATATATATATATATATATATATATATATATATATATGTGTGTGTGTGTATATATGTGTGTGTCCATATAAGTGTGTGTGTATGTATCTGTGTGTGTCTGTGCAATGTGTGCGTGTCTGTGGAATGTATGTATCTAATCTAATTCAAAAAATAACTAACAAAATCACATAAAGTTTTATAATACCTGTGGATTACCCTGGTGCTGATTAGCTATTTGTAAGATACGGGATAAGATAACCTGCCTTTCTTGCGAAATGGTCCGGAAAAATCGTATATATATCCACTCTGGCTAAAAAAACTAATTGGATAACATTTCACAAAATTTTGTAAATAAGGTGCATGTAGCTTAGCCTAGTGTTCATTTGATTTTTGTACGATTCGGAATAAAATAACTTGCCTTGCTTTGCGAAATGGCCTGCACAAATCACTACATTCTAAATAAAAAGACTACGTATGTTCAAATGTATTAATTACATACTCGTTTTATATGTCATTTTTAACAATTAAAAAAATCTGATGTGGGCAGCACATGGCTTTCCCTGCAGACTTATATACACATTATCTTATTTTAATTAAATTTAATTCACTATTAATTCAATTTCCGTTCTCATTTGGTAACTGGACTCATTTTTAAAAGTGACGTAGAGAAAAAAACAAAAACAATAATATCTCGAGAACGGCAAGACCTAGTGTAATGGGATTGGTCTTAGTCTTTTCTTCCTTAAAATTACGTATAAAACAAGCATTTAATGGATATATTTCAGCATACGTAGTCTTTTATTTTAGATTTTGTCGATTTTTGCGGGCCATTTTGCAAAAAAAGGCAGGGTTTTTTTTTTCCGAATCTTACCAAAATCTAATCAGCACCACGGTGTTCCACAAGTGACTTACCTACCAAATTTTGTTTAATTCCGTCCTTTAATTTTTCAGCTAGAGTGGGTACAGGCTTTTGCGGGTCATTTCGCACAAAAAGGCGGGTTATTTTATCACGAATCATACCCAAAACCTATCAGCACCAGATCCGCCCACAATTGATGTACCTACTAAATTTTATGAAATTCGGTCAATTAGTTTTTTAGTTAGAGTGGATACAAAATCTGCACAGACAGACACACAGACCCACACACAGACGTCACGCTAAAAATAGTTTTTTCGTATTCTAGAGGTCTCGAAACGTGTAGATCCGTCGAAAACTCGAGTTGCGATTTTCGACATGATTCCAATACTTTCCCTATACATTACCATGTATTGCAGGGAAAGTAAAAATCTGATGTGGGCAGCACATGACTTTCCCTGCAAACTTATATCCGCGTTCTATTTATTTGAATTAAATTTAATTCACTTTTAATTCAATTTTCGTTCTCATTTGATAACTGGACTTATTTTCAAAGGTGGCGTGGAAAAATACGGAAAAAACTAATATATCTCGAGAACGGCTAGTCCTAATGTAATGGGGTTGGTCTTATTCTTTTCTTCGTTAAAAATTACGCATTAAACAAGCATTTTATGGATATATTTGAGCATACGTAGTTTTTAGTTTAGATTTTGATAATTTTTGCGGGCCATTCTGCAAAAAAAGGCAGGTTGTTTTTTTCTGAATCGTACCAAAATCTAATCAGCACCAGGGTGACCTATACGTGACTCATCTACCGAATTTTTTGAAATTCGGTCCATTAGTTTTTCAGCTACAGCGGATACAAGCTTTTGCGGGCCATTTCCCAAAAAAGGCGGGTTCTTTTATTCCGAATCGTACCCAAAACTAATCAGCACCAGCTCCAGCCACAAGTGACTTACCTACAAAATTTTGTGAAATTCGGTCCTTTAGTTTTTTAGTTAAAGTGGATACAAAATCTGCACAGACAGACACACAGACAGACACACAGACATACAGACAGACAGACAGACACACACACGGACGTCACGCTAAAAATAGTTTTTCGTATTCTAGATGTCTCAAAACGTGTACATCCGTCGAAAAGTCGAGTTGTGACTTTCGGCATGATTCCAATACTTTCCCTATACATTACCATGTATTGCAGGGAAAGTAAAAATCTGATGTGGGCAGCACATGACTTTCCCTGCAGACTCAAATTCATATATGTTTTCTTTAATAATTCATCAAATTGAGTTTAATTGCACAAAATATCACTGAATTTGCATTTTTAATTTAATTTCTGTTTTTATTTTGTAATTAGACATTTTTCTAAAAGTGGCATAACTAAATTCGAAAAATCTTAAATAATTCGAGAATGATTAGTCCTAGAGTAATAGAGTTGTTCTTATTATTTTCCTCATCAAAAATTACGTATAAAACAAGAATTTAACTGATATATTTGAACATATGTAGCTTTTTATAGATTTTGCGATTTTTGAGGGCCATTTCGTAAAAAAAGGCAGGTTGTTCTTTTCCGAATAATACCAAAATCTAATCAGCACCAGAGTATTCCCCAAGTAACTTATCTATCAAATTTTGTGAAATTTGGCCAATTAATAGTTTAGTTAGAGTGGATACATGACATTATTGCGGGCCATTTCGTAAAAAAAGGCAGGTTGTTCTTTTCCGAATAATACCAAAATCTAATCAGCACCAGAGTATTCCCCAAGTAACTTATCTATCAAATTTTGTGAAATTTGGCCAATTAATAGTTTAGTTAGAGTGGATACATGACATTATTGCGGGCCATTTCGTAAAAAAAGGCAGGTTGTTCTTTTCCGATAAATACCAAAATCTAATCAGCACCAGAGTATCATAGAAGTAACTTATCCACCAAATTTTGTGAAATTTGGTCAATTAGTATTTTAGCTAGATTGGATACATGGAATTTTTACGGGCCATTTCGCAAAAAAAGGCGGGTTCTGTTTTTACGAATCGTACCAAAAACTAATCAGCACCAGGGTCATACCCAAGTGACTTACCTACCATATTTTATGAAATTCGGTCCATTAGTTTTTTGAATTAGAGTGGATACATACATTGCACAGACAGACACGCAGACAGACAGACAGACAGACAGACACACACACAGACGTCACGTTAAAAATGGTTTTTTCGTATTCTAGAGGTCTCGAAACGTGTAGATCCGTCGAAAACTCGAGTTGTGATTTTCGGCATGATTCCAATACTTTCCCTATACATTACCATGTGTTGCAGGGGAAGTAAAAAAATGAAACCAACCCCATTACTCTGGGGCTAGCCGTCCTTGAAATAGTATTTAATTTTTTTCAAATTTCTAATACACCACCTTTGGAAATACTTACATTCACTAAATGGAAACGAAAATTGAATTAAAAGTGTAAAGTCAAATAATTAAGCATGCATGCAGATGGCGGCACTGCTATCTACGTTCGCAACGCCATTCACATAACCGCTTCCCCCTTCCTCCAAGCTAGCAAAGCCACTGTCGTACAGCCAAACTTTCCAAATAATCTTGTTCTGACCATTGCGTCTATCTACTTCCCTCCCCCGAGTAAACTACTGGACATGTTATCGACGACCTTAAAACCATTTTTCAAAATTTCACCCTATGTGATAGTTGCTAATGACTTCTAAAAATCAAATTTGGGGTAGTTAACACTCTTGATTCTCGACGCACCAAGCTCAAACGCTGGACCGATGAAAATAATTATTAACTTGCAGCCCCAAATGAGCCCACCCACATTAATAATATAATTGACTTTGCCATTACCAGTGACATTGTCTATACCTCTCACAGGGGAGATGTTAACGATTTGCCTGCCCTCTGATCATCTCTCAATATTCTACAACCTGAAACTTAACAGTTTCGGTCTAAATACCCCTGCGAAGCTACATATGAATTGGAGAAAGTTTAACAAGAAAGATCAATCATGCATAAAGTATTGATTATGAAACATTTTCCAACTGCAGTGCAATTTTATTTAAACATCTCTAAAATGCGATACATTCAGAGGTATTTTTTTTTCAAATTATCACAATACTACAATAATTTATTATATTTGACAACTTGAAACTTCATCGGAAAATTAACTTTGTTCAAATGACGTCATTGAAAAAATGAACGTTATCGCCTGGCCCGCTATGAAGAAGCAGTAAATATTTCATTCATACACTTTTTCCATTCGTTTCATTCATCACAATAGTGCAATAATTTATTTTACTTAAAAACTGTAAACAGTAGAATTAAAAGTAATTTAACTCTATGTTTCATCGAAAAATTCTGCTATAAAATCGTCTGCGTCTCAATGTAAAATCAATGAATGTTTCATTCATATCAGCAGTATTACAGAATCCAGAACTAAATAATTTTGCATTAAAGAAATTCAGCACTTCTTATACATCTCATCTTACAGCTTCATGTGTTTACATTCTTTATAAGTGAAAATTAAGCTTCGCTGTAGGAATAATCAATGTTTGATGATCATTTAAACTCAATTATATTCAAATTGCGTTGTTTCAGAATACAGATGCACAGAAATTGAGCAAAAATAAAGCGGTTTTTGGACGGATGCAACACTAAATATAAATTAATATGAACTTTAAAAATCATGATTTTGACACAAGATGGATGGCATTGATCGTTTAAACTCAAATATATTGTAATTGCGCTACTGAAATTAGTAAGAAATTGAAGCATTCACTTGCCCTCTTGGCTGGAAACAGCTAGCTGTCAACTAAAAACAAGTTATTGTTATATAATTCCAGTATACGTTCGGTTCCGATATATGGGGTACCGCAGTCGAAACTCACTTCACGAAGTTTCAAGTTCTTTAAAATAACGCTATACTTTCTTTTATCAATTATCCGACGTATGTCCAGTTAGTAGTCCTTACAAAGATCTCAAAATTACACCATGTTTGGAATATGTTCAAAAACTAGCACTAAAATCCCACAGAGGTCTCAGATGAGTAAATAATCCCACTCTCCAGAGTATCCCACTGTACCACCTCCGGAACGCTAGGGCGGACAAGTGCCCTCGGTAATTACCTGGGCGTAAAGTACGGGATATTTACCTCCGCCACAAGTGGGGCCGTCTAGCATAGTTTTATAATTGCTATCCATACCTAGTTTTTGACTTCTAACCATATCCTCCCCCCTAGCATTTGGTAACTCGCGAACTGGTGGATAAGCCGCCCCCCGCCCCCACACACATTGTCCGTCGAGTGTGACTCAAACTCAAGGCCCTGCGTCCTTCGAGCCCCTCGCCCCCCTCTCTCTGTCTTAACTTTCTCTATTTCTACTGGAAGCCTGATTGGTCTCCATTTTCTTCCTTTCTGAAAGCTTGGAGAAGGGCAAGGCTTCGGTCGCTCCCCCCCCCCCCTCTAAGCTTATTTTCGATTTAAATTCTATCCATTTTATGAAACACCTTTTTTCTAATATGTTTTTTCTCCTAAAGTTTAAAGGGAACATCATATCCTCACCTGAGCACTTCTCTTTGAGATCATGAGAATTAAGCCTGTTATTTTTATGTAATTACACTCAATTTAACGAATTATTAAAGAAAAAAAATGAAAATTAAATTGAGTCAGTAGGGAAGTTATGTGATATCCACACCATAGTTTTTACTTTCCATACAATACGTGTACAGGGGAAGTATTGAAATCGTGTCGAAAGTCGCAACTCGAATTTTCTTAGAAATTACACGTTTCGAGCGGTTTAGATTTCTAAAAAACAATTCGAATCCGAAAAAGCTACTGTAAATAAAGACAAAAAAGAAGCCTGCTTTTTTTCTGAATCGTGCCAGCATCTAATCCAGCACCAGGGTAACTCGCAACAGCTTTACCTACCGAATTTTATGAAATTTGTTTAATTAGTTTTTGAATTTGAACGGATACATACATTGCACAGACAGAAAAACAAACAGAGATGCCACGCTAATATAGTTTCTTCGAGTTCCATAAATATTGGCACGTCGAAGACATCGAAAACTCGATATGCGATTCCAACCCTTCATTATACATTAACATGCAGCGTAGCGTACGGAAATATTGTTGCCATCGTGTAATATTCCCTTTCTTCTGGACTCTTTCGAAGACCCGGCGGAGAAAAACACACGTAAATCAGTCTTTAGTGTGATATCATTCTAGGGTTGCCACTTAACGAACTTCAAGGACGTTTTGGCAGATTTGACGATTTATCGCCAATTAGGAGACATTTAGTAACTTCCCGAAGGTTCGAAAAGTACCGCAAAATAACCATTATGCTAAGTGTTAGGAGATATTTCCAGAAACGTGATACGAGCAGCTGCGTGATAGAAGCTACATTGAACTGTGATTTATGTTAATGTTTCGAAAATGGTAGATGCTGTTTTTTTTAAAGACTTTCATCAATGTTTTAAGAATTCTAGTGGAACATTTAAGTGCTGTTTTACTGTATATTGTCCCTGATAAAGCTGTGGCTGTGAATAAACGTGTTAGTTATTCCGAAATTTAGACTCATTCATGTATTCTGTATGCACACGCATGATTCCAGAGTATACGCGGTAACATTCTATTTAAACATGTATAGATTTAAAGAAATGTCATACATAAAGATTAAAGTGCTTTAAATTTGTGCTGCATGTGATACGTGTATTATTTAAACAACAAATAAGTTGTTATAAGTTCGTAATTTGTAAATGTTATTGCATTTCAAGGAAACACGGTCACAGACTCATTTATTACATTTCTCCGTTCGGAGGATTGTCTTTCTTTTAAGAACATTAAAAGCAGCTGTTACACAAGGCAAAATACATGAAGTAAATGGAAAACACAAAATGAGAAATATTTGATTTTGACTTGGCGCATTAAGATTTTTAATAACGGTCATGAAATACAATATATTTTATTTCATTCCCCGCAGCAAATGGTATTGGTTGACGAATGTTTGTTCTAAAAGTTTCTAAGGAGTTGGAGTTTTAAAAGAGTTGGGTTGCTTTGTGGTCTATAGTCGTTTTGTGTGAGAAAAATTATTAAATCACTGTGTATCCCCAATCATGGTAATGGCTCTGTGACATAAGCGAATTTAATAATTTTCATTAAAGATTAGCCACGACTTTCCAATGCCACGTTGCCGACCTAACCCAACATAGTTAATTTACAATGTTGCTCAGTATTTCTTCTGAGAAGGAATTTGATTAATAGCATAGAATTAATTTCACTTATCCAATAAACAGAAATTAAATTGCTCTAACAAAAATTTATTAATTGCTATATTTAATTTTCAATTTCACAATAGCTTACTTTTAAATTGATAGTTATATTTATAATTTACTATCTTGTACAAAATTATAGTTTCTTTGACTTAACTCATTCGGTAGTGATACAGATTGCATTTTCTCACCGATTTCTCATCGGGTAACAAACTTTCTCATATTAGGATATGAAAAGTTTACATTTTTGATCTTTGGAGAACCGTAGTTCATACTTGGGCATCCTTCACTAAAAGCACTTTCTACGCGAATATTCAAGCACACAGATAGTTTCGTGCATCATTAAACACGATATTTTACAACCATTAGCACAGGCCAACGGCCGTACCGTGCTGATAACACCGGTTCTCGTTAGATCACCGAAGTCAAGCAGCATCGGGCGCGGTTAGTACTTGGTGGGTGACCACGTCGGAACACCGCGTGCTGTTGGCCATCTCGGGTGCGGTATCCCCGTGGTTTGCGCGCTAGATTTGCACGCTACCACAAATGCCGCCGTGTTCATGCGGAGTACGATCACGTTAAACATGTGGGTCCGTAAGTCCTTCCGAGAGGTTGGTGGTAGGGGAAGGAGGGTACGGTCCCTGTGGATGCCTCCCCCACTGGGTTCCGGTCTAAATTGGGTGGCACTTCCCGGCCGTCCATACAGTTACCTTACACCTTTCTGGTAGGTCGGACGGTCTGGGTCTAAACAACAACAACAACAACCATTAGCACATTTTAAGTACTTATATTGTGAGAGCTGAACGGTACCACTTGTGAATGCGGTACCATAATATAAAACTGGAAACTGGAATCCAGATGTAAATCGTGCAAACATATATCTACAAGTACAACTTGTAAACTTAAATAATTTGTAAATAACTCAGTAGTGCCAAATTGTAACATTCCGAACAAGCGGTCGATTCGTGATCTAGTGGTAGTAAATTGCACATGTAAAAAATTATCAAATATTGAGTAAAACACCCTTTGATGCTAATCCAAAGGCTCTTTCTTCTTACCTAGTGATAGGCGTATGGACCCATCAGTGGCTGGAATATTAAAACATGGCAAGAAGTGAGCCATGTACAATAAATGATTACCAAATTTTGGAAATACATTATTTTATTTTAAGATGTTAAATTATATATATTTTCAAGTATGTCATAACAAAAATCATTATATCATATTATATTCTTTCAAACAAATTAACAAAAACACGCTCTTGATTCACATTTAAATATCAATTATACTGCAGCACTGAAACATAATTTTCACAAACTGGAGGTATTTCATATTTTAGAATTTTTAAACTCAACGTTATTTGTACTTGGCTTGGAACTGACAACTCCATCAAGAAAATATCTTAAAGAGTCTCTTGAGCAAGTTCGGGTGATTGAGATCATCCTGTTTGACTCGATGGGCAAAAAATCCGATGTTCCATTAATTCTCAAAATTACTATATATTCTTAGCTTTCATCACACACAATCAAATCAAAATGTTATTTATATATCTTATAAATCGTTCCAATTCATACAGGTTGGGCTTAGATCTAAGAGCCCAGTTTTTTTATTAATCCTTTCTAAGAACAATTAAATTTTACTTACATATTATTGTCAACTCTAGACGAGTATCTGGTCGTCCTCATCATGTTATTGAAAGTGGCCTTTATGTATGCTTAACATTTATTTCAAATTTAGAATTTTTACATATTTTTTAATTTTGTTTGGACGGCCCGTTGGTCCAGATCCATCAAAAGTTTTGGTCCATCTGCCACCAAAACTAGCGTCTCCACGCCAGCTAAAACCTCTACCGCAGTGACGTCAGCCAGAAATCACCCCTTTCAAAATTCTCAACGGCACAGCCGACAACACCTATTGCTTATCCAACTGCCAGCGGGACGGCTCACATCCAGAGCCCCTAACTCCGAAATTTTCGCCTTTTCACTGCGACAAATAAAAACCAAACAAAAACTGATACATCTACACGAATTAACGGTCTCTCTCGAAAGCGGAAGTAATGCCAAGTAATGAAAGTTCAGTCATCGTGCGTTTTCTCTCTTAAATCAGAATATATTATATACAATATAAAAATACATTTAAGTTCAATAAAATTGAGATTTTATAAAATACAAACACGACAATATCACAGGAACTATGTCGAATGCGTTAGAGCACATTATTAAGTGCTTATTCCACAATAAATCTATCGAGAGTTAGACCACATTTTTCGTGCTTGTTCTACAATAAATTTTTCGAGAGCGATTTTTAACCTTCCTTGATGCACAGGGGAACTTTGATTCCCCCTCGGATTTCATTGACTCTACCGTATATGTGTGCCAATTCGTTCCAGTCATCTGGACGTGGTCTACATTGACTTCCATTGGTTACTTTGTAAAGCCCACGGACTCGCTTTCGTCCATCGTTGTATATCTCATTCTGTTATGCTTCATTTATTACTCGTAAATAAATCATCTTTGCTTCATTTGCTACTTGTAAATAAATTGTCTAACTTGTCCGACTATTATAAAAGTGGGAGTTGCCTTATCGCCGAGCCATAGCTGGAATTTATGCAACTGTATCACTAAGAGCGCCTCTTATAACGAGTATGTTCTACAGAAGTACTGTAGATTTTTCTTATAGTTTGAAGAATTGATTTCGGCAATATGGTCGAAGAAATATGTACGGCCCGTGTCACCATTTTTTATAATGTACATTCCACGCTTTGGTAAAGTACATTTCTTATCAGAATAAACTTCTAGAAAATGAAGTAAATTTGTTTCTGGGGCTTTTAAAAAGGTATCATTAACACAAAAATCCGAAACAAATTCTAAATTTAAAGAAATCGTACAGTTACTTACAGTACATTATTTAGTACATGTAAAGAACAACTACAAAAAATAATGCGACACTCTCATTTTTTTGTAATATAAACGTTTTAAGAATCACTAAGTTCGAATACATAAATTTCAAATTGATGTTTCTTTCAAACTACAGGCAGAATATATGTCTAACAAATTAACTGAAGCGAATTTAGTTTTGTATGATGATTTCAACTGAGAGTCGCCTGAAACCTAGTGATTTTGGGGGGATGTGACCCAGAAAAAGTCCGTCCATTTAGCTCTGTACAATGATACCGACAGATAATCACATGAAAACTAATGATTTCAAAGAAATGTGACCAGGAGAAAGTTTATAAATTTAGGTCTGTATGAAAATACTGACTAACAATCGCCTGAAATAAAATAACTTTGAAGATGTTGTCAAGAGGAAGACAGCTAATTCATAGTCAAAGTCGTCTGGATTATTGTTGAGCTCAGTCAACCTGGACAGTGAGCGATTGGAGGCATGTTGTCTTTAGCAAAGAACCCCGCTTCTTGCTCAGTCTTAATTACCGCCGCATATGTGTGTTGATAAGGCTTGGCTAGCGTTCTGATCTCGCATTTCTTGAGCGGCACATGACCATCACACGTGGTGTGACAGTGTGGGGGAGCCATCTTGTTAGACAGCAAGCCATTCTGACGATTCGCATGTATGTCGAAGTATTCTGTAACCGATTATTCTGCCTATGGTGTCCAGCCGCTTATATTCTATTTACCAACAAGACAACGCTCTACCACATATTGCACGACTTTGTCAACAACGTGTTCGGCAATTTAATACGTTTCCATGGCCATCTAGGTTCCCAGATCTAATAAATCACGACTGGGACATGTTGGGCCGGCAATTGCAGCCTTCTCGGAATGCCACTGAATTAGTGGAACAGTTGCAACATTTGTATCAGAATCTACGGCAGAGGGACATAAGCAAATTAATTGACTCTATGCCGCACCGAATATTGATTTGTATAGCTACCAAGCGAAGGATTTACAACTTACTGAAATATTATCTTTTTGTTTCAACCATTTCTTGAAAAAACGTTATTTATTTTATTTTATTACTTTCCTTATATATATAGTATAATGTATAAAGAAAGTATTCTGAGGGGGTCGAGAATTTAAATTCGAGTTTTCAACGGGAGAGCACGTTTCAAGCATCCCTGATCACGAATCAAACCTTTTTGAGCTGATGTTTCTGTCTGTGTGTATGTGCGTGTGTCATTGAGCCTGTGGAGAATTTGGTGCATAAATAACAATTCGGGAATACTGGAAGCCTATTGTTTTTAAACACAATCTAATGTTCAGTATCCCCTAAATTTTCGAGCAAAATTTTGAAAAAATCTTCAAAAAATCAAATCCTTTAATAAAGTTACGCAAATAGAAATTTCGTATATAATATTTCCTTAGAAAACGATTGATATAAACTTTAGAACGCTATCATGAACCAAGATACTGCACATTTTTAAAATGAATTTATCAATAAATCGAATAAATTACAAAAATAATAATTATTGAGAAATATGTTCACTTTTCATATGTAATATCCTACGATTAATTTGGTGACATCATTCTCATGGATCTAGCTCGTTCCATTCATGAGAAAATAAATTTGAGAAATACTTTTGTATTTGAACGCCAATAGTTCCTCTATCTGCAATAAGAATAACTTATTTCTCCGTCCATAACGCTTGGCGAGATTTTGGCGACGAATTTGGCGAAATTTCCCAACTTGGCGACTTTTTCAAATGTTGCCTTATTAACGAAAATCTCGCCAAATGGATAAAAATGATACTAAATCAATGAAAATGACGACTAATTGACGAAAATTCAATAGTTTGGAAATAATATAAGTATCTACTATAAGAATAGCCTTTTTTACTGTAAAAGTAGTAAATTGATTGCATTATATAAGGAAAGTCATGTAGTGCCCATATCAGATTTCTTTTTACTGTAGAAGTAGTAAATTTATTCCATTATATAAGGAAAATCATGTGCTGCCCACATCAGATTTTGTTTTTGCTCCGAAGTTTTAGTTATTTGCATATCTCCTCAAACGATGCATACATGCAGAGTTTTGCGGCTGTAGCACCATTTCTTATGGGTGCATATATTTTTTGCAGGGTGAATTTTAATATATAGTCTGTCGCGCTAAATATAAGTGAATTGAACTCTTCGAAATAATTATACATGTTGCCATCCGAAAAAGCGCCGAATGTACAATTCAACATTAAACATATTATGCCGTAAATCTTACATATAATTTTTTTTACAAAGAAGTAATGCTAATGTATTATATAGAGCATTATATAGTGAAAATCATGTGCTGTCTGTCCACATGAGATTTTTCATATGATATTACCATCACGCTGTTATTTAATGAGAAGTTTGTGAGTAAGATATACCCTTAAAAAGAAACTAAGTTAACTGGCATTATGCATTATAATTTATAGGTAAAATAAATGCTAAAATTATTATGTGGTATTTAATAATGGCATTGACGGAGAAAAAATCCCTAATTTAGGACCAACTCAAATACATTACGTTTTTTAATACAGATGTACAAGCTTTAGAATTTGAACTACACAATTTCTTTTCCACTAATTGTAAGATACAACGCATTAAAAATATTTTTATCATTAGAAAGTGGTAAATGCTGCATTTCTGTTAAAAATTATGAACACGCCATCAATGTCCGCGCGCTTCGCCAGTTACGGCGGCAGGGACATGAATGGTTAGTAGGAATCGGTAGACATCGACTCCCATCCGCTCCTAATATCCACAGACACCTGTAATCCGTAAATATCTCCTATTCATTATTCCTATTCCTTATACGACTTCCTATCAAGACATCAATTATATAACGCTCCTCTAGACCCTCTAACACACCAATTTAATCAATTTTAGTACCTCAAACAATTTAAAAGTTAAGTTTTCAAATTATGTTCATACAATGAAAGAAAAGTGACGAACTCTTTCTAACATTGTGGGTCATACAATTGAGATTCAACATATTTATATACACTGGTTTCCAAAAGTTGGGCAGGGAAGGTAAAATCAACAAAAATGGAAAAGTAAAGCTTTGTTTAACTCAAAATTGTACATGAAGGTAACAAATGTGCTTATGAATTAAGGAAAATAAGAATTATGTACAAAGATTAAAAAATATTTACTTTTCGCAAGTTATATGACGACGCCACATTTGGGCATTAACAAAATGGTGTTTAAAGACAAACAAACCGAACAACACTTACAATAATATAGTATGTGACCATTCCGGACATTCACACAAACTTTACAACGATTTTCCATGCTGTCAATGAGATGATCAACACTCACAGATGCGAGAAATGGCCATTCTTATAATTAGGCAGTTTCCAACTCTTTGAGACTGACTGGAGGAGGGAAACGTACAGAGACAGTATGCCCGAGGGCATCCCAAAGGTTTTCAATGGGAATAAAGTTGGGGGAATACGCCGGCCACTACATACGAGAAATGCAATCACTTTCCAGGTATTCGTCAACAATGTTAGCTCGATGGTGACGGGCATTATCGTCCATAAGGAGGAAATCAGGTCCAATTGCATAAGAGTAGAGTCTCGCAATGGGATCTAGTACTTCATCCCGATACCGCGCAGCCGTCACATAACCGCCTTTACAGGTGTGCAGTTCTATCGATATCCCTTTGAAATTCCAGCCCACACCATGACGCTGCCGCCTCTGAATGTGTGATATTCAATGCTGTTCTTGGCCTGATTGCGTGTACATCGTTCTGTGCAGACCCTTACACGCTTATCATCTGATTCCAGGGCAAATCTGTACTCGTCCGTGAACAGGACGTTGCACCAATCTGAGACAGTCCAATTCACATGTTGACGACACGACTTTAATCTTGCCCCTCTGGTTTGGACGGTTAGTGGAACAGGAAAACGTGGTACTCGGGCTTACACTCCCTTCACGTGAAGCCTTCGACGCATAATGCTGGCATATATTGTCTTATCAAGTGTCGCTGCAACCATGGATGTAACAGTTGTGGAGGTCACTCGTCGAACCCGCTTGGCTACTGTAGCAATATACCGATCATAAGAGGGAGTGGTAACCTTTGGACGACCGGAAACAGGCTTTCGGACAACTGTTTGACTTGTTTGGAATTGTTTCCATAATCTAGAAATTACCGAATGATTAACGCCAAAGAAAATAGCAATATCTTTGATTGACTATCCTGATTCAATATGTCCGACAGCACGTCAGCGCTCACTATCTGTCATTCGTCTTCTTTCAGCTATAGAAATACGAATACCATCAAAAACAATCCTACAAATGTTCTAAACAGTTTGTATCAGCATTAAATTTCACCTCCTCACACCTTTCAGAATGGTGGCGTCTTAAACGACTGCCTAATTAGAATATATCCGGGCTGCCAATCGTGATTGGCTATAACATACGATATATGCATACTGCCATTTACATCCGCAGCGAATTTCAGACACTCAAATTCAAATACGTTTTCGAAAAATGAAAATTTGCATTGCGTGCATAACTTTTGGAAGTCAGTGTATAAACATAATTTGCATTAATTGAATTGTTTAAAAACACGATCAGCAGGAAGATAAAGCAGGAAGCAAGTATCTCTAAATCCATGATAGAATTATTTATGTTATGAAAATTTAAATTGGGATGGCATCTCAATATTATCTTTTCAATTCAGCTGAGTCATGAAGATGGTTTCATCTCTAACTCTGTGAGCTAAATACAGATTTGTATTCTTTCTTCCAGCACTAAATTCTCATCACCATGCGATTGCACGATGTTGTGGTGATTAAGGGTACCTTACTCACAATCTGCTAATTAAATAACTGTGTAATAATAATGCCATATGAAAAACCTAATGTGGACAGCACATGGATTTCTCCATATAATGCTCTATATAGTAAGTTAAAATTACTTCTTTCTTTGTAAAAAAAATCTGATGTGGGCAACACATAACTTTCCTTATATAATCCAAAGAATTTACCACTTTTACAGTAAAAAAATAGATTATTTTTATAGCAGATACTTATATTCTTTCCAAGATATTAAATTTTTGACAATTAGTCATCATTTTCATTGATTTAGCATCATTTTTATCCACTTGGAGAGTTTTTCGTTAATTTAGCAACATTTAAAATGTCGCCAAGTTGGCGACACTCCACCAAATTCGTCGCCAATATCTCACCAAGCGTTATGGACGGAAAAATAAGTTATTCTTACAGCAGATGAATGACTATTGGCATTCAAATACAAAATTATTACTCAAAGTATCTTATTTCATGAATGAAACGAGCTAGATCCACGAGAATGGTGTCACCAAATTTATCGCATGGTATTACCTGTAAAAAGTGAACATGTTTCTCAATAGGAAATATTTTTTTTTTATTTTATATGACTTTTTGACATTTTTTTTTGAAAAATGTGCAATATCTCGAGAACGGTTCATGTTAGCATTCTAAAATTTATTTCAATCGTTTTCTAATGAAAATTTACATAAAAAAAGTCCATTTGCGTAACTTTATTAGCGGTTTTGATTTTTGTCGATCTTTTCAAAATTTCACTCGAAAATTTTGGGGGTTCTGAACATTCGATTGCGTATAAAAACAATAGGCTTCCAGTGTTTACAGATTGTGATTGTTGTACTAAATTTCGTTCGAATCAGTCCATTTGTTCGTCAGTTATCTTCTCCACAGACTCACTGACACACACACACACACACACACACACAAAAACTCACAGACATCACTTCAAATATCTTTGATTCGTGATCAGGGATGCTTGAAACGAGCTCTCTCGTCGAAAACTCAAATTCGAATTTTCGACCCCGTCACAATACTTTCCTTATACATTATGTATATAAGGAAAGTAAAAATATATATATATATAAGATCGGCTTGAGATTATAAACACCACAATAGCAAAATAGGCCAAATTTTAAGAGGCTATTTATCAAATTTCAAGGGTTAATTTGAAAAACAAATTTTAGATTTGGATTTAGCCTGGTCTAATGAATAAACATCGGTTTTTCAGCCTTCGATGTTGCATTTGGTGCTCTGATATACTAACATTGAGCTTTTAGAGAGGTGATTCAAAATTTTCACCCTACTATAATACAGAGTGGAATGTACAGAGAAAATACTGATATATAGTTGACAATTTAAAATTCGGGTGTATTTCAATGGATTTACACAATCATGCGAATTAACTACTGTTAGGGTGATGTTTCAATGTACGTTTGTTTATGCGTGAGACTGTGTTATACATGCAAGTGTTTTAGCCTGAAAGCCGAACATATATTTTTATAACAAAAGACTGGCAAGTAAGTTATGGTGTTCCATAATTATAATTTCATTTTTATTCCATGAAGATGATGTGGTGTTTATTATTCGATAAAAAAGCGTCCCATTTTTCTCAAAAACTTGCTATAAAAATCTATAAATTGTGAATTGGAATAAAAATATACTTACAAATTAAATGCTTTTCAGTATGCAATTCTTAGCGTTAAACACGTTAAACCACCCATTTGCAATTAGATAAACTGTTATTGAGATATTTCATTTTTTTAAGTTTGTCTATGTGTCATTTAAAAAAGTGCTAAAAAACCAAATAAAATGTACATATTTTAAAACTATTAATATGGTGTAATTTCAACTAAGTATCTACTTTACGCCATTTCCACCATCTGCTTGAGTGATAAAATTCAAAACTATGTATATATAATAAGAAAAAAAAAACAGTTTTAATCGTGAAAAATTATCATATTGTCTATATCAGGTTTTTTTAATGTAGGACATTCACGATAACGCATTTGGTTAGCATATAATTATGTTACAAATATGTATGTTGTGTTATACATACAGTTTCTAAACATAAACTAAATTACTCTATTTAATCTGTAAATATTTCTGTATTTCGTAGAAACAATGCTAGCGATTCATATATTATATTTCTTCGCTCCCTCTCCGTTCCGAGAAATGTATTTCTTCTAAGAACATTAAAGGCAGCTGTTACGCTAGGGGAAATACATGGCGGGAACGAAATGAAATTAAAGAAGGGGACGCAGAATGACATATACTCACTTTCAACTTAGCAGGGAAAATGCATTTCCGATAAAGGTCATAATTATGATAAGTTTAATTTTATACCTATAAGAATATTTCTCACTCAACTGTAATAATATTTCTCACTTCCCTCAATTTGGTTTAAATTGAGTTTATGACAATTTGTTATGGTTTACAAAAGATGATGCTTTGCAGTTGCATAATCTACTTCGAGTATCAGAGTTTGCAATATCGTCCCAGTAGCTCAACGGTAGAGAGTGGGCTGGCTAGTTTTAATACTCAGGGTTCGATACCAGGTTGGGGAGCAAGGATCTTTACAATACCGCCGGAATAAATCAACCGTGTAGGTTAGTGATATATATATATATATATATATATATATAAATATATATATATATATATATATATATATATATATATATATATATATATATATATATATATATATATATATATATATTTATATATATATATATTTATATATATATATATATATATATATATATATATATGTATATATATATATATATATAATATATATATATTATATATATATATATATATATATATATATAATATATATAATATATATATATGATATATATAAGGATGTCAGAGGTCTGAAAGTGGACCTAGTACGACTGGCATAAATTGATAGGACTATGAGATATTGAGAGCCGATTTCAAATACAGAGTATAACGACAACAGAGTGAGCTAACTTGGAGGATCAAAATAGCATCAAAAGGTTTATATGAGATAAATATAGCAGGAGGTGGTCAGTCATACTGTCCGATGCACGCCAATTGCAAGTTCGTCCCAGTGGCTCAACAGCAGAGTGTCGGCAGGCCAGTTCGAAGACCCAAGGTTCGATTTCCGGTTGAGGTAGCAAGGTATTTTACACAGTCATTTCGGTACAAGAGGATATTTTGTACTGGAGATGTACATGTGAGTTCATTTAGTATAGAAAACATACCTTAAAACCCCTGAGAAAACTAAAATGTGTTTCATTGTAACATAATAATGAGCGTATGATATACAAATTGTGTTCAATACGTTCAAGGATTTGTATCCAGTTAGTAATTGGTAAGCATTTCATTTTGTTTAATTGATTTAAAGTTAAATGTCTTGACTGCTGAACATTTCCAAAGTGATTGTATCTATGTAAATATATATGTCTATAAATCGACATGTTATACACTTGATATATATCTCCATGTTATCTTCCTCCTCGTGAGGAACGAAATCTGATGTGGGCAGCACATGACTTTCTCTGCAGACTCATATTCATGTTCTCCTTATTTCTTTAATAATTCATTAAATTTAATTTAATTGTTCAGAATAACAGACGCAATTATTTTAAATGGCAGTGAATTTGCACTTTCAATTCAATTTTCGTTTTCATTTTGTAACTGAATTTATTTTCATAGGTGGCGTAGCGACCATGCGAAAAAACTAAAATATTTCGAGAACGGCAATTCCTAGTGTAATGGGGTTGGTCTTATTCTTTTCGTGGTCAAAAATTACGTATAAAAATTCAATTAATTGATATATTTGAGCATATATAGTCTTTAATCTTTAGATTTAAAAGTTTTTGTGGACCATTTCGCAAAAAAGACAGGTTCCTTTCTTCCGATCCGTACCAAAATATAATCAGCACCAGAGTCACCTACAAGTGACTTACCAACCAAATTTTATGAAATTCGGTCCATTAGTTTTGCAGTCAGATTGGATACAATATCTGCACAGACAGACATACACACAGGCATACGTCAAGCTACATATAATTTTTTTCATGTTCTAGAGGTACCAAAACGTGTAAATCCATCGAAAACTCGAATTGAGATTCCAATACTTCCCCTGTACATTACCATGTATTGCAGGGAAAGTAAACAAGTCAGATTTTATATTCAGCGATATCGCAAAGTGAGCAATTAATCTGTTGGAAATTGCAATTACGTTGGTGGTTCAAAAAGTCGGTAACAAGAACTCCTCACGGGTGTACAAATTCGGAGTGCGAAGTATTTGAATTGAAAATGAAAGGTGTCGTGTTGTTGCACGACAACACCCGACCGCATATGGCCTCGGTTACACGTGATTTGGTACAGCGTTTCCGATGGAATGTACTGGAACACCCACCCTGCAGCCCGGATCTCGCACCAAGCGATTTTTATCTCTTCGGACCGTTGAAGAAGCACGTGGCAGGTCGCCATTTCACAACCGATACCGAATTTCATGAAGTCGTCGTTGAGTATCTCCGTGACTTGGACCCTGATTTCTTCTATACCGGTTTCGATAGATTGGTTTACCGATGGAACACATGCTTGGACAGCCATGGTGACTATGTGGAAAAATAATAAGTACCAGTACCTTGCTTACTTTGTGTATATCTTTGATTTCGTGAATAAACGTTTTCTCTCACAGGACTTGTTACCTTACTTTTTGAACCACCCTCGTACAATATAGTATCTTTCTGAGATGCACATGTTCCTTGCAGTTAATATTTAACGAATAATGTGACAGAATATAATTGTTCGATGAGCCAAACTTGTTATCAGAAAAATTGAAGTTCACGGAGTTATAAATTAGGTTTAAAAAAAAAGTTGTAATGTTCTAGCTATATGTATTCATTAAGTTCTTTCTTCAGCTATACTGATGACGACAAAACTGTCGCTACTTGATCTCAATTCAAAAGTACCTATATAGTAATTCCACTCTAACTTTAAGTGTTTATTAAGTTTTTTGCTTCAGATATACTGATGACACTATTACTGTTACTACTTGATGTCAATTTAAGTTAACATATATTGTAATGGTTATGGCAATCTGACCTTTTCTCGACAGGCTTCTATTCCGTGTAGATGATATTTATTAGATGAATTCATTGAGTATAGTTGATTGAACTGTCAAACTTGTTCTGAGTAAAATTCAAATTTATGACATTATAAATTAAACTCACAATAAACGTTTTTAAAGTTCCACCGAAATGTGCGCATTTAGATTTATCTTTAACTAGATTGTCGGCAATGTATACCGTGTACTATATTTTGTGGGCAATCGAACGAATATTGCTTAATTAATTTCAGGTATAGCATCTGCGCTTAACACAAGTTAACATTTTTATTCTTAGATATAGCTTTTCCCGATTCCTCATCAAAGTGACAAAGATTAAACGCTCATCGCTGCTCTACGATACTACCAGGAGTTTTAGTGGGAAGTTAACGGTAAACAACTTTATGTATCTGCAGTCCAGTCCTTTTGCTGTGAAAATACAAAAATTTAAATTTAAACCTTTATGATCGTATGATCGTTCCTAGGTCTTGAAATATAATTACAGACAAAGTAAATTTTACAGTTGCAGTTTATGTATTTTCGCTGTACCATTAAGCTAGATTAATTTTCACATAGAAATAAGCAAATCCATTCTTAATATAAATGAATTTAAATATAATCACACTTATATAACCTTTAAATACATAGTATCCCATATTTTTTGTGTCTGTTTATAATAAGTATAAAAATTAAATTATCTTAGTTCTTTAGCTGTATTATTGTAATTTTTGTACACCCTACCAATAATTTCTTTATTACACTAATATCAGTGCAAAGTTTGTGACCTAAAATATAATTGAATGCAACTATGGCCCTTGCGGAATAATGGAATGATTTAATGAAATAAGAAATGTGATATTTTTAACAGTATTATACTTACAGGCTTAGAAACTTCGATTGTAGAAAATAATAACATGATTTTATTATGCATGGTTTATAATAAAATCTCATTGATCCTCAATAGGGATTTTGCTGCAACCAATTGTGATATTCTAATTTTCAATTGATGCGCAATATTTTTTTTTGCTGTCATTGCAATTATTAAAAGTTCCCTGAGGAAGTGTGCTATGAATAGCAAAGCCGACAGAAATATACTGTTCACTGCATTGATAACACAGTTTCAAATATGTACGTCAGCATTAAAACTTTATTGAAAAATCTTAAATTAATGCCTTAAGGATACTGGTGGAGGAAAAAGTACTATTACGCTGCATACCTGATATTGAAGTGGTATCGATACTGATACGTAATTGATAATTACAATATGGCAATATATATATATAGAGCTCTAGTGTCTCTAGTTTTGGAGCAGCCTCCATCAAGAAATCTCAGACATCAGGATCTGTGACTTCATCGGAGAGTCTCCACATGCAGCACTGTGAAACAGATTCTGGCAATGGATCAGCCAGCTTTGACAGTCACAGCAACAGCTCAGCTGGCTCCACTAACTCTCCACCTCGTCTCAAAAGGATGGCATCTGGTCCAAGTGCATGAGAAAATTCTGAGTAGATGTCATTCCATGTTTCCATTTTGCTGTAGATATGTGAATGTTGTCTAGCTAGATTGAATTATGTCTTGATGTCTTCGTGGCACACTGCCGCCCCTCCGTACAAGGATATAATCCAGAAGCTGTGTTCACCCACCATTGTGATCATTCTTTTAAAACTGGAGTTATTTGTGTACTCACCAAAGATACTGAATCCCAATTGTGATTTGAATGTTTGTGGAGTAAGTTATTTGTATAAATGTGAAAAATCAAAATATGTACAGAAATTGCACGTATGTTCAGATCATTGCTTGATTTGTTTTTATAGAAAGAATGTACTTTACGTTTTAACAGTATTTTGTTAAATTGGAAATAAATTCTCAGTTTTTGATGATATATTTTGAGAACTGTATATTTTTTAACTTTCTCAAAATCATCGCAAATATGTACTAGTGATTGTCACATTTGGATGCTTGACATTTTTCAAGTTTCTTTTATCATGTTACTACTCATTGCAATAGATTTTAATCACTGCTATCATGGGGTCATAATCCAATTTCAATCCCATTCATTCTTTTTATAGTAACTTCATTATTTTGATTTAAAATGAAATTTCATGTACTGAAGTGAGAAAAAGTATAAATAGTTTTATTTCCTGTTTCATTTGAAGAATTCAAAATGTAATAATTAGCAATATTAAATAGAAATTATTTTCATCTTCTCTTGCAGCATGTATACTCATACTACACACTTTACCATATTATTAAACATTATATTTTCTTACTTAATACAGACCACAGTGAAACCTTGCAGAGTGAAAGTTACAATGTTTTAAATAAATTCTGTGTTTTCATTTAAATAAATTTGTGACTTATATCCACACAGTCAATCATAAAAAAAAATTAATAAAGTTATTAGTCAAATTTTAGTTAAGCTGAAAATATTGCAAAAGTTCTCAATATAAAGTTGAAAAATTTTGCTGGAAAAAATAAATGCTTTGATTCAAGAATTGAAAATAGATGGTAGGCATGGATTTTTAAATTACATTAACTATGTTAAATTCAACCACACTATTCTATATAAACTTTATATAGGCTTGTTGTTGCATATGCATTTATAAAACTGAGTTTGGAAAATAGCAAAATATCATATCTTAGCAGATATAAGTATCAGAAACTATCCAAAAAAGATTTGAGTCCATTAACATACAGTAGAAAAAAAAAAATATATATATATATATATATGTATATGTATGTGTATGTGTGTGTATATGTGTATATATGTTTATATATATATATATATATGTGTATGTGTATGTGTATATATATATATTATATATAATTATTAATTATATAAATAAAAATGAAAAATAATAAACTAAGTCAAAAACATTAGAAAAATCAAAAAATAGGAAAATAAGATGCATTAACATTAATGTTTTGAATTTTATTTTCGCAAAAAAATGTAACTTTTGTCAGTATTGAAACTACGTTTTGAGCGCCCTTATAATGGTGTATAGTGGCATTCTCGATTATCCATTTTCCATATGAATTACTTGTTTAGTAGGAATTTTCATCTTTGATTCATATTCATATTCATGTTTGCATATTTGGGAAGTTGTATTCTGAATTGCTTGTCCAGTCTCCAGCTTAGACTTACTGGACGGGTTTGGGAGTAACTCCGTGAACGTTCGTACTGCCTCCCTGGTAGAATTTCGACTTGTTCATTCCGGTGCTTCTAGATTAAGCTGTTGAGGTTGATCGTGTATACACGTGGTAGAAGAATTGTTCATGCCGCATGGTAATACAATTTTCTTAATGTATCCTTTTTTCATTTTTTGTTGCCTGTAGTCTGAGTTTAAGTATTTATAGTAATGTACTATTGCTTAATCTGAAACAGGCATTTGTTTGGGTTAATAGGAATTAAATACTCAGACCTGACGATGAATTTAATTCTAATTAATCATCGAATTTGGGATGGTGCTGTTCTTTTCTCTTATCGGCATTATGGCTTTGAATTTGCTTCGATGGTGATGTTAATATTACTTGAATTGTATTTTTTTATTTTTACATAATTCTTATTATTACATTTCAAATATATATATATATATATATATATATATATATATATATATATATATATATATATATATATATATATATATATATATATATATATATATATATATAAATATATATATATATATAAACAATTTCCATTTTAAGCAATATTAATACTTTTACTCATAACAGTTTTAAAGCCGTAGAAAATAGTAGAACACATTAAAATAAGCAAATGACATGTTTAAGAATCCTGAATTAGATTTTGTATTTCAGCGTTGATATTAGAACTACTAGCTGAAAACTAGTCCATGAAGTAGTTAAATATACATTTATTTCAGACAAAAGAAATCACATTGTCAGAGCATAAAAGTAGTTTATATCAATAAATAATATAAAATGTTACATTTTAGACACTACTACACGATAAATGTATTTTAATGCTTTACAAATTGAAAAATATCCTTAAATAACATTTTAATTCTTACAATGTTGTCAAAGCTTGAAAATAATGTAATTACATATTTAAGAATATTGAATTTTATCTTGTGTTCCAGCGTTAATATTTGAACCTCTAGCTGCCAACTAGTCCGTCAAAATAAGTAAAGATACATGTATTTTAGACAAAGAAAATCACATAGCCATAGTATAAAAGACATATATAATTTAGATATATCAATTTTTTTAGTTATATCAAAAAACAATGAAATATGTTTAAATTGTACACACTACTGCACCATAAATTTATTTTAATGTTTTACAAATTGAGAAAATCTTTCAATATCGTTTTAAATTTACATGGTGTCAGAATTTGTACCAATAATCAAATTATATGTTTAAGTATCTTGAATAAGATCTTGTATTTCAATATTGACATTTAAATTACTAGATGCCAACTATTCTATCAAAATAATTAAAAATACATCTATGTCAAACAAAGAAAATCATATAGCCATAGCATAAAAGCAGTTTATATCAAGAAACAATGAAATAAGTTTAAATTTTAGACACTACTACACGATAAACGTGATTTTACGAATTGAAAAAAATCTTTAAATGACATTTTAATTTTCACAATGTTGCAAGAGCTTGTAAAATGTTTGCCAAAAAATGTTCAGTGTTAAAGTTTTCAGTATGATAAATATGTCCTTATTTTTATATTTCTTAAAAAGAAAACCATAGATTCATTTATTATATTTTTTAAAAGCCGATTTGTACATTCAAATCAGGGAATTGCAACTAATGACACTGATACGAAAGTCAGCTGTGACACTGCGCAAAATACGTGTGGGAAGTAAATGTAATTATAGAAAACAACGCAGAATGAAAAGTATTTAATTTTCGCCTAGCTAGATAAATATTTTTAAACAGAGATCATAAAATATAATTTATCGTGTTTAATTTCATTTTCGTAAATTGTATTACTACACAATTGATGTTTTTTAGTCAGTAAAATGCCATTTAATTAAATGTGATGGTTATGCCGTTGTGCGTTTGATGACTAATACGAATATGTATAAATAAAAGAAAATAATTACTTAGCAAGTTTCTTGTGTTTTCCTTAGTCCTCTTGAAGCAATTAAACACGAGGTTAAATCGGTAATGGTTGTTTTGTGTTCTCAACTATTTTGTGCGAAGAGGCTGATGTATAAATTACATTACATTGCAAATTTTAGTTCTTTTACAGCAGTTAAACAAAGTATAATTAAAAGTGGCTTCGTTCTTAACCATTATGTAAAATAAGGCTAATTTGAACCTAACTTTGAAATTAAAAGAAATTTTAAATGTAAGAACAGAAAAAGATGGTTTTTACCTATTTAATTGCTAAACTAATTGCAAGGACGTGAATAAAAAAAAATCTCAGGTGGGCAACACATGACTTTCCTTACATAATGCAATGAATTTATTATTTTTACAGTAAAAAAAATAGATTACTTTTATAGTAGATATTTATATTCTTTCCAATATATTGAATTTTCGTCAGTTAGTCGTTATTTTCATTGATTTAGCGCCATTTTTATCCATTTGGCGAGTTTTTCGTTAATTTAGCAACAGTTAAAAAAGTCGCCGAGTTGCCGACATTCCACCAAAATCGTTGTCAAAATCTCGCCAAGCGTTATGGGCGGAGAAATAAGTTATTCTTACAGCAGATAAATTATTATTGGCGTCCAAATACAAAAGTATTATTCAAAGTATATTTTTTCATGAATGGAACAAGTTAGATCCACGAGAATGATGTCACCAAATTTATCGCATGGTATTACATATGAAAAGTGAACATGTTTCTCTATAGGAAATATTTTTTTTTTAATTTTATATGACTTCTTGATAATTTTTTTGAAAAATATGCAATATCTCGAGAACGGTTCATGTTCGCGTTCTAAAATTTATGTCAATCGTTTTCTAATGCAAAGTTACATAAGAAATGTCTATTTGCGTAACTTTATTAGAGGTTTTGATTTTTTGACGATTTTTTCAAAATTTCACTAAAAAATTTAGGGGAGTTCTGAACATTCGATTGCGTATAAAAACAATAAGCTTCCAGTGTTTACGGATTGTAAATTTTGTACCGAATTTCGTTCGAATCGGTCCATTCGTTCGTCAGTTACGTCTCCACGGACTCACTGACAAACACACACACACACACACACATACTTTCACACACACACACATACTTTCACACACACACATACTTTCACACACACACACATATACTTTCACACACACACACACACACACATACAGACATCACTTCAAAAATGTTCGATTCGTGATCAGGGATGCTTGAAACGTGCTTTCCCGTCGAAAACTCGAACTCAAATTTTCGACCCCGTCATAATACTTTCCTTATACTTTATGTATATAAGAAAAGTAATATGTTCCTAGACTGAGTCTTCAAATAGACAGATTTTTTAAAAATATTTTAATGGATTCCAGAAAAAGGTTGAGAATCATTCCTATAGAAGATATGATTGCCACGTGTTTGGCTTATAATCATATAAAAAGTACAGTCCATCTTTATGAAAAAAATATACTTTTATCCGGTTTTGATAAAAAGTAAGACAAAATCATAGAGACCAGTTAATTTTATAAATAAGTAAGCTATTTTGCTGCACCGTTGGCTCCAATGTATGCGTAAGTAAAGCTCTGAAAAAATTGCTTTAGTGCCATACTTAACTAAAATGCACTTGTCAAAGTTACAAAACAATCAGCTTCATTTAAAAATCTGAAATATGAAGTGAATTAGGATATTTTGTTTAAATTAACTTGCGCAATATAATTCACAATGCATTACGATGTGGTATAAAAATAGATATTGAGAACCATTCGAAAATGGATATTGAAGTAGGTTCAACAGTATTCATAAAACTGAATGTCAGTTAATGTAAATGGCAGCCAAGTGTCAGTTAATGTAATTTGCGAGACCTATCAGCAATTTAAAATCCTATGTTATCATCATCAAATCCCGTAAAGAAATAAAGTGATTGGAATGTCTTTTTACGAAATAAATTCATACGTCATCATTAACAGTATCCTAAAATTGTAACTTACGCTATAATTCTGAAATATAATCGTTAATAAGAAGATATGTATGATATATATCATATAAAAATATGTTACACATCGTTCTTTTGATTTTCTTCCCTTTTTAGAGATTTTTCAAAAATATTTAAATATCTATTAATTTTTTTAAAAATTTTGAAAATGTCCTTGTATTCATTGCTGCACGCTTTAATAGTATACCTGTAATATCTACGATCGTTTTAACGTGCACATGTACAATCTATTTTAAGTTTATGAAACGAATTCATTGAGATTCCGTTTGTACCGTATCGTTTTTAAAGAAATACTTGTTTGGTAAAATATATAATTCCATAAAAATAGACAACGTCGTATTTATACAATTCTTCACTTTTAATTCACTCTTCGTATGATATATTTTTGGTTAAAAATATATTTCTAATAAATACAATCCACTGTTTCTAACCGAACAAATAATTTTCTGTACTTAAAACTCTTTTATTTTCATCATGCAGGTTCATTTATTTTTATGTGATTTCCCAACCATCATTATATGCATCACTGAGATAGAATAATTTTGCCAAAAGCATTAAAAATGTTATGTTTTGATTTTTAGAAAAATTGCTTTATTACTGGTCGTATTTTAGACTTGACAGCTTAATAATAATACAACAATGAAAAATGTTTAAGATATGAAGATAAATTTTATTATTAGTTTTGCTGAACATAAAATACTAGATTTAACAGAATATGATCTTATCTCAAAAGTCTTTAAAATAGGAGAGTATTTTACGAAGAGGGCAACTTTTAATTAATTTTTTCAAAAGAAAATAATATTTATTATTTACTGAGACATAACTGCGTGTACGTACCGCTCAAACTGCTACTCATGTAAGAAAATTAAAATAACTTTATCAAAAGCAGCATATAACACAAAGTTAATAGCATCAATCGGTTTTTAAGGCATAAAACATCATTTTTCAGTAGAACACTCAAGAAGTTCAATCTTCACTCTTGAGAGCCAGATTGGCGACTACTGTAAGATCAACAAACGTGACAGAAGGAGTGTTACCAACGGATAGAGAAGAATACAGTTAAAAAACACAGAAGGGAGAAAAATGTTGGATACAATTAATGGACAGCAAAATATTGTTTATCGCCGATCTTGTTTTCCGAAATGAAGGTTTTCTCTTCTTGTGTGTCCTGTATAAAGAAACTAATTTTTGTATTCAAAACATATTAATATTATTCTTTTTGTATAGTGTGCTGATTTTAATAAATCCATTTTAGTTTTAGAACATTCTATTCTCTTATAAAGCATTTCGTATAAACATTTCGTAACAATTAAGCATATAAATAATTATAATTAAACATTTTAAAAGTTGTTTTAACATAATATATTATCATTTGAAGTGTCTCAATGCGGAAAAATGTATTTCTTCCATGATATAGGGTCACTTCCATGATATAGGGTGTAGGGCACTTTCAATCTTTTCCTAAATAAAGCAGTCAATTGAAAATTATCTAACTACAAATCTATCGAGTGCGTATTATATCTCTCTTCTTTAACAGTCAAACAATGTATTCTCAAACAGTGTGTTCCTTTAACAACCGCTAAAAAAGGACGGCAATACAGTAGGCAGATATACTGGGTGTATATAAACTGATGGGCAGAACTGTAAGGGGTTATAGAACTCACCAAAACAAACAACTTTCATAACACGATGGGGGGGGGGGGGTCTGAAAGCAACCGGCGTACCGCGAGAGGAAGCTTTCTCTGGAAGTGGATGAAACGTCGCTTCAAAGTGGAGTGAAGTGAAGACGAAAACAGTAAAGACAAATAATGGAAATTTATTAAAAAATTTTTGGAACAAATGATCAAATGAACGACCACCAACTACGAGACAGGCGTCACAGCGGCGACGGGGTGAATAGAATACACAAGATTCCTAGCATTCCACGAACATCTGCAGCTGCGACTCTAATTCGGACGACATTGTCCTCTGGTGACTCGATGGGGGTCTCGTAAACGGCGCTATTTAGCTGTCAACACAGGAAACAATCCAGGCAAGACAGATCAGGAGATCTAGGAGGCCACGTGACGGAGTCACCACGGCCAATCCATCTGTTCAGAAAGACAATGCCCAGGTAGTTCCGCACAATCCTGGTGCAATGTGCTGGCGCTCCGTCGTGCTGGAACCACATAATCACTCGATGATTCGCTGGTACAATACGTAGCAAATCTGACAGCACAAGCTGGGAGAAGGTGAGGCACTTCTGTCCGTCTAGGTCATAAGGTAACAGATTAGGGCCAATTCATTGGTCGTGGATAATTCTTGCCCACACATTCACGGAGAACCCTTGCTGATGGCTTCTGAAACGTGTAGCATGCGGATTTACTGTGTCTTTCACTTTGACGCGACGTTTCATGCACTCCAGAGAAAGCGTCCTCTCGCAGCTCACCGGTTGCTTTCCGACCCCACATTGTATTGCGAAAGTTATTTGTTTTGATGAGTTCGATAACCCCTTACAGTTCTGACCATCAGTTTATATAAACACTGAATAATGGAATAGATGGATATGGAATACCTAAAACTAGGATTCGTAGAGAGGGTAGCAGATATTAAAATTGAGACCCGGCCAAAAACATATCAACACAGGCCGATAGAGCGACCTAGCTCACCCTTTACGCCAAGCTAAAGAAATGGAACAGGTTGGATTGAAATGATATTTAAAATAAAATTGAGAAAGAATAAAATTTAAAACCTTTAAATTGTTAACAGCAGTATGAGAAAGGTGAGAAATATCGGCAAACCAATATATACAGAGAAAAATGGCGAAATTTTAAAATGGTAAATAAATAGAGGACAAAATGATGATAGCATAAAATATATAAACATTAGGATAATCGTATTCAAAATCCACAAAAATATGTAGTAAATAACTAAATTAAAGAAACAAATTTTTTGGGGGGTTAAATGAGCTACTGTCATCAAAACCCGAAACTTTTAATCCGGTAAATCAGAATATAACTAAACAAATACAATTAATTATGGAAATAACAAAAAACAGCAGAAAACAACAAGTTTTGAAATGTAATATTACTCACATTATTCGAATAACATAATATCAAACGAATTTGACATTACCAAATATTGAATATAAGATACTGGATATAAGAAAAATATGTACAACAACCAGGTTGTAACTGGTAGCTATTTCAGCTGATTTTATCAACTAACTTCAACAGGCATACGGTTAAATTTCTTTAAATGCAGCTGTGAGACCAGGCATACAAAAATTCCTAAACTGAATATGACCTTTTATAATCTGACTTGCACATACATTTTTGCTTTCTTTATAGGTTCGGCCTGCATTCGATAATCGAAGCGTATTTGTTTCACCATCTCTGTGACGACGGCCTCTTATTGATGCACATCGGCATCTCCCCCTCTACTTGTGTGTAGTATATGTTAATACATTCTATTCCGGGAACTCGCACTAAAGATTATATGGTGGGTTTAATGCAGCAAAATTCAAGTGTTTCACGACTATACTATCAACGACCATGTTTAAGATGTTTAATTTAATATATGGTTTGCAATGTTTTGTTTAAAATATGCGTCAGATTAGCAAGTAGAGAATGCGATAGGAAATGAATAAATTGTGCCAAAAAAAATGGCACACATCTGGTTCGGAAGTTGCATTAGCTAACATTGCAGAACTAAAATCAAGTAACATACAACCAAGCTACTAAAAATTACCACTCAATAAAAGTTGAAGAGTAATATTACACATTGAAGGAAGTTCCCGGTTTTGGAAGCTATATGAGCTACTCATATCAATTAAATGGAATTTGATCAAACTGCATTAAAATTAATAAATAAGCCTGGAATTGAAATCAATGTGCAAATAATATGCTAATAAATTACTTAAAATGTTCTCAAACAAAAAATGTTACTTAGAAAAATATGAACAGAAATAAGGATGTTGCCGGTTTCGGAAATTATAACATCTACCATTATCACATAAATTCGAATAAAAATCGGTTAAACTACTTTAAAATATTAGTGAAAGAGACAGAAATGAAGGAAATTATGAAAATGAAGTAATATCGATTGGTTTAGGAAGCTATAAGAGTTAACTTTTAAAGTTATGAATGTGTATGAATGATATTTATCCAAGCCACGGAGACGTCAAAAACAGATGATTTACCATTTACCAGATTATGAGAGTTCAAAGAAATGAACGTTTCTTCAAGAAATCTAGTTGAGATACAGTGCGGCCATTAGCAATGATTTTAGCTTCAGATAATTGAAATGAATGGTTTTCTGCCCAACAGTGATGGGAAGTGAACGATTTGTTTACGATTCCTGAGAACACTCTTTGTCTGACCAATGTGTCACAGTGAAAAAGGACATGGCATCGCATGTCACGGAGGGAAAAGGGCGCACACACAATACACAAATATTAATATGTGTGACGGAAGTAAATGTGTGACAGAGAAATAAAGGATCACACAAATGAAGTAAATTGGATATTAAGTACTACAGATTAGCTTTGCGTTGTGATTTATGCAATAACTCCAGGTCCGGCTGCCCAGGCCTACAAAATGTAAACTGGACGCACAGGCACTCAAGAAGGAAACATCATCAAGTTGGGAAAACATGAGTCAAAAATAATCTCAATATTAACTTTTTTTATTTAAATATCTAAATATATATATTATGAAAATATAGAAACATTAAGTCATTCAACATTAAGCCTTCAGGCCCTTCTTTGAACTAAATATAGAAATATAACATTTGGCCTTTTTGGAAAATGTATAGATACGATCTCAAGGATGTAATAATATATTTTTTTTTCACACAAATTGACACACGACATTTCTCATAGAAATTAATTGGAGAACCAACCATATTCATTTTGAGGATTTTGAATATTAAAGAAGATTTCACTTTTAGTAATAATTCACGTTACCAGAACCAGATATCGGTTCATTCCTTTCAAGACCAAAAATGCTCTCATTTAGAGCGGCACGACTAACACTGAAGATCTGAATTCAGCACCACCGTAAGGGTCTATCACATACACGCACTGGTTGAATTCTTGCAGAGTAAATTCACTCTGGGATTTATGGAAATGATCCAATGATCCAAATACTTTAGCTGTACGCACATCTCGACCGTAGAACGTCCAAAACAATGCCGAAACTCAAATGGAGTCACCAAACGACTCCTTAGCATGGTTCCACAATCCTGTCCTACCGGACGTCATCGCGTTCTAATCCCTTTTCTCAACTTCCAGGACTTTCCGAAATTTAGATCTGAAATAAATAAATGAGAAAATTAATAATTTTGAATTAAAATAATTGTCTTGGCCCACTCCGATTATAAGATTCCTTCCGAATCGAAGTTATAATCCGAAAACACAAAATTGACCGTTGGGTCGTAAATTCCTTTGTGTCCGAATTTTCCAGGAGCGAGAAATGAAAGCTCCTTCTCCAACGAAAACTCAGGGCCAAGAGAGCCCCGATACTGTTAAAAGTGAAATCCAGGCCACTTCGACCTTCAACTTCATGCACGAAATAAACAGAAGCATCTAACGGCTTCGCGCGGCATTGTCGCGTCACTGTCTGCAGAATCGAAACCAATGCCCTGCACAATAATTAAAGAAATAAGAGATTACTTCGGAACATCTGCAGGAGCGAGATCCCACGCTTTCAGTATGAAAAGTGCAAACTCATACAGAATTAAAACCTTGGAATAAAAATGGCTTCCGAAAGAGCATGTTTTCGGAACGAAATGAAAAATGTCGTGTTTCGCACTCATACTGTCATAAAGCACTATGACAAATGTATGACAAGTTACAATAAAGACCAACATAATAAATACCACTTTCAAGTAAGTGTGGATCAGCAGTTTTAACGAATGGAAACTTGAGTTTTAGAACTAGCCTAAAAACTACATTAAAATGTAATCTTGATAAAACTTTAGAAATTTTAAAACTTAAAGGACCGTAGAAAGGCTAAACTATGAACTTTCTGTACTCCTTATTTTATAATGCAACAATTAGAATAAATTGGGTGAAGCGATAAAATAAAATAAATTTTTAGATTTTTGATTTGAAATGTTGCCATGAACAGTGTTTTAACCTAATTTAGAAATAATCAATATAAAGCAACTTATATATGAGTAAGACAAAGGAATTCATAAATAAAGAATTCTGCTGGAGAAAGGACGGAAATGGTAAACCGCTAAGTCGTCTATGGTCACGAACTAATACTAGGTTACCATACATAATAGGACGTCATCAAATGTAAGATACAATAAAGTAGTATGGCATAGAGTGAAGGAACATGTTAATTAAGCCATTAAATTTATTTTATTTCACATAAAATATGTGCTTTAATTTTAACATCAATTTTTGATGGCTTTTCAAGAAATCTATGCTTATAAGCAATGAACATAATATTCTCGGTTCATTTAACTTCATTTGTATAGCTCCCTAAAAATGGTGATTGGTTTACAGTAGCAGGCACAAAAACTGCATCACTTTGATGTAGTTTGAAACACTTTACAACATAGTTGAAAAATGTTTATGACTTTGTTCATTCTACACGTCTGTCTGTCAGTCTGTCCGTTCGCACGATAACTGCCGTAAAAATGACTTTATAAAAATGAAATGTTTGAATGTTGACGCTCTGTTGGACAATGGGAATGTAAAACAATAATATCCTCCAATTATTTTTGGATCGAACCTGGATTGAAAACATGAAATGCATTCAACCCTAAAGGACCTGATTTTTTAAATACTTTTTAAGCAAAGTCAAAATTCACAAATTGTTTCGAAAATTTTAGGAAATATTCAAAATATCCCATTAAATATATTAAAAAAATTCAGCAAAATATGTTTTCTAAATAAAAGTTAAAATAAAAATTGCACCCATATCATATGTAGGTATCACGTGACTTACTTAAAAAAAAATATGACATCCAACTTGTGTTAAAATACAGATTTTTAAAGTTCTTTTTAATTTATATTTAGTGTTGTATCCGTCCTAAAACCGTTTTATTTTTGCTTAATTTCTGTGCATCTATATTCTGAAACAACGCAAATACAATATATTTGAGTTTAAATTATCAATGCCATCCATTTTGTGTCAAAATTGGGATTTTTAAAGTTATTTTTAATTTATATTTAGTGTTATATCCGTCCTAAAACCGCTTTTTTTTTGCTTAATTTCTGTGCATCTATATATTCTGAAACAACGCAATTACAATATATTTGAGTTTAAATAATCATCAAACTTGCATTATTTCTACAACGAAGCATAATTTTTAAGTATGGATAAAGTAAACACATCAAGCTCGGAGATGAGTTGTATAAAATTCCTGAATTTCTTTCACGCAAAATTATTTAGCTCTGAAGTCTGAAATATAACTGATATGTATGAAACGTTTATTGATTATATATAGAGAGCAGACGATTCTTTAGAATGAACTTTAACGGTCATGGTTATTAAATTTTAAGTAAAATAAATTAATGTAGTATTGCGATAATTTTAGAAATATCGGAGCTGAATGAAAGGAATAGAAAATTTTATGAATGAAATATTCACTGCTTTTATATAGAGTGCCAAGCGATTTACATTTCGATGACGTTATTTAAATAAAGTTCATTTGTTTTCGATGAAGTTTTCAAATATAATAAATTATTGAAGTATTGTTATAAATTTTAAAAATATCGCCGCTGAATGTATCGCATTTGAGATATGCTTAAATAAAATTTCATTGCAGGAGGACAGTGTTTCATAATGCATTATGCATGACTGATCTTTCTTGTTTTGTTATTGTGAAAGCATTCAAAATTATATTTCAATTGGAGTCGAAATTTGTACGTTGTAAGGGTGTGAAACAATGAACTTTGTCCATCGAATGAATACAGTCCATCGAGAAATAGATTCCATCTATGCTTCATGATGACAAGGCTGCAATTGCATATCAAGGAGGATAAAATAAATATTTAGGACTTGTTTTGTTTCTTTATAGTACGTAATATTATTACGCAAATTTGGCATTTCATTTTATATATGTAAATGTTACAAATTGTATGCATGGATGCCGTAATTGACATTTGCAATTCTTCCATTATTAATTTTATCTAAATTTTGAAAATATCGGTTTATTCATGAGATATTCTTTTGAGGATATAATTACTTTCCTTATATACATAATGTATAAGGAAAGTATTGCGACGGCGTCGAAAATTCGAATTCGAGTTTTCGACGGGAGAGCACGTTTCAAACATCCCTGATCACGAGTCAAAAATTTTTGAGGTGATGTCTGTGTGTGTGTGTGTGAAAGTATGTGTGCGTGTGTGTGCGTATGTATTTGTGTGGAGACGATATCTCACGAACAAATAGAACGATTCGAATGAAATTTGGTACAAAAATCACAATCCGTGAATACTGGTAGCCTATTGTTTTTAAATGTAATCGAATGTCCAGAACCCTCTATATTTTCGAGTGAAATTTTGAAAAAATAATCAAAAAATCAAAACATTTAATAAAGTTACGTAACTACATATTTCTTATGTAATTTTTCCTTATAAAACGATTGACATAAACTTTAGAACGCTAACATGAACCGTTCTCGAAATATTGCACATTTTAAAAATAAATTTATCAAAAATTCCCTAAAATTAAAAAAATATATATATTAACTGTTGAGAAACATGTGTCGCATTTCATATGTAATATCATGCGATAAATTTGGTGACATCCTTCTCGTGGTTCTAGCTCGTTCCATTCATAAGAAAAGATACTTTGAGTAATACATTTTTATTTGAACGCCAATAGTCATTTATCTGCTTTAAGAATAACTTATTTCGTTAGCAAATCAAAGAAAATCTCGCCAAATGGATAAAAATGACTCTAAATCAATGAAAATAACGACTATTTAGCGAAAATTCAATACCTTGGAAAAAATATAAGTATCTACTATAAAAATAACCTATTTTGTTTTTACTGTAAAAGTAGTAAATACATTGCATTATATAAGGAAAGTCATGTGCTGCCCACATCAGATTTTTTTAATATTAAATAGATTTTCAGTTTAAGATGGTGGTAACAATGTGTTTTTATATTATGGCTGAACACTCGCTTACAAGATACATTAAAAAGAAATGCAAATTGGTTCTGTAGTTATTTAGAAACAGGATGGCATACATTGCAAAAATAGTGTTACTGACATAGGGATTCACGTTCCAATAAATATTTCTTTAATGTATCCAGGGAGATGCTGAATTTGTATATATTAAATTACAGCTGTCCGTGAAATTCACGACATATTTAAAGAACTATCGGTTTGTTCATTGGATATATATTTTGTTTTGTTTTCCGTTAAAATGTTAATTTTGAGTAGAGCTTCAGCTGCATATTAGTGATAATAATGTAATATATAATTATATATGGAACGGTTTTCCATCCATCTATCCGAATAGATTTCATAGAACACCATTTCTTAGAATCGGGCTTTTATTTCTCGGAAAAGTGGTCGAAAAATCGGATTTTGTCACAATCAGTAGTTCATGGAATTGAAGATATATTTAAAAAACAATACACATCAGTTTGAAAGCCATTTAGAAAGACGGTTGCAAGTACTGTAAAATTGATGTCGAAAATTACTAATAGGATTTCATCAAAATCAGTAGTTGATAGAATTTAAGATACGTATATTAAAAAATATGATGTGGGCAGATATATGTGTGGCTTTCCTTATATAATCCAATGAATTTACTACTTTTAATGTTAAAAAAACTGTTATTCTTATAGAAATACTTATATTCTTTCCAAGATATTGAATTTTCTTCAATTAGTCTTCATTTTCATTGATTTAGCGTCATTTTTATCCATTTGGCGAGCTTTTCGTTAATTTGGCAACATTTAAAAATTTCGCCAAGTTAGCGAAATTCCGCTAAATCCATCGCCAAACTCTCGCCAAGCGTTATGGACGGTGAAATAAGTTATTCTTACAGCCGGTAAATGATTATTGGCGTTCAAATACAAAAGTATTACTCAAAGTATATTTTCTCGTGAATGGAACGAATTAGATCCACGATAATGATGTCACCAAATTTATCGTATGATATTACATATGAAAAGTGAGCATGTTTCTTAACAGTTAATATTTTTTTTTTAATTTATGGGATTTTTTGAAAAATTTGAAAAATGTTCAATATCTCGATAACGGTTTATGTTAGCGTTCTAAAGTTTATGTCAAACATTTTCTACGGAAAAATTACATAAGAAATGTCTTGTTGCGTAACTTTATTAAAAGTTTTGATTTTTTGATGGTTTTTTCAAAATTTCAGTAGGAAATTTAGGGGGGGGGGGCATGCGATTGTGTTTTAAAACAATAGGCTTCCAGTATTAACTGATTGTGATTTTTGTAACAAATTTCATTCGGATCGCTCCATTTGTTCGTGAGATATCGTCTCCACTGGCTCACTGACACATACACACACACACACACGCGCACACACATACTTTCACACACACACACACACACACACACAGAATCACTTCAAAAATGTTCGATTCGTGTTCAGGGATGCTTGAAACGTGCTCTCCCGTCGAAAACTCGAATTCGAATTTTCGACCCCGTCACAATACTTTCCTTATACATTATGTATATAAGGAAAGTAAAAAAATTGCACATCAGTTCGGTAGTCATTTAGAAAAAGGTTGCAAGTACTGTACAATTGATGACGAAAATCACAAATAGGACTTCGTCACGATCACTAGTTTATAGAATTTAAAATATATTAAAAAAATAATGCAAATCAGTCTGGGAGTCATTTAAAAAGAAAGTTGAAGGTACTGCACAATTGATGCAACTGGCGAAAAGATCTGCTTTCTAATAAATTATACAATTGCTGACAAAAAAGTAAAATATTTTTTTAATTTACTGTCAAGTTTAACAGATAATTTTATCCTGACGTGATAACTATTTCGTTTCTATAATTGGCCTACATATCTTTCGGAAACTGTATTTCCATTAAATACTTATTTTTTTGTATAAGTTAATGCAACACTTATAATAAGCCCAACCAATACTTTCTAACACACACTGAACAAATATTATTCCCATTTAAACGCATTAACTCTCATCCAAATGCACCATTTACTCCCGAAGTACTTTTCCCTACCATTATTATAGGTCATTACAGAAGAAGTGCAACTTCCTCAACATTTGATCAAAACTGAACTCAGAAAATCGATGCGGTATTCTACATAGGCTGAACAATTTTTATTCTCTAGTATTGTTTGTTCCTCAGGGAAATAAATTTATATACGAGTACATCATTGAAAAATTGCAAAGTCATGTATTTATGCAATAATAGTATCATGGTAATATCAAGTATAGCGATTTTATTTAAAACTGTAATATTTTATTAAATTGTGTTTGAAGTGTTTTTAGAGTAGAAAATTGCTGATGAATTAATGAAATTAAAAAAAAAATAAGTGACAAATGCCGAAAATGTTATGTTAATTTGGTTAAAACGTATCACAGATCTTGCTGGCGGTAGAAACATTGACATACTATTATTTTAGCGAAATGTCTAAAAAAAATGTCTTCCTGTAAAAACATATTTTCTCAGGATCAACTATAGATAGAGCTCAGGTGATGATTGATTAGATTGGATTTAGTATTGAAATTTCATATACAGATTCCTCTCTACTTTTACTTCAAAATAATTCCTTTCAAAGAATTGGCGATAGATATTTCTTAATTACTTACCCATGTCGATTTAGCAGTTAATTCTGGAGGGAGTAAAATAATTCGATAATATTTTACAATTCGAGTTCTAGAGATGGTCACTTCTGATTTAAAAATGTACATTTCTCTTGACACATTTATTTCCCATTATCTGCAATAAATCTAGGCAAGGTGATGACTGATATGAATTCCGTATCCAATTCTGAAGGAGAATGGTATTCACTTGAATAGAGAAGAATTCATTAATGACTCCCACTGCCGGGATGTTTCCACTTTCTGTTCAAAAACTGTTCTTGAAATACCTATTCCTCATTACTTGCCATAGATAGAGCTTATATGATGACTGATATGAATTCACCATTATATTCCAGAGGTGGCAGGAAAGTTCACAAAATACCATCAATTCCGTTTTATTTCCCCCTTCGGGTTCGAAAAATTCACATGAAAAATCTATTTCTCAGGATTATCTATAGATAAAGTTCATATGATGAATGATATGGATTCAGCATCAAATTACAAACAGGGTAAGAATGTTCACCATGGGTTTCCATTTCCTGTTCTGGAAATGTTATTTTCAACTTTTCCGAAAATTAGTTTGACTATAAGAGTTAAATATGCAAATGATAATAAAAATATTCCGTTCAAAGATTCAGTGCTTACAACATTTTTCGACTTATAAAGGTTCCTTTATAAATTTCGTGTTCGTATTATTTTTTCATTCTTTGCAACCTACAAAAAACCATGAAAATATTTCATGAATGGTAAATCAAAATATTTCATGAATATTACGGTGTATTTTTCACTAGGATCCTGCAATTAATATATAATACTGAAATATTAATCACAAGTGTACATATGGTTATCAAACTTCATCAAAATTAAAATGCTCTTCATCAACGGAACTTGAAATTTGCCATATTTCGATCTAATCGGAATTTCAGACCTTAATAATCAATGCATCTAACCTGCAAAGTTGCTACTATGATCAGATGCCATTGTTAAAGACTCAAGTTCCTGTCGGGTTTACAATAGAATATCTTAGAACTGTTTAGACGACTCTCTAATCATTGTACTGTAGGAAGAGAATTCTTATCTCTTACAGTGGAAGAGAACCTTCTGTTCAAAACGACGTGTGACATTGGAGTCGTCTTTGAAATATTGTTTATGAGATGTCTATTACTGAAACTTTCAGCGTCTGAAAGTTTAATTTTCCCAATCCCACGATTTCTTCTCTAAAACACAGCATAATTTAGAGACACATTTTATACTTCTGTTTGTAAAAATTGCAGCATCATGAAAGAATCATCAGAATTGGATAAAGATTATTGCACAAACGACCTGTATTGATACAAAAAAAAACGATTAAATTTATAAAGCAAAAAAATAATATTACATGTTGAAAATCCTTATTTGGTAAAGCCACAACGAGCTGAAAAAACTGCTTCTACAAGACGTGGTGTCGAATCAAAAATATTTTGAATTTGTACCTGTGGAAGAGCATTCTAGATTTCTTCTATTTGAACCCAAAAGTTCAGCTGTATTAACTACGGGACGAGTGTTACTAGCGAGACGCCTAAAGACGAAATCTCAGACATGATAAATAGGCTATATATCTGGTGAATATGCGGGCCAAGGACGAAACTGCATCTGTTGTGCTGAAAAGAGGACTTGAACATACCTAGCAGCATATGGATAGACATTTTCCTGTTAAAATACAGCCCCAGTAATGCGTTGAAGGAATGGTATGATTGGCGTTCGTCAAGTGTGACATTGGATAACGAACTTCGGGAGGTGGAGTTCACCGTTGTAGCATCTCACGAGGATGCGACCATCACCGTTCCCCAAATTGAAGCGGGATTTATATGAAAAGACGACTTGTTGTGAATCCGCAAGCCTGTGTCTATGTTGATGAGCCCATTGTTGCCTCAGGCGTTGATGGTTTTGCGTCAGTGGAATCCTGTACAAAGGATTTCTTGAACGCAGTCCATGGTGAAGCAGCAGCGGACGAATTGTTGGAACAGACAATGATATACCTATAGCAGTGCTCCAACGTTCTGCCAACTGTCGAGAGTAAGCTGTACGGTCCACCACTAACATGCGAATAAGATATGTATCATCCCGTGCTGGCGTAATATGTAGTCGTCCACTGCCAGATTTACGACTCGTCCGGTTTCTTTAGTCCTGTGTTTCTACACTCGCATCACTATCGTGGCATTTCGCTCCATACCAGCCGATATTGCACGATAAAAAACGCCTTCACGAAGGCCAATCATTCGTCCCCGTTCAAACTTTGTAACTTGCTTATAAGATGCCCTCATTCGTCGTAGAGGCATAATGACTTATCATCAAACGTTTACTGCTGGCAGACAGCCATAGACCATTTTCAACGTCCTGTTACAACCCTGTATTTATACGGCTAAAATAGCACTTCAAAAGACCCTACTCAGACCTCTGCAGTGACCCTGGAATTCTAATCATTTGCACAGCACATCCTAATTTGCATCTACCGCAATTTTCAGCTCAATCGCTTTAATCCTTCATGATGTTGAACTTTTTACATACATTAGCTTATTACACTGCATCCCAATCAGGGATTAAAAATATAATTGAAAAATATTCAACCAGATAGAAATTCAGAAAAACAAAAATGAAGATTCTAGATCCTACCATAGTTCAAAAACATAGATTTGATGTGTCATGACCCTAAAATGTTGATGTTTCACATATACTGAATTGATGAATTTTTTTCAAAATGAATATAATCATAATTTAAGCATTTCTACATTGGCTTTAAGGTTTTTTTATTTAAAATGGAAACTGGTATATTTGTATCAATCCAATCCAATAATATATATATATATATATATATATATATATATATATATGCATAAAAATTAGCACACTTCTTGTTCCTGAAATTCTACATCCGACAGAGTTCGAAAAAGTCCATACTTATTAAAGTTAAAGACGTTATATTCAGTTAATTATTCAAAGCATTATAAAAATTGAAGCTTTAAGAATATCTCTAGGCTTAAAGACATAGGAATTTGATGTGTAATTACATTTAGTGTTTGGTGTTTCATACAGATTGAGGTAAGAAATGTTAAACAATTTATATATAATTGTATGGTTTTTATGAACAAGCAGAAATCTATGTTTGCTGCCGTTTTAAAAGAGTACTTCAAAATTACTTATTTTGTTACATCCTAACATATAACCATTTTTTAAAGTTTAAAACCACATTTTTATATTCTCTTACTAAAATGCTGACCATGAAATACAATAAACCTATAGAAGTCAATATGTTGGCTTTTGAAAATATTGTCATTGAAAGACAGAAAATGTTACTAATTAATAATTTTTGAAACAATTTTTTTCCATTTTTGCCAATGAATGAATATTTAAACATGATACATGTGTAAAGAATCTTCCTGCCCCAACCAGGAATCGAACCCTGTATCTTCGAACTGCCCAGCTAACCCTCTACCATTGAATTACTGGGCCTGAAGGTCCTCAATATCAAATTGATGTAAGTTTGAATTACTTAACTTTTGACAGATTTAATTTAAATCCTCTACATATAATATGTAACAATGTTGCATGTATATTCCACATTTTTAAAATAGCATGACTTGAAGACACTTCCTGTTGAGTATAATTGCATGTTTCCAGTATAATTCAAATTTCAAATAATGATCTAAATTAGAGTTTGCTATTTCCGAACTTTTATTGCCAGAATACTTTTAACGTGTGTAATTATAATCTGGTGTGGAACTTGAAGAATAAAGTTAATTAATTAGCTTTTAGGTGAGTAAAAACTTAACTTCTTAAAGTTTAACTATGCTAACTGCAATCAGTTTTTCATTCATTGTAACTGACCTAAATCCCTTTCGAACACCTCACAAAACGCGGAGAAAGAACGTAATGGATCATTACCCCAAAACTTAGATGCACAACAAAGAGGGCAGAATTTCTTTGTATTTTTTAGTTAATGTAACAATACATCTGTTTCTAATGAGAACGTCTCCTTTTTTAATATTTTATTACCTACAGACCCTGTATTTTGAAAAATATCTTAAATTCCAAAACAATGGCTTTGGAGGAATTTATTTCATCGCAGTTTAACGTCATTAACGCACTTTCTATCCTGACTGATTTTTTACGGTCAAAATAGGTTTAAATAAAACATACGTTAATATAATTAGGAATAAAAGAATAAAATGTTCGAATTTTAACAATGGAAATGCTTTAAAATTTAAGAAGTGACATATAAGTTTGCATTTACCATGACACGTTTATCTAGAGTATATATAGATATATGTGACGCATTACTTACAATATGCTTGCTCCTGTTATAGAGTTGTTAAAATATAGTTAATACAGATTTTATTTTACCTCTTTAGTTTTCCATTTTAATAAAACAAGTTTTATTGATTTTCTCGTGACACAGCCACACAATTTTGTGGTATACTCCTTGAGAGCCACTGATCTATACTCTAAACGCACATCCTTCTCTTATCTTAAAATGTTATGTTTTAAATTTACAAAAACTTAGTTGAATTTGGTTGAGTTGAAATGTCAAATTTTACTAGTTGAGCATGTACACTTTCATATTTTTCTATTTTCGTTTAGATGTCCAAATATGTATCTTCACTTTCAATTTTAACATCAATATCTAGAATTTCTAAATGAATTATCTCTTAATATTATTTGTATAAAATCCAGTACCGGAGATTTCGTAGACAATAAAGATAATAGAGATGGATAATAAGGATTTTGTTTTTTAATTTACTATGCGATCAGGTTATCAATGTAGAAAATTATAAATACGTTTGGATCAAAAATGAAGTTTACACAAAAGAATAGATTTAAATGAGGCACATTTTACTTATTTGTTTAATTCCAGATTACATGATCATGTTTCAAACGTCTAACGTATTACTACACGCTAATGACATCTAAAGATAGATAACTTGTAATTTAGATATACTTGTAATTTTATACATTTTATTATATCGGCCCTCCTTCAAATCCGTATCAGACGCATCGAATGCAACATTTTTAGATTTATATAACTCACATATCTTATACACGTATGTAGATTTAGTGATGAAAGTCTATTTTTGGTAGTATCTAGCAATTTAATAAATTTGCAATTAGTTCATAAAAATATAAATCCAATTAATGATGCTTCTACAATCAAGATATTGACCTATTGATGTCATTAAGATCAGCTGCTACAGCTGCCAATAAACTAGGAAGAAAGAAAATATTACATAGAAAAAGGTGAGGATGAATGACGAGTATTATTTGATTTCACCATTGAGGGGATTTGCCAGGTTTCCAATAAATTACATCAGAATGTTCTAAATCATAAAAGTTATTATATTTATATAATCATTAGTTTTTTATAAATAAATAGGATACCACATTGATGTCCAAAATTACGGTTACAAATACAAAACATGTTATGTCTCGAAAAATATTCGGTTTATTGCAATGAAATTTTGTACACAGATGCCCCATACTATGAGACAACTAATAGTAGTATAACAAAATAAACATGAGGTATATTATTTTTTGCGATATGCAAATGAGACCAAAAAAGACCATGCTTTAATACATCATATCTCTGGTCCTTCCGAGAGGTTGGTGGTAGGGGAAGGAGGGTACGGTCCCTGTGGATGCCTCCCCCACTGGGTTCCGGTCTAAATTGGGTGGCACTTCCCGACCGTCCAAACAGTTACCTTACACCTTTCTGGTAGGTCGGACGGTCTGGGTTTCAACAACAACATCATATCTCTAGAGTGGTCCGGCTGCTAAGAAGTGTGGCCACCCCGCAAAGCTTTGCAAGCCGCACAACGGGCTCTCATACTGTAAATGTGGTTGTTAATCATAGCTTGGGGAAACAAATCCCATTCTTCTGAAAGCGAGGATTTGAACAACTGGAGGGTACTGGGAGGGGAATGGCGTAGTGCAATGCCTCTTCCTAGAGCATTCCAAGCATGGTTTATAGCATTTAAGTCCTGCGAACTTACCGGCCACACCATACGGCGAATACCCTATTCCTCTAGAAAATCGTCGACAAGTTGAGTTCTATGTGACCTCGCGTTATCGTCCATAAAAATAAAGTCCTCTCCGACAGCTCCCCGGAAAATCGTCACACAAGGTTCCCTCATACTGTAAATGAGGTTGTTGACAAGCTTGGGGCAAGATCTCATCCCTATAGTAGCGGTGTGCGGTGTCCGCATCGAAGATGTACATTGGTGTTCGGACGTCCAACATGATGCCTCCCCACTCAAGGATTCCACTTCCACCAAAGTGGTCGATTTTTCTTACATTGGCGCGACGATGACGTTCCCCAGGTTCTCTCCAGATGGTGACTCGTCGGGAATCACTTTGAGTGCTGAATCTCGATTCATCACTAAAAAGATACGGACCCAGTCTTACTGTGTCCAAGAATGATGTGCCTGGTTCCACAAAACACGGGCTGCGATATGTTGAAGGGATCACGCGCTGGCCGCCAAGTGAAATAGGCCCTCTCTTATAGATATATGTATACACTTTGCCTAGAAATTGTTACTCCAGACGCATCAGTGAGGGCCTGATGTAACTCTTTAGTTGTCATCTCTCGATGGTGTCGTGTAGTTAATGCCACTTATCGATCATCTGAAGGTGCCGTGGCTCTTGGCCGAGTCTTCTGGTGATAGCATCCGTTGTTTGGAATTGGTGCCATAACATGGATACCACCATTCAAGACACTCGTTGTCATCGAGCCACTTACTTCCGTTTGAGAATGACCAGCTTCAAGCCCACTGATAGCGCTCCAACTCAATTGTCTAAACGATTACGAGAATTCATTTTAACTGAAATCAGTCTTCAGTTAACTGGAATCAGTCTCATGCAGACACACTTCTACAGACGATACACTTCTATAGACGGAAACGGTCACTTTCACGTTTTCTTACCAAATTACCCTTTTAATCATTTAACAAACAACGGATGCTCACATGACATTTACCGTTCTCTACTTTATATATGCCACCAATTTTTTAAGCATTAGTTGTAGCTGTTTTGAATTATTACAAAAATGTATTTGTAACATTAATTTCGGACATCAGTGTAATGATTCATCAAGATATCTTGTTTCATCAAGATATCAGTTTTGGCAGCGCGGGGAATCGAACCCGGTCCTAACAAGTGCAATTCCTGCGCGCGGACCCACATGTTTAACATGATCGTACTCCGCATGAACACGGCGGCAGTTGTGACAGCGTGCAAATCCAGCGCGCAAACCACTGGGCTACTGCACCCGAAATGTGCCAACAGCACGCGATGTTCCCAGGTGGTCGCCCACCCAGGTACTAACCGCGCCCGATACTGCTTGACTTCGGCGATCTAACGAGAACCGGCGTTTTTAGCACGGTAGGGCCGTTGGCTCCGGTATATTATGTGGAAATCTTCACAATAGTAACTAAATTTCACAATAGTAATTAAATTTTATATTTTAGAATCATCTGCTCGAGAAGTGTATATCCATGTATAAAGTGGCTAAAATTACTATATTAATTTGCTTGAAGTCCTTTGTATTTTAAATTTGAATTACCTCCATGAAATTAGCAAGTAATCTACAATTAACACGTAATCTACAAATCAAAACCTATCACTTAATTTACAGCTATAATACTAACGCAATATAAACTTACGATATTTCTTGAAAGGAGTATCAAACCTAGTTGCTTCGCTAGCTTCAGAAAATATCCTACTAGTACGTAAATTAATGAAGGTATGTGTTTTGTGAATTCTATGCCACTGCAATAAAGCTTCTAAGTATTTTTAATCAGACCAAGTCCTTAGAAAAATCAATGCTTGTTATAATGTTCCCCAAAATCCAAATTTACATGCCTTGCGATCCAAATTGTCCCAATTGTACAACTGAAATTATTGTCAAATTTATATTTAGATATCTATAATTTTAATTATATGAATGCTGCAAAAACTCAGTCTTCGACCATCTTTGCAATATCATTGTCAGCGACAAATACTGATAAATTGAAATCGTCTGGACCAATAATATCTTAGCCCATACAATAAAATATTTTCCTGTATTATAGATTTATAAATAAAATTCAGTTAACTAGGTTAAAATTTAGTTATGTGCTTATTGAATCCTACGCATTCACTGTATGATTTTTTTATCGGTCGGGGAGATATGAGGTTACTTAAGATTATATTACCATATTGACCAACGATTTTTGTTAAATAAATATGTTGCAAGAATGTTATGCACATAAAATGCTTTTAGGATAGTATAAGGTATTATAAAATGAGACAGGTTATATTATAATCTTTCAAAGTAATGCTTTTGCGATTTCAAAATAGGCAGTAAAATTATTTTAAAATATAATAACATAATATCTGCATCATGCAAGTAAAATATCCCTTGAAAGTAAAATAGTTAAGGACGATAAAAGTTCCACATAGATCCCACTTCGTTCTATTTCATGCGTAAGGGCTTTGTGCCATTTATAAAAAGCTTTCGAAATTCTGAGTGAACGTAATGTAACAGAATCGAAATATAACATTCATTTCAACAGATTTGTCTGAAAAATATTTACATCTTTTAAAATATCGTCTACCTATTTGAACATATTTTGAAATTCGTATTCAGTAAACATTTTATGATTCTGAGCCTTATAAATATGGATTCGTATTTAATTCACCAACGTATTATAACTTATGTATTTTGCTTTCCCTCAGCTTTATCAACTATGTGAATAAAAAGCTTCTTTCGAATGATTTAAAGCGTAGCAGATAAGAGGATTTAACAAATGCAAGATATATTATAAGATTTTTATTCATACATACATCCATATGTGATATTCATATAATAAACTACATTTATATTTCTATTTGTATTTCTTTAATGTCCTAAATCCGAAAATTACCTAGTTCAAATAAAATAACTCCACTCTCAAAATGTTATTTGGAGTTAAAAGATGCCATGCTAATCAATATAATTCTCTCTCACATGAATAAAATATTTCCTTCAGTCTATGTATCACCATTGTAGCCCTATGTAGCCCCATTTTACCCAAAATAGCATTGGTTAAAGAGAAAATAAATGTTTTTCAATAATCTATATCAATATGTGACAAATGTGTACTTTATCAAGAAATTAACTGTTTTCAAAAACGACGTTGTGCAATTCTATATCTATATAAATAAAAATGAAAATCTGTCTGTCTGTCTGTCTGTCTGTCTGTCTGTTTGTCACACCATCACGAGAGAACGGCTGAACCGAATTTGATGAAATTTTGTGGGTAGCCCAGAAATAGCCCCACTTAAAATTATATCCGTGTTTTGAGTTTCTACGTTCAGTGGTTCTCGAGATATTAGTAAAAAACGAAATTTTCGTTTGTCTCACCATCACGGAAAAACGGCTGAACCGAATTTAATGAAATTTGGTGAATAGCCTTGAAATATCCCCCCATAAATTTTGTCCAAGTTTCGAGTTTCTAAGACCTGGGGTTGTCGAGATATTAATGAAAAACGGAACTTTTTCCTAGGAGTTCTACTCCCTAACTCCGTGGTTTATCCAAACGAAAAGCTTGAAAATCGTTTGAAAGTGAATTAAAATTTAATCTCTGAGTTTGATGGGAGATTTTTTGCGTTAATTAGTCACTTTCTGAAAACATGAATTGTTTGAAACATGATTTAAAGGGGAAATCTATCTCCATGGTTCATGGTTTATTTAAAACAAGCTTTTACGGAACAATGAGAAGTATAGAGAAATCAAAATCGTTATTTAATTTCGCAGTTTATGTTATAAGACATGACATATTTAACATGTTATAAGATTCTATCTTATATTATGTTACTCAGAAACGCAATTAAATTAAATCTGTCTGTTAATTTTAATAATTATTTTTTCGATTTGAATAATAAATAAATGGATATAAAAATATATTTTAGAAAAGAACGATTTGGTTTTTCTTATAGCATTTTTGACTGGATAATATCAATTACGGTCTTCAGGTTTAAAAATTATTATTATTTATATTTTCGGGGATTATTGATTCAAGGATTATTGATATTTTCAAGTTATTATGCAATTATTTTATTATAACAAAAATTGTTTAAACTCATACATTGTATGTTGTACGAATCTTCTACAAATACACGTGTATATCTTTTAATCTACGAGAATATAAGTAGTACAGGTATTTTGACATATGTTTTGATATATATTGGCATATATTGGAATCAATTACGACCTTCTGGTATAAAGAGTACGGATATTATTGATGTTTTCAATTTATTACGTCATCTCTTTTATTTTGGCAAATATTTTTGAGACGCATATTGTAATACGGGTAATCTTCTACTAACACATTGGCATATTTTCTGATCTGCGACAATATAATTAGTACGGGGTTGTATATATTCATTCAATTCCTATTTTTTCTTCTGTAAATTTGCTTACAAAAGGGGCCAGGATGTTTTATTCTTCAGATCTGATCGTGAAGATAATTTTGCATAGTGAGAACATATATTCTTAAACTTCTCTTTAGGAGCAATAAATTTAATATTTTAACAGAATTTGCACATGATTGCGAACTTTAAGTTTCTTTAAATTATACACTCCGTACGAATAACGGGTGTGCTGTTAGTGGTTAATAAATTTTAACATTTTAGGAGGATATATCATGTTGCTCGGCATCGCAATTAAATTAAATGTGTTTGTTAATGTTTTTATTATTTTTTTTCGATTTAAATAATAAATAAATGGATAAATGGATATAAAAGTATATCTTATGAATGGACGGTTTGATTTTTCTTTTAATTATATTAATTGCTGACTGCGATCAATTTCATTTATTTTGGCAAAGAGTTTTCAAGCTTATATCGTATTTAGCTACTAAACTCATATATTGTGTTTAGCCAATAAATTCATATAGCCGATTGTTGAAACAGAAAAAGAGTAGAGCGGGTATATCTTCTAATACAATTGTAGTGTTTTCATTTAGTATATTGAAACGGGATAAGAATGTTTCATTTAGATCTGCAAATTCAAAGCTACGAATTTGGAGGGATATCGCTAATTTGACAACTTTTCTTAAACTTTGCCAAATTGGCGGAAATGTCGCCAAATTGATATAAACGACACACAAACAGCTGCCATAAACCTTCGGGTTGGTCGTGTGGCTTGGGTCTTCTACATATCAATGAAATTTTTTTTTGTTTTGTTAGAAGAGAGTACTGAAATGATGTTTGGTTAGCATTTATCTGTCAGACCAACCATCCTACTTAGTAATACATTTAGCGAATTTTTAAAATGTCACCAAATTGATAAAAATGTTTTCAAATCTATAAAAATATCTTGAAATTGATAAAATTGCGCTACATAAATGATATTAATTGTTTTTTGCTAGGGGATAGTATTGTGATGATATTTCGTCAATTTGTCGCAAAGTGGAACTGTCAGTTCTACAGTCCCACTTGGCGATAAATATGGCGATTTTTTAAAATGTCGCTAATTTGACGAAACTGTCGCCAAATGTTCCATAGAAATATAACTATTTAGACGATATTTTTTCTACCAATTTATTTGAAGCAAATGATATCATGTCGCTTAGCAACGGATTTAAATCCAATGTGTTTATGCGGCAGACGATTTTTATTAAATCATTTCCGATTGGAATAATGAAGATATGTATATAAAATAAATTTCATTGCCATTTCATTTTGGACTGGATAATATCAATTATACTCTTCAGGTTTAAACATTATTATTATTGATATTTTCCGGAATTATTGATTCAGGGTTTATTGATATTTTTAAGTTATTACGCCATTGTTTTATTGCGGCAAAAATTGCTGACACACGCATATTGTACGTTGTACGAGTAATCTTCTAGGAATGCACGGGTATATCTTCTAACCTACGAGAATATACGTAGTACAGGTATATTGGCATATATTTTGACATATATTGGCATATATATTGGAATCAAGTACAGTCTTCTGGTATGAAGATTAAGGGGATTAATTATATATTCAATTTATTACGTCGTCTGTTGTATTTTACCAAAAAACATTTGAGACTCATATTGCAAAACGGGTAATCTTCTACTAATAATCGGACATTATAAGTAGTACGTGTATATCTTCCCATATAATTTTAGCACTTTAATTTTGACATATATTGGAATAAATGACTGTCTTCAGATTTAAAGATTACGGGTTTATTGGTATTTTCAATTTATACATGTAATCTACTAATACAGATTATATTTTCTAATATTCGCGTATATAATTAGTACGGGTCCCATACAATTTTAACGCTTTTATTTTGCATATATTGATTCAATTCCATATTTTTTTTTATATTTGCTTACATAAGGGGTCCAAGATGTTTTATTCTTCAGATATGTCCATGAAGATAATTTTATATAGCGAGAACAGAGATTCTTAAACTTCTTTTTAGGAGCATTATATTAAATATTTTAACAGAATATTTTGATTAAACATGTCATTTAGTATACTATAAGAATTTGGGCATGATTATGAATTTCAAGTTTCTTTATATTATATACTCCGTACGAAGAACGGGTATGCTGCTAGTCTATCTATATAAATAAAAATGAAAATCTGTCTGTCTGTCTGTCTGTCTGTCTGTCTGTCTGTTTGTCACACCATCACGGGAGAACGGCTGAACCGAATTTGATGAAATTTTGTGGGTAGCCCAGAAATAGCCCCACTTAAAATTATATCTGTGTTTTGAGTTTCTACGACCAGTGGTTCTCGAGATATTAGTAAAAAACGAAATTTTCGTTTGTCCCATCATCACGGAAAAACGGCTGAACCGAATTTAATGAAATTTGGTGAATAGCCTTGAAATATCCCCCCATAAATTTTGTCCAAGTTTCGAGTTTCTAAGACCTGGGGTTGTCGAGATATTAATGAAAAACGGAACTTTTTCCTAGGAGTTCTACTCCCTAACTCCGTGGTTTATCCAAACGAAAAGCTTGAAAATCGTTTGAAAGTGAATTAAAATTTAATCTCTGAGTTTGATGGGAGATTTTTTGCGTTAATTAGTCACTTTCTGAAAACATGAATTGTTTGAAACATGATTTAAAGGGGAAATCTATCTGCATGGTTCATGGTTTATTTAAAACAAGCTTTTACGGAACAATGAGAAGTATAGAGAAATCAAAATCGTTATTTAATTTCGCAGTTTATGTTATAAGACATGACATATTTAACATGTTATAAGATTCTGTCTTATATCATGTTACTCAGAAACGCAATTAAATTAAATCTGTCTGTTAATTTTAATAATTATTTTTTCGATTTGAATAATAAATAAATGGATATAAAAATATATTTTAGAAAAGAACGATTTGATTTTTCTTATAGCATTTTTGACTGGATAATATCAATTACGGTCTTCAGGTTTAAAAATTATTATTATTTATATATTCGGGGATTATTGATTCAAGGATTATTGATATTTTCAAGTTATTATGCAATTATTTTATTATGAAAAAATTGTTTAAACTCATATATTTTATGTTGTACGAATCTTCTACAAATACACGTGTATATCTTTTAATCTACGAGAATATAAGTAGTACAGGTATATTGACATATGTTTTGATATATATTGGCATATATTGGAATCAATTACGACCTTCTGGTATAAAGAGTGTGGATATTATTGATGTTTTCAATTTATTACGTCATCTCTTTTATTTTGGCAAATATTTTTGAGACGCATATTGTAATACGGGTAATCTTCTACTAACACATTGGCATATTTTCTGATCTGCGACAATATAATTAGTACGGGGTTGCATATATTCATTCAATTCCTATTTTTTCTTCTGTAAATTTGCTTACAAAAGGGGGCAGGATGTTTTATTCTTCAGATCTGATCGTGAAGATAATTTTGCATAGTGAGAACATATATTCTTAAACTTCTCTTTAGGAGCAATAAATTTAATATTTTAACTGAATTTGCACATGATTGCGAACTTTAAGTTTCTTTAAATTATACACTCCGTACGAATAACGGGTGTGCTGTTAGTGGTTAATAAATTTTAACATTTTAGGAGGATATATCATGTTGCTCGGCATTGCAATTAAATTAAATGTGTTTGTTAATGTTTTTATTATTTTTTTTCGATTTAAATAATAAATAAATGGATAAATGGATATAAAAGTATATCTTATGAATGGACGGTTTGATTTTTCTTTTAATTATATTAATTGCTGACTGCGTACATTAATTTCATTTATTTTGGCAAAGAGTTTTCAAGCTTATATCGCATTCAGCTACTAAACTCATATATTGTGTTTAGCCAATAAATTCATATAGCCGATTGTTGAAACAGAAAAAGAGTAGAGCGGGTATATCTTCTAATACAATTGTAGTGTTTTCATTTAGTATATTGAAACGGGATAAGAATGTTTCATTCAGATTTGCAAATTCAAAGCTACGAATTTGGAGGGATATCGCTAATTTGACAACTTTTCTTAAACTTTGCCAAATTGACGGAAATGTCGCCAAATTGATATAAACGACACACAAACAGCTGCCATAAACCTTCGGGTTGGTCGTGTGGCTTGGGTCTTCTACATATCAATGAAATTTTTTTTGTTTTGTTAGAAGAGAGTACTGAAATGATGTTTGGTTAGCATTTATCTGTCAGACCAACCATCCTACTTAGTAATACATTTAGCGAATGTTTAAAATGTCACCAAATTGATAAAAATGTTTTCAAATCTATAAAAATATCTTGAAATTGATAAAATTGCGCTACATAAATGATATTAATTGTTTTTTGTTAGGGGATAGTATTGTGATTATATTTCGTCAATTTGTCGCAAAGTGGAACTGTCAGTTCTACAGTCCCACTTGGCGATAAATTTGGCGATTTTTTAAAATGTCGCTAATTTGACGAAACTGTCGCCAAATGTTCCATAGAAATAGAACTATTTAGACGATATTTTTTCTACCAATTTATTTGAAGCAAATGATATCATGTCGCTTAGCAACGGATTTAAATCCAATGTGTTTATGCGGCAGACGGTTTTTATTAAATCCTTTCCGATTTGAATAATGAAGATATGTATATAAAATAAATTTCATTGCCATTTCATTTTGGACTGGATAATATCAATTATACTCTTCAGGTTTAAACATTATTATTATTGATATTTTCCGGAATTATTGATTCAGGGATTATTGATATTTTTAAGTTATTACGCCATTGTTTTATTGCGGCAAAAATTGCTGACACACGCATATTGTACGTTGTACGAGTAATCTTCTAGGAATGCACGGGTATATCTTCTAACCTACGAGAATATAAGTAGTACAGGTATATTGGCATATATATTGGAATCAAGTACAGTCTTCTGGTATGAAGTTTAAGGGGATTAATTATATATTCAATTTATTACGTCGTCTGTTGTATTTTACCAAAAAACGTTTGTGACTCATATTGCAAAACGGGTAATCGTCTACTAATAATCGGACATTATAAGTAGTACGTGTATATCTTCCCATATAATTTTAGCACTTTATTTTGACATATATTGGAATAAATGACTGTCTTCAGATTTAAAGATTACGGGTTTATTGGTATTTTCAATTTATACATGTAATCTACTAATACAGGTTATATTTTCTAATATTCGCGTATATAATTAGTACGGGTCCCATACAATTTTAACGCTTTTATTTTGCATATATTGATTCAATTCCATATTTTTTTTTATATTTGCTTACATAAGGGGTCCGAGATGTTTTATTCTTCAGATATGTCCATGAAGATAATTTTATATAGCGAGAACAGAGATTCTTAAACTTCTTTTTAGGAGCATTATATTAAATATTTTAACAGAATATTTTGATTAAACATGTCATTTAGTATACTATAAGAATTTGGGCATGATTATGAATTTGAAGTTTCTTTATATTATATACTCCGTACGAAGAACGGGTATGCTGCTAGTGCTAAATATTATTATGAGAAATATCTTCACATTGTATGGTTTGCTCTCGAGGATAAACATTTTCAGGCAACCATTGTTATTATCTAAAGATAGTTTGACATGGGCGTCAAATTTGGTTACACATTTGGCGAAATATCACCGACTGAATTGATTTGACGTTTGTTTAGTTAGAAAAACGCCTCGAATTTCGTAGAGTTGTTAAGAATTGTAAGTGTTACGTAGTTTTTTTAATAGTACTTTTCATCGAGGGCATGTAAGGTGATCACCGATCAGCAGGAACAGGCTTGAAATCAGACTTATAGTCGAATTCAGGTATAACTGAATCTGACAAGAATGGAATTCTACTGAATCTGTCACTAAACGTTATCATCGAGTTGGAGTGATAACCTCGATTGTGAATACGTTTGAATATAATCTTCAGTTTTGTGAACCAATTGATCATTTGATTGTCTTTAATTGTACTCCGCAGTTGCTTTGTGATTTTGTTTTAAATAGCTAGGGAGTTAATATTTGTATTTAAGGTGGGCCGAAAAACATTTTCGGAACTAATATTCTAATAACGAGGAAAGGAACTGGAATCCAATAAAATGGAGTAATTTATTTTATTAGATTGGGTAATATCCACTGATCCTGCATCACACTTGAATTTTTGGAAATTTGTGTAAAATTTGGCATATTTCACCAGATAGAGTATTTTTATAGAGTATCAATATTTTTTTAATCGCTATTCTAATAGGGTGCAAGCGTGCAAGAGTGCTCAATATTATGAATAAAAATACTGTAAAATATTTTTTCGGTTGGATATAATCTTCTGTTACGGCATCGATTTTGAATTTTTGTAATTTTTGCAAAAATGTGCATTTTAACTTTCCCTGCATTACATGGTAATGTATAAGGAAAGTATTGGAATCATGCCGAAAATCGCAACTCGAGTTTTCGACGGATCTACACGTTTCGAGACCTCTAGAATACGAAAAAACCATTTTTAGCGTGACGTATGTGTGTGTGTCTGTGCAGATTTTGTATCCACTCTAACTAAAAAAGTAATTGACCGAATTTCGTAAAATTTGGTAGGTAAATCACTTGTGGGCGAATCTGGTGCTGATTAGTTTTGGGTACGATTTGGGATAAAATAACCCGCCTTTTTTTGCGAAATGGCCCGCAAAAGCTTATATCCACTCTAACTAAAAAACTAATGGACTGAATTTCACAAAGTTCAGTAGATGAGTCACGTGTGGGTTACCCTGGTGCTGATTAGATTTTGGTACGATTCGGAAAAAAATAACCTGCCTTTTCTTGCAAAATGGCCTGCAAAAATCTTCAAAATCTAAACTAAAGAACGAAGTATACTCAAATATATCCATTACATGCTCGTTCAATACGTAATTTTTAACGATGAAAAGAATAAAACCAACCCCATTACACTAGGACTAGCCGTTCTCGAGATATTTTAGTTTTTCGTATTTTCTCTATTCCACCTTTGAAAATAAGTCCGGTTACCGAATGAGAACGAAAATTGAATTAAAAGTGAAATAAATTTATTTAAATAAAGAGAACGTGAATATAAGTCTGCAGGGAAAGTCATGTGCTGCCCACATCAGATTTTTTCTAATGCTATAGAACTAATTTAAACATGTGAAAAATATGTTACAAACATTATTTTTTGTTGTACAAAAGAAGATGTTCAAAAATGCTGAAAACATTGCTAACAGTTTCTATGAATATGAGATGAACATTCATAACACTACTTACGCTTAATTACACTTACCGATGACCAGTAAGAAAACGCTTGAAATCATACTTATAGTCGAATTCAGCGATAACTGAGCATGACAAGAATATTATTCTAATGAATCCGTTTCAGTTTTGAGCCCCATACAATCCATACAATACAATATCATGCTTCTGTCATTAACTCCACACATAGTTCAACTGTTTTTGTGTGACTCACAATGGAGCAGAATACGTCAGTGGATATATCAGATTGAATTGGAGAAGAAGTAATAGTAATGGATGACCAATCAATCATGCTCTGTAGTCACCAGCTTGAAAGGGCAGATTTGACGATCAAAATACAGGTACTGCCTTTACATAGGAGGTGATCCTCTTGACTTAAGTTTCATGCCGCTTTGCAGTTCTCCTATGTGCGGTATTTGATATTTCAGTAAACTCAATAGGGGTTCTACGGATGTGGTGTTGTTGTTATTGAGACCCAGACCGTCCGACCTACCAGAAAGGTGAAAGGTTCTACGGATGTATGAAGCATTTCGAGAAATTACCTCGTCAACGACGTTTTTCGGGTCTTAACGTAAGTACCTGGATCTAGTACCATCTTTCCGCGAGAATTTAAATTTTATACATATTAGTTCAGAGTGTAAACCTAACAAACTGAATAATGTGTTTCAGTTCCAAGGAAGGAGCTGGAGAACTAGCATATAGCTGTAATACTTATTCTGGCCGCTGGAGTTAGCCAGGGAAAATGTGAAAGTAGCCCATGAACGCACTTCGTCAAATCGTCGGAACAGTTATTCAATCGGACAGCTTGAGATATCCCGTTTAAGTGTTTTTGGGTCTTTGTTGAAGTCACGTGCCATAATTGTTAGGAAATCGCCGGCAATGATTTTGTCGTATCGACATTTTATAGAGCGGCTAAAAGAGAACGGTTTTCGAGATATTTTTACAAATTAATTCCTTGTTTCCATAGAGAAACATGGGATTTTCAAGTTCTGTTTGCCGAGCTCTCTGTTTCTTATTTTGGTTCATTTTCCCGGCGCTGTCCGTGTCTGGTTCTAATGTACGAATGCGGCGATGAAGCGAAACGTCATTTATGCGAATATTTGATGACCAATCAGATAAGATTGCTTGGACTGATATTAGCGGTTGTAACTGTAGGTGTGGGGGTTTCTTCTCAATTTATTTGTACGGAGAGGAAGTACTGGTGGTTCTGGCGCAAAAATGAACAGACAAAGGATTAGGCATAAAGCCAAGAAAGCCTGGTTTTTAGTTTGAATTCACGGATATCTGGGTATCGTGAATTACATCCAGTTGTTGTTGTTGTTACCCAGACCGTCCGACCTACCAGAAAGGTGTAAGGTAACTAGGTGTAAGGTAAGAAAGAATTACATCCAGTTGGAATAATTTCTTTTGATCTTCACGAATTTATGTTATGAAATAATAATTTTCTTCTGAGTAATTTTTAGGCTGGTTGCAGCTTCTGCCAGAAATTAAGGACGATTGGATGTCGGGAAGAAAAACCCTGGTATATTTAGTCTAAAATACTCTCCGCATGCCAGCTTTCATAAGAGGCCTACGGAATTTCGAATTATACTACATCTCGATGATGAATTCCCTAGCTACTAATTGTAAGTTATTTCATATATTAATTACGCCGATCAACTCTTGTGATCGTGAAGTATAAGTAACCCATCAGCTTCAATAACGTGAACATTAAGAATAAGAACTAAAATACTTAAAAATTAATATTGAAGTGATTAAGGATTATGAGCTATATGGATTATTTAATATTAATGATTGTATCATATTACTGCATGTATTTGTAGAATTGAATTATATAATATTCTAAGGTTAATATAAATTGTATCTTAAAAGTAAATTAATGGCATATGGAATTGATGGAATATACCTTACATTCGAACATATTGAATTGATTTGTTATTAATTTGTGAAATGGATATTTAAAATATATGTTCAGAAAGTATTTGTATTGGAATGAGAAAATTCAATTAAGTCTGTCCATATTATTATTTATACTATTATCAACCAAAATAAATATTATTTCTAAGTAATGAAGGTGTTATATTGTCCGCAATGTTCGTGTGCATTCAATATTTACCCTATAGCTTCCATGGCTGGCCATCCTGTGTCTCACAGGACAGGGGTGAATTTATCTGGGTTAGTAAGTTACACAATGCTGAGATAAGTGACGGTTTGGTATATATTACTCGGTAAAAGAGTTATAATTACATATTGCTAAACTATTTTGTAAGTGTCCCTAAAAAATCCACGTTAAAATTTCAAAATCTATCGCAGACAAGATTTCACATGTAATAAGGAGCGTCTCTCCAATGGTACCAGAACATGCTTTTGGACAAGAGGTTAGCACATCCAATGCTTCAAAAATATTGCCCAAGGAGTAGTGCACTACAGGCATACCATGCACTGCAAAGGATATTCCAAGTTTCAATTTCAAACTTAAGTTTCAGGAATAGGACAATCCAGCGGTTACGGTATGGCGAATGCACTGGGACGATCCAAGTTCGATTCCTTGCTGTGCACAAACAGTCCTCGTGTTCACGCAGAGTACGGGCACGTTAAATAGGTGGGTCCGTAAGTCCTCCCGAAAGGTTGGTTGTAGAGGAAGGAGGGTACGGCCCCTGTGGATGCGGTTCCGACTGGGTTCCGGTTTAAATTGTGGGGGGGGGGACTTCCTGGATGTCCAAACAGACGCCTTACACCTTAATTTAGGTCGGACAATCTGGGTCGAAGAAGAAGAATATCAACTTTGTAGTAACACTACCTTTCTAGCCAGTGTTAGTGGGTGTGCCGTAACAGTCAATTACAAGGACTTGAGAATATACCTTCGAAATATTCATCAATAAATAGGTTTGGTAATCTGTAAAACGGTGCTAGATGATGAATTCAAATAGATAAAATAATGTGAGCCTAGTTAATAATGGGTAAGTGTTCTTCCTATACTCTAACGCATTCTGGTTCGCGTGTAAATGAAAATGCATCCCTTCCAGGCAGGTCGATGCTGTATGGCCACGAGCCCCCCCCCCCTCCCACACACACACAGACACACATATGATTCAACTTCTTCTTTTGTACAACAATAAACAGTGCAACAATAACATATTTTTTGCATATTTGAGCTTTTGCTAGAAGACGGGGGGAAAATAGCACTTTTCACAAGATGTACGAAAATCCAAGTGAGATACGGGGTCAGAAGATTTTATCCAATTAAAAAAAAATATTTTACAGCATTTTTACTCATCACACTGACCACCTTGTCTGCGCTATATTAGCCATATTGAAAAATAATGCTGTTAACTATATTAGGTGAAATGTGACAACTTTTGCCCAAATTTCGAAAATTAAAATGCGATGAAGAAAATATTATCCTATTCAGAAAATAGGTAACAATATTTTTATTGATTCCCTTCAACACTATTAGAATGTCATTTTCAAAAAATGTATTTTCACCAACCTACTGTATATTCTTTCTGCTTACTCACACTGATGCTATTATTGACGCGTTAGTTATCCAGAAATTCTGAATCACCTTTGTGTGTGTGTTTTGCATATACGTATACCCTCGATTCCAGAGGATGCATGGTAACAATATATACTCTCGATTCCAGAGGATGCTTGGTAACAATATATACTCTCGATTCCAGAGGATGCCTGGTAACAATATATACTCTCGATTCCAGAGGATGCCTAGTAACAATATATACTCTCGATTCCAGATGATGCCTTGTAACAATATATACTGTCGATTCTAGAGAATGCCTTCAAACAGTATGTATTAATACACCAAATAAAGTAATTGATATACATGATTAAATAAAATACGTCATACACATCTACATATCTAAAATGTCCATTCCCAGTTTTAATATTAACATTTCTTAAAGAACGTTTTCACGTGGTTATAACACGTACACTATAACTTGTGTGTGTAAATTATTACTAAATTATTTAACAAATTGGATAAACGCTTCTTTTACTATAGATATGGCAATTTTCGACATAATTACAAACTATTTGATAAATTGGAAAAGAAAGTTATTATTGATGATTTTTAAACGTTTGGTTTAAAAAACGTTTTCAATAATATTAATGCAATACACTTCCGATAATCCGGTGCGTTTTGCATTTCAACTGTGCAAGAGAACCAAATTCGGTTTATTTAAAATATTTTGATACTTCATATTTTTAAATACTCTTAAAGTTTTATTCAAAAAATATAGAAAACAAAAAAAAAATACTTTTTAAGACTTTAAAGGAAATCACATACTTTATTTTTTTTTAATATTTTCAATACTGTCAAATTACTAAATGACTATTAAACAAATATAAATGGAAATTAATGTTTAATACTTATCATAATAAGCACTCCTCTAGATATCAGACATTATACTTTAACACACTTATAATGATACCTTTGAAATAATGAAACGGAATAATCAAGCAATAAAAATTTTCATGATTATTCGGTGACAGCAATAGGCCCATTCTGCTTTTTAAGAATTCCGTAATAAAAAATCTGATGTGGGCAACACATGACTTTCCTTATATAATGTAATGAATTTACTGCTTTTACAGTAAAAAAATAGGTTTTTCTTATAGTAGATACTAATATTCTTTCCAAGATATTGAATTTTCGACAATTAGTCGTCATTTTCATTGATTTAGCATCATTTTTATCCATTTGGCGAGATTTTCATTAATTTGGCAACAATTCAAAAAAGTCGCCAAGTTGGCGACAATCCGCCAAATTCGTCACCAAAATCTCGCCAAGCGTTATGCACTAAGAAAAAAGTTATTTTTACAGCAGATAAATGACTATTGGCGTTCAAATACAAGAGTATTATTCAAAGTATATTTTTTCATGAATGGAACGAGCGAGATCCACGAGAATGATGTCACTCAATTTATCGCATGGTATTACATATGAAAAGTGAACATGTTTCTCAATAGGAATTTTTTTTTTATGTGACTTTTTCATAATTTTTTTGAAAAATGCACAATATCTCGAGAATGGTTCATGTTAGCGTTCTAAAATTTATGCCAATCGTTTTCTAATGAAAAATTACATAAGAAATGTCTATTTGCGTAACTTTATTAGCGGTTTTGATTTTTTGACGATTTTTTCAAAATTCCATTCGAAAATTTTGGGGGTTTCTGAACATTCGATTACATATAAAAAAACAATAGGCTTCCAGTGTTTACGGATTGTGATTTTTGTACCAAATTTGGTTCGAATCGGTCCATTCGTTCGTCAGTTATCGTCTCCACAGACTCACTGACACACACACACACACACACACATACTTTCACACACACACACACACACACACACACACACACACATACGCACACACAGACATCACCTCAAAAATGTTTGATTCGTGATCAGGGATGCTTGAAACGTGCTCTCCCGTCGAAAACTCGAATTCGAATTTTCGACCCCGTCACAATACTTTCCTTATACATTATGTATATAAGGAAAGTAAAAACACGTACATGTGTATTTTTTCCCTACAATATCCCTACAATATCGATCAATATCCCTACAATATTTTCCAATAAATTTATTTGTATGCGAGAATAAGGACCTATTGCATAAGCGCATTTGTATGTTCAATGAGAATAAATGCAACATTTAATAAACTATAACATAAACACCAGAAAAATGTATAAAATAAATCGTATTTTAAACTCAAAACTTTGTTACGTGGAGCTGTAGTTTATCTGAAAGATATTTGTTTTATTATATAATAAATATATTAAAATTGACAAAATAATAGAGTAAAATAACCATAAAAATATATCACCAAGAGTGATACATTGGGTTTATTTTACTCCTATTCGATGAAATTGATTCGATCACTGTAATGCTCTTTGAAAGACAAGATTGATCACTCACAGTTACGTGAAGAGGAATCCAATAGAAGAAAGGGATTTATTTGAGGTCTTCTAATTTAAAAAAAAATATTTTCCCTTTACTGAAAATAAGCATCCCTGAAAATATCTTGGCAGTTTATTGTTTCGTTAGCAAGAAATCGTTTTATCAATGATTGCAATATTTTGTAATATTTATGTGTCTACTTTAATATGAACATTTTATGGACAGAAAAAAAAAATAATATGATGCGATATGAAAGAAGAAAATGCTTTGCGGTATATTTTAATGTATTGTAGTTTGAAACTTGAATTTTCACAGGTTCGAACAATTTTGTAATAAACAGGGGGGCCTTCAAAAAGATTACACGTTTATATCTGGAAATATTAGTCGCAGACCCATGACACTGATTTAAGAAATGTTTTAAATAAGATCGACATTAAGAGTAAGGCAGTTATGGTCACACGTTTTGGCAAAAATAAAAAAAAATTACTGGAGTGTGGATCAATGCGACATTATCATAACAGAATCCTTTTTTACTAGTTCCCCCTACAAATTTTATACGAATTTTCTTGAAAAATCGGTCTTATGTGTTCAAATGATTACAATCATATCGTGTTACCCTTCACTTTAAATGGCTTGAAAAATATTTCGATTGATACCCCACTTAAAAATGTACCCCCTGGGGGATAATGTTGTCAGGAGCAAAAAAAAAAATTATCGTGGTTATTTTTCACAATGATGGAGACAATTAAGTCTTGTGATCACTGAGCTGAAAATAAACATTTTTATGATTGATTATTTTAAATTTTGTTCTATGCTGCCATGTTATAAAAGCTCTATCTAGTTCTAGATTTCTTTCATAACGAAAGCCGGATATAAAGTTTCGTAAAAATACAAATTGACCACACACATTCAAACAAATAGACGGAGAACTCTGCGAAAATAATAAAAACGAGTTCAGAATGTCTTAAAACATATATTGGTATCAATACCTCGAATTCGAAAATTTTTGTTGAAACAATACTTTCTCTACACTATATCATAGTATGAGAAAATTAAAAGTGCACAATTTAACATGTCCTATGTGCCTTCGATAAAGGAAGTTCCAATTAGTGAACTGCTCCTAATTTATTTAAAGATCTTCAGGAAAAAATCATTTATATAAAACCGGTCTTAAAAATATCAAATTTAATCGGATTAAAACTTCTTTGACCAGATCAAAAGAAGTGCCGAAAGTATAGATTTGAGGGGTCGTAGAAAAATGGAATTTCATTAGATAAAATTGATTCATAAAAACCTATGTTCTAACTTATCTTTAAGAAATGTTTTATACAGTCCCAAATTTCCTCTCAAAATGTTTCATTACGACACATGGTGATTCATGATAACTCGGTAAATTTTGATCGTATAACAATGACATTTTGTTGACTAATTGAGCTGCTCAAAATATTTTTTATAATTAAAATTTTTTTCTAAGTGGTCCCGTATAAAAACGATAGTTTGTATTTTTACTTTCTCATATTATAGAAGAAATTCGTGAAAACTATAATTTATCATATAGAAAAAATATAGTTTTCACGAAAATTTTTGATTTCCAGAATTTGATGCCAATACATGTTTTAGGATCTTCTGAACACGTTTTCACTATTTTCAGCGTGGTTTCGTTCTGCTTGTACGTCATATTTCAGTCTATGTGTCTATCTGTGATCGATTTTTTGTGTATACGATAGCTACCAAACATATTATTGAATTCTACAAAAACTATATATTTGGCATTGCCCACAAAAAATCTAAAATTTTTAATTAGAAATTAAAAATTTTCTTAATATGGCATTATGCATAAAAGGGGCTATTTAAGGATCAATGAATTTAAAACGTTATAATGTCAGTTATTGTGGTGATAAATAGCCTTTTTAGATGTAACATGCTATAATTGTGAACATTTGGACCAATGATATACGTTTAAAAAATGTAAAATATGCAGAAAAAAATATAACAACAAGCTGCTTAATGGATTCTGGTATGAGAAAGTTGACTGGAGATTTGCGTAGTCTACCTTAAAGATTTGTGTAGTTTACTTTAATTAATACGTTTGTTAAATATGGAACGTCGGTCTACGACCAATCATTCAAGAGTTATTAGACGAACAACTTTTTTCAAAAAATATGTATATCTAAGAAATTATTTATAGATATGTCTTCTGAAACAAGATATACGTTATACATTTGTAAAATAAATCACATTTTACATTTATTCTTCTACTTTTGGAGCTGTAGTATTATTGAAAGATATGTGCTTTATCAGAATTTAAATACGTTAAAATGCACATAATAAAGTAAAGTAGCCATAAAAATATAGCACCAAGAGTGATACATTGGGTTTATTTTACCACCATTCGACGAAATTGTTTCGATCACTGTAATGCTCTCCTGAAAGACAAGATTGTTCCCATATATTTAATATATTGCAGTTCAACAAAAAAGATATTTCGTTGAGGTTTCGTATTTTTCTAGAAATTATTGGTAGATATTTAGATTGTACCAAGGAATGCATAAATATATATGCACAGAGTGTCCCAAAAACATTGACCTAATTTTATTCCTTAGATATTGATCTTAGACATATATAATAAATTACAAAAATGCTTACAAAACGGTACAGACTTTTCAAAATCGATAAAATCTTTCAGGGTATTAAATTTTAAAAACTTCGAATTTTAATTTTTTTTACGGCCTCCGTACAAAAACATTTCCAATGAGTAAAATGTACCCCATATACTAATATGATGATGTACAAAATTTCAGCATTTTATCATAAAATGTCCCATAGATATGTTTAAACAAAGTTGGTGAGGAATTAACCACAAATTAAAATGTAAATGTTTACAGCAAGAGTGCAAATGACTCAACGCAGAAACGCATCATAGGCAAATAATATCCGCCTCTTATCTTTAGATTTATTTACAATTTTTCAAAAATATGCTTCCTGAAAAATACCTTAAAATTTTACATGATTAATTATAAAATAAATATTGGAAATACAATCGCAATACAATCACAATGAACATTTAATCAGCTAAGTAGTATATGCAAATAGTATGCATATGCAATAGTATGCATATGCAAATATCTGCCTCTGATCGGTGCGCCATACAATCGCAACAGGCACATCATCACATGAGAAAGTTGTTTTTGTTCTGCCATTAATCAATCGCCTCGCTTATGCAAGCGTAACGCTTAGCAGCCCGACAGTCTGAGTGACCCTTAAGTATTTCACATTGCGGCTGCATTTTGAGAATGTCGTTATAGCCTGTACCGACGATATGTCACAATACAGCAACGGAGCATTTTTTGATATGTTTATGCTGTACAGTTTGTGCAATCGCAATGCAAACGAAACTGCACGGGAATATCAACGTACTTTCCCCAATTCTCGACATCCTTCTGGGAGATTTATTTCCCAATTGGAGCAACGAGAGCGTGAAAGAGGAAGCGTGCATCGTGTAGGTGGACTTGGTAAGTCCAGACTTCACTCAACTGATGTAGAAATTGATATTTTGGAGTACTTTTGCAGTCATCCACATGGTAGTGTTCGTATCGCTGCTTCAGAAATGAACGTACCACGTACAACAGTGTGGAGAACACTGATACTGGATAAATGACTTCCATTTAATATTCATATTGAGCAAGGACAGGAGCCAACAGATTATCAACGTCGTCTAGTTTTTTGTAATTGAACTCTACATCAGGAAGATCTAAACCCCTCTTTCCTGAAAAACGTAATTTGGATTAACGAATGCTGTTTTAAACAAGATGGATGCATAAATCCTTAAAATGAGCTCTTCTGATCTGACACAAATCCATTCGTGGTACGTGATATTCATCAGCAGAAGCAAATTTCTGTGAATGTATGGTGTAGCATTTTCAGAAACCGGTTGCTTGGACCCATACTGTATGATGGTACATTGACGGGTGACAGATATGTTAATGAGATTCTGAATGCGGTTGTTCCTTACTTTATGGATGAACTGCTCCTAACAGTACTTCCGCATGTATGGTTTCAACAGGACGGATATCCAGCTCCCCATACTACAGTTGTGAAACACTGGTTAAATAACGAGTTTCCAGAGAAGTGGATTAGCTTGCAAGAACCAGTCGAATTTCCCCCTAGATCGCATGATTTAACGCCTATAAATTTTTATTTGTGGGGTCGTTATTTGTGGGGTCATCCCTCTTAAATAAAGCAGAGATGAAACAACGCATTCGATTCGCAAGATAGTTGTCGGGGCCTCACCGAACAAGAACTTGGTCGAGTGCACAGGAGTGTTGTCCGGCGAATGCAGCTCTGTACTGGCATGGATGAAAAACATTTTGACCACGCTTTGGAATCTTTGTGTAAAGTTATTACATCTACACAGTGTAGATACTTTTGTACCAATAAATAGCAAACTTATTATTTATTTATGTAATCATTGTTTTCTTTGGTAATTTGTGTATGGCCTCTGAAACGCGATCTGCCGACGTGATTTTTCCCCTCTGAGAACCCATCTCGATGCATCGAAAAATGGTTTATGTCAGAATTTTTGTATTTTTATATCTCTGGGACTTTTTATGATACAATGCTGAAATTTTGTACATATGACCTCATTAGTGCACGGGGCACATTTTACTCATTGGAAATGGTTTTTGTACGAGGACCGTATATAAATTTAAATTTTCAACAAATACAAATTTAAATTTTGTATTTCTTAAAATTTAATTCCTTTGAAAATTTTAATCGATTTCATAAAATTATGTACCTTTTTTAGGCAACTTTGGAATTTATTATATATATCAAAGACCAGTATTTAAGGAATAAAAGCTGAGGTCAATGTTTTTGGAACACCATATATATATATATATATATATATATATATATATATATATATATATATATATATATATATATATATATATATATATATATATATATATATATATATAATAGTTTTATAGTGTGATGAAGTTTCATAATGTTAAAACTATATTTGTTTTATCATATAATAAATATGTTGAGATAGAAAGAATAATAAAGTAGCCATAAATGTATATTACTAAGAGTGATACATTTCATTTATTTCACTCCTATTCGATGAGATCGATTCGATGACTGTAATGCTCTCCCGTAAGATAAGATTAATCCTCCGCGGTTAAATAAAATGGAATCCAATGGAGAAAGTAATTTATTTGAGTTTTCTTAATCTAAAAATATATATTTCCTCTATTTAAAATACCCCCCCCCCCCGCCTAAAATATTTTGGCAGTTAGGTGGTTTGTTAGTAAGAAATATGTTTATTCATAACCATAGTATTTTGCAATATTTATGTGTGCATTTTAATATGGAACTTTTGGGGGAAATAAAATAATCATACAGAGATGTAAAGCTAAAGAAACAAACGTTTTATGGTATTTTGCAATATATTTTCGTTCGAAACTTAACTTTTCACAGGTTCTAATAATTTTGCAATAAATGATGTTTTATATTGTATTACTTTATAACTAGATTGTGCTTTCAGCGTCAATTAAACTGAGTGAGATATTGAAAAACTAAAACTTTATTAAATTAAATCTTACCATACTAATATAAAAAAAATCTGATGTGGGCAACACATGACTTTCCTTATATAACGTAATGAATTTACCACTTTTACAGTAAAATAAATAGGTTTTTCTTATAGTAGATACTAATATTCTTTCCAAGATATTAAATTTTCGACAATTAGTCGTCATTTCAATGATTTAGCGTCATTTTTATCCATTTGGCGAGATTTTCGTTAATTTGTCAACATTTCAAAAAGTCGCCAAGTTGGTGACATTCCGCCAAAATTCGTCGCCAAAATCTTGCCAAGCATAATGGACAAAGAAATAAGTTATTCTTACAGCAGATAAATGAATATTGGCGTTCAAATACAAAAGTATTACTCAAAGTATCTTTTTTCATGAATGGAACGAGCTAGATCCACGACAATGATGTCATCCAATATATCGCATGGTATTACTGAAAAGTGAACATGTCTCTCAAGAGGAAATATTTTTTTTTTATTTTATATGATTTCTTATAATTTTTTTGAAAAATGTGCAATATCTCGAGAACGGTTCATGTTAGCGTTCTAAAATTTATGTCAATCGTTTTCTAATGAAAAATTACATAAGAAATGTCTATATGCGTAACTTTATTAGTGGTTTTGATTATTTGACTATTTTTCCAAATTTCATTTGAAAATTTAGGGGTGTTCTTAACATTCGATTGTGTATAAAAACAATAGGCTTCCAGTGTTTACGGATTGTGCTTTTTGTACCAAATTTGGATCGAATCGGTCCATTCGTTTGTCAGTTATCGTCTTCAAAGACTCTCACACACACACACACATACTTTCACACACACACACACACAGACATCACTTCAAAAATGTTTGATTCGTGATCAGGGATGCTTGACACGTGCTCTCCCGTCGAAAACTCGATTTCGAATTTTCGACCCCGTCACAATACTTTCCTTATACATTATGTATATAAGGAAAGTAATAGGATTTTCTTATAGTAAATACTAATATTCTTTCCAAGATATTGAATTTTCGACAATTAGTCGTCATTTTCATTGATTTAGCATCATTTTTATCCATTTGGCGAGATTTTCATTAATTTGGCAACATTTAAAAAAAGTCGCCAAGTTGGCGACATTCCGCCAAATTCGTCGCCAAAATCTCGCCAAGCGTTATGCACTAAGAAAAAAGTTATTCTTACAGCAGATAAATGATTATTGGTGTTCTAATACAAAAGTATTGTTCAAAGTATATTTTTTCATGAATGGAACGAGCTAGATCCACGAGAATGATGTCACTCAGTTTATCGCATGGTATTACATATGAAAAGTGAACATGTTTCTCAATAGGAATTTTTTTTTTTTTATGTGACTTTTTCATAATTTTTTTGAAAAATGTACAATATCTCGAGAACGGTTCGTGTTAGCGTTCTAAAATTTATGCCAATCGTTTTCTAATGAAAAATTACATAAGAAATGTCTATTTGCGTAACTTTATTAGCGGTTTTGATTTTTTAACGATTTTTTCAAAATTTCATTCGAAAATTTACGGGGGTTCTGAACATTCGATCACGTATAAAAACAATAGGCTTCCAGTATTTACGGATTGTGATTTTTGTACCAAATTTTGTTCGAATCGGTCCATTCGTTCGTCAGTTATCGTCTCCACAGACTCACTGACACACACACACACACATACTTTCACACACACACACACACACACACACACACACACACACATACACACACACAGACATCACTTCAAAAATGTTTGATTCGTGATGAGGGATGCTTGAAACGTGCTCTCCCGTCGAAAACTCGAATTCGAATTTTCGACCCCGCCACAATACTTTCCTTATACATTATGTATATAAGGAAAGTAATATTACATAAATACCTAAGATGGAGTAATTTTGATACCATATGTATTTATTATGTTTAGGCCAGAAAACTGATGAAGGGATATAATACTGGCTATAAACATTTAGTACAAAGAGAAAAATGCAATTTCCACAATATGATGAATAATTAAATAGCACTAAAACTGAAGTAAATACAAATTTAAAAAATGCGTTTATAAGAATAATTATACTAATGTATTGTAATAACCTTTCAATCCTGCTGCTCATTTTTGTGATAATCAATACACAAAATAACGCTTGAAGTATGGCTTTTGCAAATAAACTCCCTGCAACTGTTGCACTTCCACGAATACTTGATGTCATTTGTTGATCTAGAGCACATAGCACACCTACCCCGTTTCACTGAAAGTCTTTCTGCCTCAGAGTCGATTTGATACTTTACTTTTCTTACTTTTCTTCCACTAAGTTTTATAGCCTGAATTGTGGACTCCTTGTAGCCAAGTGGTTCATTTTCAATATGAGAAGCGCGACGTTTCAACTGAGGAACCACCAACTGTCCTCCAAGTTCTTTCAGAAACCATTTGCGACCATTTTTCATAGACTTCAAGTCGATATCTTTTTATGTATTCATTCTCCAAATGACAAAAGCATTATAGGTGGCAATATCTATGAAGTTGAGAAATAAATTCAGTGGTCACCTCCTGGTACTTCGACGGAAAGTATATTCTCGGACATGCTTATCTAGAATGTCAAAGCCACTCTTTGTTCTGTTGTAATCCAGAATTATGTCTGGCTTGAATTGTTTACTTTCATCAGCAATGCCGTGGTCATGGTGCATGCTGGAGAGGACAACAACACTTTTTTTTTCGGTACATATGAGACCAATGTCAGGTTCTTGGTGAAAAGAAAATTAGATGAATAAGTTGCTCTCTGTTTTACATTGACCAGACACTTAGGAAGGTATTTGTGATTTTTGCTCATGGTACCCATCAGAGTCACATTGCATGCTGAAAGGTCTTCGGCCAAAGTTATATCTGTGAAGAAGTATATGCAGTTACATTGCGACCAGAATTATTCCAGTAACTTACAAGGTCACGGGGGTCCTTGATTGATCTCAGGTTGATCACCTGTTCGGTCTAAATAAACTTGCAGGTTACAGCAGTAGAATGTTGTAGCATCACAAAGCATCCAGACTTTGATGCCGTATTTTCTCGGTTTGTTGGGCACCAGGGGCGGCATTTCAGCATTCCATTTGGGGGTGCGAGATTTATATGTATGAAAATCCCCAATATGGAATAAATAAAATGTTTGTTAACACGGGGGGGGGGGGATCACAAAATTGAATTGATGTTGAGAAAAATAATTGTTGTTAACATAATTTTTGTACATAATTGTGTTAACATAATTATTGTTAACATAATTTTTCTAATTACAAATATCTATATTTATTTACATTTTAATGAAGTTTTAAACGCCGGTTCTTAGAGTCTGGAAGAAGAGAATACTTTGTTACAATATCATATAATCCAGTGGTATATCTTGTTCTATAGCTAAAACAGCTAAAGATGAAAGTCTTTCTTGTCCCATTGTACTGCGAAAATAATTTTTCAGCCTCCTAAGACACGAAAAAGACCTTTCACAAGTGGCTGAGCCGATTGGCACAGTCAAAACAATTTAACTAATAATGTTATGACAGAAAACACATTTTTTTAAATTCCGCTCTTTAAAATAATCCAGGCGACTTTTTAAATTGGGATGGGCTATGTTTTCATTTTTCACCATTGAATAAAACAGTCGCAATTCCTCTTTCTGGAAGTCGTACACTTTGCATATGGTTGAAACATTTTCTTTTTCTTTTTTCTGATCTGGATAATACTGAACTAAGGACACTAAAGGCAAACAAAACAGATATATTGTTCTCATTAAATCTTGCCTCAATTTCATTAGATACTGAATCTATAATTTTATATTGAATATTGATTTTGTGATATGATTTAACATCATCATGGGGATTTTTTTCACCGCCTCCGAATTCGCTTGGAATTTTTTTACGCCTTTTCAGTTTTTGGTCCAGAATAAGAATTTTTTTCGCAAAGTTCTGTCACAAAACTCCACACTTGATTGAAATATGCATCAGTGCGAAAAGAACTAACCGTTTCAATAGTAGCTTTAGACAAAGCTTGCACAGTCTGAAAATTAAGATCAGATGACTGAAGATGGAGAGAGTATTGCATTGATCAAAAACACTGTTCAATACAAACAAAGTGAACAAAAATTCGAACGATGCCATGCATGTTAAAATGGCTTCGGCTCTTCCATCATTGAGAGAATCGTTTTCAGATAATTCTTCCAGTGTTAAAATCACCACTTCAAAATTATCAAGTAGTGCTTTTATGGCTTTAAATCTGGAAGACCACCTCGTATCACTTAGTGATTGAAGAGTTGAAGAGCCTCCAGAAAAAGTATTTGTTGATGAGCGAATTTTTTCGAAAATAACATGTCTTTTATATGATGTTTCTATGAAAGAATATAGTGCATTGAGCTGCTGAAATGCATTTCCAGCGGAAGGAATGGATGAGCATGCGCTAACTACAAATAAATTTAATCGGACACTTGAAATTTTCAATTGAAAAGGATAACATCACCCCAATTTTTTCAAGTTGAAAAAAAATTCGTTCCAACCGGAAGTGGGAACTTCGCTGTGAAGGTTGGCGCTTTTGAATCTTAGCGTGAGAAAACTGACCAGTGGACAGTCGATAAAAAATGGGAGAAGCCGAGAGACGACGAGGAAAATTTTGGGGGCGCGACCGCGCCCCCTCGCGCCCCCTATTTGCCGCCCCTGTTAGGCACTGAAGTTTGTTAGGCACGGTTTGTTAGGCACCCGATTTGTTAGGCACCCGATTTGTTAGGTACTTTGAAGGGGCATCTGCCTCGATATTTTGCCAATTCCTCATCAATTGTATCGAAAGGTGACGCTTCATACATATTTTTACCGTTTTCGGCAAATATGTCTGTCACAGCTCGAAGCGGAACAAGTTTATCTCGTTCTTTTCGCTCAGCTCTAGAATTCATATCATCAAATCGAATGACGGAAAGAAGAGTGAGATATCGATCGCGGCTCATAGTAGCTGTATATATAGGACGTGTGGTGCCTATATCTGATTTCCATAAATCATGAATTTGTTCACGTGAATCTCGATATCGTCCCAGCATGATCAACAATCCAAGGAAAGAACGAATTTCGACTGCATCGGTATCTTTCCATATACGACGTGTACCATCGGGACGTGTTTCGTTCCATTCTTCTACTTTATTTAGACCCCTTTGGTTAGTGAATGTGACAATTATGCTGATTATTTCATCATTGATGAACAGGGAAAATGCATCAATATTTGTCTTGGCATTCTTAGCTAATGCAGTTGAACCGTAATCATGCCTAATAACATTATGAGTACGAATCTTTGAAACACATTGAATGTATTTCCACAACCTTCCAGTGACATATGGATTACGATCTTCATCCTCGCGTTCAGTGCTTCCATCGCTACATTCAGAATTAAATAAATGTTCTTCTACAATTTCAGGCTCTGCATCACTATATGAAACATCAAACTCACCTATATCCACTGATTCGTCTGAACTTTCAGCAAATAATATAGAATGTGCCTCTTCGATAGTCAAATCGCAATTCATTTCGTTGAACAGTGAAATTTACATACAACCAAACAGAATAGCAAGCAATGACCAAGTGCGGGATTTGGCGCACCTACGCTTGCTTGTGTCGAAAGCCCAGACCATCCGACTCGTCCGAAGCCTTAGAGCAGCCGATTGGATGGTCGGACGATTGCTTGTGTGGAAATGCCCTACCCACTGCTCCATCTATTAGCCATCTAGTGAACTACTTTTGGCAGAAAGCCAATAATTTTCTTTCTGTTACATCTTTCTGATAATTGATACAAAAATTTAATTTTCCCTTATTGCCTAATATGGGGCCAATGTGACCCCATTCGCAATTTCTACAAATAAAAAAAATCTGATGTGGGCAGCACATGACTTTCCCTGCAGACTTATATTCACGTTCTCTTTATTTTAATTAAATTTAATTCAATTTTCGTTCTCATTCGGTAACCGGACTTATTTTCAAAGGTGGCGTAGAAAAAATACGAAAAACTAAAATATCTCGAGAACGGCTAGTCCTTGTGTAATGGGGTTGGTCTAATTCTTTTCGTCGTTAAAAAATACGTATTAAACGAGCATTCATTGGATATATTTGAGTATACCTAGTTCTTTAATTTAGATTTTGACGATTTTTGCGGGCCATTCTGCAAAAAAAGGCAGGTTATTTTTTCCGAATCGTACCAAAATCTAATCAGCACCAGAGTAACCCAGAAATGACTCATCTACCGAATTTTGTGAAATTCGGTCCATTAGTTTTTTCAGTTAGAGTGGATACAAGCCTTTGCGGGCCATTTCGCAAAAATAGGCGGGTTATTTTATCTCGAATCTTACTCAAAACTAATCAGCACCAGACTCGCCTACAAGTGATTTACCTACAAAATTTTGTGAAATTCGGTCCATTAGTTTTTTAGTTACAGTGGGTACAAAATTTGCACAGACAGACAGACAGACAGACAGACAGACAGACACACAGACACACACACAGACGTCACGCTAAAAATGGTTTTTTCGTATTCTAGAGGTCTCGAAACGTGTAGATCCATCGAAAACTCGAGTTGTGATTTTCGGTATGATTCCAATACTTTCCCTATACATTACCATGTATTGCAGGGAAAGTAAAAATAGAAATGCCTGGAGTTTACTAAGTTTACTAAATTATAAAATATACCTTTATAGGAGAAATCTTAGAAAATAATTTTAGTATACAATTTTTAAATGCAAAAAAGCTGCAAAATATTCGGATGAGGTCAAATTGATCCCATCTCAGTATGGCGAGGGTTAAGCTTAACTTTTCTGGATTTTGTAAGTGGAGAGAACTTCCTCCAAAAAGTTTAATATAATAGGAATGAAAAAAATGCTCTCGGAGTTTAATATATAAAAATAAATCACTGTGAACATAAGCTGATGTAAAACTCATAGATTACTGAACCCTGTTTACGTAAATGATTCTAATATTTCGGGCGTGACAAGAATTTATATTGTTTATCTTGTTATGTTTGCAATCGAGAAAATTAGTCCTTTGTAATCGGAGAGAGTTTGTGGTTGTTGATACCATGCAATCGTGACACTGGGGATGTTCCGATCAATAATTCCTTAAAATGTGAGACATTAAGACATCGCAACATAAGTACGGTCAAGGGAAAATACGGTTTTACCAATGTTTACAACCACTGATCGAGGGTTATGCTTTGACTTTGGATAACTGAATATGCGATATTGCATATGCTACAATGCAATGGCTTTGACTTCGGAGGGCGTTGATTGCATATCCGAGAATATGCAATGGAATCTATCCATTGCTCGTCAATGGAATCTATCCATTGCTCATCATTGGAAGACTATCCATTGCTCATCGTACGGAAATAATGGAAAACTATGGAACAGAATTACATTTTAGCCAAAATGAGAGATAGAGGAACCAGATTACAAGGGATTTAACGAGGATTCAGGTTAATGATATGTCAATCGCTTGAGTGGAGACGAGGAGGCCTATTTGGAAACAAAGTGGACTAAATATTACCGGGAAATGGACTAGCAGGGTTTCATTTGTATTTAGACGAATTAACTTCATAGAAATTTTCATCAGGATTTCAACCAAATCCATGGTTAATCATACTTTTATGCTTCTTTCGATGTTTTTATACTATTTTAATTTTTAATAGCTAAAAATCCAGCACGCTTTATTTGTGGAATTTATTTGTGCACGCTTTAATTGTGCACGCTTTATTTCCAAATTTCAGCGCCAGTCTCTCTTGAGAAGAATAGTGGTAAATATGATATTTGACCGATTCCTAAAGAGCTTCGTTACGTGTCGTACGGCGTGCACGACATTTTGCAATTTCAATTACGGACGCCAACCAAAATAATGACCTATATAAATGCTGCAGAGGGAACCAATGGCAATCCAAACATAAATAAGCAGCGCGCATCCCCTCCATCACAACAACCAATCAAAAGACGAGGTATGACACTACAAGGTGAAAAGAAAAAGTGTTTTCGAGAATGTTCTAGAAGTTTCCACGAGATTTCAATTTCGACAGCGTCCTAGACGCACCTGATGTTTTTAGTGGTATTCAAAAATATCTCCTGCGATCGCGCAAAGATACGCGGATCGGCAAAAATGTGATGTGTGAACTAAATATGAGCACAGTGAAATAGTGGCGTTTTAAAGTATTATACGCAGGCTTCCAATATAGTGTTGGCTACATCAACTATCGAGGTACAAGCAAACATAAGGTATGGATATGTTTCATCTGTTATAATGATTAAGGAAGGCACACAATTCATAGTATCTATCGTACAAGTAACAATAAGGTCATACGAACCAATCGCAATAACGAGCTCGTGTATTGAAACTAAATGAACTACTCTGATTTTCGGTAGATAATAAATTAATGTGTTCTAAATATATGTGTCTTGTAAGTTATATGTTGTAAATGTATGTGTTGATTAAATGTTGTTAAATATATATGTGTCCAGAAGGATTTAGGTTTAAATTTAATAATCAAGATTTCGCTACATGTATATATATGAAAGTAAATATTAAAGTAATTGATTAAATTTAGATAAGTGTATTTATTGATATTTTGTGTGTTTGTCTCTCCGGCTCCAGGAGCTTACATGCTCCACCCTTAGTGTCGGCATCATAGGTAAGTTCTATAGTAAGAATTTTGATAAGGACAATGTTACCTTATTTCATTACGATCATCGCAATACGATTAAAAATGTCAGAGTCTTGAATTTTCACGGAAAAACGACTGATACAGTTTAATTTTTATGTATACGACCTATCTTAAGAAAAAATGCTACCAGAATCGTTGGTTTCTTTGGGAAAAAACTATATAGTTTTCAAACTTTCCATACTCGAGAAAAAATAGTGTCATGGCTTTTCATAATTTTTATGCATTTTCGATGTGTTTATACTGTTTTTGATATCTGTAGTTAAAACATAGTTCTCATTTGTAACCTTTGAGCAAAATTTCAAGCTTTGTGTTCCAGCTATTCGTTATTATAGCAGTGACGAAGACAACATGTTAGCGAATCCTATGAAAAGCTGAGCGTATTACGGCTGAAGTTTTTTTCTCACTCTTTCTTCTGAAATTGCCCCCCAAAGGTACATTTGATTGATGACTTTTATACGTAGTCTCAGATTTGAAAAATTTTGGGGGGTTCCGCATATTTTAAATCGAATGAGTCATGCATTTTTCAAAGAATGTAGGTCTAATTTAAATTTCATTCAGTCAGATAATCCATGGAGTTGCACTCGGTAGGCCCGGGTTCGAATCCATCCACTGCCAAAACTGCCGCCGTGTTCACGCGGAGTACGATCACGTTAAACAGGTGGGTCCGTAAGTTCTTCCGAGAGGTTGGTGGTAGGGGAAGGAGGGTACGGTCCCTGTGGATGCCTCCCCCACTGGGTTCCGGTCCAAATTGGGTGGCACTTCCCGGACGTCCAAACTGTTACCTTACACCTTTCTGGTATTTCTGGTATTTTCCCGGCCGTCCAATTAGATACTCAAGTCCTCAGGATGAGTCGGACGGTCTAGGTCTTCTACACCTTTCTAGTAGGTCGGACGGTCTGGATCTCAACAACAACAATAAGACGTCTGAAATGCTAAAATGAAGCACATTATAATTAAGTACAGAAAACTATATTTTTTTCTTTAGATAATTATTTATTTCATTTGTTTTGCTTTTGTAGGCGCAACATTATTATAATGCAATATACAGATACTGGTTGAAATTCCAACTCACTTATCTTTAGAGAAACTAAAAAATGTAAAATTTAATTTTAGGTGTTTTTACCTGTGAGAACAGAAATAGATCTCACACTAGTTATTGTGAGACATTTTTATGTACATTATTTATTGTGTCTGAAACATCAGACAATACCTTCAGTCTGAATGACGCCAGTGTTTGCAACATGGTGACCCAAAGGACAACTAAAATCCTTAATTTAGGGGTGTCAAGACAAGAAGGGGTCGAAGGACGCTTATGAAAATGTGTAAAGACATTGGATAGAAAGGCTGACCAATGGAGAAGAAGCTTGTGGCGTCGCTGTGAAGACTGCCAATCAAAGCAAAGGATGAGTGTCAGACCTGAGGCAAAAGAGCCACAACAAAAAGAGATACAGAAGCGAAACAATTATAGCATGACACGCAAAGGAGAACGACTAGATATGAATGAATAAGAGAATGACATAAGTACGATACATATAGAGAACGGTTTCGACACAGAGAGTGCAGCATGATTTCTACCAGCGCTTTCGGTTTTAAATGAAATAAGGGCTTAGCATATGTATTGGATACATCGGGTGAAATTATTATATGTATATGATATGTTAAATGGATATTTTAATTTATGGATATTTTAAATGGATATTTTAAATAATTTAAATGATTGAATTGTGGGGATTTGAATAATGGTGTTGTATTTGAAATTATTATATTTATGGATTGGTGGAACGATATAGATGATTGATAGAACGATACGGATTTTTTAAATGGATATTTTAATTTATGAATATTTTAAATGGATATTTTAATTTACAGATATTTTAAATGGATATTTTAACAGATGGAACGATGGAACGAGGATGATGAAATTAAGAGCTTAATTATAAAATTTAGATTAGCGCGCGAGAATTGCACTCGGTAGGCCCGGGTGCGATTCCCGCCACTGACGCGGAGTACGATCACGTTAAACATATGGGCCCGCAAGTCCTTTCGAGAGGTTGGTGGTAGGGGAAGGAGGGTACGGTCCCCATGGATGCCTCCCCCACTGGGTTCCGATCTAAATTGGGTGAATAAAATAAAGTTATGGAGATTGTATAAGAGGGCTCGGTAGCCCAGTCGTTAGCGTGCGGGAATTTCACTCGGTAAGCCCGGGTTCGATTCCCGCCACTGCCAAAATTGCTGCCGTGCTCACGCGGAGTACGATCACATTAAACATGTGGGTCCGTAAGTGCTTCCGAGAGGTAGGTAGTAGGGGAGGGAGGGTACGGTCCCTGTGCATGTACCCCCCACTGGGTTCCGGTCTAAATTGGTCGAATAAAAATAAAGTTATGGAGATTGTCGCGGAGGGCGCGGTAGCCCAGTACTTAGCGTGAGGGAATTTCACTCGGTTTGCCAGGGTTCGATTCCCGCTACTGCCAAAACTGCTGCCGTGTTCACGCGGAGTACGATCACGTTAAACATGTGGGACCGTAAGTCCTTCCGAGAGGTTGGTGGTAGGGGGATGAGGGTACGGTCCCTGTGGATACCTCCCCCACTGGGTTCCGGTCTAAATTGGGTGGCACTTCCTGGCTGTCCAAACAGTTACCTTACACCTTTCTGGTAGGTCGCGCCAACGAGTTTGCCACGGTCAGAATTTTCAAGGGTAGAGAACAGGCTGGTCGCCAAAGGCGGCTAGTGTATAAAATAATAATGAGTTCCACGAATACGATCAATTTACGGCCATGTCAATAATCTTATTAAATTAATAAATTTAAAATCCCAACTTTAATATTTCTTTATTATTGTGCACCACATTACCAATGTTATGAATGCCAACCAATTTCTTTTTAAATCAATTCTGAGTAAAAATGTTGTATTCAGAATGCAGTAAACATGCGGAGGGGAGAATTTCTATACATGCGGCATTGCATATAGTAAACAGCGAACGAATCATGAAAAACTGGAAGAATGAAAAACCAAAACAAAATGTATGCATGTATACATACATTTTCCACACTAAATATACAAAAAAACATTAGGGGATCGAAGAACTTACATTAAGAAATCATTGGGGTTTCAAAAGGTGTCTCGAACCCACGAAGTCGTTGCCGCTGCTTTTATAGATGACTAGAAAATATACCCGCAGTTGCCCATGATTTGATATGCAAACCTGTGATAAACAAATTCATGAAATTATAAGAATTTTTTTAACAATGCGCTCTTATAACAAAAATGAAATAAAAGTATGTTGATTGTGTGCACTGCTCTACAAAGGTTCATTCAAAATCCCAGGAAACGGCAGGTTCATTTTCCAATACTAACTAACTAAAATAAATAATCTGAATTATAAAAAATTAGATGCTTAGATTTCACTATAGGCGACACAGACCGAGAGACCATATATATCTTGTGGTTTTAATATGAATATGTTTTTCTGCAATTCATTTTTACTTGTTTTAACGCTATCTTGCTACTGTGTGGTAAAAAATCACCGATGGTGTAAATTAGAAAAATGTCTTAATGTTTGTCCTGTAGATGTTTCCATTTTAATCGGAACAAGTTGTAGAACATTTTATTACAAAAAGAGAAAAACTGAATAAAATATTTTTTTCTTATTAATATAAAAAGCAGCAGTTATTTAACGCTATTAACATTTGGGCAACTAAAAGTGTGGGTGGATATTCACCTAGTGTAACAGTAGCGACTGTTCGACACAGTCTAATCTACCAGAAGATGTAAGGTATCTAAACCATATCGTCTATTTGTTTGACCCAGGTCGTCCGATCTGCTGTGAGTGGATGGCTGAGACAGCGCCACTTAATTTAGGCCAGGACCCAGTGGGGACAGCATCCACAGGTAACGTTTTTATCTCCTGCCACCAACCTCTCGGAAGGACTTACGAACCCTACTTGAACTGCCCGTACTCCGCATGAAAATAGAGATCGTTTGGGCAGAGCTGGTAATTGAACTCGGTTCGTTCGAGTGCAAAACCCATGCCAAAACCACTGCACTGTCCTACCCCGAATTGTAGAGTTTCTTCATTTCTACTTCTTCGACCCAGACCGTCCAACATATCCGAAGGTGTGTGGTATCTGTTTGGACGGCCGGGAAGTGCCACCCAATTAAACCGAAATCCATAGAGGGAGGCAACTGCAGGGAACGTGTCCTTCTTCCCCTACCACTAACCTCTCGAAGGACTTATGAATCTACATATTTAATGTGCCCGTACTCCGCGTGAACATGGCGACAATTTGGGGAAAGACAGGAATCGAACTTGTGTCATTTGAGTGCTATTCCCGCGCGCTAACTACTGGGCTGCCACTCCAGTAGTTAGCGCGTTGTATCGTTTGATAAATATGAGTCTCAAGACAGGGTTAAAGTATATATTTCGACAGATCGGTTTTAGTACACCTACATAATGGTTTCAATACCAATATTTTAATTAAGCTGCTTTCGTACAAATGCCATTACTGATTTCAATCAGAAAAGCTTGTAATAGCTCTTCATCTGTCAACTCTCATAAACACGTCAATATCAAGAATATGTATACCCCGCTTAAGGAGATGTATTAATACCGAACCGATACGTTCTTTCTTTGTCACTTTGTTGGGAATATGAAATACATAACGGATTACGAAGTAAGTAGCCAGGAAATCTTATAATTAATCGCTAACAAGTGGCATTTCCACAACTGCCAAGATGATAAATTGCGTATAATAACATGCAATCAATATGGTTATTTGAGAAATGTCAGCGGCGTTACAATCATATATAAGTAGGAAATATTAAATGTGGGCATTAGTTAAGCAGCACAACAAAATGTTTGCTGCATGAAACGGTATTAAATGAAATTACGCTTTAAATCTGGAATTTTCATTTTAAAGTATTTAAATTTAGTATCGCTTTCAGTACGTTAATATAATTTATAAACGGTTAATTATAAAGGATCATACATAATGTGTTATTACCTTCTCTGGTGTAAGTGTTTTATAGAGCTAGATTGTTTTAATTATAATATCCTTACGTTAAGAGGGGAAGTGCTTCAATTTACTTGCCTTTATAGACGTTACCAATTGATGTAATTATTCCATATTTTATGACTGTTTCATTCTTATTTTCAGTGATTTCACGATAGCTGTGAAAAGAAAATATTTTTCATTTCCGGAAAATGGATCGTGATAACTAAAATAATGGTAAATAAAATAAATTTAACTATTTAAAAATTTATAAATGATATGTCCTATTTATCTGCATATTTTCTTTTGGATTATTTATCCAAATTTTATTATTTTTGGATCATTATTTTCTTTGGGAATATTTATTTAGATTTTTTGTTGTTGTTTTTTCAATGCTTATAGTTTTCTGTGTTAACATGTATATAATTCTTATTGGATGTGTTTTTGCATCTTTCAGTGGCTCACTGCTGTAATCAAATTTTTGTTTATGTTTGGCTTATTATAAATTCTTTGTGTAATATTGCTATCCTTGATGTTTTCTAAAAATGGGCGTTTGACGCCCGAAATCGCTAAAAGTTTTTCATTTTGTGCACTTGCAGCTTAAATTGTGAACATAAAATTTTAAATGTTTCAGTGATTAAAATCTAAAAAATAGTGTTGATAAACGTAACATAAATTGAAATACAGTGGGGGAGGCATCCACACGGACCGTACCCTACTTCCCCTACCACCAACCTCTCGGAAGGACTTACGGACCTACATGTTTAACTTGATCGTACACCGCGTGAACACGGCGGTAGTTTTAGCAGTGGCGGGAATCGAACCCGGGCCTACCGAGTGCAGTTCCAGCGCGCTAATTTAAATTTTATAATGACTATAAAAAATTTAAATTTTTATTTGACCATATGCTAAGCTCTTAATTCCATCATTTAAAATATAACGTAAAATCATTTAAAATATCCTCATTCCATCGTTTAAAAAATCCTCATTCCATCGTTCCATCATTTAAAATATCCATAAATTAAAATATCCATTTAAATGACCATGTGCTAAGCTCTTAATTCCATCATTTAAAATATCACGTAATTTTCTAACCCGTCTCCATGGAAACACGCGACGTCCCTGACTGGAGAAAAATCGGAACTTCCCCGAGAATTATCCGATAAATTTAAAATAATTTCTTCTTTGAAATTCCGATATTGCGGCCATTTTTAATTATTTCTTGACCAGATTGGACTTGAAAGAAAGCCTGATGTTTAATCTTTCTAAAAATGTAAATTATTAGTCGAAAATCTCGCTACTTTTTCGGATGCGAGGATTTAAAAACGAAAGTTCGTTTTTTTGAGCCGAAAGTGACTTTTGTTTTAAAATCTTTAAAAAATATTAGAATATGTCCCTGAGATTTGAAATTGATATATTTTTACTCGCAATTGTCTACTCTTTCTGGTCGTGTGATTTGTTATTTTCAACGACGTCTGGGTGGTGGAGAAAAAAGGGCAAAAATGAAAAAAACGGTCTAAATCGCATAAAATATTAAATATCAAAAAAATAATTAAAATTTTAAAAATAGGTTTCGACGTGTCCCCTTCCCAACCCCCGGATCTCCGATTGCCAAATTTCGTAGCTCTGCGACGCGCGGTCGCTGAGCCTATAGTGTATGTCTGTGTGTGGGACACACACACAGACATTGCCTTTTATTATTATAGAAACAAATAGCCTTTTTCTTGTAGCTTAGACATGTCAGATAATATATACAATTAATGAATAACGGAAGCCTATTGATTTAAAACACAACTAAATGTCCAAAAGACCCCCAAATTTTCGAATGAAATTTGGAAAAATAATCATTAATCCTTCCATTATGTTACTTACATGATTATTTCTAATGTGATTTCCTATTAGAAAACGAATGATATAAACTTTAGACTGCTAGCATGAAACTTTCTCGATATATTGTACATTTTTCAAATACATTTTTAAAAGAGTCGTACAAAACGAAAAAGGTATTAACTACCGTGAAATACGTTAACTTTTCATACATAATTTTGTGCGATAAATTTATTAACATTATTCTCATGGATCTAATTCATTCCATCCACGAGAAAAGATACTATATATGAAAATAAATCCTGCTACTTCTTTTCTGCCCTTATTTCTAAACTAAACAAGTAGATAAGCCAGGCTTCAATTCAACCACCAGAATTTGTTCCAGTTATATATAGAGTTCGATGGTGGAGCCCTCCCTTCATATATATTTTTAATCTGTGACTAATTCAGTTTTTGTTTTCAAAAAAACAATTTCATTTCCTTTAAAAAAAAATATGATTTGATGTAATGTCCTGACAGTTTAAAATGCTCAAAATAAATATACAAAATATCTTTTAACATCGTTACCAGAAATTAACATGTATTTTTAGTGGTTTAAAGAGAAGTGCTGCCATCTATGGAACGATTGTGATAATGTTACATTATTTTGACTACTTTTTTGTAGGAAACGATGCAATTTTTAACTTCCGCGCATGCGCATTGCAAATGAAATTCCTTCATGCACACTGTTTTAGTTCTTTCGAATTCCAATAGTTTTTCTGTTCGTGGACATCCTGGGTTGATTTATTATTATTAATTAATTTTGTAGATGACCGGAAAATGCACTTGTCTCTGATAAAATCTACACCAGAACTCAGAGCGAATTCGTGAAAATCAAAGACATTTTAGCAATGAGATCGCTTATAAAGAGTTATTCGAGAGGTATCCTGTCCAGATTGACTGACACAATTGAAAATGAGATTCATTGAAGGTTATTTAAGTCATGTAAGTGCACTAAAAACTAAGACCGGAGTTACTGAATTATTGCAATGAAAAACTTTGTTAAAATACTTACAAATTGCCCATAAATTTCTTATAATACATCATTATTTTCCCCAAAAGAAACTGAAGTAAATGAACTCAACAGTTTTCTATCAGAAAATAGAAAAGTTAGATTTATGTAACTAATAGACAAATAAATGAAAAACAATTAAATCTAATGCAATTTAATTTATGATATACTAGCGTATAATACAACTTCCAGAAAATAAATGTTAAAAAAATAAATACATTAAAGTTCTTCTGAAATGCAGAATGTTCTTCTATGTATCAAACAACCTGTCAGATAATCTTCTGCTCTGTACCGTTCCTCTATCCATTGTTTTTTTATTGAACTGTTTCTTTATCTTTTTCAAAACCGAATTACGTTTTTAACAATCATCATTTAATCTCAACAGGAAACTGCTGTCATACTTTTTTCGGTATTTCTGTAAAAATTCTAAACCGTCGATTGTTTTATAAGATAACATGTGATCAATATGCCTTCTTCTAACAGATTTCTAGTAATAATTACTACTTTTTCAAATATTATATTAATGTTATATTTAAAAAAATTAGCTGAAAGTATTTCATTTTTGCACCATGCCGTCTCTTAAATCTATAGTTATTTCTTTCCGATTAATTTATTTTCCACATATCTTAGTCAAAAAATTTATATATATTTTCTGGGAGGGGGGGGGGGTATGGATTTCCCAATAGACTGCAAAACGTATTTTCTAATTATCTTTGTGTTCTCTTTATATCCATACCAATGAAGAAAGTAATGTGACAAGTTAAATTTGTACTAGCGTTCTTGACGGATTTACACGTTTCATATATTCCTGATATCGAATTGAACGTTAGATAATGTCTAATAATTTAAGTAAGTATTTGTGTGAATTAGTTTGCAGATAAAAAATAATAAATCAGTATAATAATACTAATTTAAACGAATTAATTGGTTTGAATGAAATTTATCACCAGTATCATAACCTGTGAATACTGGGAATCCATGCATTACTACTCGATATAATATTGGGAAAGCTAATTGGGAAAGCGATCTAATATAGGGAAATAAATTAAGGATCGATATATTTTAAAAAATCTATATAAATAAAATTGAAAATCTGTCTGTCTGTCTGTCTGTCTGTCTGTCTGTTTGTCCCATCATCACGGGAGAACGGCTGAACCGAATTTGATGAAATTTTGTGGGTAGCCTAGAAATAGCCCCACTTAAAATTTAGTCTATGTTTGAAATTCCTACGACCAGTGGTTCTCGAGATATTAGTAAAAAACGAAACTTTCGTTTATCTCATCATCACGGGAGAACGGCTGAACCGAATTTAATGAAATTTTGTGGGTGGCCTTGAAATAGCCCCCCATAAATTTTGCCCAAATTTCGAGTTTCTAAGGCCAGGGGTTGTCGAGATATTAATGAAAAACGGAACTTTTTTTATAGGAGTTCTACTCTCCAACTCCGTGGTTTATCCAAACGCAAAGGATAAAAATCGTTTGTTTAAAACGTCAAAGGGAATTAAAACTTTATTTTTGAGTTTGATGCAGGATTTTTGCATTAAATAGTCACTATCTGAAAGCATGAATTGTTTGAAACATGAATTTAAATGGAAAAATCTACCTCCATGTTTTGTATTTCACAAGCTTTTACTCAACGATTAGAAGTATAAAGGTATGAAAATGGTTATTTAATTTCGCATTTTATGAGGAAGATTCTATCTTATATCGTGTTGCTCGGCCAAGGAATGAAATTAAATATGTTTGGTAATGATTATTATTATTTTTTCGATTTGAATATTAAATAAATGGGTATTGAAATATATCTTATAAATGAACGGTTTGATTTTTTTTTAATTATATTAATTGCGAACTGCATACACCACTTTCATTTATTTTATCAAAGAGGTTTTAAGCTTATATATTGTGTTTAGCTAATAAACTCATATTTTGTTTACCCAATAAATTCATTTATCCAATTGTTTAAACAGAAAAAGAGTGGAATGGGTATTTCTTCTAACAATATTTTAGTGTTTTCATTTAGTATATACAAACTGGATCACGATATTTTATTCAGATCTGCGAATTTAGAGCTACGAATTTGGCTGGATATCGCTAACTTGGCAAATATCTTAAAAGTTACCAAATTAATTGAAATGTCCCCAAATTGATAAAAATGACGTAAATCAATGACATTTGATTTGTTTTGTTAAAAGAAAGTACTGAAATGGTGTTTCGTTAGCATTTGTCTGTCAGTCCAACCGCCCTACTTAGTAACACATTTAACGAATTTTTGAAATGTCACCAAATTGATAAAAATATTTATAAATCCATAAACATATTTTGAAATTGATAAATTGCCCTAAATAAACGAAATTGTGTTTTTTTAGGGGATAATATTTTGATGATGGTTCGTCAATTTATCGCCAAGTGGGACTGTCAGTTCTACAGTCCCACTTGGCGATAAATTTGGCGATTTTTTAAAATGTCGCCAAACCTTCATTAGAGGTATTCAGACGATATTTTGACCACCAATTTATTTGAAGCAAATCATAACATGTCGCTTAACAACGGATTTAAATTTAATGTGTTTATGAGGAAGAAGGTTTTTATTAAATCTTTTCCGATTTTAATGATGAAGATATGTATATAAAATAAATTTCATTGCCATCGTATTTTTGACTGGATAATATCAATTACGATCTTCATGTTTAAACATTATTATTATTGATGTTTTCGGGGATTATTGATTGAGAGATTATTGATATGTTCAATTTCTTATGGCATTGTTTTATTGCGGCAAAAATTGTTGAAACTCATATATTGTACGTTGTACGAGTAATCTTCTACAAATGCACGGGTATATCTTCTAATCTAAGAGAATATAAGTAGTACATGTATATTGGCATATATTGGAATCAAGCCTTCCGGTATGAAGATGGCAGGGATTATTGATATTTTTAATTTATTAAGTAATCTGTTATATATTGGTAAAAAATTTTCAGACTACATATTATAATACGGGTAATCCTTTACTAACACTAGGACATATCTTCTAATGTATGACATTATAAGTAGTACGGGTTTATCTTCCCATATAATTTTAGCACTTTCATTTGGGCACATATTGGAATTAATTATTGCCTACTGATTTAAAGATTACGGATTTATTGATATTTTCAATTTATATATGTAATCTACTAATATAGGTTATATCTTCTAATATTCGCGTATATAAGTAGTACGGATCCCATACAACACGCTATTGTTTTGCATATATTGATTCAATTCCATACTTTTTATAAATTTGCTTACAAAAAGGCCAGGATATTTTATTCTTCTGATCTACCCGTGAAGATAATTTCGAATAACGAGAACAGCCATTCCTTAACTTCTTTTTAGGAGCATTATGTTAAATATTTTAACAGAATATTTTGATTAAAAATGCCATTTAGTATACTATAGGAATTTGCACATGATTGTGAATTTTAAGTTTATTTATATTATATACTCCGTACGAAGAACAGGTATGCTGCTAGTCATAAAATATAAAAATAATATTATGAATGAGTCTTCCCATCAGGGCCAGACCTACCGCAACAAGGGCATTTGGCAGACATTCCTCAGGAGTTTCCTTTCACCTCTTATATATATGAAATGAACAAAAATATTTTTTTAAACGTACTTGCATTTTTGAAAAAGGTATACAAATTATGATTCTTACATATTTTAATGGAACCAAATTGTTGTCATCTTTCCTATCATAGCTAAGATGCCAATATTCTAAATTAGGGCGGTTAATCCCTATATATCCCGAAAAAGAATCTTTTCGCTAGGTAGATATCACATCTGTGCAGATATCTTTATCAGATGACATACATTTTTTTGTGAACGCAGTCGTTAATATTTCGATGTCGTAATTGTTTAATGTGAGGAGCCTTTTATGTGGGGTCCGGGGTAGCTGTTCTGCACGTCCCTGTGCTTGTTAGGCTTTGCATCAAATAGTGACAGTTCAGATAGTGACTATACCTTTTTCTACAGTCAGACGCATTTTTGGAAAACTTGTGAGGTCCCATTATTTCCTCCAGTTTGCATTCTAATGTATGTTTCTTCAAACTAAATATTTTAACTGGTTCGGTTGTTAGACCAATCACCAAGCTAGTCAGCATTTTCTGCGTTCCAAAGGTGAAATAGGAATAAGTTCCGGATTGTGAAAGATTTAAGAGTAAGAGGAAGGATTCTAGTAAGAGTTCAGACGTGAGTGGTCTGGAGTGAAGCAGAAGGCACGATAATACATTTGAAAGAGTTCGGAATGTGGCCGGCAGCCTAGTGGAAAGAACCCAGTGCGATACAATAATGACAAGGAAGAGTCTAGCATCCGGTGTGTGGCCTTAATACGGGACGATTTAACAGAATGTCAGTGGTAAACTTTAGAACTTGTCTCCATTTAAGAATTATCACCAGGACAGTTAATGTTAGTATCTTGTATAATTGTAATTTATTCTGGACGTGTGCAATAATAAGTACTGTCTATGTCATCAGTTGCTTTAAACAACCAGTTGCTGTGAAGTGAACAATAAACTTTGATTTAAACCAGTGCAGTCTTGTGTTATTACTCTTAGATCGAAAGGTCTGAATATCAAGTACTGTAAGTTACAGTTAGGTCATTTTGATATATCGAAGATCTATCCTCGATAATGACCTCTAAGGGGGGAAACGATACAATTGGTCTTTACAAACTTTGACATCTCCAGACATGGAGGTGGTATTTCCTAAACGAACCTCTTATCACTTCTAGAATGTGATAGTAAATCTGTATTAAACATCAGCCAAGCTCTATTTATATCTACTTAAAAGAAACTGATGTTATAATGACAATTTTTGAATCGGACGTAGAAATCTATTGTGAACTGCATACATCCCGTGCAACATCGGGTGTTTTTGCTAGTCATATTAAAATTGCTTAAACACATTAAATGTTTTTTTAAAATTGCATTGATTTAAATAAAAAATTATGGTGTAGAGGGAGTAAACTTTTGCAAGTCTGGCAGGTATATATTTCGAAAACAATTTTAAACAATATATTTTCTATTTAAACATATTAAGAATAAAGAACAATCATGCATAAAGAATTGATTATGAAGCACTTTCCAACTAAAATGCAATTTTATTTAAACGTCTCTGAAATGCGATATATCCAGCGGTGTATTTTTTAAATTATCACAATACTATAATTATTTATCATAATTGAAAACTTCATCGAAAATAAATTAACTTTCTTTGAAAAACTTCATCGAAATATAAATCGCCTGGCTCTCTACCTAAAAGCAGTGAATATATATTTCATTCATTAACTTTTTTCCATTCCTTTCATTCAGCGTTGATATTTTTAAAATTATCACAATACTACAATAATTTAATTTAAGTAAAAACTTAAAACCATGGAGGTAAAATTCCTTTCTAACTCCATGCTTAAAACTTCATCAAAAAAGCAATACTACAGAACCATCTGTGAAATAAATGAATATTTCATTCATATAAGCTATATTGCAGACTCCAGAGCTAGATGAGTTTGCGTTAAAGCAATTCAGCAATTCTTATACAACTCATCTTACAGTTGGATGTGTTTACACTCTCCATACGTGAAAATTAGGCTTCGTTGAAAAATAATCAAAATTTGATGTTCATTTACACTCAAAAATATTGTAATTATGTTGACGCAGTAAATGGATGCACAGAAGAAAGAAATAAAGCAGTTTTAGGACGGATGCAACACTAAATAAAATTTAAAAATGACTTTAATTTTATTTTAAAGTGGGTCACGTGATCTCTTCATATAATTTTGGGTGCAATCATTATTTTAATTTTTATTTAAAAACTACCTAGCATAATTTGCTGAATTTTTTTGTATATTTTATGGGATAATTTGAATATTTCCAAAAAATTTCGAAGCAATTTGTGAATTTTAAATTCGTTTAAAAAATGTTCGAAAAATTAGATCCCATATGATTCAATTTATTTCAATTTTAAAACCCGGGTTCAATCCAAAACTAATTGAGCGATATTATTTATTTACATTCTCATATGTCCCATAGACCGTCTCAATACCATACTGAAATTTCAGCTTGATAAAGTCATTTTTACGGCAGTAATCGTGAGAACGGACAGACAGGCAGACAGACAGAATGAACAAAGTCATAAACACTTTTCAACTATGTTGTAAAGTGTTAAGAAGCTACTTATATCAAATGTTTACTTAAGAGCTCGATTCTGCTCATCAGATAAATTTGGAACCAATTATCGTATTTATTTTTACATTGAATGTATTTAAGATTTTGGTACATAAAAATAACTACAGTTAGAGTAATCTCTATAATTTCGTTAAGACCTATATCTAACATATTTCACACGTCTAACACTATGACTGAAATATGACTTTAATAATTATATATATGCAATATATAAGCTTAATATGAGGAGCAAAAATTAATCCCAATATTAACTTAATGACGTTAAATGGTGCAAGTTTTATAGTTGACATTATTATGAGGATTATTATTTTGAACATTTTATTTTATAGGACCTTGCTTTTTAAATTAAGCAACATTAAAGCGTAAATTAATTTCTTTTAGTAAACGACAAAGATTATTATAATGTTGGTTATTTTTATTCCCCTTAAATATGTTTTTAAGAAAGTAATTTTTCATATGTGTAACGAAATGATGCTAATGTAAGATTTTAATTATTAGGGTAAGTTATGTATTTTTAAACCTATAATCTCCATCTCTATACATTGCAACGATCGTTAACTTTTGCTATTTTAGTGCATTTTTAATCTCCGTTAAATACATCTATTACCGGTGCTTAATTTCCTATTTCTATTTAATTGATGCCAATTTTGAGCTAGACATCATTAAACAAAATGCTATAATTAGATAATTAGTGTCTTATTATAGCGTTTATTACTGAAATTTGCCTTCCATGAGAACGTGGTCAAGTACATGTTTATGAGCCAAAAATATTGCTGCTAAATAAAAATTTCCCAAATCTACGTATATCAAATATTTACTCACAATTATCACATTGACTTTTCCTTTGTTTTCAAATTGACTTGTCCTTTGTTTAGTAAAATCATCAAAGCCTTTTGAATAGTATTGATATGATGATTGTGGTTGCAAATCACACATGCAACGGCCCTCTTTGAACCAATTTCAGATTTAACTTCCCCAGATTTCAGTGGTTCCTCTCATGCATATTTCAACAAAAAATAAAAATGGGAGAGATTTCGTTTTTGGTGGTGGTGGTGTGTGTGTGGGGGGGGGGATAAGTAACTAAAATTAAAGGTTTACAATATCATATGAGCGATATTTAACTGAAAAAATATTCAACAATGGATGGGGTAGGTTGAAGACCCAGTCACTTACATAAATCCCACATATGCTGACCACGAGTTTCTAGCTGACTCGAATTTGGCCCTTAATTTAAACAAAGTTGAATGCAACTAATGTAGGGAATATTAATATTATTTTATTTTGAGCTGCATCCCAATATCAGATATGATAATTTCGCGATATATCCAAGATATGGTGACTACTTATATAATCTATTTATATTGCGATACATCCAATATATATATATATATATATATATATATAATAAGACATAATAATGTTGCAGTGCATCCAAGATATGGTGAATACTTACGGAACATAGAGAGGGTGGTATTTTAGAAAAGTTATTGCTAAATATATATATATTCCAAGTATTTAAAATTACAAAAGAACATGTTTCTTATTAGCATACATATGTAAACAGTTACAACTCATCTAAATCGAAAGAAACAATTGTTTAATTAAATTGAAAATATACAAAATTAATCTCTCGTACAATAAAATGCCTGTTTTTCCAGCACATCTACATCAGGCTGTTGAAGAGCAGATTTTTCGTTGCAGTTGATCTAGTTCAATGTTAACAGAAAGTTATATAAGATACATAATGTATTCTATGAACTTTCGATCTGGTTGGCTAACATTTTGTCAACTGCGTGAAGGTTAGATAGTCTAAGCAGGGATAAATTACTCCTTAGTACTATTGCAGGCTTGAACGTAACAACTCATAAATTCCACCAAAATTATTCTAGAATTCCTTATTTACCAAATGTCTAAAGGTTTTGTCATTCCATCCCCACACATTAACAACTGACAAAAATACGGAAAAATGGTCTGAAACTGAAATGATTCAGTCAGCATATTCTAATAATAATTTTATAGTTCAGACATATTCTTCTATTTTCCTCCACCATTTTTTTTAACATCCTAAAATATTTAGAATTATTTTAGATTTTCGACACGTTGCACTATTTATTATAAATCCTACATGTCTACATCTGCTGTAACGAAAGCAATGAAACTAACCTTAAGATCGGATTCAACGTAGCCATCATGTGCTTATTGTTACCTATGTCACGTAACTGACGCTAATGTTTTCTTTTGACAGTTTCTTGTATTTTCGGAAAGATAAGAAGATACTTTTCTGTCAAAAACTAGCTATTATTTCTTACTTTAAAAGAAAGTTTAGAAAATCCAAAAATATTTTTTCAATATATTTCAATCATTAATATGTTTTTAATAATAAAATATTTTAAACACTAATATATTCCAAGCAGTGCGCACTAGTAAAAAGACAGAGTACAACTGCAGTTTTATTTTGACTGATTTTTGACTAATACCTATTGCTTCTTCTGTAATGATTATGCGGTCTGATCAGGGTCTTCAAATAAATGTAGTCAACTGTATTTATGTCTGCTATCAAGGAAGTATAAAAATCGTATTCTCACTAAAGAGCAGTTTTATGCTTTGTAATTTTCAATAGTTTCAGTATTTGACTTTAATAGTGTTTTAATATTTTGTTTAGACATTAAAATTTAGGATAAGTATCAAGTAATCACATGGAATTCATTTCATTAATTTTTATAATGATTTTATTTGCAAATGTTTTCATACAATCCTTTCGTAAAATAACAAAAAAATATAAATCTTTCAATGCAAATATTTGATGGTGACAGGGGTACATACATTAAAGATTATAGGATGACAAATTGTTGTATTACTTAAATCTGGCTTTTCCTATGATGAAATTGTACGACAAATAGGTGAAACATGAGAAGGCAGAAAAGTACACAAATGAACAAACACAAATGATGATAGAAAAATAAAACAGGTATATAAAAGGCAAGGGCAGAATAAATATAAAGGGACAACGATATAATAATTTCATCCAATCCTACCAGAGCTGAACTGAATGCAATTGCTGTTTCAAAATTCTGCAATTGGTGTAATTCTGCAATTGTTGTTGTTCGAGAACGATAAAGAGAAGACTTTAAAATTACGATCTAAGATGTAAGATTCTGGGGAAAAAACCATACCTGCAGTGTCAGATCGAGTAGAGTGAGCTTAAAACACATTGAATGAACTGAATGTCAGTGGAAGCAAATTATTTGGAATGATGAATGTAAGTTATCCTTATCTGACAATGGCGGGCGGAAAAAATGTGAGACTCACTGTATAGAAGCTAAATCATGTGTGCATTTCGGCAAGTTCAAAGAACCCAACGCTCGTTATGGTTTGTGAATGTATAAAGCAGATGATATTGGACGCCTTCCAGTCATCGGTGGTACCTTGAATGTTAGAAAATATAGGGACAACATTCTGAAACCAAAACAGTTACCTTCCATCATGGATCATATTCCGAACAATGTGCACATATATTTTCCAACATGATTCAGTTCCCTGCAACATAGTACACATATGCAAGGGATGGTTCCCAGCAAGCGGCATTCAAGTGTTGTCCTGGCCAGGAAAAATTCCTCGACTTGAACCCAATTGACCATTTGTTGCACAGTTTGGAAAAATCTTGTAAGAGAGAGGCGCCCATCAAGCAGAAGAAAATTAGTTGAGGCTATAATTGGTTCCTGGCATCACGTAATAACTAAAAAATTAAAATATTTGTAGGCTCTATGAGTCGTCACTGTGAGGCTGTTTTAAAAAATAAAGTCTATACTGCTAAATATAATGCAATCCATTGGTAAATATTAAGTCATTATTTCTATTTTTAAAATATAACTTTTTTGTATAGCATACATTTAAATTTAGTTTTTTATTTAATTATGCATTAAGTTATATTTCATATGATACATAGAATATGAGTTCTGTTGATTTAGTGAAAGATAAAATTTTCTATAGGCATTCGAATTTGAAAAGTATAAATTTTTCAAAATGTGTGCACAAATTTGACCATAATTGCATTTGTTTACATATGATAAATATCATATGAAACGATTGTTTATTACTTTCTCTGCATTAAATTATAATTTATAGGTAAAGCATTGGAATAGTGACGAAAACCGCAACTCCAGTTTTCGACGAATCCACTTGTTTTGGGACCTCTAGAACACGAAAAATCTATTTTATCGTGACGTCTGTGTAAGTACGTGTGTGTGTGTGTGTCTTCGTGAGTGTGTGTGTGTGTGTGTCTGTCTGTTTGTTCAGATTTTGTATCCTCTGTAATTGAAAAACTAATTGACCGAATTTCATAAAATTTGGTATACGAGTACCTCGTGGGTGACCCTGGTGCTGATGAGATTTTGGTACGATTCAATTTTCACAAAATTTGGAAGAAACCTTACTTGTAAGTTAACCTGGTGTTGATTAGATTTTGGTACGATTTGGGAAAAATGGAATCTGCCTTCTTTTGCTACATGGCAAGCAAATACCATTACACCTAAAAATAAAAGGCTACGCATGTTCAAATATATCAATTGAATGCTTATTTTATACGTACTTTTGATAACGATATTTTTTGACGAAATAATAAGACCAACCTCTTTACTCTAGGACTACCGTTTTGGAGATATTTTAATGTTTTTCGCATTTTCGCTACATCACCTTTGAAAATGAGTCCAGTTACCAAATGAAAACGAAAATTTGAATTATATGTGCAAATTCAGTGTAATTTTAAATAATAAAGTATGTTATTTTGTGCAATCAAACTGAATAAAATGAATTATTGAAGAACTGAAGATGATGCGAATATGAGTCTGCAGAGAAAGTCCTGTGCTGCCCACATTATAATATTTAATTTGATTTCTTGTCCTGAATTTATTACGTATTATTTCTGATTTTTTTTTAACATTTAGGGACCTTACGAATCTTCGATCATGTTTTTATTCCACGATATACACTTTTATATTACTCAAATTGTATCAAATTGTATCAACTTTCACTCACCACAATCCCCTTCTTAGTAAGATATCGCTTCTAAATCCTCCTGGAACACCTCATGCACAGTCGTCAAGTCGAAAACGCTAAATTTGAATTCAAACGTTTTCAACATACATATAGAGTGTCCCAAAAACATTGACTTCGACTTTTATTCCTTAAATATTGATCTTAGACATATATAATAAATTACAAGGTAACGTAAAAAAAGTACAGAATTTTATGAAATCCATTCAAAATTTCAGGGGATTAAATTTGAAGAAATACAAAATTTTATATTTTTATACGGTCCCTTTACAAAAACATTTTCAATGAGTAAAATGTGCCCAAGACACTTATAAGGTGATGTACAAAATTTCAGCATTTTATCATAAAAGATCCCAGAGACATAAATAAGCAAAAATGCCGACTTAAACCATTTTTCGATGCATCAATATAGGTTTTTAGAGGAGAAAATTCATGTCGGCACATCGCGTTTCAGGGGTCATAAACAAATTACTAAGAAAACATTGACTGCATAAATAAATGTTAATTTTGCTATTTATTGGTACAAAAGTATCTACACTGTGTAGAAGTAATAACTTTACACAAAGATTACAAAGCTTGTTCAAAATGTTTTCCATCCATGCCAATGATCCATTAAAGGTAAGAGGCAGATATTATTTGCGTATGATGCATTTCTGCGTTGCGTCATTTGCACTCTTGCTGTAAACATTTACATTTTAATTTGTGATTAATCCCTCACTAACTTTGTTTAAACATATCTCCGGTACTTTTATGATCAAATGCTAAAATTGTGTGCATCACCTTATTAGTGCATGGTGCACATTTTACTCGTTGAAAGTATTTCTGTACGGGGACCGTATAAAAATTTAAATTTTGCATTTCTTCAAATTTAGTCCCCTGAAATTTTTTATCGATTTCATAAAATTCTGTACCTTTTTTACGCAACTTTGTAATTTATTAAATATGTCTGAGATCAATATTTAAAGAACAAAAACTGAGGTCAATATTTTGGGGGCACCCGGTATATCACTCGAAAACTATACTTTTTGACACAGTGTTTTCAGTATACAACGACACAGTGTTTTCAGTATACTACGTATATAGAGAAAGTAATGTATCGGCACACTGTTTCAGTATTGAATACGTTTCAGCTTTACATTTATCTTAAAAAATGACTCAAAGTTAAGCTGAATTTATCGATTTAATCTGTTCGAGATTCTCACCACGTTCAAGAAATGGTAAGGGTCATTTACGAGTACCGATCCGTGACATAAATGTTTAGATTCAAGGAGATAGAAACTAGAGGTTGTGATTAAGATCGATAGATTATTTTTAGAAGCAATCCTGTCAGAACTAAATATATTTCTATCTCTAAGGGCTATCGCCGGACTCTCTGTTTTAAATATGGCCATTTTTCATTATGGATTAGGTAAATTAAAATTTTGAAGCACTTTGAAATATCAAAAGGCAAATACCAGAAAAATTAAATAACGCAATTAATTATATAAAAAAAATCTAAAAAGGAGTAGGTATGAGTTGAAAAATAATTTAAAGTGATGTCCATCTTAAAATTAAGTATAAATTATATTGACCATTCTTTACTCGCTAACGATGCCAACTTATTCTTATATCTGTAAAAATCGTAATAGTAATATACTTATAAATTACAAAGAAATCAATACATCATTAGTCTACGAATTTTCACCCCCACTGCATAATTTTGTCCCTTGGAATATAAATTTGGATTTAAATAAATTTAGTTCTTTTGAAATCATTTATACTTACCATCAACAAGGTCTTGACATAAAGCTGCATAAATCGTTTTGAAGTTTAAGAAATTCTGCCCTCGTTCAAGTAATAGGAAGGGCCATTTTCAAGTATGGATTCGTGACATAAATAGTAAGATTCTATATGTTCAATACTGATATCAATTATTAAAAAAAATATTTTTATAAACAATCACATTAAAAATAACTTGAAAAATACGTTTATATCTGATTTTTCAATTTCTTATTCGTATACACACACACACTATATATATATATATATATATATATATATATATATATATATATATATATATATATATATATATATATATATATATATATATATATATATATATATATATATATATATATATATATATATATTTGAAATGTAATAATAAGAATTATGTAAAAATAAAAAAAAATAAAAAAACAATAAAAATACAATTCAAGTAATATTAACATCACCATAGAAGCAAATTCACGGCCATAATGCCGATAAGAGAAAAGAACAGAACCTTCCCAAATTCGATGATTAATCAGAATAAAATTCCTCTTCAGGTCTGAGTATTTAATTCTAATTAACCCAAACAAATGCCTGTTTCAGATTAAGCAATAGTACATTACTATAAACGCTTAAACTCAGACTACAGACATCAAAAAATGAAAATATGAAAAAAGGATACATTAAGAAAATTGTATTACCATGCGGCATGAATCCTTCTTCCTCACCACGTGTATACACGATCAACCTCAACAGCTTAATCTAGAAGCACCGGAATGAACAAGTCGAAATTCTACCAGGGAAGCAGTACGAACGTTCACGGAAATACTCCCAAACCCGTCCAGTGAGTCTAAGCTAGAGACTGGACAAGCAATTCAGAATACAACTTCCCAAACATGCAGAACTGAATATGAATATGAATCAAAGATGAAAATTCCTACTAAACAAGTAATTCATAGGAAAACTGGATAATCGAGAATGCCACTATACACAATTATAAGGGCGCTCAAAACGTAGTTTCCATACTGACAAAAGTTACATTTTTTTGCGAAAATAAAATTCAAAACATTAATGTTAATGCATCTTATTTTCCGATTTTTTGATTTTTCTAATGTTTTTGACTTAGTTTATTATTTTTCATTTTTATTTATTTATATAATTAATAAATAATTATATATAATATGCACATATACATACATATATATACATATATATATATATATATATATATTATATATATATATATATATACACACACACACACACATACATATTTTTTTTTTCCCCCTCCTCTCTCTCCTGTATGTTCGTCACTATAATTGGGAATGTTTTCTAGGATGTTATCGAGTGAAATTTGATACACTGAGTTGATAATTTTAATAACAAAATTGGGGGTATATGCATTATTAGTCGCTGTACTCAATAATTCCATAAAGTGCGCTAATCTATAATATTCATCACACATTTTATTGATTCTAAGAGCCTGGTTTATTATAATATTTCTAAATACAGATATATACAGACAAGAGTCAAAATGTTGAATTTTTGATGTATTAAATTTAAAATCCTGTCTTTTATCATACAAGTTTATAACCATATTACAATTTTGTAAATTTAAATTTAAATCTAAAAAGTTTGCAACATTTGTGTCATTATTACTTGCATTTAATTGTAAATTTTTTGGATAAAAGTTTAATACTATAGGGATATTATTATTTGGGGATACACATAAAATGTCATCTAAATATCTAAACATGTGCATATTATGCAAGCTTGGATTAATGTTTTTTTCATAGAAGAATAAATACAGATTAGCTAACAATGATGAGGCACATCCCCCTTGTGGGATACCAACCTGTTGTTTAAAAATAGTACCACCATGTTGAATATAATTCTCATAAAGAGTGAAGTTAAGTAATTTTTTAAAAAGAAAATTTGAATATTTTAGGTTGATATTATATTTTTCAAAAATTCCTAAAATAATGCTATACAGATCATCTATATTAATATTATTAAACAAATCTTTGAAATCAAAGGTATAAATACTACGAATATTAGTAAGAGATTTCAATTTCTTAACTACTTCAAAACTGTTTTTTACAATATGACAATTATTTGAGATTTCATCTGACGAGGATACTTCATGTAATATCTTTAATAATAATTTTCCAGCATTAGTAATGTAAGAATTATGCCCACTGGTAATGGTTCGAAAAGCAACAGGGGATTTATGAAACTTGGGTACTAAAACAATATATGGAATGTTATTACAACTATTTTTTAGATGGATTTGCTTATATTTGGCTGATATTCTATTGTATAAGATTTTAAGGTTAGTTTTATGTAAATTATAGATATGATTATTAAGTAAGTGTGACTGAAGGGTATTTTTATAATAATATTTACATATAATTGAGTAGTTTCCACTTGCCTTATCGACATATGTAATGACAAAATCATTTTGTATTTCTTTAATATCATTTTTAATTGAATTAAGTTTATATGAATTATTCATTTTTTGATTATATATATAATGATTTAAGTATTGCTCTATTAAGACTCTCCAAGGTTTAAAGGCTTCTACAGGGATTTGATATTTATAACTGATTTTATAGATAAATGTATTTAAGTCAAGAAATAAACCTTTACATATTAATTTATGTTTAAATTTAGTAGGTATACGGTACTTAGTACCCAGTAACATCAGTGATCTTAGTGCATCATAATTAATAATATTTAGATTTCCCGTTATAACATGCCCATGGTGTTTATCTACGAAGTCTTTGAATTTTTCTAAATGACAGATATATATATATATATATATATATATATTTGGCTAACATACATTAAAAATAAATAAATAAATGTATAAATAAAATTTATATATAATTAAGTATTAATTATATAAATAAATAAATATGAAAAAAAAATAAACTAAGTCAAAAAAATTAGAAAAATAAAAAAAATCGGAAAATAAAATGCATTAACATTAATGTTTTAAATTTTATTTTCGCCAAAAAAATTGTAACTTTTGCCAGTATTGAAACTACGATTTGAGCGATAGTACTCACTACGCGGTTGGTTATCCCATGTATTATCATCCAGCTGTATATTTTTTGTGACATGTCACAAATTTACATTTCTAATTTGATATATGGTCCCCATTCACAATGTTCAATTTTCAATTAAATATAACTCGCTCAATTTTAAAGATACAGATATGATGTTTTTTTTAATGATCTTGCTGCATTAAAAATAAAAAAAAATCTGATTGACCAAATTTGTCTAAGGGTGTCGTATAAAAATTTAAAAAGTGCAACTTTTTGAAAATTAATGGGAGGACTATTTCATTAACGTAGTCTTATTTCCAACCTTACTTTCAACATCTTTGCAATTTACATTGCCCACTTATCCCTAACAGGTAAATAATTAAAGCACGTTTCATTCTTTTTGGGACACCCTGTATATTCATGCACCACTTTTAAGAAACACGATTTATACAAATAAATAACTTCTACCATATTTACATATCAGGTTTGATGAAGATTGATCGATGCTTTCCTTGTCATTCTTATATAAAATGTATTTGACAAGGCCAGCTTTGAATTTAGCCTTATGATCTAATGTTAACAACTGATACTTAAGCTTGACAGATGAATCAATATCCTATTTATTGAGTGACTCTTTACGACGGGTCATTGGAAAATTTTGTTAACGCATTAGTAAAATGACATTTTTCACAAATTTTAAACGTGGACTGTAGTCATTTATTTAAATAAACTATTAAGGATATATTTCTGGTTTTCATAACTTCGGAACACAACTTTTAAGTTTAAAGAACAAAGTGTAACCAAATAGCTTCACACAGTATATAGTTTAATGAGTGTATTCGACTTACAACACATTCTTACTTAAAATCCACTTGACAAAGTTATATTAAAATTTTTGCCGATCCGGTAGTCGAGCGGTCAGGGGCACGCGTTTCCGTCTGATCGCTGGATTGCCCGGTTGGATTGCCCGCTGGATTGCCCCGCTGGATTGCCGGGCTCAAATCCAGCCAGCGGGTATGGATGTTGTCTTGTCGAGGCCAAGCCAGACTTCCGCCCCTCGGGGAGCCTCTATAAAAGTTAAGCTTCAATTTCTCTCCCCTTCACCATGGGACCTGGGATCTTGTGGACGTGGTGCCTAGGCCCCCTTCACCACGGAGGAATTGCCGCGCCCCATGCTGCTTGACTTCGGTGATCTAACGAGTACCGGTGTTTTCAGCACGGTAGGGCCGTTGGCCTGTAATATGTGTGTTGAAGGCTGTGTGGTCTGGGCCTTCAACACACATATTAGAGGCCAACGGCCCTACTGTGCAGAAAACACTGGTTCTCGTTAGCACTTTTCGGGCGCGGTAGCCCGGTGATTTGCGCGCTGGATTTGCACGCTGCCACAACTGCCGCCGTGTTCATGCGGAGTACGATCACGTTAAACATGTGGATCCGTAATTCCTTCCGAGATGTTGGTGGTAGGGGAAGGAAGGTACGGTCCCGGTGGATGCCTCCCCCACTGGGTTCCGGTCTAAATTGGGTGGCACTTCTCCGCCGTCCAAACGGTTACCTTACACCTTTCAGGTAGGTCGGACGGTCTGGGTCTCAACACACATATTAGAGTTTACTTCGATGTTTCTAATATCGGCAAATGGTACGTAAGCAGGGCAGATCATTTAACATTTTATTTATTAAAGTCACAGAACCAGTGTAAAGGGGGGGGTGTGTGTGGCCTTCATATATTTGTGCAGACCCCCCTCCAACTCTTAAACAAATTCTGTACAATATATTCAAATAATGAATGTGCAACTATTGCATGTAATTTAGCTTGTGTATGTCTTATGAAAAACTACAAGTAAATAATTAAGTGAACACATATGTTATGCTATTTCTGTAGAATTTGTATGTTATTTCATCTCTTTTCCAGGGCATTATCGTATAGATGCTAATTGGATGATCCATACTTACATAACAGAAGGAATGGATGATCACAATTTTGTCATGGACGATTACAATGGACGATCACAATTCATTTAAAAATTCTATTAATGAAACTTAGTATTACACGGTTTTAAGGTGATGACGAAATCGTCCATTTCCTATCTTATTTGACATTAATTTTCGAAATATGATCTTATACACAGAAGTCAGTTGTTCAGTTTAAGCATTTATTTGTGGCAACGCAACTGTTTATGCAAAATTCCTCAAACCTGACGCGCATCAAGATGTGCACTATATAGAATTTTAAAAATGTAGTGCTGAAGAACCCCCCTCCCCTATTCCCACTCTCATTTTTGGCGTTAATTGTGGACCTCAACGCTCAGATATAAGAGGGAGTTCAGATGTACAAGTCAAAAATGATAGAAATTTCAAGATACAAGTTTTAAAAGTGCAATGAGTAAATAGATACATGTGGAACCAAGTATAGAGTTGACAACAATGACTGCGGCCAAAGATGCTTCCTCGTATGACTCTGCAACCAGTATGCCGCTGCAAACAGGTGCTATTTTAGTGTGCATGAGAACTTAACACTTTAATAATAAATTCAATAGAATGTCAGTTATCAAAAATCGCAATTTGTTATCACACTCGTGTTCACTTAAGACTGAATCAAAATGTCATAGTATATGTAATGGTGTAATTGAAAATATAATAAGAATTGTGAAATTATAAAATGAAAATCTTAATGAAATAAATATGTTTCTATTAAATAATTAGGTAAAAAAACAAGAAACAAAGTGTTATCATTTAGTAGTTTTTACATTCTAACGTTTTATCTTTTAGGAATTGTTCATTTATGGGTTCGGTGCAAGAATGTGTGTTACACGGCTGACGTATACTATTATGTATACACTATTAAAATCAAATTAAAGGCAAATTGAGACCGATTAAGTTTAATGGGCTAAATCCTAACTTTCAAGATTTCACTCCACCAAATAAACAATATTATTAATTATAATTATTTTTCTCTTTCGATGTAAGAAATTATGTTTAAGAATAAGGAAAAATGCTATTTATATTTTTAATTGCATAAAAAGGAATTTATATTTCTCTGTAGAAAGTCCTACGTCGAGCAATAAAACCGAGAACTAAATTATTCACTACTAAATTCCACCGAGTTTCCTCCTTTTTTATATGTTTACAATATCAGGTCATAATTTTAAATGCGTGTTTATTTTCAAAGTCTCAAATTTTATATACAGCAAAAATCCTCTTGATAAACTTTAATAATAAATTTCGGTAATATTTATCATCTCTTTCGGTGCATTACAATGTTTAAGATTATTTTCTATTGTACCGCAACTTTATGCAAAATACGATTTATTTGATTTATTAGCCTCAGTTTCAATAGAATTTTTAAAGGATGAAAAATGTGCCATGGATGTGCTTAAGTACGTTACTTTATGATCATCTATGCTTATATGAAGAATGTATGCTTATATGTGCATGAGTGTAATTTCCATATTGATATTGAACGATAGTGTAAATGCTTAGAATGTTTAAACCAATATCCAATATCAATACAGAAATTTAAATAACCATTTATCTGTCGAAAATGCTATGTGCACTGAAAATACACTATTGATAATCTTATTAATAAATTGAAATAACATTTAACCCATTTCATTTAGAAGATTTAAATTTATTGTACAGCTCATTTATGAAGAATATTATTTAACGTTTTTACTTTCATTATATACAGTAATGTATAAGGAAAGTAATGTGACGGGGTCGAAAATTCGAATTCGAGTTTTCGAAGGGAGAGAACTTTCAAGCATCCCTGATTACGAATAAAACATTTTTGAAGTGATGTCTGTGTGTGTGTGTGTGTGTGAAAGTATGTGTGTGTGTGTGTGTGTCAGTGAGTCTGTGGAGGCGATAACTGACGAACGAATGGACCGATTCGAACGAAATTTGGTACAAAAATCACAATCCGTAAACACTGAAAGCCTATTGTTTTTATATATATTCGAATGTTCAGAACCCCCCTAAATTTTCGAGTAAATTTTTGAAAAAATCGTCAAAAAATAAAAACCGCTAATAAAGTTACGCAAATAGACATTTCTTATGTAATTTTTCATTAGAAAACGATTGACATAAATTTTAGAACGCTAACATGAACCGTTCTCGAGATATTAAACATTTTTAAAAAAAATATCAAAAAGTCATATAAAATAAAAAAAATATTTCTTATTGAGAAACATGTTCACTTTTCGTATGTAATACCATGCGATAAATTGGGTGACATCATTCTCGTGGATCTAGCTCGTTCCATTCATGAAAAAAGATACTTTGAGTAATACTTTTGTAATTGATCGCCAATAGTCATTTATCTGCTGTAAGAATAACTTATTTCTTCGTCCATAACGCTTGGCGAGATTTTGGCGACGATTTTGGCGGAATGTCGCCAATTTGGCGACTTTTTGAAATGTTGCCAAATTAACGAAAATCTCGCCAAATGGATAAAAATGACTCTAAATCAATGAAAATGACGACTCACTGACAAAAATTCAATATCTTGGAAAGAATAAATATAGTATCTACTATAAGAAACACCTATTTTTTTACTGTAAAGTAGTAAATGCATTATATTATATAAGGAAAGTCATATGTTGTCCACATCAGATTTTTTATTATGCAATCAATGATTTGTTCTACAAGTTATTATCTCCAGATTCAACAGAAATTATAAAAGGATAAACAAAACAACAAGTGCAAAATATCATTATGTCATGCACATCGCTGCGCATGTATCAAGAAATGAAATTATTAGAATTAATCTAAGGACCTCCTACGACCTTGCCATATACATCATACTAACTCTATATTATAGGAATATTTATAGTTTCGGATTGACTACTTATTACAGCTGATTTAAAATACGATTGGTATAATTTTGTCTTAACTGGTTTCATACACAGTCCAGAAATGGCGGTTGAAGTAAGCAAGATCTTACAAATTAGAAACATAGAACAGCCAAGACAAATAATTTAATTGGATATTGAAAAACAAAGTAAACATCTGCGCACTTGTGATTCACCAGTCTCCCAGATGAACAATAAAGGACTTTAAACTGTTTAAAATATGAATAGCGATAACACAATAAATAAAACTCTACAAAAAATAAATGATTTATCTTCATTCTGTGGACACAATCTCCTCTGTTAATAACAAATAAAAATCTTATGTGAGCAGCACATGACTTTCCTTATATAATGCAATGAATTTACTACTTTTTCAGTTAAAAAATATTCTTATCGTAGATACTTATATTCTGTCCAAGATATTGAATTTTCTTCAATGAGTCGTCATTTTCATAGATTTAGCGTCAATTTTATTCATTTGGCGATATTTTCGTTAATTTGGCAACATTTAAAAAGTCGCCAAGTTGGCAACATTCCGCCAAATTTGTCGTCAAAATCTTGCCAAGCGTTATGAACAGAGAAATAAGTTATTCTTCAGCAGATAAATGACTATTGGCGTTCAAATACAAAAGAATTACTCAAAGTATCTTTTCTCGTGAAAGGAAGGAGCTAGATCCACGAGAATGATATCACCAAATGTATCGCATGATATTACATATGAAAAGTGAACATGTTACTCAACAGTAAATATTTTTTTTAATTTATGGGATTTTTTGATAAATCTGTTTGAAAAATGTACAATATCACGAGAATAGTCCATGCTAGCGTTCTAAGGTTTATTTCAATCGTTTTCTAAGGAAAAATTACATAAGTAATGTCTATTTCCGTAACTTTATTAAACGTTTTGATTTTTTGATGATTTTTTCAAAATTTCACTCGAAAATTTAAGTGGGTTCTAAACATTCGTTTACGTTTGAAAACAATAGGCTTCTAGTATTCACGGAGTGTGATTTTTGTACCAAATTTCATTCGAATCGCTCCATTCGCTCGTGAGATATCGTTTCCAAAGACTCACTGACATACACACACACACACACACACACACACACACACACACACACATCACTTCAAAAATGTTTGATTCGTGATCAGGGATGCTTGAAACGTGCTCTCCCGTCGAAAACTCGAATTCGAATTTTCGACCCCATCACAATATTTTCCTTAAACATGTATATAAGGAAAGTAAAAATTAAAAAATTAAAATTGGTTTTGGATAGGTGAATTAGAAATTTACTAGTCGTTAAGTAGAGATTTTATTGAATAATATCCTTAAATAGGGTTTTTATAGAATTTTAATCAGTAAATTCGGATTTTATAATGAAATTTTTGTGTTCGAGGTCTATGCACTTTTTAGTCAATGAAATGACGTGGTCAATTAACCATATAACTTTATAAACGTAGTTTATTTTATTTATAATTATACTATTATCTATAGTTACACTATTTTTTTTATTTATCTGTGCCGATACCAATGTTAAATCATGATCTTAAATATTCCCCTTTTGTCAAATATATAATAGTATATAACAAAAAAGCGTCGATTCGAAACATGATTATAAATTTTGATAATGTGCATCGCCTTAATTTCGAAGTCTGGTATCTTAAAATAATTCTCCAAGGTACTGCATGTTTATGCAGAAAACGATTTGATGTTATTTATTACCTTAGTTTCGATAGAATTTATAAAATGAGAAAAATTCCTTTGGGGATATGCATAAGATTGTTATCTACATGATGCATATTTGAGGATTAAAATGTTATAAAAATGCTAGCCGCTATTTTTCACTTTTATAGCAAATATGTGTTAATGTCAGACTTGGATCAGCGACTTACGGTACTATTCCAAACTGAAAAGGTGACATCAGCTAGTGGTTAAACATAGAATATATCTATTTTTTTTTAACTGCGTGTTAGACAAATTAAATAATAATAAACAAATCATAAAGAAACATGTTATATAAATGCTATACAATGTATTTATATGCATATACACTCTTTTGCAAAAAAACGAAGCAGCATGGAAATAATAACTTTTTTTATTGAAATTAAGTAGTATGCGTACAGTTTATATACAAGTAATGAAATGATTACAAAATCAAGGCCGGGGGATACATGACTGGTTAGTAATTGCACATTGAATTTTCAAACCAGTAATTGGTGAAATCCCCCTTGGCGGCAAAGTGTGCTTGTATACGTCTAGATAAGGTGTGGTAATGTTTCCTTATGTCATCCTGAGATACATTCTGCCAGGCATTCCTCAATTATTGCTCTAGATCTGTTACATTTTGGGGTGCCCGAATTTGTCAGCCTAGCATGTCCCATGCATGCTCGTTTGACGAAAGATCTGGTGACATTGCTTGCTAAGGAATAGTGTCAACAACAAGGAGCTAGTCCACATATATGCTACCCGTATGTGGCGCGGCATTATCGTGTTGGGAATTGGTCCCAGAATGACGTGCAACGAAGGGTTACGCAAACGGCCGTAAGATTTCATCAACTTATCGTTGAGTGGTTAAAATTGTAGAAAGGATGACAAGGGGCAACCAGCAGTCGTAAGAAATAGCAACCCATACCATCACGCCAGGGTTAATGGCTGTGTGCCTGTGTAAAACAAAGACTGATTGGCGCCTCCACACACTCACTGAAGGTCATCTGCAGAAAAACTGAAGCGGGATTCATTGTTTAGCCCTATGCCAGTCTGCTGGTAGCCATGATGCTCGGCTACGACACCACTCGAAACGACTCTGTCGATGGTGTGGGGTTATGGGCAGACATCTTTAAGGCCGCCAAGAACGTAACTCCACCTCAATCATGCGCCGTGAGATGGTGGAAGGCATCACGGGTGGTTTGGAAGAGGGTGCAGCACGTTGGATGGTGGACAATGATGCCTTTGGGCCAGTTCTGGTCTGTCGGACAATCATCCGATCTTGCCCCGTATTGGTGCACCTTGACCTTCCAGAGTCTTCATTCCGCCGATGAGTTCCTTGCAGCAAACATTTCTGCCAGGATCTTTGCACAAAAGAGTCCGTGTGGTGCATGTGGCGCCCTATTGCTACGTATGACCAGCCATCTACACGATCCCGACTATACGACCAGACGCTAGAAAACGTCTAATTGCTTATAAGGTCTTCGGCAACGTCGTAACGACATTATTGGTTGTGTCTCCACGGAACTGCAAAGCCGATAACGAGCAAATATAAACCATCCACGTTTTAACCTGTTTTATAGTATGCTAGTTGCGTAGTCGAAACGCGCACTAAGGCCGAAGTTAACACTCATTGGCCTTGCAAATGTAATCATTTGCATAATTGATATAAAGGATTTGCATGCGAAATTTCGAGATGATCGGATTATTTTTTAGGGGTGCTTCGTTTCTTTAGCGAGATAGTGTACTATAAATACATTCCGTAATTGTTGTAATAAAAATCGTGTAATCTAAAGAAATATTTACTGAGACATTAAGACTCACTATCAAATTCAATTATTTATTTTGATAGTAAATGTGTCAATTCATGGTAAAAAATCTGATGTGGGCAGGCCATGATTTTCCTTATATAATGTAGTGAATTTACTGCATTTACAGTAAAAGAAAAATAGGTTATTCTTATAGTAGATACTTATATTATTTCCAAGAAAAGAATTTTCGTCAATTAGTCGCCATTTTCATTAATATAGCGTCATTTTTTACCATTTGGCGAAATTTTTGTTAATTGTCAACATTTGAAAAGTCGCCAAGTTGGCGACATTCCGCCAAATTCATCGCCAAAATCTCGCCAAGCGTTATGGACGGAGAAATAAATTATTCTTATAGCAGAAAAATAACTATTGGCGTTCAAATATAAAAGTATTACTCAAAGTGCCTTTTTTCATGAATGAAACGAGCTACATCCACGACAATGATGTCACCAAATTTATCGCAATATATTACATAAGAGAATTGAATATGTTTCTCAAGAGTTAATATTTTTTATTTGATTTTTTTTTAATATATTTATCAAAAAATTAAATAGCATTTTTTGATAAATGTATTTTAAAAATGTGAAATATCTCGTGAACGGTTCGTGCTAGCGTTTTTAAATTTATGTAAATCGTTTTCTGAGGAAAAATTACATAAGAAATGTCTATTGGCGTAGTTTTATTATAAGTTTTGATTTTTTGATGATTTTATCAAATGTGCAGTCGTAAGTTTAGGGGGTTCTAAACTTTCTATTGAACTTAAAAACAATAGGCTTGCAGTATTCACGGATTGTAATTTTTATCCCAAATTTCATTGGAATCGCCATATTCGTTCGTGAGATATCGTCTCCAAAGACTCACTGACACACACACATACTTCCGCACACACATCACACACATACACTCACACACACACACACACACACACACACACACACACACACACACACACACACACACATACACACATACTTTCCCACACACACACACACACATACACAGACATCACCTTATAAATGTTTGATTCGTGATCAGGGATGCTTGACATGTGTTTTTCCGTCGAAAACTCGAATTCGAATTTTCGACTCCGTCACAATATCTTCCTTATTCATTATATCTATGTGTATAAGGAAAGTCAAAGTCTAATTTAGATTAAATTACGTTGTGGTCCTAAACATTATATTCTATATTACATATTTATAAGATCACTGATCCCTTTACAAGCTTTGATATATTGGCGAAGAGAGTATATTTTTCGGCTAGTTGACATAAAAATATGACCATGAAATGACCATATGACCATAAATAAACCTGGCATTATGACCATGAAAAATATGACCATAATACCAGAAAAAGAAATTCAACTAAATTTTGCTTATGTATTGAAGTTTCATTAAAATTCTTATTCAGCAAATGTAAAGATTTTGAAATAGAAATGGAAAATTTCATAAACTATTTTAGAATTACAATTATGGCGAAAAATTCCCACAATGTATCTTATCCTCTATAACTAGAATTCTACTTTAACTGTGTCTGAATAAAAAATAAACTATTCCTTTCAAACTTTAAGAATATAATTATTTGAGTGAAAAAAGAATATAATGGAACCTTTTGTATTATAAAGTCGAATAGAAGAAGTTTTCTTTTTTCCTGTGCGATAAGGAGGAAATAGCATTCAAACTCAATATTATATGCTTGATAGCCTAAGGAAGCAGACATTTTTCCTTATTTAGTTCAATGTCATTAACATGATTGATTTAAAAATAATTTCTATACGATTTCGTTACAGGTATAATATGCAAATAGAGTGGTTTTCTTCAAAATTTATCAGTTGTTTGTATTTTTAAACGGCGAATATATTTATATTATTTATTACGTCTAATGAGTTTATTATAACGAAAATGTGCATTAATATAGATAATTAATAACGTTTAATATGACGCTAAATATTGAAATACCACGAGATCGAGTCTCAAATCTCGATTTTTGCAATCATATATGGAGGTATTTCCAGCTTGAGTGTGATAGATGCCTATGGTTTTAATTAGTCTATTGAAATATACGGTAAAAATACGGCTTTAGTATATGGTTAAATAAGATTTAGTAACTGTTCAAAATGTTCTATAAAAGTAAGGACTCCTTGGTATTACAATGTACAAATTACCTAATACTGTAGATTGATTGATTGATTCATTTTGTTAGATATCCAGTCCTAATTATCTTCTAACCAGGCAGTCTTTCAGGACATTTTGACCGGGGGGGCGACCTAAACTTCAGGGGGACAAGTTTCCTATTTGCCCTATATAAATATATCTAAATGCTGTCACATACATAGATACTACGTTAATATAAAATATCACGGAGGGGCTTCGCCCCGGAGATCCCAGATGTATGCCTGAAAGAAACACAGCTTGTAATTGAAATCACTGTCTACCTACTATGTTTAAAGTGAACATCTTCGTTAGGAATAAACTACGTAGTTGCAGCATTAAACCTTGTTACTTACTTAAAAAACTCTGTTTGCAATACTCCCCCCTCCGGGGGCGACTCACTCTCTGAGTGGTGAACGGATCTTAGCTCTATAGTTCTGATCCTCCAACCTCGGGGGCAAACACATCCGGGATACAGGCTGTTGAGCTTCGGCGAGGCAATTAGGCTCCGGACTCTCCGAGGTGGCTGTAATTGCATGGACTGCGTCTATTCATGACCTGAGCCTAGATCTGGCCGGCGACTGGGGTCGGACATGGCGGGTACGTTTCCCTGGCTGTGGCTTTGTTGGATGAGAGATTGTTCCTTCGCAGCAAGCCTTTATATCGCCATAAACCAACAGATTGCCGTGATCTGTTGCTTAATCCTGTTTGCAATAGCTGTGATATGGATTTCATAGCATATATCGAGATCGTTCAAAGATACCACTCAGCGAGATATTTCAATTCGGTTGGTGCACATCACAACCCCAGTACTCCCAATAGGTAAGACGAATCAAATTTTTGCCCCTAATGGAGCAAAATATTCATTTCAAAGCTCAAAATAATAATTAAGCGCAAAAATTGAATAATTTCTAAGCTAAATTGAAATTTTGAAAGAAGCTCCGTCCTGTAAACATTCAACTATGTAGATGTAAACATGCCAAGATTCGTGGTCTTGCTGTTGCTTGTATACCCAGTTCGCAAACTCCTAGATAAAACACACTGCTTTTGATTTTCACATAATATATTTCATAAACTACAAGTTAAATCCAAAAACGGTTTATTTCAACGTACTTTTAATAACATTCATCTGAAAATGTATTAGATTTCATAATTTTGTACGTTAAAGGATTTGTAATACAGAACAGAGATTTTCGGGGGACGGGGGATTTCCAAACAGTTCTTGCGGCGGCGACGGCGGCGGTAGCGGAGTCAGTTACTTTTTTGTTAATACAAAGAGCTATAGCATGTTGTAGATTAAAATAATGTAAGTTTTGATACGAAATATAAAGTGAAATATTTTCAAGCATATTTGTTCATAAAAATTATTTTATATGAAGAATATTTTAGATAATATAAGTTTAAAATGCTTTTCTTAATGTTTTAATTTTGTATGGCATTAATCACGGAGTTGGGCAGATATTTTAAAGTAGAATATTTCATAAAACGTACTTGCGTTATATTGTGTTAATATGATATTTTATAAATGCAAATAGCATTTGAAGTGATAGGAGTGTGGATTAATTGATATTACTATAATGCTATTTAAATGATCCGAATGAACTGACTATTAAAGAAAACAGTTTCTGAATTGTAAAAAGTTTTCTATTGGTTTAAGAGAATGATAACTTGTTCAGCAATTAGTACTGAATAATATTTTCTTTAGAGTAGAATTGACTTATCAAACTTTCAACCGATATGTATTCCACATTTTAATATTTTGGAACCGGTTGCCTCAGTGGGGGATGGAACCTACGCACTTGCATGGGGGAAACCCGATACTACACGATTAGACCAAAAGACATCTTCGAGTCCGAACTTATAACTGGGAAAGTGCTTCGCAGCAGAAAATATTGCAAAAACCCTGTCACCAAACTTTTCTTCTCTTGGTCGGAAATTTGTTCATAAAACTTGTGAGTATAGCATAGGCCAAGACAATAATACTCGACAATTGTTAACGTGAAATCGACGTATGCCTCGGAAGGTTGAGAAGATGAGAGTAGAGCTTCTTTTATGGTGCTGCTATCGCATGAGAGTCGCTGCGATGTCGCCAAAAAGTTAGGTGCTTGATTTAATTCCCGCTCACCAAATCTGGACCGGCTGCGCAGATCTTACATAATACCATTTTGAGAAAATGTTAATCCAGATGATATATTATCATTATTATTTTTATTACAGTCTCCTGCGGTAATGGCTTCAAGTTGCGGTAATAAAAGCAAGCGCTTATATTTCGCGCAATTTGCAAGGAATTCTACAAAACATATTACTGGTCCTGTGCCGCTGGCTTTTTTGCAGCTGGATCACAGCAGAATGTAGAACTTATTCTGTTAGAGCACGCCATTATTGTGAAGAATATAGCTGATTTGACACCTGATCTAAAATACCTGGGATAAATTTATTATGTGGAAACTATATATTTAAATTCTGAATACAGTACTTAAAGTGGTAGTGGATTTTATGTATTACTTTCCCTGCAATACATGGTAATGTACAGGGAAAGTATTGGAATCATGCCGAAAATCACAGCTCGAGTTTTCGACGGATCTACACGTTTCCAGATCTCTAGAATACGAAAAAACTATTTTTAGCGTGACGTCTGTGTGTGTGTCTGTGTGTCTGTCTGTGTGTCTGTGTGTCTGTCTGTCTGTGCAGATTTTGTATCCACTCTAACTAAAAAACTAATGGACCGAATTTCACAAAATTTGGTAGGTAAGTTACTTGTGAGCGAGTCTGGTGCTGATTAGTTTTGGGTACGATTCGGAATAAAAGAACCCGCCTTTTTTGCGAAATGGCCCGCAAAAGCTTGTATCCACTCTAACTGAAAAACTGATGGACCGAATTCAACAATATTCGGTAGATGAGTCACTTTTAGGATACCTTGGTGCTGATTAGATTTTGGTACGATTCGGAAAAAAATGACCAGCCTTTTTTTGCAAAATGGCCCGCAAAAATCGTCCAAATGTAAACTAAAGAACTTGGTATACTCAAATATATCCATTAAATGCTGATTTACTACGTAATTTTTAACGACGAAAAGAATAAGACCAACCCCATTACACTAGGACTAGCCGTTCTCGAGATATTTTAGTTTATCGTACTTTCCCTACGCCACCTTTGAAAATAAGCCAGGTTACCGCATGAGAACGAAAATTGAATTAAAAGTGAAATAAATGTAGTTAAAATAAAGAGAACGTTAATATAAGTCTGCAGGGAAAGTCATGTGCTGCCCACATCAGATTTTTTTTAAATTGCAGTGAGTAATTCTGAATGTATTCTTGGGGTAGATTGCAGTTTACAGAGTAATGTGCAATAAGTAAACACGAGTAATAATTACCCTTAGTAACTGTGTCTCATTTTCAAAAATATGATTTATTTTGCATTTTTTTCGTTTCAGAATATTGGTCTAAATATGTTTGATTATCATTTTTGTGCCAAGAGCGTACATTAACCAAAACGTACGCATTTATTGGAGTAAGGATATTCTCGAAGTGACAGTCAAAGCTGTCCATGAAATTAGCATGTCGGTGAAAACAACAGGAAGGGAATAAACAATTTTTGTAGGAGAACATTTGAAAAAGAAAATTGAGGAAACGTACAACTACGTCTAAATTTGACAGGGGTCAAATTTTATCTCTTGAATTTGAACAATATTTGCTTGAGTGGATATGCAAACTGAATAGTGCGGGTTATTGACTAACGTCAAAAGCCATAAAAAGTAGCGTTTGTACGTTTTGCGTTAAAAATGAAATGGGACATAATTTTGAAACTTGCTGCTAATTTCCGAAATTGAACTGCTGCACAATTTTAGCCTAAATTATTGTAGAGCACGTTATTGTGCGGTCTAGAAAGTAAATAAATGTTTGGTAAAATAATCTATCAAATGGTAACCTGAACATTATTTGACAGGTGAGAAAAAATTATATGTTTATTACTATACTGTTTGCACACCAATATTCAACATTATTATAAAGTTATTTACATACCGTTACTACTCATTCAGTGTTGGTGTTATTAACCATATGATTGGATAATAACACTAAATCCCAACATTTCATAGATCTCGCCAGAAGACTTTGTGGGTAAATAGTTATGCAAATTTTCTAGTTTACATTCGTAGTCAAAAAGTTTCTCTATCAAAAAATATACATTATATAGTGTATTTGTTTTAATATTATTTTATTCTGCCCATAAAACTGTTACAAAGTTAAAGTATAGTTACTACCCTTGATATCTTACTATCACTATAAGTATTAATATTAATGATAATAATAATAACAATAGTGTTTTTATTATTATAATTCATAAAATTATTATACTAATTTGAGTTTTATCCTACTTAATATATTTTTAATTTACATTCCTATGTTAATTTAGTAACATGACAGACGATGTCTTTCTTTGTGCCATTCGCATTAAACTAGAGATTGTCTTATTTATTTCCGTCTAAGCTGAATATATTTGGCTGAAATAATGCATTTTTTTTTCTTATGCTTTTCGAAAAAAATACTGACAATAGCATTAAAATGTCTTTTCAACGCCTCATCGTGCAAATGATCAGCATTTCTTTCCTTTTAAAATCAAGACCATTAGTATGCGAAACGTAAAAAAAAAATAGTGTTTTCTTTAAGAGATAGAATATAAATTGAAATATGTAAGCGTATTTTTAAAAATTGTACTTCTTTCTTTCAAAATAAATAAAAATTATGTTTTATTTTGTTCTAAAGAATTTAAGAGAAATATACATTAATTTTCAAAACTGAAAATAATCTAGCCTGTGCTCGGAATGTAAGAAAAAATCTATAGAAACTATGGTGGAACTCATAGCGAATTCTCGAAAACACAAAAAATGCTTTAACAGTACGTCCTATAAGATCAAAATAACTGAAAACCTGCTTCTGCCATAGCATATGCTACTGTCATAGCACAGCTATGTCAGAACCGCTGAGTGTTTTTAAACTCTGTTAAATGCAATAGATTTCTTTTAATAGATCTCGATCACATATATGCCTCCGGGGTGGTATATGCTCTTAATCCGCGTATACAATCTACGTAGGTCTACAATAAGCGTTTGCCCTTTTACGCAGGCCTAACCAAATCGCCCTGATAAACAATAATACTGCTTTATTCAAGAAATATACTTATTCTTTCCACAATCGCTGCACCGGCGTATTGCGTCTTAAATTAATGCCAAATACAACTTGATCCGTAAAACGTCTGAAACAAGAGATTTCTGCGCTCATGTAAACAATTCACGTGTGCAATCTGAACTAATATCGTCCTACTTAAACTAGAGTTCCTATACTACAGGCTCAGTTATCAAGCATATTGAAGCCCAGTAAGGTTTCTACAAATATAAGGGTTGCCATAGTTGGCGGTTTAACATGTGCTCCAAATATTGATTTTCACAAGTATTTGATAATGTCAACAAATTTACAACTGAGTTATATTTTTAATAATATGAATTAGATTGGAGAAGGATTTGTAATTACGCGTCACTTATTAACAGCTATCAAAAATATAATTCTCACTCTATAAGCAGATTAACAAAAAGATGGACATTTTTTCATTATTATTATTATTTTTGTTTTGCAAAATCCGGTCTTATGAAAATTTATGAAATACTTTGTATATTTCTATTTTACATCTGTTACGGCTCTAACATTATGTGGAATAAAATATGGTTTTATTATTAGCTCAGAAAGACCTTGAATTATTTGAAATACCTGTACTAAATACTGAAATGTTGTTTTTGAAATATATATTCATGATGATACATAGTAGTGTGTGAATTACACGGGGGGGCTGGGCGCACTTAAAAATAAAAATGAGTATATAATTTTAAAGGTACTAAATTTTAAAGAGAGGCAATTTTGTTATAAACCTGTGGATGTATACATTAGATAAATACAGCATTTACCATCTTAATAATAATAATCTATATAAATAAAAATGAAAATCTGTCTGTCTGTCTGTCTGTCTGTCTGTCTGTCTGTCTGTCTGTCTGTCTGTCTGTTTGTCACACCATCACGGGAGAACGGCTGAACCGAATTTGATGAAATTTTGTGGGTAGCCCAGAAATAGCCCCAGTTAAAATTATATCCGTGTTTTGAGTTTCTACGACCAGTGGTTCTCGAGATATTAGTAAAAAACAAAATTTTCGTTTGTCTCATCATCACGAAAAAACGGCTGAACCGAATTTAATGAAATTTGGTGAATAGCCTTGAAATATCCCCCCATAAATTTTGTCCAAGTTTCGAGTTTCTAAGACCTGGGGTTGTCGAGATATTAATGAAAAACGGAACTTTTTCCTAGGAGTTCTACTCCCTAACTCCGTGGTTTATCAAACGAAAAGCTTGAAAATCGTTTGAAAGTGAATTAAAATTTAATCTCTGAGTTTGATGGGAGATTTTTTGCGTTAATTAGTCACTTTCTGAAAACATGAATTGTTTGAAACATGATTTAAAGGGGAAATCTATCTCCATGGTTCATGGTTTATTTAAAACACGCTTTTACGGAACAATGAGAAGTATAGAGAAATCAAAATCGTTATTTAATTTCGCAGTTTATGTTATAAGACATGACATATTTAACATGTTATAAGATTCTATCTTATATCATGTTACTCAGAAACGCAATTAAATTAAATCTGTCTGTTAATTTTAATAATTATTTTTTCGATTTGAATAATAAATAAATGGATATAAAAATATATTTTAGAAAAGAACGATTTGATTTTTCTTATAGCATTTTTGACTGGATAATATCAATTACGGTCTTCAGGTTTAAAAATTATTATTATTTATATTTTCGGGGATAATTGATTCAAGGATTATTGATATTTTCAAGTTATTATGCAATTATTTTATTATGACAAAAATTGTTTAAACTCATATATTGTATGTTGTACGAATCTTCTACAAATACACGTGTATATCTTTTAATCTACGAGAATATAAGTAGTACAGGTATATTGACATATGTTTTGATATATATCGGCATATATTGGAATCAATTACGACCTTCTGGTATAAAGAGTACGGATATTATTGATGTTTTCAATTTATTACGTCATCTCTTTTATTTTGGCAAATATTTTGGAGACGCATATTGTAATACGGGTAATCTTCTACTAACACATTGGCATATTTTCTGATCTGCGACAATATAATTAGTACGGGGTTGCATATATTCATTCAATTCCTATTTTTTCTTCTGTAAATTTGCTTACAAAAGGGGGCAGGATGTTTTATTCTTCAGATCTGATCGTGAAGATAATTTTGCATAGTGAGAACATATATTCTTAAACTTCTCTTTAGGAGCAATAAATTTAATATTTTAACAGAATTTGCACATGATTGCGAACTTTAAGTTTCTTTAAATTATACACTCCGTACGAATAACGGGTGTGCTGTTAGTGGTTAATAAATTTTAACATTTTAGGAGGATATATCATGTTGCTCGGCATCGCAATTAAATTAAATGTGTTTGTTAATGTTTTTATTATTTTTTTTCGATTTAAATAATAAATAAATGGATAAATGGATATAAAAGTATATCTTATGAATGGACGGTTTGATTTTTCTTTTAATTATATTAATTGCTGACTGCGTACATCAATTTCTTTTATTTTGGCAAAGAGTTTTCAAGCTTATATCGTATTTAGCTACTAAACTCATATATTGTGTTTAGCCAATAAATTCATATAGCCGATTGTTGAAACAGAAAAAGAGTAGAGCGGGTATATCTTCTAATACAATTGTAGTGTTTTCATTTAGTATATTGAAACGGGATAAGAATGTTTCATTCAGATCTGCAAATTCAAAGCTACGAATTTGGAGGGATATCGCTAATTTGACAACTTTTCTTAAACTTTGCCAAATTGACGGAAATGTCGCCAAATTGATATAAACGACACACAAACAGCTGCCATAAACCTTCGGGTTGGTCGTGTGGCTTGTGTCTTCTACATATCAATGAAATTTTTTTTTGTTTTGTTAGAAGAGAGTACTGAAATGATGTTTGGTTAGCATTTATCTGTCAGACCAACCATCCTACTTAGTAATACATTTAGCGAATTTTTAAAATGTCACCAAATTGATAAAAATGTTTTCAAATCTATAAAAATATCTTGAAATTGATAAAATTGCGCTACATAAATGATATTAATTGTTTTTTGTTAGGGGATAGTATTGTGATGATATTTCGTCAATTTGTCGCTAAGTGGAACTGTCAGTTCTACAGTCCCACTTGGCGATAAATTTGGCGATTTTTTAAATTGTCGCTAATTTGACGAAACTGTCGCCAAATGTTCCATAGAAATATAACTATTTAGACGATATTTTTTCTACCAATTTATTTGAAGCAAATGATATCATGTCGCTTAGCAACGGATTTAAATCCAATGTGTTTATGCGGCAGACGATTTTTATTAAATCCTTTCCGATTTGAATAATGAAGATATGTATATAAAATAAATTTCATTGCCATTTCATTTTGGACTGGATAATATCAATTATACTCTTCAGGTTTAAACATTATTATTATTGATATTTTCCGGAATTATTGATTCAGGGATTATTGATATTTTTAAGTTATTACGCCATTGTTTTATTGCGGCAAAAATTGCTGACACACGCATATTGTACGTTGTACGAGTAATCTTCTAGGAATGCACGGGTATATCTTCTAACCTACGAGAATATAAGTAGTACAGGTATATTGGCATATATTTTGACATATATTGGCATATATATTGGAATCAAGTACAGTCTTCTGGTATGAAGATTAAGGGGATTAACTATATATTCAATTTATTACGTCGTCTGTTGTATTTTACCAAAAAACATTTGAGACTCATATTGCAATATGTGGGTAATCTTCTACTAATAATCGGACATTATAAGTAGTACGTGTATATCTTCCCATATAATTTTAGCACTTTAATTTTGACATATATTGGAATAAATGACTGTCTTCAGATTTAAAGATTACGGGTTTATTGGTATTTTCAATTTATACATGTAATCTACTAATACAGGTTATATTTTCTAATATTCGCGTATATAATTAGTACGCGTCCCATACAATTTTAACGCTTTTATTTTGCATATATTGATTCAATTCCATATTTTTTTTTATATTTGCTTACATAAGGGGTCCAAGATGTTTTATTCTTCAGATATGTCCATGAAGATAATTTTATATAGCGAGAACAGAGATTCTTAAACTTCTTTTTAGGAGCATTATATTAAATATTTTAACAGAATATTTTGATTAAACATGTCATTTAGTATACTATAAGAATTTGGGCATGATTATGAATTTCAAGTTTCTTTATATTATATACTCCGTACGAAGAACGGGTATGCTGCTAGTAAATTATATAAATCTGTATTATAAACGATATATTTTTATGCCTAGTACAACAGAATTGGACTACTTAAAGATAATATTGAGGAAACCCTCTAAACTGGATCCTCTTAATATAGCGCCATCAAATTATTGTCGCCGATCATCGTCTTGGCGATGAAAATATCAGTGGCATTCCAAAGTAAATTCCAGTCATTCAGACATAATTTCTATCAGGTTTTAGTAAAAAAATCCTATTTGATCATTCATTATCTTTTATGATAAATGTATTCCGATTTATTTACCATTTTAGCTTATGTTTACCTAATTATTATAATATGGTAAGATTTCCACTTGGCGACAATTTGTTAACAGTAGGATTCAACATTTTATGATTTATCTCTTTTTTTTATGATTTATCTATATAAATAAAAATGAAAATCTGTCTGTCTGTCTGTCTGTCTGTCTGTCTGTCTGTCTGTCTGTCTGTTTGTCACACCATCACGGGAGAACGGCTGAACCGAATTTGATCAAATTTTGTGGGTAGCCCAGAAATAGCCCCACTCAAAATTATTTCTGTGTTTTGAGTTTCTACGACCAGTGGTTCTCGAGATATTAGTAAAAAACGAAATTTTCGTTTGTCTCATTGTCACGGAAAAACGGCTGAACCGAATTTAATGAAATTTAGTGAATAGCCTTGAAATATCCCCCCATAAATTTTGTCCAAGTTTCGAGTTTCTAAGACCTGGGATTGTCGAGATATTAATGAAAAACGGAACTTTTTCCTAGGAGTTCTACTCCCTAACTCAGTGGTTTATCCAAACGAAAAGCTTGAAAATCGTTTGAAAGTGAATTAAAATTTAATCTCTGAGTTTGATGGGAGATTTTTTGCGTTAATTAGTCACTTTCTGAAAACATGAATTGTTGGAAACATGATTTAAAGGGGAAATCTATCCCCATGGTTCATGGTTTATTTAAAACAAGCTTTTGCGGAACAATGAGAAGTGTAGAGAAATCAAAATCGTTATTTAATTTCGCAGTTTATGTTATAAGACATGACATATTTAACATGTTATAAGATTCTATCTTATATCATGTTACTCAGAAACGCAATTAAATTAAATCTGTCTGTTAATTTTAATAATTATTTTTTCGATTTGATTAATAAATAAATGGATATAAAAATATATTTTAGAAAAGAACGATTTGATTTTTCTTATAGCATTTTTGACTGGATAATATCAATTACGGTCTTCAGGTTTAAAAATGATTATTATTTATATTTTCGGGGATTATTGATTCAAGGATTATTGATATTTTCAAGTTATTATGCAATTTTTTTTTCTATGACAAAAATTGTTTAAACTCATATATTGTATATTGTACGAATCTTCTACAAATACACGTGTATATCTTTTAATCTACGAGAATATAAGTAGTACAGGTATATTGAAATATGTTTTGATATATATTGGCATATATTGGAATCAATTACGACCTTCTGGTAAAAAGAGTACGGATATTATTGATGTTTTCAATTTATTACGTCATCTCTTTTATTTTGGCAAATGTTTTTGAGACGCATATTGTAATACGGGTAATCTTCTACTAACACATTGGCATATTTTCTGATCTGCGACAATATAATTAGTACGGGGTTGCATATATTCATTCAATTCTTATTTTTTCTTCTGTAAATTTGCTTACAAAAGGGGGCAGGATGTTTTATTCTTCAGATCTGATCGTGAAGATAATTTTGCATAGTGAGAACATATATTCTTAAACTTCTCTTTAGGAGCAATAAATTTAATATTTTAACAGAATTTGCACATGATTGCGAACTTTAAGTTTCTTTAAATTATACACTCCGTACGAATAACTTGTGTGCTGTTAGTGGTTAATAAATTTTAACATTTTAGGAGGATATATCATGTTGCTCGGCATCGCAATTAAATTAAATGTGTTTGTTAATGTTTTTATTATTTTTTTTCGATTTAAATAATAAATAAATGGATAAATGGATATAAAAGTATATCTTATGAATGGACGGTTTGATTTTTCTTTTAATTATATTAATTGCTGACTGCGTACATCAATTTCATTTATTTTGGCAAAGAATTTTCAAGCTTATATCGTATTTAGCTACTAAACTCATATATTGTGTTTAGCCAATAAATTCATATAGCCGATTGTTGAAACAGAAAAAGAGTAGAGCGGGTATATCTTCTAATACAATTGTAGTGTTTTCATTTAGTATATTGAAACGGGATAAGAATGTTTCATTCAGATCTGCAAATTCAAAGCTACGAATTTGGAGGGATATCGCTAATTTGACACCTTTTCTTAAACTTTGCCAAATTGACGGAAATGTCGCCAAATTGATATAAACGACACACAAACAGCTGCCATAAACCTTCGGGTTGGTCGTGTGGCTTGGGTCTTCTACATATCAATGAAATTTTTTTTTGTTTTGTTAGAAGAGAGTACTGAAATGTTGTTTTGTTAGCATTTATCAGTCAGACCAACCATCCTACTTAGTAATACATTTAGCGAATTTTTAAAATGTCACCAAATTGATAAAAATGTTTTCAAATCTATAAAAATATATTGAAATTGATAAAATTGCGCTACATAAATGATATTAATTGTTTTTTGTTAGGGGATAGTATTGTGATGATATTTCGTCAATTTGTCGCAAAGTGGAACTGTCAGTTCTACAGTCCCACTTGGCGATAAATTTGGCGATTTTTTAAAATGTCGCTAATTTGACGAAACTGTCGCCAAATGTTCCATAGAAATATAACTATTTAGACGATATTTTTTCTACCAATTTATTTGAAGCAAATGATATCATGTCGCTTAGCAACGGATTTAAATCCAATGTGTTTATGCGGCAGACGATTTTTATTAAATCCTTTCCGATTTGAATAATGAAGATATGTATATAAAATAAATTTCATTGCCATTTCATTTTGGACTGGATAATATCAATTATACTCTCCAGGTTTAAACATTATTATTATTGATATTTTCCGGAATTATTGATTCAGGGATTATTGATATTTTTAAGTTATTACGCCATTGTTTTATTGCGGCAAAAATTGCTGACACACGCATATTGTACGTTGTACGAGTAATCGTCTAGGAATGCACGGGTATATCTTCTAACCTACGAGAATATAAGTAGTACAGGTATATTGGCATACATTTTGACATATATTGGCATATATATTGGAATCAAGTAAAGTCTTCTGGTATGAAGATTAAGGGGATTAATTTTATATTCAATTTATTACGTCGTCTGTTGTATTTTACCAAAAAACATTTGTGACTCATATTGCAAAACGGGTAATCTTCTACTAATAATCGGACATTATAAGTAGTACGTGTATATCTTCCCATATAATTTTAGCACTTTAATTTTGACATATATTGGAATAAATGACTGTCTTCAGATTTAAAGATTACGGGTTTATTGGTATTTTCAATTTATACATGTAATCTACTAATACAGGTTATATTTTCTAATATTCGGGTATTTAATTAGTACGGGTCCCATACAATTTTAACGCTTTTATTTTGCATATATTGATTCAATTCCATATTTTTTTTTATATTTGCTTACATAAGGGGTCCAAGATGTTTTATTCTTCAGATATGTCCATGAAGATAATTTTATATAGCGAGAACAGAGATTCTTAAACTTCTTTTTAGGAGCATTATATTAAATATTTTAACAGAATATTTTGATTAAACATGTCATTTAGTATACTATAAGAGTTTGCGCATGATTATGAATTTCAAGTTTCTTTATATTATATACACCGTACGAAGAACGGGTATGCTGCTAGTTATATTCTAAAAATGCAATAAAGTGTATAAAACTTGAAAGATATTGGTGTAACATATATACATTTTTAACATATATATAATTTGAAGCAATTATACTTTTAAATTTGGAAGATAGAATAACAATGTCTTGTCTACAAGCCATGTTTACTACGATAAGACAATAACAAATAAAAGTCAATAATTCTACACACTTAAATTACCGAAATTGTAAAATGAGTGTTTAAAATAAATACTTTATATAAAAATAGAAGTTTCAATTTCAATATGTAAAATTTAGCTTTCTGAAGTATGCTCCTATATCGGGTATCCAACTATTCTGACGACTATGTGTAAGCCACATTATTTTATTCCCCCTTCATTACTGGGAAAGCGAAATTACCTAAACATTTTTCTAGTCCGTTTAGAGCAGTTTGGTGTAGAACGACCACCAAAAATTATTCCAATAGTACTTCCTAGAGTGAAAATACGAATAGAGCTAATGCTAATGGTTTACTCTTTTGTCATGGGTGGGCTTCAATATGCTTGACAAGTTAGTTCATATATAGAGGAGCCTTAATTTAAACTAACACGTGATGGGATTGCGAAATAAACTGATTTTTAAGACTTTCCAACATAGTTGAACATTGTCTATGACTTTGTTCATTCTGTCTGTCTGTCTATCTGTCCGTTCGCACGATAACGGCCGTAAAATTGACTTTATCAAAATGAAATTTTAGTATGGGTTGGAGAGGGTCTGTAGAACATATGGGAATGTAAACGTATATTATCACCCAATAACTTTTGGATTGAATCCGGGTTGAAAACGTGAACTACATTGTACAATATGTAACCTAATTTTTCAGACATTATTTAAGAAAAGTTAAAATTCACAAATGTATTCGGAAATTTTAGAAAATATTCAAAATTTTCTTTAAAAAATATATAAAAGAATTCTTCAAAATATGTTCGATAGTTATTTAAATAAAAATTAAAATAATAATTACACATATTATATGAAGAGATCACGTGACCCACTTCAAACTAAAATATGACATCCGACTTTTTTTCACAGTGTAAAAACCATGATTTTTAAAGTTCTTTTAAATCTATATTGAGTGTTGCATCCATCCTAAAACCGCTTTGTTTTTGCGTATTTACTGTGCATCTATATTCTGTGCCAACTTAACTACAATATTTTCCAGTTTAAATTATAATCAACCTTTGATTATTTCTACTACGAAGCCTAATTTTAATGGATGCAGAATGTACATAAATCATTGTGAGATGAGTTGTATAAGAATTGCTGAATATTTTTAACGCAACATTATTTAACTCTGGAGTCTGGAATAAAAGTGATATGAATGAAATAGTCATTGCTTTTACATAGAAGACCAGATGATTTATATTTCGATGACGCCATTTGAATAAAGTTCATTTTTTAATAAAATTTTAAGTTTTTAAATATAATAAATTGTTGTAGTACTGTGAAAATTTATAATATATCGTCGCTGAATGTGTCGAATTTTAGAGATGTGTAAATAAAATTGCATTTCAGTTGGAAAGTGTTTCATAATCAATGATTTATGCATGATTAGTCTTTCTTGTGGTTATTCCTCATTTAAAGTATTTATTTAGCTAACAAAAAGCGTCTGATAACCAAGCAGCTACCCAATTGTAAGCTCTTTAAGGGTTAAAAATCCCTCTGTAGCGGTAAAAGAATATATAAGCAAATAAAATCCAAATTTTCTGATTCCCAATTCGTGGTTTTAACTACGGTAATTAATTCTAAAACGTGTGGCGAAATATTTGAATATTAAATTCTAAAAAAGTAACACTTTATATTTGATCACATTAGCAAAACGTTAAAATCACATTAAAAAACCATAAATTATTTCGGACATCAAACGTCCATCGTTAGTGGTAATTGCGGAAAGAAAGGATATATAGTCGTATAATACGCAGTTAAAATCCGCGAACAATATTTGCAAATGAATTGACAGATTATACAATGAAAAATTTGAATGAAAAACATTTAATTATACTACGTGAATTTTATAATTAAATGGATTTCATTTAAAGTTTTCCTTCTGCAATAAACAATTGGTATAAAAATTTTGCACGTTTTTTGACGGAGTATGAGAGCGGAGCCTTGTTCCCTCCCTCCCCCGCCCCTTTTTTTTTACATTCCTTATATACAGTAATGTATAAGGAAAATATTGTGACGGGGTCGAAAATTCGAATCCGAGTTTTCGACGGGAGAGCACGTTTCAAGCATCTCTGATCACGAATCGAACATTTTTGAAGTGATGTCATTCTCACACTGTGTGTGTTTGTGTTGGTGTGTGTGTGCGTGTGTGTCAGTGGAGACTGTGGAGATGATAACTGACAAACGAATGGACCGATTCGAAGGAAATTTGGTACAGAAATTAGAATCCGTAAGCACTGGGAGCCTATTGTTTTTATATGCAATCGAATATTCAGGACCCCGTAAATTTTCGAGTAATATCTTGAAAAAAATCGTCAAAAAATCGAAACATCTAATAAAGTTACGCAAATAGACATTTATTATGTAATTTTTCATCAGAAAACGATTGACACAAATTTTAAAACGCTAACGTGAACCGTTCTCGAGATATTATACATTTTTCAAAATAAATATAAAAAAAATTAAAATAATTAACTATTAAGAAACATGTTTACTTTTCATATGTAATACCATGCGAAAAATTTGGTGACCTCATTCTCGTGGATCTCTCTCTCTCTCTCTCTCTCTCTCTCTCTCTCTCTCTCTCTCTAGCTCGTTCCATTCATAAAAAAGATACTTTGAGTAATACTTTTGTATTTGAACACCAATAGTCATTTATCTAGCATAAGAATAACTTATTTCTCAGTCCAAGGCGCTTGGCGAGATTTTGGCGACGAATTTGTCGCCAACTTGACGACTTGTTTAAATGTTGCTGAATTAACGAAAAACTCGCAAAATGGATAAGAATGACGCTAAAGCAATGAAAATGTCGACTCATTGACGGAAATTCTTGAAATATCTTGGAAATAATATAAATATCTACTATAAAAATAATCTATTTTTTATTGTAAAAGTATTAAATTCATTGCATTATATAAGGAAAGTCATGTGCTGCCCACATTAGATTTGTTTTTTACAATTGGTACTGATGTTGGACATCTGACGTCTGAAAGCTCTTTTGCTTTTAATGTGATTTCAACGTCTAATTAATCATTATTAAATATAAAATAAAAAACTGCCACTGATTTCATCCTAATCATAAACATTATAATTTCCGATTTCTTTCCTATCTGTTACATGGTTTCCAGTATTTAACAGAGTTGAGTAAAACTGAAAATACATTATTTTGTAGCTCTTTTGAGAGACTAGGAATATTTCAGTAATCAATCCATTGCAATCTATGACTAATTGATCCTTATTGAAACGGAACAATGAGAAACTAATTTTATGACCGCGCTAATATTCGACATCAAACAGCAAAGGTGCTGATAAACAGTAAGAAGTTCAAAGACGAAAAATGGAGTGCATTACGCTAAATTATTTGATCATTTTTTAGACTTCGCATACAATTTCATAAAAAATTCAGAAATATTAAAATTAATTAAAAGATGAATGAGATATCATACCATAATCATGCTAACATTTGGAATTGTGAAAGCCCCAGGCCGTCCGGCTCGTCCAGAGGACTTGGAGCAACAAAATGGACGACCGGGACATTTGGAATTGTGAAAATCTTCAATTTTCCGATGCAACAATATACTTATGAAATTTCTCTAAAAAAAACTCGTAGTTCAATAGAGTAATATTTTTAAATTCCTTAAATACATAGTATAATGTATAAGGAAAGTATTGTGACGGGGGTCGAACATTCGAATTTGCGCTTTCTACGGGAGAGCACGTTTCAAGCATGCCTGATTAGGAATCTGACATTTCTGAGGTGGTGTCTGTGTGTGTGTGTGCGTGAGTCAATGAGTCTGTGGAGACGATATTTCAAGAACGATTGGAGCGATTTGAATGAAATTTGTACAGATTTGCACAAATATTATAATCCTTGAATAGTGGCAGCCTATAGTTTTTAAACACAATCATCTAATGTTCAAAACCCCTCCCCCTAAATTTTCTAGTGAAATTTTGAAAAAATCATCAAACAATCAAAACCCTTAATAAACTTACGCAAAAAGATATTTTTATGTATTTTCTTCTTTAGAAAACGATTGACATAAACTTTATAATGCTAGCTTGAACCAATATCGAGATATAGCACATTTTTTAAACAAATTTATCAAAAAATCCAGTAAATTAAAAAAATAAATTAACTGTTGAGAAACATGCTCATCTTTCATGTGTAATATCACGCGATAAATTTGCTGACATCATTCTCGTGAATCTAGCTCGTTCCATTCATGAGAAAAGATACTTTGAGTAATACTTTTGTATTTGAACGCCAATAGTCATTTATCTGCTATAAGAATAGCTTATTTCTTCGTCTATAACGCTTGGCGAGATTTTGGCGGAATGTCGCCAACTTGGCAACTTTTTAAATGTTGCCAAAGAAAAGAAAATCTCGCCAAATGGCTAAAAATGACGCTAACTTAATGAAAATGACTAGTAATTACCGAAAATTCAATATCTTGGAAAGAAGATAAGAATCTACTATAAGAGAAGATACTTCCGGTAATTGTTTTGTATTTGAACGCTATCTACTTTAAGAATAACCTATTTCTCCGACCAAAATGCTTGACGAAATTTTGGCGACGATTTGGCGGAATGTCACCAACTTGGGGATTTTTTTTAAATGTTGCCAAATTAACAAAAATCTCGCCAAATGGATAAACAAGACTCAAAATCAATGAAAATGACGACTAATTGAAGAAAATTCAATATCTTGGAAAGAATATAAGTATCTACTATAAGAATAACATATATTTTTACTGTAGAAGTAGTAATTCATTGCATTATATAAGGAAAGTCATGTGCTGCCCACATCAGATTTGTTTTTTATTATGAAGGAGTTGTCCTACGGATGCGGAGTAACTGTCATTAGATAGAGATATGTTATAGATATTTGCAGTAGTGTTAAGATAAGAAGTCTGCAATAACATTTTCGATAGCTCAAAATGACGCGAAGCCTCCCTACACACGATGCCATTTACGGAGATTGCCGAACGTAGCGAGCACTGGGCCTAGTCTCCGAGTTATATAAAATATTGCAATAACATATATTTTTTACAGTTTGTAATCCAGGTATTAAGAAGACACTTTGATTTCGGCAAAGCCTTGAGAAATACTCCGAAAGTATAATGTAGAACAGTTATTCCTGATATTAAAGATAGAGTATTGCAATTAGTTTACAATTAGTATAACAATATAATTAAGGAATTTGAAAACCATTGTTTTTTTACTTTTATTAAATTCATAATTTTGAAGTAAAAATTTTTATAATTTTAGTTCTATATTGCAATGTTCTCTTCAAACTCGTATGTTTAAAAAAAATAAATTTTTTTTCTAAAAGTAATAACTTAAATCGAAATACGATTTGAAAAATATATACGGTGGCTAAGAAATCTAAGAAAACCGTTTCTTCACACTCTCTCGAATACATGGTTATGGGTTCCAGGCGTATCTGCGAGCAATTTATGTTGTTCTCCCCTATAAGAACGTAATCAGTCCACGTCGTCCGTCCCCTCGGTTTCGCGGGGGTTACGTCACGTGACAACTAAATGGTTCATTATCTTGCTGCTATAAAGGCAAATGATTCAACAATAAAATGTCTGACCACTACAGAATAAAATATGAAAGGAAACACAAATTAAAGAATAGTAGGAATTATCCTTTCCGTTAATTCACGATTAATTCCGTTAATTCCGATTTGAAACACATATATTTCTCATTTAGTACATTTCAAATAAATGAGAAGAAAAAATGCCTTACTCTGCATCAGTTACTCAATTATTTATTCCTTCTTATATTGAAAAGAAAATAAATAATACGTAGAAAGGATAATAATATAATGGGTTCTATTGTATATTTTATAACAGAAGAGAAGCATATCTTTACTGTGGAATAAAGGAGAAATAGGGAAAATAATATAACTAGCAAATGCCCGGCTTTGAATGGATTCACCTGTATTAAGTATACGAGCTGTGAAATATTTCAAAACTAAACTTCAATAAAAAAATAAAATATGAAATTAGGATGTATAAAGTAATCATTTAAATATTTGAGATTCCCAATACAAAAGAGTCTATATATTTTTAGAATTATACATACATATACATAGACGGATATTACTATAAAAATAATCGAAACAAAGTTCAGGAGACCCTAAAACATCCCTTTATATACTAGTATCAAAATCTCGAAATCGATCATTTTCGTGAAATCAATACTTTCTCTATACCACATTTTATAGTACGAAAAAATAAAAATGCATTACTATGATGTTTATAAATAAATCTCACAGAATACAACTTTTGTTTCTTCAGTAAAAAAAATGTTTTTACTTTCCCTGCAATACTTGGTAATGTATAGGGAAAGTATTAGAATCATACCGAAAATCACCATTCGAGTTTTCGACGGATCTACACGTTTCGAGACCTCTAGAATACGAAAAAACTATTTTTAGCATGACGTATGTGTGTGTGTCTGTGTGTATGTCTATCTGTGTGTCTGTCTGTGCAGATTTTGTATCCATTCTAACAAAAAAACTAATCGACCGAATATCATACAATTTGGTCGGTAAGTCACTTATAGACGAATCTGGTGCTGACTGGTTTTGGGTATGATTCGGGATAAAAGAACCCGCCTTTTTTTGCAAAAATGTCCGCAAAAGACTATATCCACTCGAGCTGAAAAACTAATAGACCAAATTTCACAAAAATCGGGTGATAAGTCACTTGTAGATTACCCTGGTGCTGATTAGATTTTGGTAAGATTCGAAAAAAAATAACCTGCCTTTTTTTGCAAAATGGCCTTCAAAAATCGCCAAAATCTAAAATTAAAAGCTACGTATGATCTAATAAACATATTAAATACTTGTTTTATACGTAATTTTTAACGAAGAAACGAATAAGATCAACCCCATTACGCTAGGTCTAGCTATTCTGGAGATATTTTTGTCTTTTCGTATTTTCTGTACGCCACCTTTGAAAATCAGTCCAGTTACCTAATGAGAACGAAAATTGATTTAAAAGTGAATTAAATTTAATTAAAATAAAGAGAATGTGGATATAAGTCTGCAGGGAAAGTCATGTGCTGCCACATCAGATTTTTTATATTGTTTATAGTATGAAAAATGTTATCTTTCTTGCCCAATTTTCAAAGCCAGTTTTAATTTAGAGCCATGAATTGTAATTATTCCCGCTGCCTCTTTAATTTTTCTGACATGATCAATACCGGTCACAGTTTTTACTGGGAATTCGGTATTACTGCCAGGTAGGACATGTTTTGTTGAAACGGTTGCAACTCTATCTACATAAGCTTACAAGATAACATCGCATAGCAAGTGCTTTTTCCCGCAGGTGAAATTAATAACTATTTAGTGATGATGAACACTAACTGGAACAAAACTAGTTCACCGATTTTGATCATGAACAGAATAAATCGCTTGTAAAATAATTTACTGTATCATATTAACGAAGTCATTTGCTTCCGGAATGAAAATATAAAGCATTTTACGATGAAAATAAAGTAAAATACAAATATGATTATTTTCAATGAAATCAGATAAGACTGTAAATATTTAATAAATATTTTATTAATTATTTTGTGATTTTAAATTAAAGTTTGCGCTGGTTTAAGATTCATGATTACGCTAAAAATGTTTACCAGTGGTTACAATATTAATACCTACAGGCACAAATACTTAACTGTTATGGTTCTTTGGCAATTGAGCTACTAGGACAAGGTTTCAGATTTTTTTCGTCAAAGTGTACCTTGTATTTTAAAAATGAATTTTTCTAAAGTTCAATAATGCGATTTTAATTTAGTTCATAATGCAAACATATGCATGTGTATTACATGAAACATTTATTTAAGAATATAAATCTGCAAAAATTATCATTATCCTATAAATTATAAAAACCAAGAAAGATCAATCATGCATAAAGCATTGATTATGAAACACTATCTAGCTGAAATTCAATTTTTGTTAACTATCTCTAAAATGCGATACATTCAGCGTTGATATATTTTAAATTATCATAGTACTACAAAAAATTCTTATATTTGAAAACTTAAAAATTCATCAATACGAAAAACTTTATTCAAATGGCATCATCGAAGTATAAAACGTATGGCTCTATATGTAGAAGCAATGAATACATTCATATCACTTTTATTCCAGAATCCAGAGTTAAATAATTTTGCCTAAAAAAATTCAACAATTCTATACAACTCATCTTACAATCACTTGTATACTTTCTCCATCCACTAAAATTAGGATTCGTTGTAGAAATAATCAAAGTTTGATGATCACTAAAACTCAACAATTTTGTAATTGCATTGGCAAAGAATATAGATGCACTGAACATACTCAAAAACAAAGAATGCAATCACGAAGGATGCAATACTAAATATAAATTAAAAATAACTTTAAAAATCACTGACAAAAAAAGCTGTAATTATTATTTGAAGTTGTATTTAAAAATCTACCAGACATATTTTATTGAAAATGATTTTATATATTTTAAGAGATAGTTTGTATATTCCATAAAAGTTTTAAAGGAATTTGTGAATTATGACTTCGTTTAAAAAACGTTTGAAAAATTAGGTCCCATAAGGTTCAATGCATTTCACTTTTTCTATTTAGGTTCAATGCGAAACTAATTGGGTGATGTTATTCATTTATATCCCCATATATTCCACAGACCTTTCTCAAAAGCATACTAAAATTTCCTCTTAATCCTTTTTTCCTTCATCATTTTCACGGCAGTTATCATGGGAAGGGGTAAACAGACAGACATGCACGCTTTGCATTGCTTATTCACTCAAGTCGTAAACACTTTTCAACTATTTTGGAAAGTGTTAAAAATATAACTCTCTATTTATATTTTAAAGTTTTAACAAAATATTTATTATTTATTCTTTCATCACTTGGAATTTTACTTTAAATACACATTATTTTAAGTATAAATTAAAAAAATAAAACATTTTTTAAATAATAAGTTACATTTTTTTCATGGTTGTACTAAGGAGTTCTTTCACTACAAATATTTCATATTCTCCATAACTGAAAAAGGAGCCTTGAACTTTCTGTGAGTCATCAATTATGTATTCGTTTTTCTATTGAAGAATATAAATACTTTTAAAAGGAGAGAAGATAAAGGGAAACATATTGTATTTCATAGACTAATAGAATGCGTTCTTTTTCCCTATGCGATAAGGAAAATAGCGTTTAAATTTCTAATTCTTTGATTTTTCACACGAGGAGAAGAATGTTTTTTTTCTTTTTGACTGAATGTCCTTTAATGCAACTGATTTGTAATTCAATTTCTCTACTCATTGTTACATTCCTATTGTGGAATATTTATTCAACGTGGTGAATTAAAATCATTTTCTTATACTATTCATTTATTTTAACCTATTTATTTCAATTTATACAATTCGAAATAATGTAGGGAAAACCAATTTGCTTAAACATATGCATACAATAACTATTATTATTTAAAATTTTCAGTAACGAAAAAATTAAAAATATTTCTGTTATATAAAAAATCAAAATACACTGGAAGGTCATATTATCATGACTACCTGGCTAGCATTTCTATGTATGTGGCTCATACAATGTGGAGTGTGCCAAACTTCACGTTAAAAGGCAAGCCATCCATCTTAATTTCTACTACTTTTCTTAAAATGGTCCTGTGTTCATAAAATTCTGGTCACTTCGTGTATTTTATCTTATTTGAATAGTTTTTTATAGATTCAGATTATATACTGTTGTTGTTAAACAATAAATCATTAGTATGACTTCCACGGACATAGTGAGTTTTATACTGCAGACCTTGGTGTATTAATATGAAAAAAAAAATAATATTGAGACACTATTTTGCAGTCAAGTTTAATATCCTGCCCTAATAAACGAATTTTACAAACAAGACTACGACGAATTTTACAAACAAGACTACGACGAATTTTACAAACAGAGATTATCTAGAAAATTGTACTTAATTAGGGAAAATATTGAATTTTCAACGAGTTGGTGTAATTTTGATACATTTAGCGTCGTTTTATCAATTTGGTGACATTTTCGTCAATTTACCGACATTTTAAGAAACCGCCAAATTTATCGCCAAGTGGGACTGTTGAACTGAAGTCTCACTTGGCAACAAATTTACGAAACTTCACCACAACACTATCCCCTAACAAAACACAATTAATTTCATTTATTTAGCGCAATTTTATGAATTTCAACATATTTTTATGGATTTACAAACATATTTATCAATTTGGCGACATTTCAAAAATTCGTTAAATGTGTTACTAAGTAGGACGGTTGGACTGACAAACAAATACTACCATAAAATCAGTTCAGTACCCTCTTCTAACAAATCAAAATTGCAAGTTATAAAAGTTGCCAAGTTATCGATATCCCTCCAAATTTGTAGATCTGAATTTGAAAATCTGAAAAATAAATCAACCTGATCCCGTTTGTATATACTAAATGAAAACACTAAAACTTCATTAGAAGATATACCCGTTCTACACATATTTTGTTTCAACAGCCGGTTAATGAGTTTATTGGCTAAACACAATATATAAGTTTGAAAACACTTGTCAAAATAAATGAAAGTGATGTTCGCAGTCCGCATTTAATATAATTAAAAGAAGAATCAAACCGTTCATTTATAAGATATATTTTATATCTATTTATTTATTTTTCAAATCGAAAAATATAATAATTAAAACAAACACATTTGCTTTAATTGCGTTGCTGAGCAATATGGTATGCAAATTAATCTTCCTCATAAAATGCTGATAACTAAATAACTATTTTGATTTCTTAATACTTTTCTTTGTTGAGTAAGAGCCAGTGAAAAATAAACCATGGTGATAAAGTTCCCATTTAAATTCATGTTTCAAACCTGCGATTTTAAAAAAAATAATTAATAAGCGCAATAAACTACCCCAAAACTCAGATAGAATTTTAATTCACTTTCGCTCTTTCAAACAGAGATTTCCAACCTTTTTCGTTTGGAGGATCCACTCGGAGTTAGACAGTAGAACTGCTGGGAAAAGGTTTCATTTTTAACACTTTACAACATAGTTGAAAAGTGTTTATGACTTTGTTCTTTCTGTATGTCTGTCTGTCTGTCCATTAAAAAAACACTTTAGAGATGTTTAAACCAGGCAATTTATATTTCAATGCCGTCATTTGAATGAAGTTCATTTTTTTGGATGAAGTTTTATGTTTTCAAGTATAATAAATTAGTATAGTATTGTGATATTTTTAAAAATATTACCGAGGAATGCACCGCGTTTTAGATATGTTTACCTAAATTTGCGTTGAAGTTGGAAAGTGTTTCATAATCAATGCTTTATGCATGATTGATCTTTCTTGTTAAAGTTATTTTTAATTCATATTTAGTGTTGTATCCGTCCTTAAACCGCTTTATTTTTCCTTAAATTCTGTTCATCTATTTACTGAAGCAACGCCATTACGATATATTTTAGTTCAAATGGACATCCAACTTTGATTTTTTCCACAACGAAGCATAGTTTTCCCTTATGGAGAATGTAAATACCAAAAGATGTAGAATGAGTTGTATAAGAATTGCTGCATTTCTTTAACGCAAAATTATTTAGCAAATTGAATCTGCAATATAACTGATATGAATGAAATATTCATTAATTTTACACATAGAAGCAGACAATTTTTTCGATGAAGTTTTAAGCATTGAGTTTAATTATTTATACCTCCATGGTCTTATGTTTTTAAATAAAATAAATTATTATATATTGTGATGAATGAAATGAATTGAAAAATGTTTATGAATGAAATGCTGCTTTTATAGAGAGAGCCAAGCGTGTTTTACTTCGATGACGTCATTTGAATAAATTTCATTTGTTTTCGCTAAATTTTTCAAATATAATGAAATTATTGTATTATTATGATAATTTAAAAAATATATATCCCAGGAATGTATCGAATTGTTGAGATGTTTAAACCATGCATTTTATATTTCAATGCCGTCATTTGAATGAAGTTCGTTTTTCTTCGATGAAGTTTGAAGTTTTCAATTATAATAAATTAATGTAGTATTGTGATAATTTTAAAAATGTTACCGAGGAATGTATTTGATTGAAATTTTAAGTAGGATATTTCAAAGTTACTCACAAAATGTCATTAAATTCGGTTCTGCCGTTCTTTCGTGATGATGAGACAAACATACCCAACATGCAAACTTTAACCCAAAATTATTTAGCTCATGGAATCTGCAATATAGCTGATATGAATGAAAAATTCATTGATTTTAAACAAAGAAGCAGACAATTTTTTCGATGATATTTTAAGCATAGAGTTTATTTATTTGTACCTCCATGGTCTTATGTTTTTAAATAAAATAAATTATTATAGTATTGTGATGAATGAAATGAATGGAAAAGAGTTTATGAATGAAATGCTTCTTTTATAGAGAGACCCAGGCGTGTTATATTTCGATGACGTCATTTGAATAAATTTCATTTGTTTTCGATGAAGTTTTCAAATGTAATAAATTATTGTATTATTATGACAATTTAAAATATATAATCGAGAAATGTATCGCATTACAGAGATGTTTAAACGAGGCAATTTATATATGTCATTTAAATGAAGCTTTTTTTTCGATGAAGTTTTAAATTTTCAAATATAATAAATTAATGTAGTATTGTGATAATTTTAAAAATGCTACCGAGGAATGTATCGCATTTTAGAGATGTTTAAATACAATTTCAATTTTATTTACATAGATTTTAATATTTAATTTCAAAATTAAATTTCAATTATTTATTTTAACGTTCATGAAAATATCATAGAACAATACTATATATCTTGAAATCTGACAGTCGAATTATTTTTTAATATCCCATCTTTTTTAATACTCAAACCTTTTACTTTAATATATTCTCGTGAAACTGAAATCAAATCTTGAATTTTGTATAAATCATTTAATTATTTATGCCTTTTTAGAATGAAGGATATAAATATTTTAGAGGAGAAGGAAGATATAATAGAATCCATTGTGTACCTCCACTGAATAGGAGGCGTTCTTTTTTCTTAGGCGATAAGGGGAAAATAGCATTAAAACTTCTTATTCTTTGCATCATTGCCGGAGGTTCCAGCCTTTCTTCCCTTGCTGAATTTAAGTCCATTAGCATGATTGATATAAAAATAATTTCTATACGCATTTCTTTAAAGATATAACATGCATTTAAAATTGCGCATTTTTAAAATTCTAATCTCATTTCTTAAAATATTTTTTTAAGTTCAGTACATTTCTTGAAAGTTTCAGGAAGTGGCCGTTTGTTTAATAATTCACGTTATGAAAGATTTATTATTAAAAACATTTTGGAAGAGTTTCTTTTTGTTTCTTTCTCTTTAGCCTAAATGCCGCATTATTTAATTATGTAGCAACATTTCTTGGAATATTTTTGATATTATTAATCAATGTGGCGGAATTGAAGGTTTGGTGTCTAAATATGCTGAGTTATGCTAACTATTGATCTGATTCAATATATATTTCATTATTGAAAAATGCCAATTTGAATAATAAAATTAATATTGTATATAAAGGCATTTTGAACGATTTTATAAATGTTTTGTTATTTTCCCTACATTGAATGGTAATTAATAGGGAAAGTATTGCAATCGTGTCGACTGATCTACACATATTGATCATTCTAGAACCCGAAAACTATGTTTTTGGTATAACGTCTGTGTGTGTGTGTGTGTGTATGCGCCTGTGCAATTTATGTATCCACTCTATCTGAAAAATACTAATTGACCAAATTTCACAAAATTTCGTATGTAAGCTAGTTGTGAGTAACCCTGGTGCTGATTAGATTTTGGTTGAATTCGAAAAATTAACTTGCCTTTTTTTACGAAATGGCCCGCAAAAGATATTGCAATTTAAATAAAAGATTACTTATACTTAAATGCACCAATTAAAAGCTTGTTTTGTATTTAAATTTTGACCTTCGAAAATACGACCAAGTCATTCAAGAAAACGAAAATGGAATTGAAACTTTGAATTAATCAGTGTAATTTAAAATAACTAACCATGTTATTATGCGCAATTAAACTCAATTTAATGAATTGTGCGAGACAGAGAGAGAAAATATTTTATGTCTGTAGTGAAAGACATGTTCTGTCCACATCAGATGTTATTTGATGCTAAAACACGTTGAATAAAATATATCTTGATTTTTTTAATGCAACAAAACCATTAAAAAAAACGCATATTTGTATTTTTAAATCTTCTACTTAATTGGAAATTGAACATTTTGAATGAGGACCCTATATCAAATTAGAAATGTAAATTTGTGACATATCACAAAAAATATAAAACTGGATGATAATACATAGGAAAACTCCAAACGAGTTGTGAGTGCCACTGCTTTATATGATTTATGTCTGTGTAATGATTTATTTAGATGCATTTGTCATAAAAAATGTTGACACACATTAACGTATTTCTGATCTAAACATTTTCCATCGTCAATTCGTTTATGATCCCTATTTTCACTGATGAAACAACCTTTCACATGGTTTAAAAAAGTGGCATTAGCCAGCTTTTCTCCTTTATCATATTTCAGTTGATTTTAAAGATACCGATATGCGGGTTTTTGAATGATCTTGTTGCATTAAAAATAAAAAAATTCTGATCGACCAAATGTATCTAAGGGGGTCGTATACAAATTTAAAAAGTGTAACTTTTGGAAAATGAATGGGGGACTATTTCATTAACGTAGCCTTATTTCCTACCCTACTTTCAACATTTTTTTAATTCACATTGTCCACTTATCTTCAACAGTTAAAGTATTGAAGCGCATTTCCATCTTTTTGGGACACCCTGTATACACTGGTTTTCAGGGCACCCTTCTATATTTTGCTGTGGGATAAAACTGTTTAGCATTATTTTTGCAACGTAAGTGTTAATTTTTTTTTTTACTTTCGAATAATATAGCATTTTCGAAAGCGTCAGGAACCATTAGGGTTTTTCCCCTGACAGTATTCCTGGGGTTCTGCGACGTGATATTTCCATGTAAATTTTCTTAATTAAAGAAGGATGCCTACAGTTTTGAATGCATCTGTGGGAACTAATAGGAAATAAGAAACTTAAATTAATGATTAACATTATTTATCATTACGTTGTGCGTTATGTTTGCAAAAAACCTCTAATTATTTATCATTAACATATCAATCTTTATCTCTTGATATGGCCTTAAATTCATACCTAGTGGATTTATTAACTAAATCGTACATTGCTTTATTGTGCCGATATAAACCCTCCAATTATTTAACCACTGCATGAGTCTTGTAAAGGAATTATTAGTTAATATTTTATCAAAATGATTGCACCAATTTAACTTTAACAAAAACATTTATTAAAAACATAAAATACTTATTAAATTCAATTACGATAATTACATACTTATTAATCATTTAGGAAGATAGCATGTAAGAGGAGATAGCGTATGAGACCCTTAGCCATATACCTAACGTATATAATAACCTGTGGATATTTGAGGAACACATACCTTCAATTTGGGCCTTTGCGATAGACCATAATGCTGGCAAATACTTGGTTGCATTGAACACATCCCAGATCTCCCTTATTTGGGAACCTCTACGCAATACTCTGCTTCTTTAGTATTGTCGTTCTATCATAATGGCAGGCAAGCATCCGCATAAGTCATAACGTCGCAGTCGATGCACATGTTGTGACGAGATTTCTTAATCTCTCGACACCTGTGTAAAAATATGTCAAAATCATGAAAATCTATATTATATTTTTATATCTATATTTTTATGCATCCTTTAATATATTCAACCCTGTTATTATATCCCTCTCGTCTTATATATATGCAATTTAAATTCTACATTTATCTATCAGTTTCAAAGGAATATTCAGCCATTTTAATTCTTTAACGCGCACTGTGAGAGAGAGAATTATTTTTCGTTATAAGTTCAAGGTCTGCATTCGGGTGATGAAAAGCCTAGTAAGATTTCATATGTACATGTTCTTCGGCAGTTGAACTCGGAAGTAATGTAAAGGTTTCGATGGTTCTATGTATATGCAAGCGGTCCAACGTACTGAAAGTCTAGACTGGGTGTCGGGGCAAGCCCGCGGCAGATGGTGAGAACTTATTTCTCGGCATGTATGTTTTCTTGTTTGGTTCTGAGTCCTATGAGTCTCGGAAGGTTATATAAGCTTGGAACGCAAAAGTTCGTGGCGCATTCCCATCCTGAATACTACACGGAGATGTGGTAGTTCAATTTACTTTCGATGCTCTCCCAGAGCTCCGGGATCCGACTCTCACTGCGGAATCCGGGGTTCGCGAGTTGGGAATGACGCCACCGCCACGGAGAAGAATGGGTCCGAGGTAGCATTGCCGGACATTGCCGTCAACTCTCATGCCTGAACATCTGTCCGAGAATTCATCTGATACGCCGACTTAGATCTTCTGCAATGCCTTTCGTCCCTGCCGGACCGAGAACTGAGATGGCCTGTACTGTGAGCAATCAATGACGTAATTCTCTCTTATTCACGCTATACTGTGTTCGAAGGTAAGCTCCTTTACATGCATTGGCGGAGCCATTAGACTTTCTCCGAAATTCCTTAAGTTGTAACAGATATCTCCAAGAACGGAGAACTATCATATTTACTGATCCTTGTGTTAACTCCTAGAATCAGCAATTCTAAATAGTATTATTAATAGTGAATACTCTTCTCTCCTGTGCTCTGCCATTGTCTGCCTATTTCCATACTTTAGACCATACCTTATTTTATTCAATTGTGGTTCTATATGAAATGTGTGTGCCACGTAACGTATTAAATTCTTGGTATTATATTTATCATTTGGTGGCAAATTGTGTTATAATATCCTGCCGGTGTCCAGTTCGTAGATATAATTTAGGAATAGGTGTAACTCCATAATATAACTTATTAATTACATATTTAATAAAGATTGGATTAGTTAATTACTGTGTGCTTATTGAGTTCGGTAGTGATTATTTGCAATATTCTGTGTTTTCTATATCCATGTTTTAGCTGAAGAATGATCCACTCATGGTAAGGATTTATTATTATTACGCTTTGTATTTGCGGCAGGTCATCTGTGAGTTTTACTTGCAGACGAGAGAAGTTTCGAACCTGGGTTGTAAAAATTGGAGAAAGTTAGAATTCTCCGGTCGGCCGTGTCGAGCGGGGAACCGTTTTGACAATCATTGCGTTATGACACACACATATCTTCAAGTCATGATTTCAGTTATCTATTTCAGTCATATTGTACAAGTTATGTCGTTCCACGACCCAAGCCGGGCACCTTGCCAACGGGGGCGTAAAGGTTTTTTAAACCCGGCCGGGAAAAGAGAGACCCCCAGCACGAACCAAGTCAACGGGCCACCCCGCCCCGCCGGACAGAGACAGCCGACGACTCCACCACGCAACGCGCGCACGACCCGGAACCCCAAGGGGACAACAGACCCACGCTCCGCCGAGCGAGGCCAGAAGCCACCAGTCCCGGAGAAGAACGCCGACGGAGACGACCGAAGCCCCCACCAGCAGACCAGTTCCCCGCCCACAAAGGGACCAACCAGGCAAAACGCGCCACCGACAGAACGGCGACGCCCCCCGCCCACAGAATATTTATTATTTTCATAAAAGTGCCTGGCCAGGGCCGATTACATAGGCCCACAGATCTTCTGCCGCATAGGCAGGAAACTTAAAATAAACAGTCACAACCATATAAATATTTTATGCCACTTTAAAAGTAGGCCAACATTATATCAAAACTACACAGTATATACAAACTATATAATTCATACACAAGGATAACCAAAACAAAAATTCCAACACCCCTATCAAAAGTCTAATAATCAAGAAGGCCCTGAAAACCAACAACAAGAACAAAAGATGTCCCGGCGAGTCCCACACCACTCCCATTGCGGTCTCCCGGGCTCAGATAAAAAACAAGAAGATCCAACTAAATCAACAATCGTACCAGGTTTAAAGTCCTATTACCAATTTTTAAATACCTTCAAAAACAATATATAAAACTTATCGCAACATCATCCTACATATACTATCCAAAATAAGTTATCCGCAAAAAGATCTACCACGTTCGAAAGGACCCCGACCAGGCAACAAAACAAACTAATAACCAATAAACAAAAAGGCACTACCTGCAACCCTAAATAAAAATAATTAAAATCCCAGCAAGCACAGCAGTACAACAATATACTACAATCTTTCTTTCCCATTACACCTTATAAACTAACCTACCAAAGATATATACAACACAATATACAACTATATAAAACACTATACAACTATACAACCATAAAATACCCTATATAAAACACTATATATACAACAAAATAACCAACTATTTCCCAGGCACCGGAAATCCCTAATTAAAAATAAGTCTCTCACTAATCCATATCTCCATAATCTATATGTTTTTTATATTTTTCAAGTTCCACCTGAAAGGATCTACATTCATTATTCCTACAAGAATGGTTCACGGATCTAGTTCCAGAAGACCTCTCGTTATAGGCCAAACAATTAATGCATCTAAACTTTTCTTTGCAGTCCGTGCCAGGGTGGGACTTCGAACAACGCAAACAGCGCTCAGGTCCCCGACAACGGCCCCGGGTATGGCCCAGAACGCCACACCCCGAACATTGTAGAACAGAGAAGAACTCTCTGCACCACACCCGGTGCCATCCGTAGTACCCATAGCGCTGATCACGAAGAACGGCAAAAGCCGCAGGCTTCACCTCAAAAATCCAATGGTTACCAATTTTGGCACCAATACTGAACTTAAAGGTAAACTCGTCCCGAAGCCCAGCCAGCTTGGGGTTCTGTAAAATCAGGTCCTTAATGAAATCTTCATGACCAATTCCCAAAGGCACATTGAAGAAAATCAGACGAGGCCGCCTCCTGACCGGAGCCTCGAACTTAAACCTCTGAGCAAAAGCAGAATTCCCCAAAAGGTGATCCTTCACCTTAACCGCCATTTCTCTAGAGGGAGCCTCTAAAACAAGGCGCCCATCAGGCAAGGAGAAAAATTTGTCCATTTTCAATCCAGATTCCCCAGGAGGGGGCGAGCAACTCAGGAACTCACCACGTACCTCCTCCGCAGACGAAGAGGCAGAGACGGGTTTAACTATAAGAGTACGGGAACCCGAGGAATGTGCACCAGTGGATCCCGGAGAAGTCCCAAGATCAAGACCACGGTTCTTCAAAAGTTTAACCAATATCGTATAGGCATCACGGGTTTCCTAAGTTATGTCGTTCGTCGTTCTCGGGTCACAGGTTGTGGTACCATGTTTGTCGGGGATGTCATTTCCCTCTTACTTTCATTTGCCGCATTCAGTGTGAGGCCATAAGTTCCTTTTTCCATTGGTTACTTATTTAACCAATGGAACCATTCCACATCCTCGTAAGGGCCAGCTTGGCTCCTCCGTCATGGCACTCCTAAATTTATGGTTTTCTGAGCTATAGGTTCAAGGGTTGTAAAACTCGGTGGCATGCAGACTACAAGTATTGTTCGATGTTTCGTACATAATAAATATTCTAGTGTGAGATCAATTTTTGGTCTCACATATCTCCCCTCGGACAAAAAACAAAACAAAACAGAAAACACAACACCAGTAAAGTTCGAAAAAATTGTTCGACTTTGTAATTAGCATTTTTTTTCTTGGGACAAAGTTCGTCCATAATGACACTCAAACACAGACTTTTTTGATCACCAACAATTTCAACACATATAATATTGTATATAAACGTAATGTATTCATCAAATCCACCAGGTTAAGCTTTAATTGAAGCACAATTAAATTTCTATATTTTAAAACTATTTTAAACATATGCACAATCACCTGAAATGTTACATATCTATATATTTAACTTTTGATCTTTACAAAATTACAGATTTCTTTACAAATTACACAGTATATTTTTGTTACCTCTTAATTCTCTCCTTACTTTACCAATTTTCATAATTGATAACTTCATTACATAATACAATATTTTTGCTTAACCTTTAAACATTGGTACATAATTATTCCTACCATCACACTTTTTAGTTTTAATTCAACCATTGAAAATATACATTTTTTACAGAATTCTGTAACTCCCATTATAATTGCATGTGGGGTTGACAACAACACACTTAACATTTTCCCTTTAAATGTTCCTTTAACATTGACTGTACACAGCAAACAGACTTCCTGTGAGGTGACAGGAAATGATGAATTGAATTGCAAAAGATCATTAGAGGAGCCCATCATTAAGACCCTTTCTTCCCAGCGGAAGTGCCTCACCGGAAACGCCGTGCAGAAATTCCCTTCGAACATCTGAGGTGACCAGAACAAAATGACCCGCCTTCTCTTAATAGTTTTTTTGCAAAAGACTGATTACAAGCTACGTTCCACTCAACTTAACTCTTTGAAGCTTGACTGGACACTTTATAGTACTGGATGACAACGTGCGATGTGGATTGGAAAGCATAAGACTGAAGATTCAAAGGCGCGCGCTAACAAAGGCTTTCAACAAAGAATTATCGTAATCTTTTATTTATCCCATTCGGCGTATATATAAATGTCGACTTAGTTTTTTAAATATATACTTCATTATTTAATTATTAATATTAATTTTGTGATACCCACTTTTCTATAATAAAATTTTGCACATGGGCTTGTGCATTATTTGCATTGTATAGATCTCTATTTTTTTTAAACTCCAATTTAACTCTATTCAAAGAATTTATACATTTCAATCCCATATTTAAATTTTATTTCGTTGGGCGCTCTGGGGTTACCTGTGTTAAATATCGAGGCTATCTCAAAGCGTCTTCTTATCACTTGACTGCAATTCCCCTTTTACAATAACATTATTCAATTACTTGAAATTATTATATTGTATTATATTATTTAAATTTTATTTCACCTTTTCAGTTGTTATTAAAATTCTCTCTTATAATTTGTTTTCTTTATACCTCCCTTATGACTTTATGAATTTAAAAAAAAATGTATTTTTTTTTTAATTTTGAAATTTTAAAATTTTTGATATCTAAATTTGTTTAATTTTTTTAACTCCTTGCTTAAGACTTTCATATGTTTTAAATTTTATTTAATTTTTTTTAAGAAACTGGAATTTAATTTTTTTTGTCTCGAAACTTTTATTTATTTATTTATTTATTTACATACTTATTTATTTCTTTATATCTTTAACATCTTATGATTTTAAACCCTTTTTATTTATTTGTTTATTTTTCTTAACTCTTACTAAAAGACTTCCGTGCGTTATTTACTTACTTGAAAATTTATGTTCTCTTTATTTTATTTTTATCATGTACTACGGAAAATAAAGTAAAAGTAAAATAAGTAATAAATAAATGTTACAAGTTCATCACATTTTTACTTTGCTTTGTAATCATTTTCTTCATAAAATATTATGGTTAATCAACTTTGCTAAATTTTATTCATATGTTTATCATCAAGACATAAGGAAATTTGCCTAATTCTAAGACACTCATTGAAAGAATACAAAATGTAGTTAGTCCTCCCTCTATATGCATTTGCGATAATAAAACGACCAAGTAGTAAAAAGTATTCGAGGAATAATGACTCCGAAACTGCCATAACTTGTGTTGTTCAAGAACACATTAACTTCGGAAAGTTGTTCTCTTACTAAAATTACTTGTATTATTTATCTCAGTAGGGTTTTTACACCACCTACTAATGCAAGTATGCAAATGTGCCCATTCCGATGCTCTCTTAAACCAACTATGAAAGTGGAAGTAATTCTACAAAAATGTTTTTAAGGACAAAATATTATACTGCAGGTTTTAGCCATTTCTATGAGAAGGTTTATATTAGCGATAAAGTTTATAAAATTTATATCAAATGATAGGAAGTAACTACATTTCAGTTACCCATAAAAGTGCACCCCCATTTCCAGCGACCAGTTAAAATATCCCTGAATAATAATTAAGCTTATTATTATCATTATTTGAAAGTTTGAATATTCCTACTGGTGGTCATGCTTCAATTTAATTTTTTTAATATCGTGCACCAGTTTTTTTTGTGAGTCTATTACAGGTACCGAACATTGACGTGGGGGTAATAGACTCCCAGTCTGGGGTCTAAATAGGCATCTAAGAGGATCCTAGATTGGCACCGATGTCAGTTACAGGCTGTTGGTAACGCACTTTTGTTTTCATGGCCACTTGTGATTTTCTTGTGTATTTGTATAGATTTTTCTCTATACCGCTACTTTTGTATTTGGTAGAATTTGATAGCCGCCGAATAGTTGATTTAAGAGATTATGGCTGATGTACAAGGCATTGGATCAGAATCGGAAATTGATGGCTTCTTAAAAAGGGTCCTGATGGTTCAAGAGAATCATCAGTACTGCATAGCTAATTCAGAGTTGAGCATTGTGGATCATCAGAAAATAAGAGACGAAGTAGCAATACTTTTAGGTGTAAGAATAGATCAGCAAAATATTATGACTCGCACTGTAGGCAGAAACTCTAGACCAATTGAAATCGGTAAAACTTATGCTGAAATGCTGATTGTAGATAGATAGAGATGAAGAGCTACTAGTAGAAAGCCCACTATTCACGTTCTTACTGTCTATCCGAATGAGCAATGTTTGGAAAGTCTAAGAAATAAATTAATTATTTGATCGCCCCCCCCCCCAACTCAAATTAAGTAGCATATGTATTAGGAAGACACTATGCAATTAAAAAGGTGTTAGAGAGTGAGACGTTGTAGTTGGTCTTCTATTTACATAATTTTGTAAAATATGTTCAAAACTCCAATGCCAGCTTAACAGGGAATATATTTAAAACATATATACCAGTAATCATATACTCGTATGTAGATAATATAGACATTATTGCCCCAAATATATAAATATAATAATCATTGTACAAAATATGTGAATATAACCTTTATTGCAAAAATAATCTACACAATATGCACTGATCTGACTAAGCGACTGAGACAGAAGGTGCTGTATCAATAATATCGATCTCTGACACAATAGCTGAAACCTTGATTTTTGCCTCATTCTAGCTTCCGCAGCTTTCAGATTAACGAAATACTCTAATATTTTGAAAATTCGTAATAGGAGTGACAGTACAATAGAAAAACTTAAAAAAATTCTAAAACACTTTTCAAAACAATCGAGCACTTTTACTCGAGAATTCCGTCCCTTTCAGCTTTAAGATGAAGGGAAATGGTATTATTTTGAAATTTTGAATTAGGGGTGACGATACAAAGGGATTTTAAAAAATGTACACAGCTTTGCCTCCCAAAACTATGCGCCACTGCTGCTCTAAACATGGACCTGAGAGTTAACCGATAAAAAACTTAATATATGGCAATTGTAAAATGAAGACTATGCTTATCTTAAGTTAAGCTAATACAAATATGAAACTGCTAAAAGTGTTGCTTACTTGGGTTCAGAAATTAATATTTAAACTCATATTTACCCAAAGGTTCAGATTAGGTCTAATAGCTTATTTTAACATATTTAGAACTTTCCTTAAATCAAGATAGCTTTCTTAAGTGAAATACAAAGTTAATATTTTATAAAATTTATTGAAACATGTTTTAATAATATAGGCCTCAAAGATCCGAAGCCTTATCTCAAGTTATGAGACAACAATTTGCGTTTTCGAACAGAAAATTCTGCTAGCCGTTTTTGGTGGGGTACGGGTTAATGATATGTGAAAAAAAATTTAAATGACTCATATTGATTCGTATATCCAAATAAGCTATGGATACATTTTAATGACCATTATTTGAGCATTTTTAAATACATCAAAATCATCATAATTAAGTGAGCTGGATATGTCTATTAAATGGGTGACATTAGAGCAACTATGAAAAATTTCCATTCCAGTACAAAAGTGAAAATACCAATAGTAAAACATAAACTACGAGTTTTACATTGCGTAGAGAAATATTAGGGGGATTGTGGTAAGAAATGGAAGAAAAATAGCATCCCAAAGTGTAGAAAATGATATAATTATTGGACAATCCAAAGACCAAATTGGTCTTTTGAGATAATGAGAAGATTTTACTCTATGTATAAATACTATCTTGGCTAGAAATTTTGCAGCACTTTTTTTTTAATTTAACTACAGCAAATTTCAGTCGAGTATTCTACGTAATTTTGGACTTTACCATTACATGACTCTTGAAACTAATGTGGCAAATCATTGATTTAAGACACGCTACATCCCTTAATAAAACCCTTCTCAAGTAGACGTCTGAAGAGTAAAAAACGTATTGAGAGAAAAACCAACAGTTCCCAATAGTATTATTACTTTGTTATTGTTAATTTCATCACGTAACGCCCAGAGAGGGTTTATATTTTTTTAGTACTCCACTTCGTAAGAAAAATGCAATCAATATATCCATTTCGAATAAAACAATATATTGTACAAATGTGCAATATTTACAATAAGGAAAGCATATTCCTTAAGCATGTATCTCAATAAAAATTTCAATAACTCGGCAATAATTACGAAACCATGCACGTTTAGCACGTTTTTATTTATGGTATTATATATTTCGAGGTTATCGTGTAGAAAGCTTTTAAATTTGGGATCAGTCAAGCAGGAGCATGGAGTGTGGCATGGAATTCTGGCATAATCTCTGACTCTATTATTTTGATGCATAGGAATTTGCTAAAAACGGGGAAAGTAGAGTACATATTGATACTGCAAGCGGTAGTTTAATTATCCTAAAGTATAAATGTTCAAATATAGAATAGGAAATCTTGTATATTATGATTAAAATTTTCTTATCGATTAAAATAATGATGTACTTGTAATACTGTATAATTGCATTTGGCCTGTACTTGCTGCATTGATAATGCAATGGCATGTTTAGTTATCCTGAAGTCTAAATGTTCAAATAAAAGAAATGAAATCGTGCATATTCTGACCAAAATATTCTTTTCGCATAAAAAATGCAATGTCTACATGTTTTAAGTTATACTTGACAAAACCATAATAGAAGGAGAGAGAGACTTCCAGGAACCCATTGAAAATCAAAAATCGCGAGAGAGATACCCGCCAAACTGTGAGTTTCATTAACTTGACAGCAGCTGTAGAAAATATTGTGCTAAACAGTGAGCATCAATTATCTAGCAAGAAATCTGGACTATAATTTTAGAAGGAAGTCAAGACCCTCAAATTAATGCCTAAAATACGAATTTCCTCCAAAATCCAATAATTGTGCCATCTTATTCAACGAAAAAAGATAATATTTTATTTTATTTTGTTTACTTGTATGTTTTCTAGTTTTATTTCAGTATACATACTTCTTGTTTTAGTATCATACTACTTCACCTTACCTTTAAGGTGATTACCTGCAACGGTAATCACCTTAAAATCAGGAACACAAGATATGTGCCTGTTACATATGGCGCCCAATAGCTGAAATTTTTGTTTGGAGATTAGTTTGACTTCAGTTCATGTCCTATCTCTATTCACACCCTCCAGCTCTTCATATTTTATGTCAATTCTGCTAGAGCTAAAGAAGAAGCAATTGAACTTCGTGCACATTACAAAATCACGATACAATATTAAACACTAAACATACGTTTTTCATTGAATAGTAAACGAACGCTCGCAATTTGATTATCTGAATTATAGTTGCTCTAAAGTTTAAGTCAATGCTGCTGGCAAAGAAAGTGCAACTACCATAAATAAAAGTTAATGAACCTATCCACCATATTGAACTTGGCACCAGCTTACCTGGAATTTATTGCATGTTTAAATACTGCCGAAATAATCTCTTGTGATGAATTGCCCTTAGAATATTTTGACTGATTCTGATATAATCCAGTGTTACACAATAATTGCTAAATTATATAGACTCAAGTATTTACTTAGGATTTACTTGATGATTTATATTAATTATCCAACATTTTGGAAAGTCGAGTGGAATATATAAATCCAAATATATTTTAAATAAAATCAAAATTGGGAATCATATATTTTTGACACATTTATGCTCTTATAAAATCCTTTACAAGTAGACATTTGAAGTGCGAAAAATACAATGAGACATGAAAGAAAAATTTCCGAAAGTAGCATTATTCTGTTATTACCAATATCGTCACGTAACTTATAGCGACATTTCTTATTTCTTTGAGGTACTTGGATTAGTTAGAAAAATACGCCAAAATTGTATACGAGCTATTATATGTTCGAAACTCACATTTAAAACACTGGTCTTATAGCGGCATTTAATCTGTGGAAATTTACTTTAATAATTTTTTTTAAAAATACCATTTGTAGTATTAATTTGTCTAGATCTATGTTTAATATTGATAATATAAAACACTCTATTAAAGATTTACAATCTTTTGTTTTAATGTATGTTGATAAAGCCTCTAATAATTATGCTATTATCTGTAAAAAATTCTACGTACAATTTCTGCGAGATTATTCAAGGAATAATAGTCTATTTAAACTTGTTCTACACTCCATAAATAGTATCAAACTAAAAATGATCAATCTGTATAGAGATTTAAATAGTAATTATACATTTTTGAAATTTCCATATATTGTGCTTATTCCTAAATTTCATAAAAATCCTATTGAATTTAGAATTGTACCTGGTGGTCATAATTATTACTCTACTACTGGGAGAAAATCACAACTACATGATTTAAATGTGCTAAATGATAGTTTACGTTATTCTAGTAATAATTACCTTATTCTAAACAATAGTAAAGAAATAAAGTATAAATTGACGTCCATGGTAATCTAATTGGATTTCAAACTTTTGATTTTAAAGATATTTTTAATAACATTAAAATCTCTGATATTTATGATGTAATTTTAAGCTCTATATAATGCTTATATTACTAATCAATCTACTCATACTGTTTTTACCAATTTTCCTAAACTTACCCACTTTGTTCTTTTCAATAATTATATATTTCAAGGTAATAAAGTATACTTACAAGTCTCAGGGGTTTCACAAGGTGGCTGTAGTAGCAGTATGTTAGCTTATTTACACCTTTATCATTATGAACAATATTTTACTTCAATAGATTATAAAATTCTCAGATATGTTGATGATCTGATCTGTTTAGTATTTACTGATAACTATGGCATATATATAGATTTCTACCCGGATAATTTGAAATTACTTCGTAATGAAGCCACTATTAGAAATAATATTATTTTTTTGGATTTAAGTCTAAGTATTGAACCTACTAATGGGATAGCTACTGATTTATATGATAAAGACTGTTTTAAATTTATCATTAATAAAATATTACCAATTAATTCCAGCAACTCCATTCAATTGTTTAGGAATATTATACTTAATCAACTTTTTAGAATTTGTAGATTGTTAAATAAAAAATTTCAAGCTATGCACATTAATAACCTAAAAATTTACTAGTAATTTATATAAATATCCAGCATATTTAGTAAATGGTATAGTTAAAAAGTTTGGATTAGCTGAATATTTTTAAAATTCTCTCCTTAGTATTTTATATTAGCCAAACCTCGACATTCTCTTGAATAAGCATTACTAAGTATTTACATCCCCTTTTACTTTCACCTCTATATTTTCTATTATATTACACGCCCCTTTATTTTGTAGCTTTTAGTGTAGAATATATCACTTTTTATTGCCTTTTCCCAATACTGTTATTTATTTCTCACGATTGGCAACAGTAGATCTCTACTTCTATATTTGCGATTGAAAACATTGATCTCTTCATTTATTGCTCGAATGGGTAGGACATTTGTAGTGTATTTCAGATATTCTTGTTTCCTATATAATTTTTCAATCTTGTCGTCAATGTATAAAAGTTTATAAATATAATCAATCTGTTTTATCAGAAACAAGCATATTTTGTGCTCATTTTGATTAAATACTTGAAAAATAATTTTTTCGGAATGAACAATTTATTTAGGCCTAGTGCTTATCCACGTATATGGCTTTAATGATTGTATATTTTTGGATTTTCTATTTTCGAATCCTCACCATTGATTTTTGTTGATTATCTTTAGCTTGATGACTAGACATGTGCATTTTATTTTTCTAATGATTGATGATACCTAACAAATAAAAAAAATATTCCTTACAAATAAAAAAATATTTATTAATTATATAAATAAAAAAAAAGAAAAATAATAAAATAAACTAATTACGAAACATCAAAAGATCGGAATATAAGATACATTAATACTAATGCTTCGAAATTTATTTTCGCTGAAAAATTTTAACTTTAGCCGCAGTTTGAAACTAGGATTTGAACGCACTTATAATGGTGTATAGTGGCTTTCTTCTTATTAATTTCTTCTATGAATCACTTGTTTAGTAAGAATTTCCATCGTTGCTTCATGTTTATGTTTTGTTTTGCTTATACGGGTAATAGTCCTGTCTCCTGCTCTGACTCACTGGACCGGACTGGGAGTGTCGCTGTGAACGTTCGTACTGCATCCTAGGTAGGTTGTATTTCGTCATGTTCATTCCGGTGCTTCTAGATATTTATTATACTGTTGAGGTTGATCGCATATACACGTGGTGAAGAAGGGTTTCAGCCACATGACAATACAAATTTTTCTAAAGTTTTTTATCTGCAATTTTTCATCTTTTGGTCTTTTGGTGACTGTAGTTTGAGTTTGGACATTTATAGTAATGTACTATTGTCTAATTTGAAACAGGCATTTGGTTAATTAGAAATAAATACTCAGACCTGAAGATGAATTTAATTATTTTTAATCTTTGAATTTGGGTCGGTGCTATATATATATATATAGTCTATATATATATATATATATGCTATATATATAGCATATATATATATATATATATATATATTGATTTTAAAGTATTAAATAACCACGAGTGAAGTAAATTCATACAATAGTATTTACAGGCGATAGTGCTGCCAATTGGTCTTGTATCCGAATTTTTAAATATAACCTCTCTGACTTGGATTTCAAACATTATTTTTTGAATATATTGATATTGGGATGTTAAATAACCACGTGTGAAGTGATTTCATACATTAGTATTTTAAATTAATTGTTATATTTTTATAGTGTGTCCTTTTTGGTTTGTTTTAGCGTATTATAGTAAACATTTGGATTTTTACAAGTTATTGAAAGTGTATATGTGTGTATGTAATTTTTTACGGTTTTATAAGATTCATAGAGAAAATAGTGTAGGGAGTATCGGCTACCGGGAGCGTTTGCCATGGCGGAAAAAAGCTTTAACCGGAGTGTTGGGGGTCGCAACTCCCCCCGGCCGTTACTTACGTCACTTATCTAGAAATTTTACGAGTACATTGCTGTTTGTCCTATTTGGGAATTTATATAGATATACACATGTAAAATTGCAGCATAGCGCTTTGCAAGTTGTATTAAAAATTATTTTTTTTGCTTTAAGCTTTTTAATCAATTCACTCAAAATTGTAGCATTTTTTCAAGTTTTATATTGTGTATATATATATATATATATATATATATATATAATATGGAATCTATTTTTCCCGCGTAAAAATCGTGATGTTTAAAGACCGTTTAATTATATATAATGTTACATCCGCCATCGCATATTGTCAGTGTATCTAAATTCTGTGCTAACGCAATTACAAGATTTTTTATTTTAAATGATCTTTAAACTTTGTTTATTCCTACAACGAAGCTTGATTTCTGTAGCATGCAGAATGTAAACAACTCAAGCAATTGTCAGTTGTATACGAAGTCTAATTTCTGTTGCCCAATTCTCTAACCTAATTGTATAAGTATTGCTGAATTTTTCTCACGCAAAATTATTTAACTCTGGAGTCTGGTGGAATATAAGTCATATAAATGAAATATTCTTTGATTCTACATAGAGAAAAAGACGATTTATAACCCCATCTTTTTAACGAAGGTTTCAGTGTTCAAGTATAATAAATTATTATAGTATTGTATAATTTAAAACATATCAGTGGTGAATGTATTATACTGCAGAGATGTTTAAATAAAATTGCATTTGAGTTCGAAAGTGTTTCATAATCAATGCTTCATCTTTGAAAGTGTTTCATAATCAATAATTGATCTTTCTTTCTTTATGAATTTGGAACGAAGTGCATAGATTTTCGTCTCCGTCCGTACTCTTGAGAATAACCAAAGGAACTTATTTTAATTTCTTGTAAGCCGTTCTCATTTAGAACAGTTCACTAGCTTCGGTTGAATGACCAGGTCGATAGCGTTTTATTATGCATTTTTTTTATTTTATAAAATATTCTATAATATTATTTATGGTAGATAAATATACCATTTTAAAGATTTTTGGAAAACTGGATCTGATGATAAGATTACCTATCGATATATTAAATATCTGTAACACTTCAAAAGTATCCGGTTGATAGTAGGTAAAATAAAACGATTTAATTTTCTTTTATTTACACTGCATTAAAACTAATGTTTGTTGTCGACGTATATTAGCCTTTTTATTTCATATTATTTGAAGAAATCTATGAAACTGGCTCGGTAATTTCACAAGGGAGACGTAGGGGAGATCGTTGACCGATTTATTGTTTGTGTAAAGATGGAATTTGATTGTAGTGATACTGCTTGCGTACGTTGTTGTTACTTATTATTTCTTGCCTACCATATACTGGTCCAAGTCTATTAATTCTTATACTCTCAAGAAATTTATCCCCATAATAGAAGCCCTAACATGATCCTGCTTATTCAGCCCCTGACAAAAAAGAAGATGACGGGATGAGGCCGGTTCAAAACAGCATTTTCGGGATAATGGAAAAGTCTTATTGTCCCGAACAAAGGAGAGCAATTTGTTATGACCGCTGATAGGGGATTTTAGGGTAGTCTGCGTAGTCCTCTTTCCTCGGAACTCCAATGTTACCCTCCGAATTGATCCCATTGAGCCACTCATGCGGAAGTGAGATATACCAAGATTGTGCTTTTTTTTCTTCTATGGAATTTTTTAGAATGTAAGTGCTCCCTGCGTAGTCAAAGCTGGACCGGTCACTTATACTCCCCAATTTCAAACATGATGTTAGTCTGCGTACTCCCCTCTCCTCTGAACTACAGGGTTGCCCCCCTGGATTGATCCCATTGAACCACTCATGCGGAAGTGAGATATACCAAGATTGTTCTTTTTTTTCTTCTATGGAATTTTTTAGAATGTAAGTGCTCCCTGCATAGTCAAAGCTGGTCCGGTCACTTATCCCCCCAATTTCAAATATGCTGTTAGTCTGCGTACTCCTCTCTACTCTGAACTCCAGTGTTGCCCCCCTCGATTGATCCCATTGAACCACTCATGCGGAAGTGAGATATACCAAGATTGTGCTTTTTTTTCTTCTATGGAATTTTTTAGAATGTAGGTGCTCCCTGCGTAGTCAAAGCCGGTCCGGTCACTTATCCCCCCCCAATTTCAAACATGGTGTTAGTCTGCGTAATCCTCTCTCCTCTGAACTCCAGTGTTGCCCCCCTGGATTGATCCCATTGAACCACTCATGCGGAAGTGAGATATACCAAGATTGTGCTTTTTTTTTCTTCCATGGAATTTTTTAGAATGTAAGTGCTCCCTGCGTAGTCAAAGCTGGTCCGGTCACTTATTCCCCCTCAATTTCAAACATGGTGTTAGTCTGCGAACTCCTCTCTCCTCTGAACTCCAGTGTTGCCCCCTGGATTGATCCCATTGAACCACTCATGCGGAAGTGAGATATACCAAGATTGTGCTTTTTTTTCTTCTATGGAATTTTTTAGAATGTAAGTGCTCCCTGCGAAGTCAAAGCTGGTCCGGTCACTTATCCCCCCCCCCAATTTCAAATATGCTGTTAGTCTGCGTACTCCTCTCTACTCTGAACTCCAGTGTTGCCCCCCTCGATTGATCCCATTGAACCACTCATGCGGAAGTGAGATATACCAAGATTGTGCTTTTTTTTCTTCTATGGAATTTTTTAGAATGTAGGTGCTCCCTGCGTAGTCAAAGCCGGTCCGGTCACTTATCCCCCCCCAATTTCAAACATGGTGTTAGTCTGCGTAATCCTCTCTCCTCTGAACTCCAGTGTTGCCCCCCTGGATTGATCCCATTGAACCACTCATGCGGAAGTGAGATATACCAAGATTGTGCTTTTTTTTTCTTCCATGGAATTTTTTAGAATGTAAGTGCTCCCTGCGTAGTCAAAGCTGGTCCGGTCACTTATTCCCCCTCAATTTCAAACATGGTGTTAGTCTGCGAACTCCTCTCTCCTCTGAACTCCAGTGTTGCCCCCTGGATTGATCCCATTGAACCACTCATGCGGAAGTGAGATATACCAAGATTGTGCTTTTTTTTCTTCTATGGAATTTTTTAGAATGTAAGTGCTCCCTGCGTAGTCAAAGCTGGTCCGGTCACTTATCCCCCCAATTTCAAACATGGTGTTAGTCTGCGTACTCTTCTCTCCTCTGAACTCCAGTGTGCCCCCCTGGATTGATCCCATTGTACCACCCATGCGGAAGTGACATATTCCAAGATTGTGATTTTTTTTCTTCTATGGAATTTTTAGAATGTAAGTGCTCCCTGCGTAGTCAAAGCAGGTCCGGCCACTTATCCCCCCCAATTTCAAACATGGTGTTAGTCTGCGGACTCCTCTCTCCTCTGAACTCCAGTGTTGCCCCCCTGGATTGATCCCATTGAACCACTCATGCGGAAGTGAGATATACCAAGATTGTTCTTTTTTTTCTTCTATGGAATTTTTTAGAATGTAAGTGCTCCCTGCATAGTCAAAGCTGGTCCGGTCACTTATCCCCCCAATTTCAAACATGGTGTTAGTCTGCGTACTCCTCTCTCCTCTGAACTCCAGTGTTGCCCCCCTGGATTGATCCCATTGAACCACTCATGCGGAAGTGAGATATACCAAGATTGTGCTTTTTTTTCTTCTATGGAATTTTTTAGAATGTAAGTGCTCCCTGCGAAGTCAAAGCTGGTCCGGTCACTTATCCCCCCCCCCAATTTCAAATATGCTGTTAGTCTGCGTAATCCTCTCTCCTCTGAACTCCAGTGTTGCCCCCCTGGATTGATCCCATTGAACCACTCATGCGGAAGTGAGATATACCAAGATTGTGCTTTTTTTTCTTCCATGGAATTTTTTAGAATGTAAGTGCTCCCTGCGTAGTCAAAGCTGGTCCGGTCACTTATTCCCCCTCAATTTCAAACATGGTGTTAGTCTGCGAACTCCTCTCTCCTCTGAACTCCAGTGTTGCCCCCTGGATTGATCCCATTGAACCACTCATGCGGAAGTGAGATATACCAAGATTGTGCTTTTTTTTTTCTTCCATGGAATTTTTTAGAATGTAAGTGCTCCCTGCGTAGTCAAAGCTGGACCGGTCACTTATACCCCCCAATTTCAAACATGATGTTAGTCTGCGTACTCCCCTCTCCTCTGAACTACAGGGTTGCCCCCCTGGATTGATCCCATTGAACCACTCATGCGGAAGTGAGATATACCAAGATTGTGCTTTTTTTCTTCTATGGAATTTTTTAGAATGTAAGTGCTCCCTGCGAAGTCAAAGCTGGTCCGGTCACTTATCCCCTCCCCAATTTCAAATATGCTGTTAGTCTGCGTACTCCTCTCTACTCTGAACTCCAGTGTTGCCCCCCTCGATTGATCCCATTGAACCACTCATGCGGAAGTGAGATATACCAAGATTGTGCTTTTTTTTCTTCTATGGAATTTTTTAGAATGTAAGTGCTCCCTGCGTATTCAAAGCCGGTCCGGTCACTTATCCCCCCCCCAATTTCAAACATGGTGTTAGTCTGCGTAATCCTCTCTCCTCTGAACTCCAGTGTTGCCCCCTGGATTGATCCCATTGAACCACTCATGCGGAAGTGAGATATACCAAGATTGTGCTTTTTTTTTCTTCCATGGAATTTTTTAGAATGTAAGTGCTCCCTGCGTAGTCAAAGCTGGTCCGGTCACTTATTCCCCCTCAATTTCAAACATGGTGTTAGTCTGCGAACTCCTCTCTCCTCTGAACTCCAGTGTTGCCCCCTGGATTGATCCCATTGAACCACTCATGCGGAAGTGAGATATACCAAGATTGTGCTTTTTTTTCTTCTATGGAATTTTTTAGAATGTATGTGCTCCCTGCGTAGTCAAAGCTGGTCCGGTCACTTATCCCCCCAATTTCAAACATGGTGTTAGTCTGCGTACTCCTCTCTCCTCTGAACTCCAGTTTTGCCCCCCTGGATTGATCCCATTGAACCACTCATACGGAAGTGAGATATACCAAGATTGTGCTTTTTTTTCTTCAATACAATTTTTTAGAATGTAAATGCTCCCTGCGTAGTCAAAGCTGGTCTGGTCACTTATCCCTCCCCAATTTCAAACATGGTGTTAGTCTGCGTACTCCTCTCTCCTCTGAACTCCAGTGTTGCCACCCTAGATTGATCCCATTGAACCACTCATGCGGAAGTGAGATATACCAAGATTGTGCTTTTTTTCTTCTATGGAATTTTTTAGAATGTAAGTGCTCCCTGCGTAGTCAAAGCTGGTCCGGTCACTTATCTCCCCTCAATTTCAAACATGGTGATAGTCTGCGTACTCCTCTCTCCTCTGAACTCCAGTGTTGCCCCCCTGGATTGATCCCATTGAACCACTCATACGGAAGTGAGATATACCAAGATTGTCCTTTTTTTTCTTCAATACAATTTTTTAGAATGTAAATGCTCCCTGCGTAGTCAAAGCTGGTCTGGTCACTTATCCCTCCCCAATTTCAAATATGGTGCAAGTCTGCGTACTCCACTCTCCTCTGAACTCCAGTGTTGCCCCCCTGGATTGATCCCATTAAACCACTCATGGGGAAGTGAGATATACCAAGATTATGCTTTTTTTTCTTCAATGCAATTTTTTAGAATGTAAGTGCTCCCGAGGGATTCTCGGTGACTGCAGTTCTCTCTTTTGCCAAGCCATCAACAATGGCCAAATTTATTAACCCAATAAATGACCACATGTGAGGTGTATCCACTGAATATAAATCTCGTTATGGACAGACAGATACTTAAATTTATCAATAATAGCAAAGCTAGTCAGGTCACTTATCCCCCCCCCCAATTTCAAATATGGGGGAAGGCACAACGACTGTCTGAAATAATACAAATGTTCTTTTTGAACTTGATGGAAAGTAAAAACATTAGTACTTCATCTGTAGCTATCAGGTCGGCGCTAGAAACTGAACAAACGCCAGGGGCTCTTTTCTTAAGGTATTGTTACGTAATTTAATGTTACAGATCTGTTGAGTAAATTAATGAGCATCCCGACACAGTTAAATCCCGTTCGTTTTTACTACCGTCTGTGTAGATCTGTATGATATTTTCGAGCGTTTTATTAATGATCTCCAGCGTTAATTGTTTTAAGAGTTCGGGAGTGTGAGATCATTTGTTAATTGGTATCATCAATTGTTCATGAAAATAAACGTTTGATAAGCCAACCATAGGGGCCACGCATGGTCTTAAGCCACTGAGTTTAACCTCAGGATGAAAGATCCCCAATATATATACGTGGCCAACCGAACTATCTCTCTTTAGCCTTTGCTTATGTTGTTAATTAGCCAAAAGTTTGCTGTACGGTTATGAGAACCCTAACGAAAGACTTTACCATAGTACTTTGAAAGAGAAATATTTCGTCTAAAACTTAAAGGCTTCGACATTAGCCTTGTAAAGTCAAATACTGCTTGAATATATAGGTCATATGAATGGGATTATACGCTCCGCACAATGTACTTTTTCAAGTTTTTCCAAGAAGAAACAGAGGCTGAAGCATATATCTGCTGACCATATTCCGTAATAGTTCTAATAAATGAGATATAAGAGTTGTTGAGTCTGCTCCACAGTCACGGCCAGAAATATATTTCACGATGTTTAATCGTTTTCCTCCATTTCTTGCTAGATTCTCCAAAAGCTTATTACTGGTTTTCTCTGGATCGAGATAGTGACCAAGATACTTAGATTGTTTGACGTATTTATCATAGAAGCTTATCATAGATATTAAATGTTAGGTTGATAGTTGTAAAAGTGCTTACTAGTTGTGTTAAGCTCGTCTCTGATTTACTAGGTGCGAAATGAATCATGACTTTCCGCAAAATTTTGAATAGTCATGGCAAAATGAGAAGTGGCTTCTATTGGCACAAAACCCGGAGCACACAAAAATAGAAGAATGTATTTGCTCCCTTTCAGTTAGTTTTAGATGAGCATAATGGAATAGCCTTCATGCCTTGTGTGACCCTCCAGAAGAATATATCTTCCGACCCGCTTCACCCATTCCACACTGTGCCACACCCTGCCGCATTGAGGCTGCATAGGAGGCCTTAAGAGGGCCTGTGCGCTCATGATTGGCGTGCTTACATTTGTAAGTATGCGCACGTAATACTATGACCAGCCTGCGTTCTTCTAACTAATCCTGTAGCTGCTCTGGAATTAATAAAGTTTGAAAACTACTGGTTTGCGGCCTTTCAAAGCACTATAATTTACTTGCTAATTGTTTACAGCTAGCTAGCACTTCTAGGTTTCGATTCAATTTTATCTGAATTCTCCGATAACAGACTTCATGTCAAAATATGAAATTAGTTTAGTAACTTGCTTGGTGTACATAAATAAAACTTATGCATTATATCTGATGAGATTTGAGATTCCTGGCGCACAAAATTACGTACTTTAATACGTATATTTTAGTCTGTTCAAATCTCATCAATCATTAAATATCTTTAGAATCTCCAAGTTCATTAAACTACCAAAATTTTAAGACAAAACAAAGTAATACGTGCTTATCCACTAAGGAGCAAGTAAACAATATGAGCTACAACAATCATGATATTTAAGTATTACACATTTCCCAGCCATTGGAAAACCCAGGTTAGAACACTGAAAATTCAAAATTTTAAGCACTATACTGCAAAAACTAAAAGATCGATCCAAAATTCAATTATATAATTTACCCGACATTGGAAATGCAATGCCATGAAGCTTTAGCCATATAATTATGTCAATTCTGAGACAGGCACAGCTGGCCGATGTATGAAAATGATTTGAAAGGCAAATGGGTCACGGGATTAGAGCGCGGGGTAAAAGTAATGGAGACGGCAGATGAGTCAACAGTTGTTACTGTCTGTCGCCTACAGAAACCCGTTTTTCGAGCTGAATTTCGTTTTAGAAGACACATGTTGATGTCTGGCCGACGACGCGTAAGTCCCTTTCAGCATTTGGACCATCGTGCGGTCAGATTCATTTTAGGCTTACGCACGGCTGGGTTTTCGTACCGGCGTTTTGCAGCTGAAACACACGTAGATTCGTTCACAGTGCAGATTTGAAGAAGGTAGTTTGAAGAAAGGCATATCGCAGTAGAAAAGGGCCATCCAGACGTACGTCAGCACGCGTTGATCAACACATTCAAAGGTATGCTGTGGCGGCGCCATAAAGGACGACTGTCAACATTCTGTAGAATTTGCATGATACATTGGATGTTCCAATATCAGCAAGAATAGTTTCTCGACGATTGACCGAAAGCGGATTGCACTCAAACCGTTCTGTACAAAAATTGACACTGATGAGACGATACCGAATTGAGATATAGCAATGTTGTCGGCCCGAGCCTCTTGAACGACTGAATGGGGTAGAGATATAGTAGTGTACAGATATGAGTCTCGGTTCTGTTTGTCTAGGTCACGTGGAACTATCCTATCCTGCTGTGACTGTTGAATGCCATTCTGCTAGATAACGCGGAATCAGTGTTTGGGGTGCCATCGGACTCGATAGCCGGTCACATCGGGTATCAGAGACACAATGATGGCACGACGATATGGGGACGAGGTGCTGTTGCCAGTTACACTGCCCTACCTTCAGCGGTTACAAAATGCTGTTTTCTAACAAAATAACGCTCGACCGCACACTGCAACCATCAGTAAACGAACCTTGCAAGGTATCAATATGCTTCCCTGATCTCTGCTGTCTCCTGATCACTCACTTATCGTGCATGTATGAGACGTCATTTGCCTTCGCTTGACTGCCCTGCCCCTGCGCAAACAGATGATGACCTGTGGAGGATGGTTGGAGACATTTGATCATTCATTCCTCAGGAAACTACCCGAATATGCATTGTTTATGTACCTTGAAGAATTGATGCTTGTTCCGCCGCAAGCGGTGGACCTACTGCCTACTGATCATCCTATCCATGCCATTACTGTATTGCATTATCTTTTTGGAATAATATCAGTTACTTTTATATGCCATATTTGTGTGTCCTTTATCACCACACTATATTCTTTCTTTCATGGTATTGCATTTTATGTATCGGGAAGTGTATAATTATAAGGTTGTCAAAAAGCTACAACGGCTAGCTTATTGTTCATAGCTACCACTTTTATTTCATGATGTATAAACATTACAATCTTATAAAACGGAAATATCCCAATCTACTTCAGCTTGATTAGACGATTCAAAGAACACTGTAAGAGCTTTCTTTCAACATAGATTTAGAAACTAAATTACCTACTGCATATATTTTATTTACTTTTTATATCTATATTTTATATTTCGAAGATATTTCAAGTGAAATTAAGAAAAGAAGAATAAACACTCGCTCGGACAGATAGTTAAAAATATTGATAGTTCAAAAAATAGTTCAAAATATTAAAATTATTGTATATATTCATAATCATGCACCTAGTTTTGATATAATTTTAACACATCATTTCTGATTAATTTTTATCACTTTCCAACATAGTTGAAAATTATTTTTGACTGTGGTCATTCTGTCTGTCTGTTTGCGTGTATGTTCGTTCAGACTATAACTGCAGTAAAAATGATTTTATAAAAATGAAATTTTAGTCTGTTTTTGAGATGATATGTGGGACATATGTGAATGTAAATGAATAATATTACCCAATTAGTTTTGGATTGAACCCAGGTTGAAAAATGAAATACATTGAACCCTATGGGATCTATTTTTTTAAACATTTTTTAAGATAAGTTAAAATTCACAAATTGCTTTGAAAATTTTAGAAAATAATCAAAATATCTAGTAAAATGTGTAAACAAATTTCATCAAAATACATCAAGTAGTTTTTTAAATAAAAATTGAAATATTAATTACACCCATATTATATGATGAGATCACATGACTCATTGCAAAATGAAATATGACATCCATTATTTTTCGCTTAGTAAAAATCGTCAGTTTAAAGGAACACTTATATTTATATATAGTGTTGCATCCATCATAAAACCGCTTTATTTCTGCGTAGCATCTGTGTATCTAAATTATGTGCCTTTGCAATTACCATATTTCTCATTTTATATTATTACTAAACTTGTGAATATTTCTACAACGAAGCACGATTTAACTTATACAGAATGTAAACAAATCAAGCGATTGTGAGTTGAGTTGTATAAGAATTACTGATTTTCACGTAAATTTATTTTGCTCTGGAGTGATAAGAATGAAATATTTACAGATTTTACATAGATAGGTATACGATTTTTATTTAGATGAAGTTTTAAGTTTACAAGAATAATAATTTTCTTTAGTACTGTTATAATTTTTTAAAAATATCACTACTAAACGTATCAAATTTTAGAGCTGTTTAAATAAAAAAGCATTTCATTTGGAAAGTGTTTCATAATCTATGCTTTATGTCAGATTAATAATTTCTTTTTATTTATTAGTTTTGGAGATATACGCGTTCAAAGCGTTTACATTTCTCAAATCTCCAAGCATAGATGTTATTCGCGTCAAAAATATGTATCTATGAAATATTATACAAACATTTTATATAGAATCGAGAAGAAGTGCATCTTCCTTTAAGAACTGTGATACACTGTATTTTCTTTACGAGAAAACCGAGCAGAATCTCTTAATCCATACATATCGTTTTGAAAATAGCATTTCCACTATAAAAGTAAAGACGAAATTAAGTATTATTGACACGTTCTTGCACTTATTAAAATCCTCCACAAGAAGAAACTTGAAAAGTAAAAAAACGCAATGATAGTTACATCCATTTTTAAAAGTAACTTTATTTCGTTATTGTCACTTTGAGCACGTAAAACCCCAGTTAACTTCCTTTTTACATCGGATACTTCGAGCTTGTTGTAGAGGTGATTGTGAATTGCGTACGAACTAATTACTATTAAAAATATTATCATGAAAACTTCATAACTGTAGAATTATGATTATTGTTAATGAAAGTTTTATAGACATAAGACTTGAATTCGAAACTCAGCTTAGACAATGCGGATTGCTTGAGCTAAGGAGGATTTCCCATTATGGGACATAAATGCGAAGAGCCACTAATGAGAGTAATCTATAGAGAAACATTTTTGGAAAGTATTACCATGTTTGTATGTAGTCTAATAAGACATTTATTTCTTTAAAATAGAGCAGGTTGAATTTCAAACTACTAATATCTACATTCTTAACTGCGATACCTCCATACGCATTTTTGCTTCAAAAATATACCTTACTTGCTTTTGTATAATATTCCAATTTGCTAGATCCAAACGAACATCATTAAATGTGCAACACTTTGAATATCGTTCTATGCTAGCGATTTTTAACTAGTGATCCACGGAAATCTGGTTCTCTTATTCCAGGGGAGAGAATTTGGAAAATATTACGAATAAAGCGCATTCAACCCCATTTTACTACTAATATCTATGTAATTGAGTAAAAAAATAAATGACTAATGTTTAAACATGATCTATTATTAAAACAATGACGGATGTTGAAAGTTAGTTAGACATTGGCCAGCAGATGAAGAGTAGTTGGTAAAATACATTTTGTCGAAGCGAGAAATTTTTTAGAAGAAAATATTCATTAGGGAGTAACGATCATTACTAGCCCTCCTGGCAATTATTTATAGGACTGTAAGATAAGAATTGAAGTACAATGCCAAACCAGTTGAAATGTCACATTAATCACATGCGAAAATAAAATGTGAGCGTATAAAAAAATAAAATGTTGCTCGTTTTTTATTGACAATTCTACGAAAAACAAATATATTAACACATCATCATTACAGAATGTGTACACAATGTTTATTTGTACATAGAAAGCCAAATGTAAAGCAAATGAATGAGAATTCATTCAAAAGAATGAGCTAATCCATTTTTATGAACTCTATGTCTTTCCACGTTTATTTTGTAATTTTTTCCTCTCGAACCTAATTCATGTCAGCTTAATAGAGGCTCCACAAAATTTTACGCAATATTTTAAGACTTCCGTATAACAAAAAATGTTGAGAATCGTTATTCTATACAGACAGACCATATTACCGTTTACGGATATTTGTTTTGCTATGATGCATAATAAAGCCGGTGGAATGCAAGTTTCCAAAGCTTCCTCGACTAAGTAGAGGGGTAGCAAGAACTTGCTCAACTGATCATCTCTCACGACATGTTTGCTGTACATTGCTAAGAGGTCACTGTCCCTCGTTAACACAGGGCAGGACAACGTTTTTTCATATAAGTTTGGGCAGTCAGTCCAGCAACGAATCAAAAAAAATTTCAGCTTGACCCCATGCTGGAATGTTTTGTTTTCGTGACGTCACGGACCAGGGGCCCTACCACCAGCTACCCGGAATTATTTTCTCACCAGTCAGAAATCCATATAATTCCACCTGGTCATTTACGAACCATCACCACCACTGACCTCTAAAATGTCCTTGCTGACTTCCGTGAAACACACCTTTTTTGAGGCACTAGTTGCCGATAACAGTGAAAAAAACCCGATATTATTGCATTCATAAAAATTTATAATTTATCTATTGTTTTCACCTGCCGTGTTCTTTTTTGAATCTAAACAGTCAAATCTATTTTTGGGAATAATTAAAACATTTTATTGCCGAACTTATTCCCGTTTAATCTTGGTTTTTGATATCGAGTCACTACGCTTAGTAAACCATAATGCAAGCATGGTTCAACTAGAACTCCTATATATACAGACTGACTGATTAGACATGTTGAATCCCAGACGTGTTGCTGCAAATACATGGGTTACTGTAGCGTGGATTTTAACACACGTCCGGTCAGGACGCAAAATACCTTACATTATTTCATTCCCCTAATCGTTGTACTATCCGAACTGGTCGTACCGTGTTTTATAATATAAAGGAATATTAAATTTATACTAAACTCAGCACAATGAGGACACAATATTAAATATACACAATATATTTTTTAAATAATTAACAGAACTAAAAGAAGCAATGTTCACTTAATTAATGTACACAATATGAAATTTTTAAATATAATTGATTCTCCATACAAATAATCTAACTCGCTCATCATTATTCCCATGTGTACATTACCCAACGATAAATTCATGTTAAGAAGAGCCTAAAGTCATTCTAATAGCTTTTTCACCATTTACAACATAGTTGAAAGTGTTTATGACTTTGTTCATTCTGTCTGTCTGTCTGCCCGATAGCACGATAAGTGCCGTAAAAATGGCTTTATCGAATTGAAATTTTAGTATGTTTTTCAGACGGTCTGCGAGACCTACGGGAATATAAATAAATAATATCACCCAATTAGTTTTTATTGAACCCGGATTGAAAAAATGAAATACATTGAACCTTATGGGACCTAATTTTTCAAACAGTTTTTAAGCGAATTTAAAATTCACAAATTGCTTCGAAATTTTAGGAAATATTCAAACTATCCCATAAAATATATTAAAAAAAATTCAGTAAAATATGTTAAGTAGTTTTTTAAATAAAATTATTTAATATAGGAAGAAAACAAATTCAATTAAATTCTGACTCTCGTTATATCCTCCAGAAAGTGAAAAAAGATATATTTTATATTAAATATCTTTCAAAGAGTTTAATTACTTTACATACGAGTAAGGTTTGACATTTTAAATTAAATATGGAAGAAAACAATTTTTCAAATTTTTAAATAAAATAAATTATTATAGTATTGTGATGAATGAAAAGATTAGAAAACTGTTTATGAATGAAATGTTGTTTTTACAAAAAGGCGATTTATATTTCGACGACGTCATTTGAATAAAGTTCATTTGTTTTTGATGAAGTTTTCAAATATAATAAATTATTGTAGAGTTGTGATAATTTTAAAAATATTACCGAGGAATGTATCGCCTTTTAGAGATGTTTGTATAGAATTGCATTGAAGTTGGAAAGTGTTTCTTAATCAATGTTTTATGCATTATTGATCTTTCTTGCTATTCCTTATACAGAGTATAATTTTTGTTAATTCTTTTGACTTGCCACGCCCTTCATTCGGTGTAGCTTTCTTGAATAGCTTTGCATTCAGGAATTAGCAGTGATTAAACGAAAACATATTTTATAAAAAAATATAAAATAACAATAAAATAGTATCGGTATATATTAGCGTTCAACTATATTTCTTTTTATATTTTTAGCAATCTGCATTAACTGTTATTTATTTAAGACTCAATCAAATGACTGTCCAAATGGATAACATTAAAAATCGACAAATTAACCCTCTGTCTGTCTGTCTATCTGTCTGTCCTTTAGCATGATAACTGCCGTAAAAATGACTTAATCAAAATGAAATTTTAGTATGTTGTTCAGACGGTCTGTAGGACCTATGGGAATATAAAAGAATAATTAAAGAATCACCCAATATAAAAGAATCACCCAATTAGTTTTGGATTGAACCCGGGTTGAAAAAATGAAACACATTGGCCCTATGGGACCTACTTTTTCAAACATTTTTTACCGGATTTAAAATTCACAAATTGCTTCGAAAATTCTAGGTAATATTCAAATTATTCCATAAAATATATAAAAAAAAAATTCAGCGAAATATATTCAGTAGTTTTTAAAATAAAAATTAACATAATAATAACACCTCTTATATGAAGCGATCACGTGACCATGATAAGAAAAGATCACGTGACCCACTTCAAAATTATATATGGCATCCATCTCGTCTCGAAATCGTGATTTTTAAAGTTCTTTTTAATTCATATTGAGTGTTGTATCCGTCCTAAAACCACTTTATTTTTGCTTAAATTCTGTGCATCTACATATAAATTCTACGATATTGCATTTTTGAGAAGTTTTAATCAAATTGCATTGAAGTTGGAAAGTGTTTCACAATCAATGCTTTAAGCATGATTGATCTTTCTTGTTTCTGATCAATTTATTAATGTATTACATTAATTGCTTTCACATTTTCTCTACACAATAATTTCCCTGATTCATATATAAAACATCATTATCTAATGCTGAGAGAGATTTAGAACTATCAAATGTTGAAAATGGAACATTCATAGGCCTACCATCATCATCTTATGAGAGACTCCGGCATCAAGAGGGATGCCATGGGACGCAGACACCCATTTTTAAGAGTGCACAATTTGGAGGTTTGGAATTAAGTTTATGATACTTCTCTTAACTTCTAACTCTCTCTCTCAACACTAAAATTGTTATCGCCTTCATTTTTGCGCCGCGATTTCCAATTGGACAGCATAGGGTTACATCTACGCCCCGTGTTGCTTCCACTGGCTGGGTGTCACCCTTAATATATATGAGAGGCCCGAAATTCATAATTGCTTACGGCCTGCTTCCCAAGCTTCTAAGGAACAAGTGCTAAGGAACTCGTGGTCAAGAGGTCATTCTCCTTATTGACCAAACCTCGGCGTCCTGTGGAAATTTAGAGCATCCGCTCTTGAGCAGCAAAAGGGCGCGGAGCAGTTTCCTCTGCAGGTGTCAGAGGAGAGAACCTCGCAAAAATTTCGTAGTTCCCTAAGGGTCCCTCTCTTTAAATGCTGATCTCCTTTCTGCTACCTACAATGTTACCATTGCGTGAAATATCAATGTAACAGTTACCATATTTGTTACGATACATGTATGTTCCCGTACCGAATATCTAATGATCGCGCCGACTATTTATGAGCCATTTATTTCTACTCTCTTTGTTTATGTGAAAGCGAAATAATCCTAAACCTTTATCAGAATGATTAGAACCAAACACACCAAAATTATTGCTTTCCTTACATACATAGTATAATGTATAAGGAAAGTATTGTGAAGGGGTCGAAAATTCGAATTCCAGTTTTTGACGAAAGAGCAGATTTCAAGCCTCCCTGATCATTAATCGAACATTTTGATATCTCTCAGTGTGTGTGCGAAAGTATGTGTTTGTGTGGAAGTATGTGTGTGTCTTTTCCCAGTAGGAGCTTATACTACACATTGTGACGGGGAACTTAAAGTCATTTTTGCGGTACTTCAACAACTAACACTGCACCAGAATTCTTTTGAGAGTGGGGTTGTCCTCTCAGATTCAATTTCTGCACTCCAGGCCATCTCCTCTAGACAAGGGTGAACTAGCCTCTGTGTCCAGCAGTGTAGAGATGTTATTAGGGAGATATCCCATAGGGTTTCCTTCTAGTGGGTCCCCTCTCACTGGGAAATTCACAGGAATGAAATGGGAGATCAGCTTGCCAAAAGGGAGCAGCAGTCTCACAAAAACCTACAATGAATAGGAGTTATCATTCACTAAAGCTTCTGACCTCTCTCTTCTATCGACAATTTTTCAAAGACTTTGCTCATGCAAGTACAGGGAAGTCGTGGAGTGTACTCTCTGTGGATCCTTCTATTGTACGAGACCTTCCGCGGGCCATTGCTGTTGCTTCCTTTCGTCTCTTTGCTGGGCATGATTGTCTGCAGACTCATTTACACCGTATTGGACTTGTTGATTCACCATCATGTACTTTGTGTAACTCTGGACAACCAATGACGGTAAATCACCTAGACGTGTATGCTGCACTATCAAATTTTTCTTGTAAATTCGAAAGATACTTGCAAGCTAGAAGTTTGATGGCCTAGCGGCCAATGTAACTGGCATTTGATAAATAAAATAAAAAGTGTGTGTCTTTGTGTATCAGTGAGTCTGTGGAGACGATATCTCACGAATGAATGGAGCGATTCGAATGGAATTTGGTACACAAATTATAATCCTACGGGGAGCCAATTGTTTTTAAAAGCAATCGAATGTTCAGAACCCCCTAAATTTTCGAGTCAAATTTTGAAAAATCATCAAAATATCAAAACCTTTAATAAAAATATCCAAATAGCCATTTCTTATGTAATTTTTCCTTAGAAAACGATTGACATGAACTTTAGAACGCTAGCATGACCCGTTCTTGAGATTTTGCACATATTTCAAATAAATTTAATGAAAAATCTTATATACTAAAAAAATATATATTAACATGTTCACTTTTCATATGTAATATCATGCGATAAATTTGGTGACATCATTCTCGTGGATCTCGCTCGTTCCATTCATGAGAAAATATACTTTGAGTAATACTTTTGTATTTGAACGCCAATAGTCATTTATATCTGCTATAAGAATAACTTATTTCTCCGTACATAAGGATTTGCGAGATTATGACGACGAATTTGGAGGAATGTCACCAACATGGTGACTTTTTTAAATGTTGTCATATTAACGAAAATGGATTAAAATGACGCTAAATCAATGAAAATGACGACTAATTAACCAAAATTCAATATCTTGGAAAAATATAAGTATCTACTATAAGAATATCTTATTCTTTTTTACTGTAAAATTACTTAATTCATTGCATTATATAAAGAAAGTCATGTGCTGCCCACATCAGCTTTTTTACTGTGTTGAGAAATATTTAGGGACTTTGTGATAACGCATGGAAAAGAAATAGCATCTGGAAATGTAGGAAATGGTATAATTGTTGGAGAATCCTATGATCACGTTGGTCTGTCGCGATATTGACGAAGATTGTACAGTATTTATATGCTATCTTGACTAGTAATTTTACAACATTTTTTCTCACACTTAGTTATGTATCATGACAGAAATGTGATGCATTTAATTACAGCAAATTTCAGACGAGTATTCTACGTAATTTTGGGCATTACCATTGCAGTATTCTTGAAACTAAAGTAGTAAATCATTGATTTCAGACACTCAACATCCCTTAATAAGCGTATGGAGAGTATTGAGAGAACATATTGATAGAGAGATTCGATTAAAAATTTTGTGTTGTACAAATGTGCATTATTTATAATAAATAAAGCATATTCATTAAACATGCATCTCAATAAAAATTTCATTAATTCTGCAATAATCACGAAACCAAGGTAGTAAGAAGATCACCAGTTTAGTACGTTTTCACTTTTAGTATTATATATTTCCAGGTCATCCTATAGAAAGCTTTCACATTCTGGGTCAGTCACACAATATCATGAAGTCCAGCATGGAATTTTGGCATTATCTCTGATTCTAATATTGTGATGTATATGTATTTCCCCAAAACGTACAAAGTAGATTTCAAATTGATACTGCAAGCAGAAGTTTAATTACCCTGAAATATAAATGTTCAAATATAAAAAATGAAACCATATACACATTATGATTAAAATGATCTTATCCATTAAAAATAAATTGTACAATTGTACTTGGCCTGTACTTGGTGCATTGATAATGCAATGACTTGTTTAGTTATCCTGAAATATATATGTTTAAATAAAAGAAATGAAACCGTGCACATTCTGACCTAAATATTATTTTCGTTTAAAAAAATGCATTGTCCACATATTTTTAACTGTACTTTGCAGGGCCTTTCTAAAAGGAGACAAAGCCTTCCAGAAATCCATCGAAACTCAAAAACCGCGACAGAGATACTCGCCAAACTGTTAAAAGTTTCTCTAACTTTGCACCAGTTGTAGAAAATATTGTGCTAAATAATGAGGATCAATTATCGAAGCAAGAAATCTGCACTATTTGAGAGGATTTTTGAGATGACGCCAAAACCCTGAAATAAATGCCTGGAATACAAATTCCCTCCAACATCCTATAATTGTGCCACCTTATACTTATTCCATGAATAAAAATAATATTTTATTTTAATTTTGTTTACTTGTATATTTTCGTGTTTTTTTTTCAGTATACATACTACTATACATGAATAGTAAACGAACTCCGGCAATTTGATGATCTGAGCCATAGTTGCTCTATAGCTTAAGTGAAAGCTGCTGGGAAAGAAAGAACAACTACCATAAATAAAAGTTAATGAACGTATCCACCATATTTCACTTGGCACCAGCTTACCTAGAATTTATTGCATGTTTAAATACTGCCGAAATAATCTCTTGTTATGAATTGCTCTTAGGTTATTATGACCTATGCTGATAATCCAGTATTACACAGGAATTGCTGAATTATGTAGGATGGATAATTATATGATTAAGATTTACTTGATGATTTATATTATTTATCTCACATTTTGAAAAGTCGAGTGGAATCTATAAATCCAAATATACAGATATTTTAACTAAAATCAAAATTGCGAATCATACATTTTTGACACTCTATACCCCTATAAAATCCTTTGCAAGTAGACTTTTGAGGTGCGAAAAATACAATGAGACATGAAAGAACAATTTCCAAAAGTAGCATTATGTTGTTATTACCAATTTCGTCACGTAACTTATAGCGACAATTCTCATTTCTTTGAGTAGATTGTATGCGGTACATAATACGTTCAACACACCTGTCGTATATATATATATATATATATATATATATATATATATATATATATATATATATATATATACATACATATATATATATATATATATATATATATATATATATATATATATATATATATATATATATATATTTATATATATATATATATATATATATATATATATATATATATATATATATATATATATATATATATATATATATATATATATATATATATATATATATATATATATATATAGATATGGGACCTCTTGAATAGGGTATAATGTATAATACGTTATAGCAAATTTGCATGGTCTTGTATGACACAATATGGGATGTACATCTGCATGTAATATGCTATTGTTTGTCATTCAGGTATATGATTTTAGAAATAGACTTTGTTATTATTGCTCTATTATGTGTCAATATTTAAATTCTTCTTTAAGTGGAAGCTTTGTAATTTTGTTAACTTATACTTGTGAACATGTTTCAAACATTATTCACACACTTTTTAACATATTTCAAACATTTACTGTAGATGAAATTCGATAGGGCTGGATCTCGACAATTATATCTTATATTTGTTTCTGTATGATGTATATTTACATCTTACAATTTGATACATTCGTATTCCTTTTTGCAATGTACCGGCTCTCCGGGAGTGTTGTCGCGACGTAAAGCATGCTTAACCGGGGTGAGGGGGTCACAACTCCCCCCGGCCATCTTTTGGTATATTGTTTCCATCCATACCTCTTTTCTTTTTGACAATATTTTAATCCTCTTTTTAGTGCAGCTTTGCGCCTTTTAAGTGTGATTTCAGATGATTTTGTAATGTAGTATTTCACGGTGTTTTAATATTATATATATATATATATATATATATATATATATATATATATATATATATATATATATATATATTATTCAGCGGAATTAAGGTTCTGGAAAGCCAAGTTCCACGAATGAGAGGCAAGATCGAGTGATTGTTTTACAAGCCCGAACTGGCCCAACGGCTTCATTGTCCGCCATCCGTCGTTCTACAGTCTCTTCCATACCACTCACGGTACCTTTCCTCATCTCACGGCGTTGGGCTAAGTTGGGGTTACGCTCAAGGAGGCATTTAAGACGTCTGCCCATAACCTCACAACATCGACACAGATGTTTGGAGTAGAGTCGTAGCCGTGCAGCATGACTGCCAGCAGATTGGCAGCGTATAGTGTTCAGCGAGGAATAACGCTTCAGTCTTTCAGCAGATGACCACCCGGGAATATGTGTGGAGGCACCAGGGCCAGAGGACCTAATCAGCCTTTGTTTTACGCAGGCACACAGCAATTACCCTTGGTGTGATGGTATGGGGTGCCATCTTTTAAAACAGCAGATCGCGTCTGATCATCTTGCATGCAACTTTAACAGCTGAACGATATGTGGATGAAATCCTGCTGTCGTTAACCTTCATGGCCCCTTGCGTTACCCTTCGTGGCACGTCATTCTGGGGCCATTTTTCAGCAAGATAATGTCATGCCACATACGGCTCGCATATCTGTGGACTATCTCTGTACTGCTAATACTGTTCCTTGGACACAAAGTCGCTAGACGTTTCGCCAATCGAGCATGTATGGAACACGATAGACCGCCAGATTCGGGCACCCCGAAATGTAGCAGATCTGGAGCAACAATTGCGTAATGCTTGCGGAATGTATCGCAGGATGACATTAGGAAATCATCCTTACCTTTATCAATCCTTACCTAGACGTATGCAAGTATGCATTGCCGGCACGGGGGGTTTCATCGATAACTGACTTGAAAAACTGATTTGAATGCGCAATTGTTAACCATTGATTATTAACCTTTGATTGTTAACCATATTTAATTTCAATGAAAACAATCACATTCTTCATAGTGCTTCGTTTTTTTTGCAAAAGAGTATATATATATATATATATATATATATATATATATATATATATATATATATATATATATATATATATATATATATATATATATATATATATATATATATATAATTACTTTATCAAAATTTAATTTTGGTTTGTTGAGACGGTCTGTGGGACATACGAGAATGAAAATGAATAATGCATCCGGATTCAACCCAGGTTGAAAAAATTGAATACTTTGAACCGTATGGGACATAGTTTTTAAAACATTTTTTAAAACATGTAAACATTTTTTAGCCAAAACATGATATGTGATTTTTTAAGTGAAAATTGAAATAATCATTTCACACGTATTATAAGAAGAGATCAAGTAACTTATTGCAAAATTAAATATGGCCTCCATTTTTTCCGGTGTAAAACTCGTGATGTTTAAAGACCTTTTAAATATACACTGGTTAAAATAACATCCCAACACCAAGAAGGAGTTATGCTAGATAAACGAAATTTGGGAGGCGAGTTTTTGCATATATGAAATATGACGCTTATTCAAATTTCGCACTAGACGAATAAGAGTGGCGCTGGTAGAGCTACTATGATCAAGCAAATCACGTTTGCTTTAAATACGCGATGCAAACTTCGTGAGCGTTATATATCGTCCGGATTGGACGTTGTGAGAAAGGTTTGAGTCAAGAATGCCTTTAAGGAGACGAAGAAAGCAGTATCAGCAGCTTTGTGAGTTTGAACGATTCCATATAATAGGGCTACGAGAAGGTGCATTTTCTTTTCGTAATATTGCAGAAAGACTTGGCAGGGATGTAACCTCTGCACATGATTGTTGGCAGTAGTGGTTACGGGAAGGCACTGTCTCAAGAAGAACTGGGTCCGGTCGCATACGGGCCACTACTGAGAAGGAAGACACCCGTAGTCGCCGCATGGCTGTGACGGATCGTACTGCATCTGCAGCAGCAATTAGAGCTTCTGTTGGCCTCAGAGTGACACAGCGAACTGTATGAAATCTTGAAGGACATTTCCGTGCTAGACGGCCTGTAGCGTTTATACCACTAATTCCGAATCACTGCCATCTGCGACGTCAGCAGTGTCTAACTAGAGCTCATTGGAGGGCGGAGTGGAGATCTGTTGTATTCTCAGACGAGAGCCGCTTCTGCCTCAGTGCCAGTGATGGTCGTATGTTGGTAAGAAGGAGGCCAGGTAAGCGCTTGGAACCAAGCTGCCTGCGGCGCAGACACACTGGACCTACACCATGAGTTATGGTCTGAGGAGCCATTTTCTATGACAGCAGGAGCACTCTTGGCGTTATCCCAAGCTCCTTGACAGTGCATTTGACATTAGACTGGTGATTGAACCGGTTGTGCTGCCATTCATGAGCAGTATTCAAGAGGGTGTTTTGCAACAAGAATACACTTATCCTCTTACCGCCGTTGCCAACCAACGTGCTCCACAGAGAAACAACAGGTTGCCTTGGCCTGAAAGATCACCAGATCTTTTCCCCATCGAGTACGTATAGGAAATTATTGAAAGACAAATCCAGCGTCATCCACAACCAGCATTAACCGTTGCTGATTTGTTTGACCAAGTGCAACAGGCATGGAACCCCATCCCAAAAAATAACATGCGGCACCTGCACGACACAAGGCTTGCACGTTTGCATGCTTGTATTCAAAATCGTGGCGACTATAGCGGTTATTAATGTACCACTATTTCACATTTGAAATGGGTCTTCTCACGCATACTTTAACCTGTGACCTTGAAACTTTAATCAAATAAATAGGTTACCCACACAATTGCTTTACATTAAAACTAATGTTTGTTGTCGTCATATTAACCTTTTACTCCATGTTATTTGAAGAAACCTTTAAAACTGGCTTTTTAATGTGACCAGAAACACGTATGGGAGATCATTGCCGATTTACTTTTTATGTAAAGATCAAATTTGATTGCGTTGATTATGTTCCCGTACCTACACGCGTTAACTCTTCACCACGGGGGATAAGTAACAAGAGCAACAACAACTCGTGTTAATGTTGTTTTTACATATTACTCTTCTCCAAGGATATACTAGGGCAGGTCCATTAAGTTTTACACTCTCAAGAAATTCATCCCCAAAACAGGAGCCCTAAAAATATCCTGCTTATTTAGCCCTAGGCAAGAAAGAAGATGACCGGATGAGGACTGCTCCAAACTGCATTTTCGGTATAAAGTAAGAGTCTTATTGCACTGAACAAAGGATAGCAATTCATTATGACCACTGATGAATCTTGACATAGTTGTCTGCGTAGCCCTCTCGTCCTGTAACTCCGGTGCTGCTCCCCCTGGATTGTCACCATTAAACCACTCATGCGGAACAGGTAATTTCCAAGATTGTGATTTTTCTCTTTAATGCAATTTCTTGGAATATAAGTGCTCCCGATGGATTCTGTATGACTGCAGTTCCCTCTTTTGTCAAGCCATCAGCAATGGTCACTGTTATTTGCAATACAGGTCCGTATGAGAGGGTATACACTGAATATGAATCTCGTTATGGGAACACAGAGACATAAGTTTGTCAATAATATGGTTGGTCCGGCCATAGCTGGTCCAATCAAAGCTTGTCCGGCCACTTATCCCCCTCCCCACTTGCAAAGATTGTGGAAGGCCCTACGGCTGTCTGAAAAAATGCAAATGATACCTCTGCAATTGAGTGAAAGTAGAAACATTAGTGCCTCATATGTAGCTATCAGTTCCGCGCGGAAAATTGAGCAAAAGTCGGGGCTTCTTTTCTTAAGGTACTGCTGAGTAATTTAATGTTACAGAACTGTTGAGTCCTTTAATGAGTATACCGACACAGTTGAGTCACGTCCATACTTACTGCCGTCCATGTAGCTTTGTATGGCATCTTCGAGCGTATTATTAATGATCTCCAGCGCTAATTGCTTTAAGAGTTCGGGAATGTGAGATCATTTGCTAATTGGTATCATCAATTGCGCATGATAAGCCACCCATAAGAGCAAAACATAGGCTTAAACTACTGGGTTTAATCTCAGAATAATGGATCCCCAATTTATATGCGTGGCCAATCGGACTATCTCTCTTTAGCCTTTGGTTATGTCGTCAATCTACCAAAATTTTGCTGTAGGGTTATGCGAACCACAACTAAAGGATTTGCCACGGTATTTTGAAAGAGAAATATTTCTTCCAAAACTTAAAAGCTGGATATTAGCTTCGTAAAGTCAAATACTTTTTGGACAGAAATGCCGTATGAATGTGATTATACTCTCAGCACACAATTGCACTTTTCCAAGTTGTTCCAAGATTGAAACAGAGGCCGAAGCATAAATCTTCTGACCACAGTAGGTCTAATTAGTGAGATATAAGAGTTGTTGAGTATGCTCCCCAGTCCCGACCAGGAATATATTTCAGGATGTTCAATTGTTTTCTTCCCTTTATCGCTAGATTCTCCAAATGTGTATTATTGGTGACCTCTGAATCGAGATAGTGACCAAGATACTTAGATTGTTCAACCTAAGCTAATTGTAGGTAATTGATTGCGAGATTAATTGTAGGTTGGTTGATAGTTGTACAAGTGCTTACTAGTTATATCAAGCTCATCTTTGATTTACTAGTGGCGAGATCAATCGTATGACTTTCTGCGAAATTTTGAATAGTCACGGCAAAAGGAGAAGTGAGAAGCTTCTATTGGCACAAGACCCGGAGCACACAAAATAGAATGACTTTGTTCCATGACTGCTAGCTTTTGTTAACATCAATGGAATGGTCTTCACGCCTTGCGTGCCCCCACCAGCAAAATATATCTCTACCCACTTTGTCAATTCCTCCCAGTGCCACCCTGTGCCAGCCCCTGCCGCGGTCAGAGAGCATAGCAGGACTTATCACTCATGTGTATCAGCAATTGACCGAAAACGGATTGCACTCAAACCGTCCTTTACAAAGACTGATTGGAATTGACGAGATGCCACCGACGTGAGAGATGGCGATGTTGTCTGTCCCGAGTCTCTTGAACTACTGAATGGGACAGGGTAGTGTTTAGATATGAGTCTCGGTTTTGGTTTTCGAATGGTTGACTGAGGCGATGTGGAAACATTACTATCCTTTTGTGACTGTTGAGCGCCAAACTGTTCGATAACGCAAAATCATGATTTTGGGTGCCATTACATTGGCTTCGATACCAGGTCACATCTGGATAGTATCAGATGCACAATGACGGCATAAATATATAGGAAGGAGGTGCTGCGACCGGTTGTACTGCCCTACCTTCAGAGGTTGCAAAATTCTGGTTTACGGCAAGATAACGCGCGACGGCACACTGCAACCAGCAGCATACAAGCTTTGCAAGGTATCCAGATGCTTCCTTAGTCTCTGCTGTCCTCTGATATCTCACTCATCGATCATGTATGGGACGTGATTTGCCGTCGTTTGACTGTTCTGTCCCTTCCGCAAACAGAGGACAACCTGTGGAGGATGGTTGAAAGCATATGGCCATTCATCTCTCAGGAAACTACCCTCACCCTCATTGTATCTGTTCCTCGAAGGGTAGCTGATTGTATGGCCGCAAGATGTGGACTTACTGCCTACTGATCATCCTATCTATACCATTAATGTATTGCATTAACATTTTGAAATTAACATCAGTTACATTTATATGCAATATTTGTCTGTCCTTTATCCTCACACTCTATTCGCTATTTCATGGTGTTGAATTGTCTGTGTACGGTAGTGTATAATTGTCAGAATACTACAATATCTTGCTTATTGTTCATAGCTGCTACTTTTATTTTATGAGATATATGCATTACAATTTATAAAACTGAAATATTTCAATCTACTTTAGCTTGACTAGGCGATTAACTCGAAAACTGTAACAACTTTCTTTCTATATAAATTTAGAAACAAAATTACCTATTGCATATATTTATCGTTTAATATTTACATATGTCTTTTCTATTTCGAAGATTTTTGCAGTGAAATTAAAAAAAATAAATATACACTCGCACGGATAGATAGTTTTAAAGTTTAAAAGAAAATTGTTCCAAAATGTCATAATGATGAAATTATTGCTGATCTAACTTGAAAAATATTTACATTTTTAACACTTTCCAACATAGTTGAGAAGTGTTTTCGAATGTGGTCATTCTGTCTGTCTGTAGTATGTCTGTCCATCGCACGATAATTGCAGTAAAAATTACTTTATCAAACTGAAATTTTAGAATGATGTTGACACGCCCTGTGGGACATATGAGAATAAAATTTAATAATATCACCCATCTATCTGATTTTCATGTGTCTAATGATCATGATATTTAAGGACCTTTTGAATTTATATTTGTGCTTCTTCCGTTATAAAACCGCTTTATTTTGCGTAGTATCTGTGTATCTAAATTCTGTGTCAAAGCAATTCCACTATTTTTTTTATTTTAAATGATCACTAAACTTTGATTATTTCCACAACGAAGCCTAATTTAACTTATGAAGATTGTAAACAATTCAAGCGATTGTAAGTTCAGTTGTATAGGAATTGCTGATTTTCACGCAAAGTTATTTAGCTCTGGAGCAATAAGAGTGAAATATTTATTGATTTTAAATAGATAGGCAGACGGTTTTTATTTCAATGACGTTTGAAGTTTTCAATTATGATATATTTCTATAGTATTGTGTTAGTTTAAAAAAAGTATCATCGCTAAATGTATCACATTTTAGAGATGTTAAAATGAAATTGCATTGTATTTGGAAAGTGTTTCATGATCATTGCTTTATGCATGATTGATCTTCCATGTCATGCATTAGTTTTGGAGATATATGCGTTCAAAGCGTTTATATTTCTCAGTACTCCAAGCATAGATGTTATTCACATCAAAAATATGTATTGCTGATATAATATACAAACATATTATATAGAATCAAGAAGTCCTGCGTCTTTGTTTAAGCACTGTGCTACACTGTATTTTATTTACGAGAAAACCTAGCAGAATATCTTAATCCATATATATAACTTTTGAAAATATCATTTCCACTATAAAAGTAAAGACGAAATTAAGTATTTTTGGCACGTTTTGGCACTTATTAAAATCCTCCACAAGAAGAAATTTGAAAAGTGAAAAAAGCAATGATATATGTTACAGCCATTTTCAGAAGTAACATTATTTCGTTATTGTCACTTTGAGCACGTAAAGCGTCAGTTAATTTCCTTCTTTCACTTGGTATTTCGAGCTTGTTGTAGAGGAGATTGTGAATTGCATACGAACTAATTATTATTAAAAATATTACCGTGAAAACTTCCTAACCGTAGAATTGTGATTACTTTTCATGAAAGTTTTAGACATAAGACTCGAATTCGAAACTCAACTTAGACAATACGAATTGCTTGAGCTCCGCAGGATTTCCTAATATGTAGCATAAATACAAAGAGTCACTAATAGAGTCATCTATAGAGAATCATTTATGGAAAGTATTACCATGTTTGTATGTAGTCTAATAACACATATATTTCTTTAAAATAGAGCAGGTAGAATTCCGAACTACTAATATCTACATACTCTACAACTGTGATTTTTCCGGCGACATTTTTGCTTGAAAAAATATACCTTACTTGCGTTTGCATAATATCCCAATTGCTAAATCTAAACGAGCATCATTAATGTGTAAGACTTTGAATATCGTTCTATACAAGCGATTCCCAATGAGTGATCCACGGAAACCTGAGGTTCCTATGCCGGGGTTGAGAATTTTGAAAATATTAGGAATAAAACACAATTTACCCCTACTAATATCTATATAATTGAGTAAAAAAATAAATGACTAAGGATTAAATTATGATCTATTAATAAAACAATGATCCATTAATAAAACAATGAAGCATGTTAAAAGTTTAACTTAGATATTGGCTTCATAGTTAAAATCTTAGCAGTGAAAGAGTTAGTTGGAAAAATACATTTTCTTGAAGTGGGAAGTTTTTTAGAAGCAAGGCATTCAGTAGGGAGTAATGATCTTTTCTAGTACTTCCGGCATCTACTCATAGGATTGATTGCCAGATAAAAATGAAAGTAAAATGCCAAACTAATTGAAATGGCACATTGATCACATGAAAATGTGAGCGTATAAAAAAAGCGTGAGCGTATATTTTATCTTGGTATAAAGTATGCTTTAAAAATATCCAAATTAACTTCAAAATAATTGTTTATAAAAAAAGAAACTTAATAATTTATTTAAGTTAGGCAATTTGAGGATAAAACATGTTTCTAAACAGAAAATTATGAATATCATTACAGAGCATTTCACCATAATATTTTAGTAACAGATGGCAGCACAAGTTTTAAAAAGACAATATCCGCTTTATTCGAACCGGAGAGATTACGATTACTGAGCGTATATTCTATCCCCTAAGCAAGAATGCTACATCATGTTGCGTGAAATAAGAAATTAAACGCTGTAAAACTTACAGTGCAATTTCATGTTGCTCTTTTAAAAATAGAATACATTTTAAATATATTTTAATATTGTTTCAGAATATCAAAAACAGCGAAAATAGAAACTAGAGATTATATTTTCTAAATTCTGTCAGACGACGACGATTATTTAACGATTCGTGAGAAGGAGATAGTTGCGTTTGCTAACGTTAATATACGGACTTTCAAATAATAAAAAAAAAGAAATATTTTGAAAATTGATAGTACAGATTCTTTGAAGTAAACAAATGCGCTCGTATTCCAATATATGTGGAATATATGTAGAATATATGTAGAATATTCAGAATTGGTGAAAAATTGATGCTTGTAAAATTGCTAAGGATTGTCGTTTTACATTTTCCAAGGAATTTATAATCGAAGCATTTGTCATTTATTCGGTCGGCAAACTTGGTGGTTATTTAACTGGACACTGAAACAGATTCATTTTCAGTTTGAATAATGAATTTATCGTCTGTGACTTTTCTTTTTTTCAAAAACGGTCACTCTCAAGTGTAAGACCGCCATCTTGAATTCTGTTATTCCGTACCTTATTTCAGATTCCACGGTCTCCTTAGATGGTTAAAATTATCAAGGGTTTTTTACGAACCTTCTTATAACTTTGGATATAATAAAAAGACTTCGTGGTACCACATACCATAAAAATTGATTGAGGTGCGGAATAAAAGAATATTTCGAACCCGGGTAAAATTACGTTCTTGATGGTAAGTCCCCTGGGAGGTCTTTCAGAGGTGTTGACAAAGCATATCAAGTTTTCGCATTATTACAGTTAAAAACTGCTCCTTATTTTTGAAGTGATAAATTCCAGACATAAACACATTGAGCACAGATTTTAAATTGCGCTGTGCTCATTGGATCCAATAAATTCCAAAGAGATTTACTGCAGTCGGTAGGATAAGTAGAGTCATAGTTTACAAGTTCGGCCTTTATTAAGAGTCCTATAATCAAATGCAAGCGTTCTCTTGCCCCTTGATGTCAAACACGCAGAGTAGGTATAAAACTGTAAGGCAGTCATGCTCGGGATAAGTACTCCCAGTTACAGGACTTGAGATGATTAGTAATCTCATAAAACTTCTTAAAGTCAGTACTTTGGAACCTTTTTTTTAGAACAGTTTTTCTTCTCATCTAATAAATGCGGCTTCTGTTCTATGATAGGGGGTTGCAAAGTAAAAGGAAAGTGCTCAACATATTAACATCACCACTTGTGGACCATGATTACCAATCGCCAGACACAGTGAACAGCATGATTAATGAACATGGAACTCCAGAAATGAAGTATTTTAGAATTTTTCTGCTATAAGAATTTTTTTCTGTGATGCGTTGTTTAACACACGGGCAGCAATATAAGGTATTGTTGAAATAGTACATTCAACATGGAGTCCTATTTTCTAGTAGAAAAATGAGTACTTTAGTATAAATTTTATTAACTACTATAATGATTCAATTTTAAACTGAGTCTAAAACTTTGCAAGTCTCTATTGTTAAACAAATAGAAAAATATTGGTAATTTCGCACTCGTTTCAGTGGTATTTCATTTTAAGTACTGCACTGAAAATGTAGAAGTTTTCCAAAAATAGACTATTTCTTGTTGGCAATTTTTCTATAAGAAAAGAAACATATTGATTTTTCACGTTCAAATTCTAGACCACGTTTAAGCCATAAATTGACTTATTTTCAACAATGAAATCGTGATATCCATAAAAAAGGAACTGTTCAAGAGTGATAAATGCTATTGATTCTAATTAGTCAACATTTTATATAAAAATTATGTTTATTGACAAAAATCTACAAAAAGATAACACACTTATATTTTTGTAAATGAAAGTACTTGACAAGAAAATATCCATTTAACGTGTATAAATTGTAGCAATCATATAACAGTGTATATTTTTACTTGCTAATTTTTTATATTAAGTCCAAAATCCTTACAGTCCCGCTCCAAATGGAGAAATAATTCACTGGATCCTCCATAGCCAAGGTCATGTATCTGCAAAATATATTGAAGTTCGTTCCACGGACATTTAACTCCATCTAGTAGACAAATTAAAACGTTCCACGTGAAGGCACGCACGCGTGCCACTCGCCGTTTACGGTAAACTTTCCTCCGGCACGAGTGCGTGCTGTCCGTCCTTGAATGCAAGTTCACAGCAGACCCGCGGGCGTGCCAATCGTCCCGAAAGAGATAGGAGACATATCCGGTAAATAGGTAAGCCAAGGAAGAAGCTATATCTGTGGTACGGAAAAGAAAACTTGAACATTCCTAGCAATATGTTGTCGGGCATGGTCCTGCTGAAATAGAGCTCCAGGATTGCGTTGATGGAAGGGTGCGACTTTAGGCTCCCGAACTTCTATGATGTACTGGTTGCTGTTGAGATTCCCCGCAATTCTTAGCAGCTAATATCGTTTAAGTTACCTAATGGCGCCCCAGACCATCACTCTTGGCGTCCGTCCAGTATGGCATTGCATAATACATACCGGAAGGTGGCGCTCATCGCTATAGCATCTAACGTGGAAGCGACCATCTCCTTAGCCCAAATTAAAGTATTATTCATCGGAAAAGACTAATTGTTACTAATCGGCACACCAGTGTCTATGTTGATGAGACCATTGTAGCCGCAGGCGTCGGTGGTTTTGCGTTAGAGGAATACTGTATAAATGGATTCTTGCACGCAGTCCAAGATGCAACAGACGCAGCAGATAAGGTAGTTGCAGCAGATAAGGTAGCAGTGCTTCAACTTTCTGCCAACTGTTGAGATGAAGCTGCACAGTCAGCGTCACTGCCATGCGGATGAGGTGTCTATTATCCCCTGCTGCGTAACCTGTCATCGTCCACTGCCGGATTTGCGACTCGTCCGATTTTCTTCAGTACACTGTTTCCACACTTGCATTACTGTCGTGGCATTGTGATCCAAACGAACTGCTCTTGCACGATAAGAAAAACCCTCTTTACGAAGGCCGATCATGCGTCCTTGTTCAAACTCATAAATTGCTCAAATGGCGCCGTTTTACATCGTTACTGCATAGTGGCTTCTCATGAAACGTTTATCGTTGGCAGACAACCATAGACTATTTTCAACGTCCCGCTATCTCTCTCTATTTATACGGCTATAACAGCAGTTCAGAGGGCGTTGCTCAGCCTTCGCATTGCGTGTGACTCTGAAATTTTAATTATTTCCATAACATACCCTAATTTGCATTTACTGCACATTTCCTCTTAATCGAGTGATTCCTTCATAATGTTGCAATTTTTATAAATATGGATTTATACGATGATTCCCATTCATTTATTTAGGTTTTCTACACATTACAGAAAATTTACCATATTTCCTTCTCCTCTCATGGATAAATTAATGCTGTCACACTAAGTATTGTTGGCAAAACAAAAACAGTTTTTTTTTGTGTGTGTGTGTGTGGGGGATTTAACAAATCATTTAACAACGTAGTTTGTATTGTTCTTTACTTAAGATCGACCATTACGTTGTTTAAATGAATGGATATGAATTCTCATATGGAATTTTCTTTTCAATTCCCATATGCATGATATTTATCCCATGATTACTATGGATTAAGTTGCTGCAAAGTATCCAGCAGAATTTCAAAATTTGGCATGGAATATGTGTGCCAGTATCCATATATATATATATATATATATATATATATATATATATATATATATATATATATATATATATATATATATATATATATATATATATATTTAAATGATTCTCATTAATATAGATGCACCTTATGTATGGTAATGTTTATGTAGACAAAATAAGCTTGAGATTGATATTGTGGTGAAATTGTCTGTTGAACCTTCTGCGTGTTTCACGTCACACATCACTTTAGTCACATCGTTTCGCTTGAGGTCCAGATACGCCCACCGTATATCATTATTTATCCTCAAATAGATGCAGCAGAACTTCCTCATTGGTTAATTCTTTAACCAATCAGCATGGTTTCAGATTTGGCATCCCGTAACCTTTCTGACTCGCCCGCATCTGTAATTGAAGCGCTCTTATTTATTTCCTTACTGACTTCTCGGGTCAGTGCTGGTGTAAACTGGTACCTATGAGTTTGGGATTTTGTCTGGCTTGGTAGATATCATAAATCTACGTACATTACCAATGCCGAAATATATCTTGGTCTCACAGATATATCTAAATATCTTCATATCTACATTCCATGCCTAGATAGAATATCCATATTAATGGTGTAAGTGTTGCACTTTGGGGCAGTTTTACTGAATCAGTTACTTAAATGCTACAATGAACGAGATTGCTGCTTATGAGAATAAATTTTCCTGGTATCTTTTTGATGAAATCAGATATATGTCAATAAAGTAACTACGCTTATGTCCGTGGCAGTTATGTCAATGATAAACCCCCTTTATTAGTTTGGTATTGTCATATTGGCATTTTATAAATTCTCAATTTTTCAGTTTTAAATGTATTTTCAGACTGAATGTAATTGGATAATATTTTCTGATTTAAATGCCTTTTGATTACTAAAGAATCCGCACACTGTCTAAATTTTCTTTTGCGATTTCACTTCCGCATTTTGGAGAGAGACCGTTATGTGTGCAGCTGTATCAGTTTTTGTTTGATTCTTTTTCGACGCGTCGGTTTGAAAGACAGTACGTGTTGTCGTTTTGGATAGGAGAATTTTTGAAGTGCGTGATGTTTTTCTGACGTCACGGCTGTAGCAGTGTAAAAAAGACGCTATCTGTTAGAGGAGATGGAAAAAAAGGAAGCTTTCGAGATGGACCTACGGAAGGTCCAATCTAAATTTTATGAATTTCAAAATTTCAAGATAAAAATTTAAATTGTAATTCCGTCTTACATTGACCATGATTTCATGCGGACCAAAATCATCTGATATTATTGTAAGTAAAACTTAACAATTTAAAGAAAATATTTATTTGAAAAAGACTTGGCTTTTAGCTATACGCTTTACCTGCCTGAATTTTAATTAGAAGTATAAATGACATTTATTTTTTTGGATTAAACATAAATAAAGATAATATTAAATAGTAATCTTGAGATCCGATGAAACAAAGGATTTTATGCCCATCGAACTAAACTTGCTCAAGAGAATCTTTAATATATTTTCTTGATAAGATGTTAATTCCAAGCCAAGTAGAATGATATTAAGTTTAAAAATGATAGCGTGAAATAACTTCAAATAATGAAATATGTAATACAGATTATTTGATATATGCATGTGTTATGATACTCTTGAATTTATATATATATATATATATAACATATTAAAAATATTTTAATATCAAAAGTTGGTACTCATTCTGTGTACATGTCTCCCTTGCCATATTTTAATATTCCAGCCATTGGTGGGTCTTGGCGTCCATCACGAGGGAAGACGAACCACTGGGTTGTATGAACAACTGTTACGATTTGATACTTTCAGTTATCGATTATGAAAAGCTATCACAAGTTGATACGTCCGACCTTTACAATTGCTTCTGATATTACAAATTACTGTTTGACAGTATACATTGCCGTTGCGGATAATAGTTTCTTTGGACCAGTTTCAAGCTAATTACTGTTTTGCTTATTATTCCAATTTCCAGCTTATAATTTTCTTGCTTAATGTTTCAAGGTTTTTGTCAATATCTGCAATGACAGCAACACATTTACTTTCTGCCACATTTTTCCGCAGGTCTATTGGATCTTATAAATTCACTCAGCTTGTTCACAATTAGTAAACTCTGTGAACAACTGGCGTAGATTCATTCCCAAGGCATTCATTCCTTTCCCCAATGTCTGCACCAAAGCTACGAGCGTCAATGATTGCTCCCCGTAACAATGGATAATATAATTCACCTAATCATCTTTGAGCAACGTATTTCATTATTATTTCAGGTCATTAACCTTTTATTGTTACACGGACCCACATATCAAAAAGTAAAGAGAAAACAAAGTAATGCTTGTTTTTTCTAACATTTATTTATTTTACCCTTCGTGCTGAAATGAATATTTACTTCTAGATAAATTTGGTATTCCAATGATTTTAGTTTAACAATACATTTCCTAAAATGTTTTATAAGAAAACAAAGTAATGCTTGTTTTTTCTAACATTTATTTATTTGACCCTTTATGCTGAAATGAATATTTACTTTTAGGTAAATTTAGTATTCCAATGACTTTAATTTAACAATACACTTCCTAAAATGTTTTATAAGAAAACAAAGTAATGCTTAATTTTTCTAACATTTATTTATTTGACCCTTTATGCTGAAATGAATATTTACTTTTAGGTAAATTTGGTATTCCAATGACTTTAGCTTAACAATACACTTCCTAAAATGTTTTATAAGAAAACAAAGTAATGCTTGTTTTTCTAACATTTATTTATTTGACCCTTTATGCTGAAATGAATATTTACGTTTAGGTAAATTTGGTATTCCAATCACTTCAGTTTACTAATGCACTTCCTAAAATATTTTATAAGAAAACAAAGTCATGCTTGCTTTTTCTAACATTTATTTATTTGATCCTTTGTGCTGAAATGAATATTTACTTCTAGGTAAATTTGGTATTCTAATCACATTAGTTTAACAATACACTTCCTAAAATATTTTATAAGAAAACAAAGTAATGCTTGTTTTTTTCTAACATTTATTTATTTGACTCTTCATGCTGAAATGAATATTTACTTCTAGGTAAATTTGGTATTCCAATGACTTTAGTTTAACAATACGCTTTCTAAAATATTTTATAAGAAAACAAAGTCATGCTTGTTTTTTCTAACATTTATTTATTTGACCCATTCATGCTGAAATGAATATTTACTTCTAGGTAAATTTGGTATTCCAATCACTTCAGTTTAACAATACACTTCCTAAAATATTTTATAAGAAAACTAAGTAATGCTTGTTTTTTCTACCATTTATTTATTTGACCCATTCATGCTGAAATGAATATTTACTTCTAGGTAAATGTGGTATTCTAATCACATCAGTTTAACAATACATTTCCTAAAACATTTTATAAGAAAGCAAAGTAATGCTTGTTTTTTTCTAACATTTATGTATTTAACCATTCAGTGCATTTGATATCTTTGTGCAATTGTCAATCGGAGACAAAAGCAAACAGATCAATAATTCTACTTCCATATAGGAAGATAGTATTATTTTAACATATAAGAAATTCTCAAAATGGGACATATTTATTGAATTCCTTTTTTAACACTTGACAACATAGTTGAAAAGCACCATAGTTTGCATAGTTTTGCACTATAACTGACGTAAAAATGACTTTATTAAAATGAAATTTTAGTATGTTGTTTAGACGGTCAGTAGGACGTATGGGAATGTAAATTAATAATATCATCCGATAAGTTTTGGTTTGAACCCGTGTTGAAAAAATGAAATACATTGAACCCTATGGGACCTAATTTTTCAAACATTTTTAAAGCGAATTTTAAATTCACAAATTGCTTCGAAAGTTCTAGAAAATGCTTAAATTATACCATAAAAATATGGAAAGAAATTTCAGCAAAATATTTTAGGTAGTTATTTAAATAATATTCAAATAATAATTACACCCATATTATATGAAGTGATCACGTGACCCATTTCAAAATAAAATATGACACCTATCTTGTGTCAAAATCGTGATATTTAAATTTTTTTTTAATTTTATATTTAGTGTTGTATCCGTCATAAAACCGCTTTAGTTTTGCATATTACTGTGTATCTAAATTATGTGCCAACGCAATTACAGTATTTTTTATTTTAAATTATTACTAAACTTTGATTATTCCTATAACGAAGTCTAACTTCTATAGCATGCCTAATGTAAACATTTCAGGCATGTGTAAGATGAGTTGTATAAACGAGTGATTTGTATCAGGCAAAATTATTCAGCTCTGGAATCTGGAATATAGTAGATAAGAGTAAAATATTCATTGATTTTACATAGAGAAGGAAACGATATAGCATTCACTTTTTGATGAAGTTTTGATTCCAAGCATAAAAAGTGTTGTAGTATTGTGATAATTTAAAAAATATCAGTGCTAAATGTAGCACATTTTAGAGATGTTTAAATAAATGTCCATTTTAGATGGAAATAGATTCATAATCAATGCTTTATGCATGATTGAACTTTCTTGTTTATAAAACAGCTACTTGAGATAATAACATAGAATTTTCAGACAGGCTATGACCTCTACATTGGATAATTAAATCAAAACTTCTAGAAAATCATCAAATATTATTATCCCTTCTGAAAATTTAGTAATTATAGAGATGCTTGTATTTTTCGAATTCCATTTTTATTGCTTACAAGAATTGCTGCTACGGTTATTTTTCTCTAATTTGATATGGCTCAGCTAAAAAAATATTATATACTAGCAGCGATTACCCGATGTTTCTCAGGATTTACCACGCAAATCTGTGATAAAAATTCATTGGAACATACACGGCCGTGAATCTTATGCATTGTTTTTTCACTGTGAAAGATGTAAATTCATTCCATAATGTAAGAAAAAAAAATCATTGTATTATATAAGTCATAGCTGCATAAGAAAGAATCGTCTTTATGAAATGCTGATAATAAAATAGCCATTTTTAACACTTTACAACAAAGTTAAAAAGTATTTATGACTTTGTTCATTATGTCTGTCTGTCTGTCTGTCTGTCCTTTAGCAAGATAACTGCCATAAAAATGATTTTATCAAAATGAAATTTTAGTACGTTGTTCAGACGGTCTGTGGGACCTATGGGAATATAAATGAATAATATCACCCAATTAGTTTTGGATTGAACCCTGGTTGAAAAAATGAAATACATTGAACCCTGTGGGACCTAATTTTTCAAACATTTTTAAGCAAATTTAAAATTCACTAATTGCTTCGAAAGTTTTAGGAAATCATCTCATAAAATATTTAAAAAATGTTTAGCAAAATATTTTTAGGAGTTTTTTAAATAATAATTAAACCTTTTATACGAAGCGATTACGTGACCATTATATGAAGAGATCACGTGATCCACTTCAAAATAAAATATGGCATCCATCTTGTATCGAAATCGTGATTTTTAAAATTATTTTTAATTTATATTTAGTCTCGTAGCCGTCCTAAAATCGCTTTATTTTTGCTTAATTTCTGTGCATCTGTATTCTGAAATAGTACAATTGCAATATATTTGTGTTTAAATGATCATCAAACTTTGATTATTTCTACAACGAAACCTAATTTTTACATATGGAGAATGTAAACTGATTAGGCTGTAAGATGAGTTGTATAAGATTGACTGAATTTCTATAACGCAAAATGATTTTGCTCAGGAGTTTGCAATTTCGATGATATGAATGAAACATTCATTGATTTTACTTAGAGAAGCAGACGATTTAATGGCAGACTTCTTCGATGAAGTTTTATACACTGAGTTAAATTACTTTGGCTTCCATGGTTTTAAGTTTTTAAGTAGAATAAATTATTGTAGTACTGTGATGAATGAAATAAAAAGGTATGAATGAAATATTTACACTGCTTTTGCACAGAGAGCCAGGCGATTTATATTTCGATGACGTCATTTGAGTCAAGTATAAATTTTCAAATTATACTTGATTCAAATGACGTCAGTAAATGACGTTTTGAAGTCAATAAATTTTCAAATATAATTAATTGCAGCTGTATTGTGATATATTACCGCTGAATGTATCATATTTTAGAGATGTTTAAATAAAATTAAAGTTGGAAAGTGTTTCATAATCAATGTTTTATGCATGATTGATTTTTCTTGGGTTTTTTTAATACTTTTTGCTGTCGAGTACGCCTGTGAGAAATAAACCATGGCGGTAGTTTCTATTTAAATTCATATTTCAAACCTGCGATTTTCAAAAGTGACTAATACATTCAATAAACTCCCACAAATCTCAGAAATTTAATTGAAAAAATTATCCACCAAACTCAGAAAAACTTTTAATTGACTTTCATATTAAAGCCAATGATTTCCAACCTTATTCGTTGGGAATCATGAAGTTAGAGAACTCCTAGGAAACAGTTTCGTTTTCCATCAATATTTCGACAACCCCTGGTCTTATAAACTCGAAACTTGGACTAAATTTATGAAGCGCTATATCAAAGCTACTCACCAAATTTCTATAAATTGGGTTTAGCCGTTCTCCCGTGATGATGAGACACACGAAAGTGTCGTTTTCACTAATATCTCGAGAACCACATGTCGTGGAAGCTTAAAACAAGGAATAAATTTTAAGTGGGTCTTTTTCAAGACAATCCACCAAATTTATTCAAATTCGGTTCAACCGTTCTCCCGTGATGTTGGATCATACATACATACATACTTACTTTTCATCTTTATATATATAGATTAACTAAAAATTCTTGGGCAGTGGAGAAAAATATCATTTTCTAATATTTTAAACAGTACTAGAGGGACTCGCCTCATGCTCACCAATAACCGTGACTCGCTGAGTTCGCCTGGCTAACCTCACTTTCAGATCGACACCAATACCCGAAGCTTGCTTCGCGAGCTCCTTAAGTATATCCGGTGTACACAACTACCCCCGTACTTTTGCTGGCTGACGCCAGGTAACTAAAGGGGCTCCATTGTCTGCTCGTGTTTGCAGTTTCTTTTTTAATCACCAAAGTGATTTTCCGGCAAAAGTTTTAATTGCAAATTCTTTATACAACAATACTTTCTACAATAATATTATAAATAAAACCACATATTTCACATAACATAACACATTTTTACGTATTAATTTATCATTTAACCTGATGCCAGGGTATTAATGAAAATTCGATAATTAACTAAAATATCTTATACGAATTCCTTAATTTTAAGTATATGTTATTTATTCAAATATGCTTAACTATTTACGAGACGAAGAGCGAAAATTTCTTCATCCCGAATATATTACGATAAAATACATTTGCAGCCATCCCAAAATAGGATTAACTTTGTAAGATGGATGAATAAGTCAAATCAACAGTTCGCCCATTGGTATTAGCGGATGAATTATTAACCATACATATTTCGGTCTTTTAAATAATCTTAATTCATTCGAAGAATTGAAATGCGAAATTGAATACTTCAAAGTGGATTAAAAATGAAATATTTTACACTTTCCAAGATATAAATAAGTGACGCTTCTAAAGTGTGTTATAATTTTCTTGTCACAGGTATAGATTATATGAAGGAGCTGTTCGTAAGTTATAATCAAAGAAAGTGAATTTTATTAAATTCCAATTCAATTGCGTTGGTCAAATGCATTAAATGGCTTACAATAAACTAACAATTTTTTATTCTGGATTTATTATTTTTGAGCTGAATTTCATATTACTTACTTGTAATTGTTGCAAAGTAAGGCAATAATATTGCTTCAAAATGAAAAAGAGTTTTTCCTTACGTTTTTCATGGAGTTTAATTTTTAATTCCTAAAAGAGACCCACCTGATAATTCAATCATCGTCAATATAATAGCGGCATGATCGTCAAACATTTAGCAGTCGCATGACGATTACTCGGTTCCCAAGAGGGAGAGGAACACACTACGCCCTTAGAAAACACCAGGACATCCGTGCCCTCAGATGGGTCTTAAACCCACAACACGGAGAGCACACGGACACGTTTGTCTTATACTTCACAGCCCCAGTGTCTACTAATTTCATGATTTTTTTTTACACTCGCGGACAATGAAAGTTTCGTACGAAGAAGAAAACATGGTATAACAGCGAACTGATGTAAATAGCTAGAGGGCGGGTTGGTATGCAAATGATCCCAGTCTGGTGTCATTGCGCGCGATCATACACCCGTGAGTGGCGCTGCAAATATGAGCGGCCTTATAAACCGGTGTGTAGTCGATGCCCATCAATGCAAGAAACTTCAGTCGAATCAAGCAGAAGTACGGGGTGAAAATAATGGTGGGTAGACACCAGAAACGTCGATATACGCAACTGGCGGACTTCGAGAGAAGCTTGATCACCGGGCTGAAAACCGCAGGATGGTCAGCCAGCCCGAAATCCCGTCACATCGATCGTTTGGACTATACCGTCCGACGGTGTTGGGAGCACTAGTCACGAGACGCCACTCAGACACGGGGGACCGGCCCCGGACGGACCAGGCATACCACAAGTAGCGAGGATCGAATGATTGTGCGCAGGCACGTATAGAACCCATGTCTATCCGATCCGCGATACAGACACATGTAGCGGCTCCTGTGTGCCCTCGAACCATATCTAGACGCTTGAAGGAAGCGAATCTGCGATCCCAGCGTCCCTTACGTGTTTCGTCGTTAACACGTGAAACGCCACATATTGGCGAAGTGTTGTGTTTAGCAATGAATGCCGCTTCGTTTTGGGGGCCGATGATCAGCGTTCCCGGGTATGGAGGTCCCCTACACAACGCTACAATCCCATCCTCGTTATCGAGCGCCACACCAGCCCCACTGCAGGTATCATGGACTGGTATCATGGGAGCCATAGCACACGACAGCTGATCCGCTCTAGTAGTGGTACCTGGAACATTGACGTACCAGCGGTACATGGATGAGATTCAACGGTCCCATGTGATCCCATTCGTTACTCGGATTCCAAGTGCGCAATTCCAGCAGGATAATGCCCGTCTGCACACGGCTTGGGTCGTCCAGACACGTGCATAGCCTGCCCGTTCCTCAAACTTGTACTCTATCGAGCATGGTGGGACCAGTTGAAACGCCAGTTGCCTAGTTTCCGCAATCTACGGGAATTGGAATGTAACGTCCAAAAGACGTGGACTCGTGTGCCGCAGGACAACATCGGCCACTGTTCGACGCAATGCCGAACCGTATTGCTGCTTGTATCGCAGCACGAGGCGGTGTGACGCGCTATTGAGGATGACTAGATTGTGTACCACAGCTCTGTACATTTTCTGCTTCGCTGTTTTTGTGATCACGTATCTCATTCATCTGTGTCCTTTCATCAATAAAATTTCAGGTCCATTCTATACTTCCTTCTTGATGAGTAATTTCATTGCCCGTGCGTGTATCTAATCTTACATTTACAACTTGGTACAATTAGTAAATTACAAAAATAATATTAAATTTTTTATGTATCAAATGCCAGTTACATTGGCCGCTAGGACATCAAACTTCTAGCTTGCCAGTATCTTTCGAATCTACAGGAAAATTTGGATAGTGCAGCGCACACGTCTAGAGGATTTGTCGTCAGTGGTTGCCCAAAGTCACATAAAGTTCATTGTGGTGAATCAACTAGTTCACTACGGTGTAAATGAGCCTGTAAACAATCATGCCCCATTAAGAGTCGAAAAGAAGCAACAGCAATAGCCCGCGGGAGGTCTGGTACAACAGAAGGATCCACAGAGTGATCCACTCCATGATTTTCCAGTACTTGTATGAGAGGCAAAGTCTTTGAAAAATTGTCGATGAAAGAGAGAGGTCAGAAGATTTATTGAATGATAACTCTTAAATAATATTAAATAAATTACATACATTTATTTCCTTCTGGTAATTTTATTTCCAACTCCAATTGGATAATAATTTAGGACTCTGACTCATAACTGTGAAACTAAGATTAACAAATATGGAATTTTGAAATTATAACTATATTTAATGAATATCGTTTTGGCCTATTCTCATAACCAAAAGAAGAAGAGTACAGTTTATGTGTATGCTATAGTTTTTACGGTACAAGACAGATACAGCGCAATATGTGCTGAAACGAAAAAAGAAATTCACTTCAGAAGTGCATAAAAAGTGAAGTATTTCAAAAACTACATCGAAATCAAAAAAGGGACTTTTTCTTGCAAAAATTCCCCTATGTAGGTACCTGTCTGCAAAAAGTCGTGGTCTTGCTATCTTTAGTCTATTCAGGACGCGAACTTGTAGCTCAAATATTTTGTTTTTGGCTTTGACATTAAATATTTCTTAAACTACAATGTATATCAAAAAACGGTTTATTTCAGCGTATTCCCCGAAGCTATTTTTACAAATGTACCAAATTTCACATTTTTATATGCAATAGTTTTTGCGGTACGAAGGAAAGAGAAACAAGAAATTTGTCAAACAGCGGCGGCGGCCGCAGCGTCATCTACTTTTCTTTAATCTATATAAATAAAAATGAAAATCTGTCTGTCTGTCTGTCTGTCTGTCTGTCTGTCTGTTTGTCCCATCATCACGGGAGAACGGCTGAACCGAATTTGATGAAATTTTGTGGGTAGCCCAGAAATAGCCCCACTTAAAATTATATCCGTGTTTTGAGTTTTTACGACCAGTGGTTCTCGAGATATTAGTAAAAAACGAAATTTTCGTTTGTCTCATCATCACGGAAAAACGGCTGAACCGAATTTAATGAAATTTGGTGAATAGCCTTGAAATATCCCCCCATAAATTTTGTCCCAGTTTCGAGTTTCTAAGACCTGGGGTTGTCGAGATATTAATGGAAAACGGAACTTTTTCCTAGGAGTTCTACTCCCTAACTCCGTGGTTTATCCAAACGAAAAGCTTGAAAATCGTTTGAAAGTGAATTAAAATTTAATCTCTGAGTTTGATGGGAGATTTTTTGCGTTAATTAGTCACTTTCTGAAAACATGAATTGTTTGAAACATGATTTAAAGGGGAAATCTATCTCCATGGTTCATGGTTTATTTAAAACAAGCTTTTACGGAACAATGAGAAGTATAGAGAAATCAAAATCGTTATTTAATTTCGCAGTTTATGTTATAAGACATGACATATTTAACATGTTATAAGATTCTATCTTATATCATGTTACTCCGAAACGCAATTAAATTAAATCTGTCTGTTAATTTTAATAATTATTTTTTCGATTTGAATAATAAATAAATGGATATAAAAATATATTTTAGAAAAGAACGATTTGATTTTTCTTATAGCATTTTTGACTGGATAATATCAATTACGGTCTTCAGGTTTAATAATTATTATTATTTATATTTACGGGGATTATTGATTCAAGGATTATTGATATTTTCAAGTTATTATGCAATTATTTTATTATGACAAAAATTGTTTAAACTCATATATTGTATGTTGTACGAATCTTCTACAAATACACGTGTATGTTGTACACTTTTAATCTACGAGAATATAAGTAGTACAGGTATATTGACATATGTTTTGATATATATTGGCATATATTGGAATCAATTACGACCTTCTGGTATAAAGAGTACGGATATTATTGATGTTTTCAATTTATTACGTCATCTCTTTTATTTTGGCAAATATTTTTGAGACGCATATTGTAATACGGGTAATCTTCTACTAACACATTGGCATATTTTCTGATCTGCGACAATATAATTAGTACGGGGTTGCATATATTCATTCAATTCCTATTTTTTCTTCTGTAAATTTGCTTACAAATGGGGACCGGATGCTTTATTCTTCAGATCTGATCGTGAAGATAATTTTGCATAGTGAGAACATATATTCTTAAACTTCTCTTTATAAGCAATAAATTTAATATTTTAACAGAATTTGCACATGATTGCGAACTATAAGTTTCTTTAAATTATACACTCCGTACGAATAACGGGTGTCCTGTTAGTGGTTAATAAATTTTAACATTTTAGGAGGATATATCATGTTGCTCGGCATCGCAATTAAACTAAATGTGTTTGTTAATGTTTTTATTATTTTTTTTCGATTTAAATAATAAATAAATGGATATAAAAGTATATCTTATGAATGGACGGTTTGATTTTTCTTTTAATTATATTAATTGCTGACTGCGTACATCAATTTCATTTATTTTGGCAAAGAGTTTTCAAGCTTATATCGTATTTAGCTACTAAACTTATATATTGTGTTTAGCCAATAAATTCATATAGCCGATTGTTGAAACAGAAAAAGAGTAGAGCGGGTATATCTTCTAATGCAATTGTAAGGTTTTCATTTAGTATATTGAAACGGGATAAGAATGTTTCATTCAGATCTGCAAATTCAATGCTACGAATTTGGAGGAATATCGCTAATTTGACAACTTTTCTTAAACTTTGCCAAATTGACGGAAATGTCGCCGAATTGATATAAACGACACACAAACAGCTACCATAAACCTTCGGGTTGGTCGTGTGGCTTGGGTCTTCTACATATCAATGAAATTTTTTTTTGTTGTGTTAGAAGAGAGTACTGAAATGATGTTTGGTTAGCATTTATCTGTCAGACCAACCATCCTACTTAGTAATACATTTAGCGAATTTTTAAAATGTCACCAAATTGATAAAAATGTTTTCAAATCTATAAAAATATCTTGAAATTGATAAAATTGCCCTACATAAATGATATTAATTGTTTTTTGTTAGGGGATAGTATTGTGATGATATTTCGTCAATTTGTCGCAAAGTGGAACTGTCAGTTCTACAGTCCCACTTGGCGATAAATTTGGCGATTTTTTAAAATGTCGCTAATTTGACGAAACTGTCGCTAAATGTTCCATAGAAATATAACTATTTAGACGATATTTTTTCTACCAATTTATTTGAAGCAAATGATATCATGTCGCTTAGCAACAGATTTAATTTCATTTTGGACTGGATGATATCAATTATACTCTTCATGTTTAAACATTATTATTATTGATATTTTCCGGAATTATTGATTCAGTGATTATTGATATTTTTAAGTTATTACGCCATTGTTTTAAGTTGTTGTTAAGTTATTACGCCATTGTGCGGCAAAAATTGCTGACACACGCATATTGTACGTTGTACGAGTAATCTTCTAGGAATGCACGGGTATATCTTCTAACCTACGAGAATATAAGTAGTACAGGTATATTGGCATATATTTTGACATATATTGGCATATATATTGGAATCAAGTACAGTCTTCTGGTATGAAGATTAAGGGGATTAATTATATATTCAATTTATTACGTCGTCTGTTGTATTTTACCACAAAACATTTGAGACTCATATTGCAAAACGGGTAATCTTCTACTAATAATCGGACATTATAAGTAGTACGTGTATATCTTCCCATATAATTTTAGCACTTTAATTTTGACATATATTGGAATAAATGACTGTCTTCAGATTTAAAGATTACGGGTTTATTGGTATTTTCAATTTATACATGTAATCTACTAATACAGGTTATATTCTCTAATATTCGCGTATATAATTAGTACGGGTCCCATACAATTTTAACGCTTTTATTTTGCATATTCAATTCCATATTTTTTTTTTATATTTGCTTGCATAAGGGGTCCAAGATGTTTTATTCTTCAGATATGTCCATGAAGATAATTTTATATAGCGAGAACAGGGATTCTTAAACTTCTTTTTAGGAGCATTATATTAAATATTTTAACAGAATATTTTGATTAAACATGTCATTTAGTATACTATAAGAATTTGCGCATGATTATGAATTTCAAGTTTCTTTATATTATATACTCCGTACGAAGAACGGGTATGCTGCTAGTATAGAGATATAAACAAGTTTAGATTTTAGATCCTAGTCTCTATGTTCTTCTACTTTGCCGTAATCCATTGTTTTCAAGAAATTTTGAGTTGTGTCCCTTTTACGTATATGTTTTGATCCGTATGCAAGTATTTTAACTCTACAATACATCGAGAACAAGTTAACATCAGCTCAGATACAGGGATTAAATACAAAGCTTAGCTTTTCTGTTTTTATTTATTTATTGTTTAACTCTATTGAGTGCATTGTGTTGTCATCAGGGAGAACGCTGATTGGGTAGCCATGTCGTCATGAAGAAGGATTCTGATTGTATCCATCAACTTACTTGAATAGTGACTACCCATTGGTGATCCTTGATATTCACCTAATGGGTGTTACTCATACGTCAGACGATCACCGAAAAGTCTGGACAATTATGCCATATGTCTGCTTACAGAGTGTATCCCTTGATTCCGCCATCTTACGGTCATGCGTTTCTTTAACCCTCCAATTGCTTCAATTTTTGCAAAGAAATCAGCAAAACATCCTTAGATAACTACCAGACACATTGAATTTTATAATTTTCTGACATTACTAAGTGCATTTTAAACCAAATACGAAGTTTGAAATATATAATTTTTTTTTGGAAATAGAACTTATCTTTTTGTCTAATTCTCGATAAAAAGCAAGAATTATCGATTTTATGCCTCAGAATTCTTGACCACGTTTAATCCAAAGGAAGACTCATTTTCAACTGTGAAATCGTGACGTACATATGATATGGGACTCTTAGAAAAAATTGACATGTGTATGACTTTGGTAAAACAAAACTCTCATTAAGTGTTTTATTAATGAAAATCTAAAGAGTTATAATAATTAATTTCCTTAAAATATTAGTTAATTTAATTATTATAACTCTGTGTAGGGATTATATCTCTGTGTATTCATCAATTGGAATCATGTCGAAAATCGGAAATCGAATTTTCGACGGATCTACACGTTTTGGGACCTCTAGAACCCGAAAACACTATTTTAGCTTGACGTCTGTGTGTGTGTGTGTGTGTGTGTGTGTGTATGTGAATGTATGTGTATGTGCGTGTCTGCGCAATTTAAGTATCCACTCTAACTCAAAATCTAATCAACCAAATGCCATAAAGCATTATAATTAAATCGCTTGTAGGCTACCATGCTGCTGATTAGATTATGGTACGATTCGGGAAAGGAGAACCTGCCTTTTTTTTGCGAAAAGTCCCTCACAAATCTTGAAATTCAAAAATCAAAAACTGCATATGATCAAATATATCTTTAGACTACTTGTTCTAAACGTAATTTTTATAGATGAAAAAAAAAATAAGACCTACCTCCTTAATCCAGGATAAGCCGTTCTCGAGATGTGCTAGTTTATTTCGAATTTTTGCTACATCGCCTTTGAAAATACGTCCAGTTACCAAATAAAAACGATAAATGATTTAAAAATGCAAATTTGATGTCATTTCAAATATTTATGAACGTTATTTCCTTCAATTAATCTTAAATTAATGATTAATTTAAGAAATAAAGGGAAAACGAATTTCAGTCTGTAAGGAAAGTAATGTGCTGCCCACATCACCTTATTTTTTATTAAAAATATAATTTTTAATGTGACACAACAGTAGTCACGATCTAATTTTTTCACCTGGGTCAACTGATGGCGACAGAAACGAAGAGAAGGAAATTAACTCCAACTCAAAAAATTAAAAATATTTGAAGTTTGACACATCTCATGACTTCCGGCCATCCACTAAATTGCTCTATGTCTTTGGATGAGTCGGATGGTCTGGGCTTTCGACATCTCCTGACTTAAACTTTAGATTCTACATATTGTATAGTTTCACATGTATCATAATGAGTAGGTACATGAGAGGACAATATCATCTTATTTTGTTCGAAAGCTGTTCTTTTAAATAATCAAAGGTGTCCTTCATTTTATTTTAAAATTATATTTTTCTTTCAGTTTTCCAGTAGATATTATATTTCTTTGGTTAACTTGTCCAAATCTATCAGATATAACTAAATGCACACATCGACTAAAACGTTATACACATAAACGCATATCAACTAAAGCGTTAATTAAGTATACATACATTAACCAAAGAAATAAACACATGTACACACATCAACTATAGCGTTTTTAACGCAGCTTTAGGTATACACATATACATACATTAACTAAAGCGTTTGTATAGTGTCTAGTCGATTTTAAACTAACTTAAAAAAATATTTTTCTCCACAATAGCGCGAGAAGCAAAAATTGGCGTTTTACATTGTACAGCACATTTTCCGTTTACGTACTGACATAACTGGACATGATAAAAATATATTAATGGAACTCTGAAAAATTTATTTAATCAATTTAAACGTACCTATTAAGTTTCACTATGTGTTATTTATTCAGATATGGTAAATAATTTAGAGAAAATAGACATCTCAAAATCAGATTTACTTTAGAAAATTAACGAATCAATCAAATCAACCTTACACGGATATTAGCAAATAATTTTTAACTATATTACACATTTTAGTCTTTTGAAGAATTTTTATTCTTTATATTTTTTGAAGTGCGAATTTGAATACGGAGATTACAGGACACTTTATTGAATTTTAAATAAGTGATTGCTTTCAAGCGTGGGATAAATATTCGAGAGGAAAATTATTTATTCAGTTTGTATTACAAAGACATGCATTTGCAGGCATCCAAAAATATAACTGACTTTTGGAAATGGAAGAACAAATGATGTAAACAGTTAAACTTGTGGTGTTAATTATTAAAATTATCTAATAATCTTCCATACATTGTGTTTAAAGCTTAGACGCACATCCTCAATGTAGCAGTGCAAAAGATATACAAACCTACTGCCGGACTGTAATATATATATATATATATATATTTAATGATATCTTAATGAATACATCATTCTAAATAATGTTTTCACAGTAATTTACTTAATTGAATTAATTATCAGATATGTAAATTGTGCGTATTGATCTCTACTTAGCAAATAAATCATGATATTTTATTTTTACTCATTTAATTATTTACTTTAAAAATCAGATCCATGATGTTGAGAGCGGATGCGGCTTCAGTTATGTGAAACACTTTTGCAGGTAAAAGTCTGACGAAGATTCAAAGTTTGCCTATTGACATTTAGCTGGCAAAAATGGAATAGCTTTCGCATGTAAGTTGATCCAGGACCATCTTGTTTCCACCAGGAGAAAATCTACGAACGTTCTTCACCCATTCCTGCCAGTGCACAATAAGGTAGTCAACAGGATTAGATGGGGAATTGAAATCTAGGAATTGTCAAAACACTCCTCTGTGTCATCACTGGAACTCGGCTATAAGGCCCGAATTATCGCTCCAATATGGTGGTCCTAGATCCATTCAGACAGCATTGGCCAGGTAAGAAACGGCCATACTAATGATATGAGGTTTAAACCTGGAAACAGAGTTTTCGCTCCATGTACCTCTTCTTCCTCTTCACTCTCTCTCATCTTCTCGACTGCATAGCATCCTCTTTAGTTCTTATAGTAGAGGGGCAGGGGAGGATAGCTCCATTGTTTTATGGGCGATGTGATCTTTTGGATTTGACCTAGCATTTCATAGGTCAGGGGCTTAGCAAAAACAACATATTAAGAATGATTAATTGGGGAGAAGATATCCGCAGTATAATGAAAGTATGATGAAATATATAAACATGACTTATAAAATTTTTACTTTCCCTGAAATACATGGTAATGTATAGGGAAAATATTGAAATCTTGAAAAAATCGCAACTCAAGTTCTCGACTGCTCAACCCGTTTTGGGACCTTTAAAAGACGAAAAATTTATGTTTAGCATGACGTCTGTATGTGCGTCTGTGCAGATTTTGTATCCATTCTAACTGAAAAATCTAATTAACCTAATTTCATAAAATTTAGTAGGCAAGCCCCTTCTGGGAGACTTTGGTGATGATTAGATTTTGGTACGTTTCGGGATAAAAAAACCTGTCTTTTTTTGCGAAATGGCCCTCAGAAATTGCCTGTATATATTTTAGCTGAAAAACTAATAGATCAAATTTCACAGGCTTTGGCAGATAAATTACTTGTAGGTTAAACTGGCGCTGATTATATTTTGACACGATTCGGAAAAAAAGAACCTGCCTTCTTTCGCGAAATGTCCCGCACAAATTGTTAAATCTAAACATAAAAGGATACGTATGATCAAATATATCAATTAAATTCTTATATTTTACGTAATCTTTTACTACAAAAAGAGTAAGATCAACCCCATTAATTTAGAACTAGCCGTTCTCGAGATCGTTTAGTTTTTTTCACATGTTCGCTACGCGCCTTATACCTTTAGGACGCGCCTTACACCCTTAGGTCGGACGGTCCGGGTCTCAACAACAACAACAACATGTTCGTTATGCCACCTTCGAAAGTCCAGTTACCCAATGAAAACGAAAATTTAATTAAACGTGAAAATTCAGTGTAATTTAAAATAACTATGGCTGTTATTTTGTGCAATTGAGCTCAATTTAATGAATAATTGAATAAATAAAGAAAACGTGAATATGAGTCTGTATGGAAATTCATATGCTGCCCACATCATATTTTTTAATAAGCTTGATTTGATATATGTTTTAATAATTTCGACTTAATATGTAGCATTAATGCACATTACCTCGTAGGATTTCCTTACCGATCAGTCATTTAGCACTCTTTTATCGCACCACCAAGACTCCTTGACTTACATTTCCAAGTCCACATTTTATCACTGGATTTCTAATCTATATAAATAAAAATGAAAATCTGTCTGTCTGTCTGTCTGTCTGTCTGTCTGTCTGTCTGTCTGTTTGTCACACCATCACGGGAGAACGGCTGAACCGAATTTGATGAAATTTTGTGGGTAGCCCAGAAATAGCCCCACTTAAAATTATATCCGTGTTTTGAGTTTCTACGACCAGTGGCTCTCGAGATATTAGTAAAAAACGAAATTTTCGTTTGTCCCATCATCACGGAAGAACGGCTGAACCGAATTTAATGAAATTTGGTGAATAGCCTTGAAATATTCCCCCATAAATTTTGTCCAAGTTTCAAGTTTCTAAGACCTGGGGTTGTCGAGATATTAATGAAAAACGGAACTTTTTCCTAGGAGTTCTACTCCCTAACTCCGTGGTTTATCCAAACGAAAAGCTTGAAAATCGTTTGAAAGTGAATTAAAATTTAATCTCTGAGTTTGATGGGAGATTTTTTGCGTTATTTAGTCACTTTCTGAAAACATGAATTGTTTGAAACATGATTTAAAGGGGAAATCTATCTCCATGGTTCATGGTTTATTTAAAACAAGCTTTTACGGAACAATGAGAAGTATAGAGAAATCAAAATCGTTATTTAATTTCGCAGTTTATGTTATAAGACATGACATATTTAACATGTTATAAGATTCTATCTTATATCATGTTACTCAGAAACGCAATTAAATTAAATCTGTCTGTTAATTTTAATAATTATTTTTTCGATTTGAATAATAAATAAATGGATATAAAAATATATTTTAGAAAAGAACGATTTGATTTTTCTTATAGCATTTTTGACTGGATAATATCAATTACGGTCTTCAGGTTTAAAAATTATTATTATTTATATATTCGGGGATTATTGATTCAAGGATTATTGATATTTTCAAGTTATTATGCAATTATTTTATTATGACAAAAATTGTTTAAACTCATATATTGTATGTTGTACGAATCTTCTACAAATACACGTGTATATCTTTTAATCTACGAGAATATAAGTAGTACAGGTATATTGACATATGTTTTGATATATATTGGCATATATTGGAATCAATTACGACCTTCTGGTATAAAGAGTACGGATATTATTGATGTTTTCAATTTATTACGTCATCTCTTTTATTTTGGCAAATATTTTTGAGACGCATATTGTAATACGGGTAATCTTCTACTAACACATTGGCATATTTTCTGATCTGCGACAATATAATTAGTACGGGGTTGCATATATTCATTCAATTCCAATTTTTCTTCTGTAAATTTGCTTACAAAAGGGGGCAGGATGTTTTATTCTTCAGATCTGATTGTGAAGAAAATTTTGCATAGTGAGAACATATATTCTTAAACTTCTCTTTAGGAGCAATAAATTTAATATTTTAACAGAATTTGCACATGATTGCGAACTTGAAGTTTCTTTAAATTATACACTCCGTACGAATAACGGGTGTGCTGTTGGTGGTTAATAAATTTTAACATTTTAGGAGGATATATCATGTTGCTCGGCATCGCAATTAAATTAAATGTGTTTGTTAATGTTTTTATTATTTTTTTTTCGATTTAAATAATAAATAAATGGATAAATGGATATAAAAGTATATCTTATGAATGGACGGTTTGATTTTTCTTTTAATTATATTAATTGCTGACTGCGTACATCAATTTCATTTATTTTGGCAAAGAGTTTTCAAGCTTATATCGCATTTAGCTACTAAACTCATATATTGTGTTTAGCCAATAAATTCATATAGCCGATTGTTGAAACAGAAAAAGAGTAGAGCGGGTATATCTTCTAATACAATTGTAGTGTTTTCATTTAGTATATTGAAACGGGATAAGAATGTTTCATTCAGATCTGCAAATTCAAAGCTACGAATTTGGAGGGATATCGCTAATTTGACAACTTTTCTTAAACTTTGCCAAATTGACGGAAATATCGCCAAATAGATATAAACGACACACAAACAGCTGCCATAAACCTTCGGGTTGGTCGTGTGGCTTGGGTCTTCTACATATCAATGAATTTTTTTTTGTTTTGTTAGAAGAGAGTACTGAAATGATGTTTGGTTAGCATTTATCTGTCAGACCAACCATCCTACTTAGTAATACATTTAAGGAATTTTTAAAATGTCACCAAATTGATAAAAATGTTTTCAAATCTATAAAAATATCTTGAAATTGATAAAATTGCGCTACATAAATGATATTAATTGTTTTTTGTTAGGGGATAGTATTGTGATGATATTTCGTCAATTTGTCGCAAAGTGGAACTGCCAGTTCTACAGTCCCACTTGGCGATAAATTTGGCGATTTTTTAAAATGTCGCTAATTTGACGAAACTGTCGCCAAATGTTCCATAGAAATATAACTATTTAGACGATATTTTTTCTACCAATTTATTTGAAGCAAATGATATCATGTCGCTTAGCAACAGATTTAAATCCAATGTGTTTATGCGGCAGACGATTTTTATTAAATCTTTTCCGATTTGAATAATGAAGATATGTATATAAAATAAATTTCATTGCCATTTCATTTTGGACTGGATGATATCAATTATACTCTTCATGTTTAAACATTATTATTATTGATATTTTCCGGAATTATTGATTCAGGGATTATTGATATTTTTAAGTTATTACGCCATTGTTTTATTGCGGCAAAAATTGCTGACACACGCATATTGTACGTTGTACGAGTAATCTTCTAGGAATGCACGGGTATATCTTCTAACCTACGAGAATATAAGTAGTGCAGGTATATTGGCATATATATTGGAATCAAGTACAGTCTTCTGGTATGAAGATTAAGGGGATTAATTATATATTCAATTTATTACGTCGTCTGTTGTATTTTACCAAAAAACATTTGTGACTCATATTGCAAAACGGGTAATCGTCTTCTAATAATCGGACATTATAAGTAGTACGTGTATATCTTCCCATATAATTTTAGCACTTTAATTTTGACATATATTGGAATAAATAACTGTCTTCAGACAGTTATTTCAGACAGTCTGGGTTTATTGGTATTTTCAATTTATACATGTAATCTACTAATACAGGTTATATTTTCAAATATTCGCGTATATAATTAGTACGGGTCCCATACAATTTTAACGCTTTTATTTTGCATATATTGATTCAATTCCATATTTTTTTTTATATTTTTTTACATAAGGGGTCCAAGATGTTTTATTCTTCAGATATGTCCATGAAGATAATTTTATATAGCGAGAACAGAGATTCTTAAACTTCTTTTTAGGAGCATTATATTAAATATTTTAACAGAATATTTTGATTAAACATGTCATTTAGTATACTATAAGAATTTGAGCATGATTATGAATTTCAAGTTTCTTTATATTATATAGTCCGTACGAAGAACGGGTATGCTGCTAGTCTATATAAATAAAATTGAAAATCAAATTGAAAATAAAATTGAAAATAAAATTGAAAAATGGCCAACCCTTATCTACATTTTTACGAAATTTAGTACCCTTTCAACAGTCATATCATGTACAGATCTAATTATTATTGGAATTACTAATGACACTCATATATTAAACTTTAATTTTTATCCACCTAATCTACAACTAATTGAAAATGTATATACATCAAACTGGACCAATTATCTAGACGTTAGTTTAAAAACTAAAAATGCAGACACATTTAAATTTAAAATATATGATAAAACATAAACTTATAACTTCAAAGTAAATAAACATCAACATTATTCATCCAATATTTCAAAATCAGTATATAAAAATATTATTAATAACCAGTTATCTATATAAATAAAATTGAAAATCTGTCTGTCTGTCTGTCTATCTGTCTGTCTGTCTGTTTGTCCCATCATCATGGGAGAACGGCTGAACATAATTTGATGAAATTTTGTGGGTAGCCTAGAAATAGCCCCACTTAAAATTTAGTCCATGTTTGGAGTTTCCATAACCAGTGGTTCTCGAGATATTAGTGAAAAACGAATATTTCGTTTGTCTCATCATCACGAGAGAACGGTTGAATCGAATTTAATGAAATTTTGTGAGTAGCCTTAAAATAGCCCCCCATAAATTTTGCTTAAGTTTCGAGTTTCTAATACCAGGGGTTGTCGAGATATTAATGAAAAACGGAACTTTATCCTAGGAGATCTACTCTCTAACTCCGTGGTTTATCCAAACGGAAAGGATGAAAATAGTTTGTTTAAAACGTCAACGTGAATTAAAACTTCATTTCTGAGCTTAGTGCAGGATTTTTGCATTAATTAGTCACTATCTGAAAGCATGAATTGTTTGAAACATGAATTTTAATGGAAAATCTAACTCCATGGTCAAGCATTTACTAAACAATGGAAAGTATAAAGAAATCAAAATGGTTATTATTTTTGCATTTTATGGGGAAGAGATCAAAATGGTTATTTAATTTCGCAGTTAATGAGGAAGATTCTTTATTATATTATGTTGCTCAGCAACGCAATTAAATTAAATGTGTTTCTTAATATTTGTTCTTATTTTTTCTATTTGAATAATAAATAAATAGATGTAAAAATATATTTTGTAAATGAACGGTTTGATTTTTCTTTTAATTATATTAATTACGGACTGCGTACATCACTTTCATTTGACAAAGAGTTTTAAAGATTTTATATTGTGTTTAGCTAATAAACTCATAATGTGTTTACCAATAAACTCATGGAGATAGCATTATTCAGACGATATGATTTCCATCAATTTATTTGAAGCAACTGATATCATGTCGTTTAGCAATGGATGTAAATCCAATGTGTTATGTGGCATACGATTTTAATTAAATCATTTCCGATTTGAATAATAAAGATATGTATATAAAATAAATTTCATTGGCATTGCATTTTTGACTGGAAAATATCGATTACGGTCTTCAGGTTACATATTATTATTATTATTGATATTTTCGGGGATTATTGATTCAGGGATTATTGATATTTTCAAATTATTATACCATTGTTTTATTATGACAAAAATTGTTGAAACTCACATATTGTACGTTGTGCGAGTAATCTTCTATATATGCACGTGTTATCTTCTAATCTACGAGAATATAAGTAGTACAGGTATATAGGCATATATTTTGATATATATTGGCATATATTGGAATCAATTACGACCTTCTGGTATACAGATTACGGGGAATTGAAATTTTCAATTTATAATGTTATCTGTTTTATTTCGGCAAAGATTTTTAGACTCATATTGTAATAAGGGTAATCTTCTACTAACATACAGGCATATTTTCTAATCTGCGACAATATAAGTAGTATGGGTATATATATATATACATATATAAATATATATATATATATATATATATATATTCCCATATAATTTTAGTGCTTTCATTCTGGCATATATTGGAATCAATTACGGGTTTATTGATATTTTCAATTTATACATGCAATCTACTAATACAGGTTATATCTTCTAATATTCGCGTATATAAGTAGTTCGGGTCCTATACAATTTTAATGCTTTCATTTTGCATATATTTATCCAATTCCATTTTTTTTGTAAATTTGCTTTCGAAACGGGCCAGGATGTTTTATTCTGCAGATCTGCCCGTGACGATAATTTTGCATGATGAGAAGAGATATTCATAAACTTCTCTTTAGGAGCAATAAATTTAATATTTTAACATAATTTGCATATGAATCTGAATTATAAGTTTCTTTATATTTTATACTCCGTACGAAGAACGGGTATGCTGCTAGTTATCTAATAAATATGATTTTTCAATTCTCTAATAACAAACCCTAGCATCACACATCAGATCCTTACTGGCATATTGAGGATACCATAACTTTTCTCTTTAATGTCTTCTCTGTAATGTCTTGTAATGTCTGGGCTTGAGTATGCGTCTGTGGTGTGGAGGCCTTGTCATACTGTTCATAAAAACAAGAAAAAACTGATGTGGGCAACACATGACTTTCCTTATATAATGCAATGAATTTACCACTTTTACAATAAAAAAATAGGTTTTTCTTATAGTCGATATTTATATTCTTTCCAAGATATTGAATTTTCGTCAATTAGTCGTCACTTTTATTGATTTAGTCTTATTTTTATGCATTTGGTGAGATTTTCGTTAATTTGGCAATATTTAAAAAAGTCGCCAAGTTGGCGTCTTTCCGACAAATTCGGCGCCAAAATTCCGCCAAGCGTTATGGATGGAGAAATAAGTTATTCTTATAGCAGATAAATAACTATTGGCGTTCACATACAAAATTATTACTCAAAGTATATTTTCTCATGAATGGAACGCGTTAGATCCACGAGAATGATGTCACCAAATTTATCGCATATTACATATGAAAAGTGAACATGTTTCTCAACAGTTCATATATATATATATTTTATTTATGGGATTTTTTGATAAATTTATTTTTAAAAATATGCGATATCTCGAGAACTATTCATGCTAGCGTTCTAAAGTTTATGTCAATCGTTTTCTAAGGAAAAATTACGTAAGGAATGTCTATTTGCGTAACTTCATTAAAGGTTTTGATTTTTTGATGATTTTTTCAAAATATCACTCGAAAATTTAGGGGGTTCAGAACATTCGATTACGTTCAAACGTTAAAAACAATAGGCTTCCAGTATTCATGGATTGTGATTTTTGAACCAAATTTCATTCGAATCGCTCTATCTGTTCGTAAGATATCGTCTCCACAGTCTCACTGACACACACACACACAGACAGACATCACCTTAAAAATGTTACATTCGTGATCAGGGATGCTTGAAACGTGTTCTCCCGTCGAAAACTCAAATTCGAATTTTCGACCCCGTCACAATATTTTCCTTATACATTATGTATTTAAGGAAAGTAATAGGAGTCATTTAAAATTAATTCTTGAGATCTTTATATTATGAGAAAACTAGTACTTACTGTTATACCTTATCAGCTACCTTTTTTCGTGATATGTTTAATGTTAAAAGCTTACAGAACAGAAGATATTCCATTATATTTTCTCTCTTCAGGAATCTGTACAATGCCATTATTGATTGCTCCCCTGTCTTGTGTGGGATCGTGTTTCATGTTCCCCAGTATGAGTTTATTTGCTGAAAAGAAATTTAGTACTAATATTGGTTGTTATTGTGCCATTAATAATATATGCAAACTGTATAACAGCTTCCTGGATGATTTTGATGTTCATCTGAAATTGCTTTTAAAAATCATTTGTTATAAATATTTTATATTTTAATGTATTTTATATTCATTCACAAGTGTTTATAAAAATCATTTGTTGTCAATAGTCTGTTTTTTTAATGTATTTTATAAAATTTTAATCGGAAAATTGCTGTATTGAATTTTAATTGAACACTGTTATTGGGAGTTGGTGAAAATAGTAAAAATGTTGATGATACAGAACATGATTTTAAAATTGTGACTAGTGTGAAAAAGCCAATTGCCACACGAGATAAATAAAAGATTATATTTGAGTTTAATGAAAAGATTAAGGATAAAATCTGATGTGGGCAACACATGACTTTCCTTATATAATGCAATGAATTTACTAATTTAACAGTAAAAACAATAGGTTATTAATTTAGTAGATATATTCTTTCCAAGATATTGAATTTTCTTCAATTAGTCGTCATTTTCATTGATTTAGCCTCATTTTTATCCATTTGGTGAATTTTTCGTTAATTTAGCAGCATTTAAACAAGTCGCCAATTTGGCAACATCCCACCAAATTCGTCGCAAAAATCTCGCCAAGCGTTGTAGATGGAGAAATAAATTATTCTTACAGCAGATAAATGACTGTTGGCGTTCAATTACGAAAGTATTACTCAAAGTATCTTTTTTCATGAATGGAACGAGCTAGATCCACGAGAATGATGTGACCAAATTTTTCGCATGATATTACATTTGAAAAGTGAACATGTTTCTCAATAGTTAATAATTTTTATTTTACATGATTTTTTGATATTTTTTTTAAATGTGCAATATCTCGAGAACGGTTAGTACTAGCGTTCTAAAATTTATGTCAATCGTTTTCTAATGAAAAATTACATAAAAAAATGTCGATTTGCGTAACTTTATTAAAGGTTTTGATTTTTTAATGATTTTTTCAAAATTTCACTCGAAAATTTAGGGGGTTCTGAACATTCGATTGCTTCCAGTATTCACGGATTGCGAGTTTTGTACCAAATGTCGTTCAAATCGGGCCATCCATTTGTCAGTTATCGTCTCCACAGACTCACTGACACACACACACACACACACACATCACTTCAAAAATATTCGATTCGTGATCAGGGATGCTTGAAAGTGCTCTCCCCTTGAAATCTCGAATTCGAATTTTCGACCCCGTCACAATATTTTCCTTATACATTATTGTATATAAGGAAAGTAAAAATGGTTATTTTTATAGTCAAATGGTGAAACAGGTCGATAATAAAAATTTTCAAAAAAAAAAATTGCAAAAAAATTAAAGGAATAATAATTTCGCTGAAAATAAATGTGTTAAGGAGCCATATCTTGACGTCCAGGTATTTATCTGATTCGCATGCATGCTTGCTCTGCAACCAGGTCATTTGGGCCTTGGAGAAATTATATTTTGAACAGGAATTTCAGGATAAGGAGGTGATATTTATACCTAATAAACAAGCAAAATCAATCTTTCCATTTGGAGAAATTCTACCTGTAATAGAAAATAACAAAATTAATATTGTAATAAGTAAATAGAAGAAGGTTAAAATTACGTTAAATAAAATATGAAAGTTGGAGTGATTAAAAATTTCAAAAGAATTCCTAACGAAGAAATGTAAATCGGAGATACCGTATTTTTGAAAGAGGAAAATAAACCCGATATGCTACAAAACAGATATCAGGGACCTACATCTTCGAGTAATAACACTTGGAGAGAAAAATAAATTGATCCTTAGAAATAAATATAGCATAGACGCTTAACTAATTGAAATTCACGCTACCAGATGTTATATAACACAAAATGTACTGAGAGAAAGAAAAATACGGAAAAATATGACAAGGGCGATGGAACAAAGGAAATTCACGACAATAAATGTCATATTGCATTAAAGGTACGAAGTGAAAATAAATATAATTGGAACGATGGAATAATTGTTATTCAATCAAAAAAACGTTACATATTGAAAATGTTAAAAACGCGAATAAAATTATTCAGCATAGAAGGGAAGATACGGCTATCGAAAATATGCAAAATCGAAAAGTTGATAAGGATTTTGAGAGTAATGATCGTGAAGGTCATCAAAATAAAAAAGTTGATTTTCAAAAAATGTAAAATGCGAATAATTATTGCGAGAATATGCAAAATAAAAATGTTGATTTTCAAAAAAGTCAAAATGCAAATAATGATAGTGAAAATTTTCAAAATGAAAATAAAAATCATGAGGTGGAAAATATGCAAAATTCAAATGAGAATAAAATAATGGATGGCATGGAAAAGGTAAATATGAGTCTGCAAAAAAATTCAAAATACAAATAATAATAGTGGAAATATGCAAACTAAAAATGGCAATAAAAAATGGATAAGAATCCAAATGATAATGAAATTAATGATGTTCAAAAAATAACTTCAGAATCAGAAGAACACCAAAACAAATACAAGGAACATGTTATACAAAATTTAAAGTTGTTAAATGAGATACATATTCAAACCACAACTTAAATGAGCAATTTCTTGACCAAAATGAAAGAAAGCTACGTTCAAATATTTTCATGAGACAAAACATTTTTAGAAATTTAAATTTTAATGTTGACTGGTATTTGAAGAATTGTAAAATGAGACAGATATAAAAATAACAAGTCAATGAAGTTAAATGAAAAATGATCTGGCAATGAATGTATTTTAAAATATGAATAATGGCAGTACAAACAAATGTTTTCAAAATAATGATATGTATATAATATGATGAGGATGATTACAAAATGTTTTACATGTGTTATAAAAATATTGAGCAAACAGAATTGTGCAAATAATCTGCAAAAAATGATGGGTAGAATCAAAAATGGTTACCTAATTAAAATAGTTGAAAGGTCTGTGTCGAAAACGATGTGGTTGATGAAGCATTGAAGCAATTCCAGCTTAGATGTATCTTGAGAGAATCTTGAGAATTAAAAATTATAAGAATATATTATAAGATTAAATATGTTAAAAAATAGATATGAGCTGAAAATGATAATGTTAAGGATTTATTCATTAATGGTATGTATTTTATGTCAATAAAAATAAATAAATTGCATAAATAATTGAAATTTTTAAATCAATTTGAATTTAAAATAAGGTCGCTATGAACGGTTGAGATAGCTGTGAATTCGCCCGTCATTCGAAGACACGATATCTCGTTGAGGAATGTTGAAATATAAATACGGATTGAAATTTACTAAAGTAAATAAGTTTTTGAGGAATATAAATTATGAAAGCAAATGAAATAACTAAGTTAATCCTTAAGTGACAGGATAAAGAAATTAAATGTAGTTAAAATTTTGTTTAAATAAATAAATGATAAATTCATAAAAAAGTGTAAAGTAGTTGTCGCATCGCCCTGAGGTCAACCAATGATAGCCGAACAGGCGTATCAGACCTCAGGCAAAAAGAGGTGGCAACATGCTGAAGATATGAATCAGATGCACTTCAGAAACACTTCAACGACAGATGCAGCAGGGCAACAGAGATAGAATGACTACAGATGCAGATATGAAACAGCAACGGTAAGAAACCAGATTCAGAGATGTGAAAAGAACGATAGCAGATGAGACGAGATCGAGAACAGATTCAGTATAAGACGGAGTGCTGAAGAGGCCATGTGCAATAGCAATTTACTGGAGTGCTATGTCAAAGTCTAAAGACAGCCAGAAGGTATGTGCAAGTCAGCTTATAGCAGGTCATAACCATTTTGATAATAATAACTTACCTGGGCTCACATGCTCAATCTCCTCCTTAATTATATGTGATATTTGTTGCAATTAATTGAATAATGAATTAAATGCTCTTAATAAATAATGTTATTTTAAAGTTAAAATTTTGTGCAGTTAATCGTGAGTAGTATTATGTTAATATATTCTATTCCAGGAAATCGTACTAAAGATTTTATGATGGGTTATTAGCGGAACAATGCAAGTGTTATACGATTTACAAGTAACGACCACGTTAATTATGAGTAATTTAAATTAAAAATATAATTTAATTTATTAAATTACTCATAAATTTTTTGATTTGTGTTTCTTTTGTGCACCAAAAAATATATATCTGCGGATTTGGTGAATGAAGCGTTTTGAGAAATCTTCCCAAACTATAGATTTTTTTTATTTACGGAGAGCGTGCGTTTTGAAATTGAGTTCTTTTAATTGAAAAAGCGTTATTTACATAGCGGGAGCTTATTTACGACCCCTGCAACGTCGGTTAATTCGTTCTTTTTTACACAATAAAATAAACTCTATGTCTGTCTTTCTATACGTCTGCCTGTGTCGTCTGTAGCGGAAAATTTAGGTTTTACACAACCATGGAAATAAGTACTGGGATAGCTGTGCCCTAGGTATGGCATACTTCGACAAGATCTTTTAAAAATTTGAATTAGTTTTCATAGTTATTTTATATTGAAGCATACTGTTAAGCGATATTGTCATTCACCGGTTTCTTAGCGACCGAAAACATTGTCACAGAGTTTTCATCTTGATATCATCAGAAATACCAACGACTGTTGAACTGTTTTCGTAGAGTAATATCTTCATATATATTTATTTATTTTTACATGCATCGAAAGTTTTTTTAAATACACTTTAAGTTGAGACATTCGAAAGTGAGAGATCAGCAAAACTCTATACATTTACAATATATGCGTATACGCATTCTATTAAAAAAATAATCGATATAATTTGATTTTCGGTGATTTTTTAACCAAACTCATAAAAATTTAAATTCCGAATTTCGCTAATGAAGTGATTTTTATTTTTCTTCCGTTCCCTATTAATATGTAGATTTAGGTAAGAGAAAAAGTGGTTGTGTACATGCGTGGTGGCAAAACAGGCGATTTATAAATTGAGTGGTATTGATCGATATGTATAGATCTGTATTGTTGATTGATCTGTATTGATCGGAATTGTTGATTGATCTGCATTGATCTGTATTGATCGGTATTGGGGATTGATATATATTGATCTGTATTGTTGATTGATCTGTATTGCACTGTATTGCTCTGTATTGTGGATTGAGATGTATTAATCTGTATTGTTGATTTATCTCTTTTTATATGTATTGTGGATTGATATGTATTGATCTGTATTGTTGATTGATATGTATTGATCTGTATTGATCTATATTGTGGATTGATATGTATTGATCTATATTGTTGATTGATATGTATTTATTTGTATTGTTGATTGATATGTATTGATCTGTATTGTGGATTGATATGTATTGATCTATATTGTTGATTGATCTGTATTGCGCATTGATATGTATTGATCTATATTGTGGATTGATCTGTATTGTGTATTGATATGTATTGATCTGTTTTGTTGATTTGTCTCTATTGATATGTATTGTGGATTGATATGCATTGATCTGCATTGTTGATTGATATGTATTGATCTGAATTGTTGATTGATCTGTATTAATATGAATTGTGGATTGATATGTATTGATCTGTATTATTGATTGATTTGTATTGATCTGTATATATATTATTTAAGCGAGCTTATTAAATACCAAGGAAACACAGAGCAATACGTTCTCGTAATGTACGTTCTAGTAAAGAATAAAATATCGCTATAAACGAATAACTAGTATAATTTTTATAAATTAATAAATAAATAGGAACTGGAATATAACGATAAACTTACGTGTAACCACGCTTGTATCCATAAATGCTAACGTAGTATTTAAAATATACAGAGGTGGAAATTCTTCATCACGAATACATTAAGATAAAGTACTTTAACAAATATTAATAAATATAAATGACTTTGAGGGAAGAATGAATTAATCAAATCAACAGTTCACCCATTGGTATTAGCCGAAGATTAATTAACTGCATTATTTATTCCAGTACTTTGAAGAATCTTAAATCATTCAGCGAAACGGTGTGAGAAATTGGATACATCGAAAAGGATTTAAGAGAGAAAATATCTTCAAATTCACGAAATATAAATGATGAATGTATTCCGAAGCTTAAATTTATTCCGTGGCGATTAATAGGTTCAAGAGAAGAAAATGACACTATGCATAAGTTTTAATCAAAGTAATTCAACAAAATGAAATTAAAATGCAGTCACATCGAAGACGTATATGGAATATTTCATGAGAAAAGTCAGGTGTGTGTGTTATCCTTTGAGGAGATTTTGATCGTTTTGAAGTGTTATATTGTTTTAGAAGAAGATGTAGGCTAAATTATTTAGAAGTATTGTAGTATGTAATTACGTGAATAAGACATCTAGCTTTTAGATCTCCATTTTCAAGTTTGCACATCACTATTTCGAAACTGATAAAAAATATTTCGTCAAAGTAAAGTTGCAATTTCACAGCTCTCGTAGTATATGAATCAAATAAAGATGCACTGTTTTAGGTAGAAGATAGAAGTGTTATAAACATTTTGTGATTCACATTAAGCGGGAATAAGGTAATGTAAATATATGTTATTGTGAGGGTGAATAAGAAGTAATATATAATCATCAAATATATATAAATAAAATTGAAAATGTGTGTTTGTGTGTAGGTGTGTATGTGTTGGTTTGTCTCATCATCACGGGAAAACGGCTGCATCACGAAATCTTGTGAACAACCTTGGAATAACACCATATAAAATTTGTCCTTATTTCGAGTTTCTTTAACCAGAGGTTATTAAAACGCACAATTAAACATACCATAGACATAGCATTATACAAACAATATTTTTTCCGCAAATTGCTTTGAAGAAAATGCTATCATGCTGCTTAGAAATGCGTTTAAATCGAATGTGCTTATACAGCAGACGATTTTCATTATCTTTTTCTGATTTAAATAATACATAAATAGATATAAAAATAAATTTTATAAATGCACAGTATTGGATATTCGACTGGATTGTATAATTTACGGCTGTCAGGTTTATACATTACAGGAATTATTGATATATCCAATTTCTTAAGGTATTTGTTTTGATTTGTCAAATATTTTTCAAACTCATATATTATGGTTAGACAGTAACTCATTGAGTTTAGTCAACTGTTGAAACAAAATACAAGGGATCTCCTAACACTTTTTATCCCTTTCATTTTAGCATATATTAATGCTGTTTCATATTTTCCTTAAATTCGTTTACAAATGAGAAAATAATGTTTAGTTCCTTAGGTCTACTTGTGAAGATAATTTTATATAGAGAGAACATTATCCTTATTCTTCATTTTTAGGCTAATTTAATTAAATACTTTATTGGAATGTTACGAATAACAATGTCAATTAGATAACTACAGGAATTTGCACATAATTGTGAACTTTCAATTTCTTTAAACTATATATTACGAAAGATGAAATTATATACTGTTGGTAATTTAGTAAACACTTTCTGAGAAAAGATGTGTTATAAATCAACTAAATTCAGATGACATTGATGTAAAATTTCATATTCTAATTCAGAGCAGAATATAGCTATTGCAAGAATTGTGTAATACAATAAAATATAACGTAATTAAAGAGATAAAATATTTTTTACTTACCCTGCAATGCATGGCAATGTATATGGAAAGTATTGGAATCATGCCGAAAATCGCAACTCGAGTTTTCGACGAATCTACACGTTTCGATACCTCTAGAATACGAAAAAACTATTTTTAGCGTAGCGTCTGTGTCTGTCTGTGCAATGTATGTATCCACTCTAACTCAAGAACTAGTGGACCGAATTTCATAAAATTTGTTAGATAAATCACTTGGGTGTGACCCTGGTACTGATTAGTTTTTACTACGATTCCAAATAAAAGAACTCGCCTTTTTTGCGAAATGGCTCGCAAAAAGTGTCTGTATCTACTTCAGTTGAAAAACAAACGGGCTGAATTTCACAAAATTCGTTAAAAAATAATCTGCCTTATTTTGCAAAATTGCCCGCAAAAATTGCAAAATCTAAAATAAAAAACTACGTATGCTGAAATATATCCATTGAGTGCTAGTTTTATACGTAATTTTTATCGAAGAAAGGAATAAGACCAACCCCATTACACTAGGACTAGCCGTTCTCGAGATATGTTAGTGTTTTCGTATTTTCTCTACGCCACCTTTGAAAATAAGTCCAGTTACCAAATGACAACGAAAATTGAATTAAAAGTGAATTAAATTTAATTAAAATAAAGAGAACATGGATATAAGTCTGCAGGGAAAGCCATGTTCTGCCCACATCAGATTTTTGTTTTGTAAATTGATTTACAAACGGGACTAGAATTATTTATTTTTTGTATTTTCCCGTACTTATAATTCTACATAGTGATAACAGGGATTTATATACATATGTTTTGGGGTAATTAAATTAAATATGTTTACATATCAATAGAATACGACTAGAATTTGTATCTTTTAAATCATGAACAACGTCAGGTATATTAGTCAGTTATCTCCAGTAGATAAAATCAAAAACAGTTTATCGTGATGTATATTTGAAAATAGCTGTAATACAAATGCAAAAACATCTGATGTGGTCAGCACATGACTTTCCTTATATAATGCAATGAATTCACTACTTTTACAGTAAAAAAAAATAGATAATTTTTATAGTAGATATTTATATTCTTTCCAAGATATTGAATTTTCGTCAATGAACTTTCGTCAGATATTGTATTTTCTTCATTTTCATTGATTTATCGTCATTTTTATCCATTTGGCGAGTTTTTTGTTAATTTAGCAGCATTTAAAAAGTCGCCAATTTGGCGACGTTCTACCAAATTCGTCGCCAAAATCTCACCAAGCGTTATGGACGGAGAAATAAGTTATTCTTACAGCAGATAAATGACTATTGGCGTTCAAATACAAAAAAAATTCACAAAATATATCTTTTCATGAACGGAACGAACTAGATCCACGAGAATGATGTCACCAAATTTATCGCATTGTATTACATATGAAAAGTGAACTTGTTTCTCAATAGGAAATGTATTTTTTTTTATTTGATATGATTTTTTGATATTTGTTTTAAAAATGCACAATATCTCGAGAACGGTTCATGTTACCGTTCTAAAATTTATGTCAATCGTTTTCTAATGAAAAATTACATAAGAAATGTCTATTTGCGTAATTTTATTAGAGGTTTTGGTTTTTTGACGATATTTTTAAAATTTAACTGAAAAATTTAAAGGGTTTCTGAACATTCGTTTGCGTATACAAACAATAGGCTTCCAGTGTTTACGGATTGTAATCTTTGTACCCCCACACACACATGATTGCACACACACGCACACACACACACACACACACACACACACACACAGACATCACTTCAAAAATGTTTCATTCGCTATAAGGGATGCTTGAAACGTGCTCCCCCGTCGAAAACTCGAATTCGAATTTTCGACCCCGTCACAATGCTTTCCTTATACATTATTGTATATAAGGAAAGTAATATATATTTTATACGATATGTAAAAACCAAAATAATAATATAAATGTTCTTTTGTAGCAGATATGTAAAAATGATATTAAGACTTTGACATATATTAATCTAACCATCTTCAAGGATATGTATTTATGTTAACTACTCATATTTTATTCATGAATATTACTAGAGTATTTAAAAGGTACAGAGTCGAAAATTCTTCATCCGGAATTTATTTAGATTAAATATTTTGGCAAGCGTGCCCTAACATAAACGACTTTGAAACATGAATGGATCAATCAAATCAACACTTCGATCATTTGTATTAGCTGGAAACTAATTAAAAGTTATTACTCATTCTGGTGGTTTGCATAATATTAATTTATTCCAAAAATCTCAGAGAGAAATAAAACAAATTAAAAGCGGATTAAAAATAGAATATGGTGCAGTTACTGAAGTATGCGTGATCAATGTCCAATAAGCTTAAACTTATTTCGTAGTTGTTAAAATATTTAATTGGAGAAAATGACGTTATCTCTCAGGTAATAAATATACAAAGTATGCTAATAAAGTGGTATTCAAATTCAGCCGTAGTAGCAATTTAATTTCAGATCCCGCTGGTGTATGAAAATATTTATATTTCAATTTTTAATGTAATCACTAACATGATGATATATTATAATTCTTTTCAGTTAGATGGCGCTTAAAACATTTAAAAATATATCGTCTGCCGAATGGTGTCATGATGGGAAATCTCAGATAATATTTTAGATCGCTAAGAAATTGATTTGTGTGAATATCGCCCAACATGGTTGTAACTGGGAATCAAATGTGTCATAACTAAGAAACGATTCGAAATTAAAAATAAGAAAGATCAATCATGCATAAAACATTGATTATGAAACATTTTCCAACTGAAGTTCTATTCCATTTAAGCAGTTCTAAAATGTGATACATCCAGCGTTGATATATTTTAAAACTATGATAATTCATTATATTTGTAAACCTAAAACCTCATTGAAAAAAAATGAAATTTACTGAAATTAGGTCATCGAAATATAAACCATCTGGCTATCTATGTAAAAGCAATGAAAATTTCATTCATATAACTAATATTCCAGACTCCAGAGATAAATAATCATCTTACAATCATCTTACAATCACTTGTTTACATTCTGCATCCATTAAATTTAGGCATCGTGGTAGAAATAATCAAAGTTTGATTATCATTTAAACCCAAAAATATCGTAACTGCGTTGTCACAGAATATAGATGCACAAAAATACACAAAAATAAAGCGTTTTCACGACAGATGTAAGAATAAATATATATTTAAAGAAATTTTTAAAATCACGTTTCTTATACTGGGAATAAAAGATGGATGGCATATTTTGTTTTGAAGTGTGTCACACTTGATCTCTTTATATAATATGAGTTTAATTATTATCTAAATTTTCATTTAAAACACTACCGAACATATTTTGCTGATTTTTTTTATATATTTTATAGGATAGCTTGAATATTTTCTGAAATTTTTGTAGCAATTTGTGAATGTTAACTTCTCTTAAAAATGTTTGGAAAATTAGATCCTATAGGGTTTAATGTATTTCACTTTTTCAAAGCAGGTTCAATTAAAAACCAATTGGATTATATTATTTATTTACATTCCCATAAGTTCTAAAAACTGCCTTAACAACATACTAAAATTCCATTTTATAAAGTTATTTTTACAGCATTTATCGAGCGAATGGACAGACAGAATGAACAAAATCATAAATACTTTTCAACTATGTTGGGATTTATTAAAAATAATGCCGTGTTGTACCTTTTCGGATCCTGAAATATATGTGTACTAATTATCATGAACATGCGACGCTTAAATTTTCCTCAACACACACAGATAGTTTCTTTCATTATGCATGTAAACAAAATGTGCTAATTTGGCAGAAATTTGTTTGGCATTTATTTGGGCATCTTGAACTTTCATGGAATACTACATATATATTTAATACATATAGATATTTAATTAAATGGGATGTTCAAATAAAATATCTTCATATGCAGCTCTTCCATCAAAGTCCGTAGGATGTCCAAGTATAGGGAGTAACATCATCTATTTCATCCACTTGTATTCAAAATATTGCGATAAAACGAGGGTTTAAGAAAAACTTTCAAATATATGGATTTCATTATTTAAGTTTTGTCGATTTGTTCGAATGCTATTGAAAGGAAAACTATTCAATTTACATTTCGCCAGTCATACCAAAATGAAATTAGTACTACAGTAACATAGACTTGACTTCCAAAATTTCATGGAAAGCAAACAGATAGTTTCAGAGCTAGAGTAGACGCCCAGATAGACATGCCCATGGACACCATGAGGAGAAAATGTTAATTCAAGGTATACGTTGCCATAACTTGCAAATCATTAAATACTAGTATGAGACAAACAATATACTATCACATCAATTCCAACATTCGGAATTAGCAGTAAGCCGTAAGGTGAATTAAAATATCATATAAATATATACGACATGTTTGGATCGTATCAAAGTAAGGACCAGACACATGAACGACAATTTACGGATTAACTGTGACATGTTGGTGGATACAACCTTCTAGATTTAAGGCCTTGGGTGGAAACAGAAGAGAAAGGATATTACATAAGTAGTCTAATTCAGGTGATTCTGTCTAGGAGTGATGATAATTCACCAGAGAAAGCAGCGAATAAGCATCGTCAATGGGGGGGGGGCACTTAAGGTCACTCACAGGCAAGGGGAGTGACCCTCAGGATTTTAAGAAAAGAGCTGAAGTTTAGCAGCAAAATGATTCTGACGCACAACTCGGAGGTCGAATCTTCTATCGAGAACGATTGTGATAATATAACTTCTAGACGAACACCCACAGATGAGTTTAAGGCTGAGAAAGCCACCAACAGCATCCAGTGTCTATAAATGGTATGGTTGATTGACTGCTCTCTAATCGTAGCAATAAAAAATGCATGTTATTCACACCATCATTTACTGCATCATGATATCCTAATTAAAAACTATAATTCTATAATATATAAGAACTATATAATATATAAGAACTGTATATTATATGTGGCAACCGAAACATAAAATAAGCTAAAGTTAAACATTTTAATATTAATTTCATCAAGATTGACATGGCAGTTAATTCATACATAGTGGATTTATTAATTTAATCGTACATTGCTAGTTGTGTCGCTATATAAAACCCTCCAATTATTTACCTTTCGTGTGAGTCCTGTAAAGGAATAATTAATTATTATAATACTTATTGACTGCACTATTTAAACTTTAACAATAAAACATTTATTAACAACATCAAATCAAAATTATTTAATTTCACCAAATATTCACATTATTAATTATCTGCTTAACGACAATTATTCTCATTAATTATTGCGGCGGAAGGGACATATGTGACCAGTACCATTAAAATTACTATCATGTGTCTATGACCTGTGATTGTTAATGAGCACATACTTTCAAATCTGTCTTGGGCTTTGATCATATATCAAATGCTTGCATCAGTTATTTGCACCGCCATAACTCTTTGGTGTGTGGCTCCTTCTCGTACATCTTGTACTCCACCTATATAGATCTAGCCAGTATATTAGGAACATTTGCACAAATCTTTAAGTCATGTTGTACAAGCTACATGTGCACAAGTTCCACAAATCTGCTCACGTCCTGCTTAAGTCAAAAATCTTCATAATTGCCTTTTCTGGTGTGCTCTTAAGTCAAATCTCCATAATTGTCTGCTTGATTCTTGGGTCACAAGCTGTGGTTCCCACTTGGGGGAGGGGGGTAACTCCGCCTTTTCTTCCATTTGCCGCATTGAGTTTGACGCAACACTCTTCTTTTTTTTATTGGTTACTCATTTAACCAATGGAACCATTCCACATCTCGTAAGGCCCAGCACAGCCCCTCTGCTATGGCCCCCTAAATTTATAGTCTTCTGACCTTTAGTTTCACGGAGTGATAAAATTCGGTGCCAGCCAGACTATACTTATTGTTCGTCGTTTTGGCCACAATAAATTTTCACATACAACTGTCTCATCAAATGTGAGATCTATTTCTGGTCTCACAATATATAAGAACTATATAATATATAAGAACTATAATATATATATATATATATAATAAGTTGACTATAATTTATAATTATATATACAATTACTTAATAAAAGGTGAATCTTACTTTAGATGCCTGTACAATTGTACTTAAAATATGATTTTATTTAAAACTTAAGGTTAAGTGGTGTCTTCGGATCCTGGAAATTGGTATTACTAAAGATGTGAGTCAAGTTCTCTAAGGATGCTCACATAAATGAGATAAATATGCTCATATACATGTTTAAAAATACCATCGCACTTAGTTTTTGGAATGATAAGTACTCTCATTATAAGTAACATAATTTTAGCATTATAATAAACTTAAGAATATAAATAATATATTTATAAGAACTAATATTCTCAATAATTTATTAGCTCAGACGCTGCAATTTGTTTTTCTCTTACAAAATTGGAAAATGGCAAATCTGCTATTGAATAAATGCTTTCGGATTCAGTACATTAATACATTGTATTTTAATGATTATACACATTTTTAACCACAGTTCTTATAAATAAACTATAAAACACAGAAAAGTGAATTAGATTTCCAGAATATAAATTTTTTATATATATAAGCACTTTCAGATGATGAGCACTTTCAGGTTTCATTATGCTGCACATCGGTCAAAATGCCAAATGCGAAATGTTATCTTAATACTGTCTACAATGATGATGAATGAATAATCTATAATTAACCTCATTTGACAAGTATTATGAATTATAAAATTCAGTAATATAGTATTATATACCATTTACATACATATAGGCACAATAACGTGGATTATTTTTTTAATTTATTTAATTTTATTTTATTTATTTATTTATTCATTTATTTATATTATTTTCTTGTAATTCAAATTAAAAACCTTAAAAGTTAGAGATTTCATTTGGCAACTGATGAAGGAATATTTAATAAAAAAATTTGAGTAAAACAATTAAGGAAAAAAAATATTTTTTATATATAACGATTATCATCATAAAAATAATCAGTAATCGGATTAAAAAAATATATTTACAGCCTAAAAGTGAGTTTTTTAAAGATTAAAATTTAGATATTTTATCATCCGTAGTTTAAGCGTTGTATCTAATCTTCACCATATATTATTCATAAAATTATTTTTTACTTTACGTATATAAATGAAAAAATGTTTTATTAATTACATTAAGATCACATTTGGATTAATTTTAATCCCTTTTATCTCTTGCTTTTGATGTCAAGTATGTGTTCTTTTACCAAGGAGAAAATTTATGGTCCAGCCAGTTTCGTTGCAATTCCGTAGATTTCGCCTAACAGAATTAAGAAGAAAAAACATTATTTTCCCGAGATCTAATAAAGATATATGGGCAAATTCCTTTTGGTTAAGCTAGTTTAAGAAAATAGCTTAAACCCTATATTTTACCTAAACAGGATATTCAAAATATGCACAAATTACTAATCAAAGAGCAGAAAAGGCACAGTAAGAGAAGTGGCAATATGTTTCGGATACCAAAAACCCTCACCTTCAGAATAAAGAAAGTCAGGGCGACTTGTAAGTGTTGTACACAATGTTCATTCTTCTGCAAGAGAAGCCGCCTTGCCTTTGAAACAAGTGGGCAACATTTATATTGTCTTAGATGTTGATTTACACAAAGTTTTTCGAACCAATTTAGTACAGGAAATATTAAATGGGAATCCGTTCTATAAAACCCTCTGGGATAATAATTTCTAACACTTTACAATATAGTTGAAAAGTGTTTATGCTTTTGTGCCGTCTGTCTGTCTGTCCGTTCGCACGATAACTGCCGCAAAAATGACTTCATCAAAATGAAATTTTAGTATGTTTTTGAGACGGTCTGTGGGTCATATGGGAATGTAAATGAATAATATCACCCAATTAGTTTTGGACTGAACCCAGATTTAAAAAATCTGATGTGGGCAGCACATGACTTTCCCTGCAGACTTATATCCACGTTCTCTTTATTTAAATTAAATTTATTTCAATTTTAATTCAATTTTCGTTCTCAGTCGGTAACCGGACTTATTTTCAAAGGTGGCGCATAGAAAGTACGAAAAACTAAAATATCTCGAGAACGGCTAGTCCTAGTGTAATGGGGTTGGTCTTATTCTTTTCGTCGTTAAAAATTACGTATTAAATCAGCATTTAATGGATATATTTGATTATACCCAGTTCTTTAGTTTAGATTTGGACGATTTTTGCGGGCCATTTTGCAAGAAAAGGCGGGTCATTTTTTTCCGAATCGTACCAAAATCTAATCAGCACCAAGATAACCCACAAGTGACTCATCTACCGAATTTTGTGAAATTCGGTCCATCAGTTTTTCAGTTAGAGTGGATACAAGCTTTTGCGGGCCATTTCGCAAAAAAAGGCGGGTTGTCTGGGCTAATCAGCACCAGACTTGCTCACAAGTAACTTACCTACCAAATTTTGTGAAATTCGGTTCATTAGTTTTTTAGTTAGAGTGGATAAAATATCTGCACAGACAGACACACAGACACACAGACAGACACACACACAGACGTCACGCTAAAAATAGTTTTTTCGTATTCTAGAGGTCTCGAAACGTGTAGATCCGTCGAAAACTCGAGTTGTGATTTTCGGCATGATTCCAATACTTTCCCTATACATTTCCATGTATTGCAGGGAAAGTAAAAAATGAAATGCATTAAACCCTATAAGACCTAATTTTTCAAACATTTTAAAGCAAAATTAACATTCACAAATTGCTTCGAATATTCTAGAAAATATTCAAAGTATCCCATAAAATGAAACAAATTTCAGAAAAATATGTTTAATAGTTTTTTAAATAAAAATTAAATTAATATTTGCACCCATATTATATGAAGAGATCACACCGCCCCACTTCAAAATAAAATATGATATATAACATTTCTTCTAATATAAAAATCGTGATTTTTAAAGTTCTTTTAAATTTATATTTAGTTCTACATCCGTCCTAAAACCGCTTTATTTTTGCGTATTTTCTGCGCATCTGTATTCTAAGCCAACGCAATTATAATGATTTTGGTTTTAAATGATCATCAAACTTCGATTATTTCTACAAAGAAGCCTATTTTTAACGGTTACAGAATGCGAACAAGTGATTGTACGATGAGTTGCAAAAGAATTGCTGAACTTTCTTCACGAAAAATTATTTACATCTGGAGTCGGGAATTAAAGTATGTGAATGAAATATTCACTTATTTTACATAGAGACCCAGAGGATTCATATTTGGATGACGTCACTTGAATAAAGTTCATTTTTTGATGAATTTTTAAGTTTTCAAATATAACAATTTATTATAATACTATGATAATTAAAAAATATAACTATGATAATTAAAAAATATCGCACGATAACTGCAGCAAAAATGACTTCATTAAAATGAAATTTTAGTATGTTTTTGAGACGGTCTGTGGCACATATGGGAATGTCAATGAGTAATATCACCTAATTAGTTTTAGACTGAGCCCGGATTCAAAAAATGAAATGCATTAAACCCTATAAGACCTACTTTTTCAAACATTATAAATCAAATTTAATATTCACAAATTGCTTCTAATATTTAAGAAAATATTCACTTCTTTTACATAGAGAACCAGAGGATTTATATTTGGATGACGTCACTTGAATAAAGTTCATTTTTTGATGAAATTTTAAGTTTTCAAATATAACAATTTATTATAATACTATGATAATTAAAAAATATCACCGCTGAATGTATCGCATTTTGGGGATGTTTAAATAAAATTGCATTTTATTTGGGAAGTGTTTCATAATCAATGATTTATGCATGATCGAGCTCTTTTGTTTTTATAATTCCCAGTATAGGAGGTGTACCTCACCAATATAAATATACTAATTACTAAGTGTTCGTCTGTTAGTCCGCCTGTATATTATTTATAGCATTTTAGGCATCCAACGCATAGATAAAGACTTTGCAATTTGGTATACGTGACAAACGTTCAATAAAATCCTCTGGAAAGGTATATATTTTTTTAAATGCTCAGTAAAAGAGTGCTACACACAAAAACGTTCGAATGGTGAAATGATAGAAAAACATGCTTTGTGATGAGAGAGACTTCAAATTTGGTGCATGGGTAAACCGTTTGAAAAGAAGAAAGTGTGCAATTTCAGATATTCCATATTTGCATCTTTAGGGGGTGCCGAGTACCGAAATTTTTGATTTGCCGAACAAAGGAGAAACGCCTGCTTTAAATTGACAGATGCTAGAAGTATGATATAGGTGCTAACAATCTAACAATTTGATTAAAACACAAGACGAAAGAGTTTTTCAAAAATGTTCTTTTAAATTGATGCTCCAGAGGAAAACTCAAAATAGTGTACAAATGTGTACAAATTCAGATTCGCAATATTTGCTACTTTAGGGGGGGTGCCTTATATCAAAATTTTCGATTTGATGAACAAATGAAATATGCATCTTTTCAATTGTGATTAAACCTTGAAAGTTAATATATGGATCGATTTTCTGGTAAAGAAACCATGACCCCTTTTTCAAAAAATGCTCATTTGAAAGCATGCATAAAACCAATACGTTCGAAAGGTAAAATTATAGAAAATCATACTTTGCAACGAGATAGAGATTGTAAATTCAATGCATAGGTAGATAGTTTGAATGTGTACAATTTCGGTTCAAAGCTACTTGCTATTTTAGGGGTGTCGCACATCAAAATATACGATTTGACGAAAAAATGAGAAGCGAGTTCTAAGTAATATAGATACTTGCAATTTGATACACGGGTGAATTGAAAACAAAATAAGGGTTAATTAAATAGGTGAAATCCGCAGTCATAAAATGTCTTTAAAAATGTTCATTTGCGGAGGAGGGGTGCTCCGCAGCAGGACGTTAAAAAAATGTAAGTCAGCGAGAAACATATTTCGCGATGAAATAGGGACAGTAAATTTGGTGCAATGGTTTGTAGATGGAAAAGAAGATAATATACAGTTTCTCTTTTCTGTAATTTGCTACTTTAGGTGCTACACGCCAAAATGTTCCATTTGCCGAGTCAATGAAGAACACTTATTTTAAGCGAGGTGCAGTATTGCAATTTGGTACATGGGTCAATAGTTCAATAATATCCCGTATTATTTTTAATGTTAATTAAGGCGCGGAGCTCAAATTTAAAACGTTCGAAATGTGAAATAAATGATACATGCATTAAATTTGATGCACGGGTTAATCGTTTGCTGAAACATACACACGGGAATGAACGGATTTTCGAAAATGTTGATTTTACAAAATATCTATCTAAACAAAAATGCTAGAAACGGGAAATTACATTAAAATGCACTTCAAAATGTACGTGGGATAAAGTTTAAAAGTGCGTGGGGATGAAAAGGTAGATCGGACAGAAGGTGAATGGGTAAATTGATGGTGAAATGGTAGATCGATGGTGAAAGGGTAGATCGTAGAAAGGGTTCAGTTTTACAATATTTGATGCTTGTTTCCTGCGCACCATGTTTGAAATGTACGTGTGGTGCTGTAAACGATTGTGCAAAACATATTTTAAATTAAATTCTCTTAAACAAGCCCGAATATAGTATATCGTGAAAATTACGTTGTACCGCTAATAAAACCTACCTTATTTATCTTCAGTGTGAGTTTCTGGCATAGAACTCATTAACATACTACCACAATCAATTGTACTATTTTAGCTTTGAAAATAACATAATTTATTAAAAACATTTGATTAAATATGGAATTCATTACAGTAATTATCATATTACTATTTGCGGAGGAGTATGCAAATGTGAGACAAGTTAAGGTTGAATTTCCTAAACTGCATTGATGACCTTCTATAATTATTGATAGGAACACATGCCTTCAATTTCGTCTTTGTACATTGACACACCCACCTTTGACTCCATTGCGACGGCACATTAGTGTTAGACACCGCTGAATCAATTCTTAGCACCTCTGTCGTTGAAGTTATACTCTCGGAACATTTAGTTGCAGAACTCTATGGGAAACTTTTCGTCGAATTGTATATCAGGACATTTCTGTGGTATATTATTTGCATCTGAATCGCTTCTCGATGCATTCTCTATTCTCACGTAGAAGTAGTGTATATCATCTCTAGAACCTTTTGTCTGAGGTCTGTAACTACTCTTACGCTACTATTGGCCGACCTCAGTGCAATGAGTCCTGACATGTGGTATATTGGTTAATATTTTTACCCAATCTCGTGTCTTCCTTCAGCCTCCTCCTTTGTTTATGGCCTATTTTGAACTCTGGGGTCAGCGTGCTGTAAACTGGCGTCCTTAAGTCTGATGTCATTGTTCGACATTACAGACAATCATAAATATTCAACATGTGAGACCAGATTTGAGACAAGATTTAGCGGAGACAGTTTTATGTTGAATATTTATGAGTGTCTGTAATATCAAACAATAGCATCATACTTAAGGACGCCAGTTTCATTGCACCCTGACCGAAGAGGTCAAATGGGCCATAAACATGGGGGATAAAGTGAAGACACGCGAGTGGGTAAATATGTTAACCAGTGTTCAAGATATCTGGTCTCATTCCCCTAAAAAGAGGCGTTGTTGTTGTTGAGACCCAAACCGTCCGACCTACTACAAAGGTGTAAGGTAACCGTTTGGCCGGCGGGAAGTGCCATCCAATTTAGACCGGAACACTGTGGGGGAGTCATCCACTAGATCGTACCCTCTTTACCCTACCACCAACTTCTCGAAAGGACTTACGGTCCACATGTTTAACGTGACCATACTGCGAGTAAACACGGGGGCAGTATTGACAGTGGAGGGAATCGAACCCGGAAATGAGGTTGCAGCATATGGAAAGTTCTAGAAATATATGAAGAACAGTTTGGCAGTTCGATAGTTCGAGTTCGACAAGAGCAGTAGGAGCAGGCAAGAGGCGCAGTTAAGCCAGATTACCAGATTTTGAGTTTGTACGACTGGCGATGCAGTTATGATGAGAGCAGATTGATCCGTGTCCAGTGATCGACTTCCGTACGAGACGGCGCACAGTGGTGCTAAATGAGGAATTTGCGGAAAAAACCTCACAACTTATGCATTTCTTAACATTTTTGCATACTTTTTGCGCATGTAGATAAGTTAAAAGTAAGATTTTATATGTGTGAGACCAGATTATGTTCTCACATGAGACATTTTTATTTGATTATTTATGGTGGTCAGAATGGCGAAGAAAGCTCTAGTCTGGCTGGCGCCGGGGTTTACGACAACGTGAACTTTAAGGTCAAAATACTATAAATTTAGGTGTGCCAGGCCAGAGGGGCTGAGAGGGGCCTTGATAAATGTGTAGTGATGCCATTGGGTTCAGAGGAACCAATGAGCGCCAAGGGGAAGAAGGGCGGAGCTACCCCTCCCCCCCCCGCCGAAAGACCCACAGCTCAGATATACGAAATGAGAGGAGTGGACGAAAGACAACGAGTAGCAGATATGGACGAAAAGAGTGCAGTTGTAGATGAAATCGGAAGCAGCATATAAATCCAACAGATTTGTAGAGTGCTCCGTATAGGTGATCTATGTACGAGAGCATTATAAGTATGAGATGCGAGCCACATGCTCTAAGTCCTCGGACGAGTCGGACGGTCTGTGTCTTCAACACCACAGAATTGTGGCAGCACTTTCAGCAATAAGACTGATTCAAGCCTCAGAATGATGATAAGCCCAAGATTAAACTTGAAGGTATGTGCTCATAATAACAGGTCTTTGACACCATCGTAAAACTCATATTTCTGGTCGCATATCTCCCCTTGCTAAAATAATTAAATGAAAATTGATAATGAATGAAAATTGATATTTATGAAAATTGGTGTTATTAATAAATTGATGTTGTTAATAAATTATATTGTTTAAATAGTCTAATCTTTTTATATTAATTAATAAAAGCTTTTCAGGACTTACACAAAAGGTAAAAATAATTGGAGGGTTTATTGAAGCACAATAACGAGCAATGTACGTTTAAATGTTAATTCCACTATATATGAATTTACGGCAATGTTAATGTGATTTAAAATAATGAATTTAATAGTTAAAAGTGTAACTTTAGATTTCTTACCGCCACAATATGCATGGTAATATTTAAATCAGTGGCGGTCCCAGATTTTTTTCGGGGGGAGATATGAAGGTATACGCATACCCTTCACCTTTTTTTTAATTTTGAAGATAAAATTATAAAAGTTTTTTTATAAATGCACTAACACCCCACGACATACTTTCTGGTTGAATTTTGTTTCGGCTTACTGTCATTCTTTAATTAGCTGTTAGCTAAAAAAATTAAAATAATGAATAGAAAATGTACGGAATTACGCCCGTATTTTGGCACGATTGTTGAAACAAATACATCATAGAAAATACAAATTTTATTGTAGGTGTTAGATCCTAGTGTATTACATTGCCACATTTTTTAGTTTTAATAATCCCTTTAAATTTCGTAAATTGATATAAATGAATCAAAGTTATGTTTCGTGTTGCACAATGTGCGTCAAAATCACGTTCTTCAGAAATCGACTTTAAAGTCCAAGTGGTGTTTAGAATCACTAATACCTTAGCTCATAAAAATAGCTGTATTTAAAAAAGTTAACGGGATTAAAATAAAAATGATGATATCTACAGAGAGACAATAATTTGGGCAATAATATAAGCCTTTAAAATAGAAATTTCAATTTTGACAGATTTTCAAGTTTTCAAGAGTATGCGTATACCTCTTAACATGTATTTCTAAATAATTGTGTTACTAAACGTCATTTTCTAAATTTGGGGTTGAGGATATATTCCCCAATTGTCCCCAAGATGGTCCTTGATTAAAATTATTTGTATATATATTTAATGAAAAAAAATAGAAAGAAAACAAATGCTTTAATTATAAATCTCTGTTTATTGTTATCGTGCATTTTTTCGAAACATGTTTGATGACCATTTAATAATACATAATTTTGCATTTTGAACTATGCCTTTCAAGTATCTAACTTAAATATTATTATAACTAAAGTACTATTTTTAGAATTTATGCATAAATGAATATACATACTATTTTAATATTTTTTTTGATTCTTCGCTAAGTGGTAGTGATTCAGTTTTCGGTTCTGGCCTTATGTGACTGATGTGTGGATCTGATGATGTTAAAATCATATGAAACACATCTTCATTTGTTGCCAAACGAGAGCATTTCCTGCTGTGATAAATCCGATAATACTTGTAATCTTTATTTCTACTCTCCTGTGCTTCTTCTGAGAGTGAAACTATAAGCAAAGTAGCACACTCTATTATTTCCTTTCCGTGCATAAGAATTTTATGGACAGTTGCTGGCATGTTATACCAGGGATACAACGAAATCGCTAAATTAGTTTTTTCTCGAGCATATTTGTCTCCATCAATCTGAAAATCATTGCAAATCGTTTCTGAGATAACAGCCAATCTTTTTATTAATGTTTCGTCAACTTTCGTTGTTTCGGCCGTTATAGTGGGGTTCCCAAAGAACCTTCTAGAAGTATAGAATTCAATAGTATAGAATTCAATTCCTTCTAAAATTCAATATGTCTTGTTATGGGATATGTTTAAAAGTTGTAAAATATGTCTTTGATGTTTTAAAAGTAGTAATAAAATATTTATCATGAAAATCAATGTCGCTGGATCAATTGGAAGTACGAACGATACTTATGCAGTGCTGAGCAAGACCTTCAGAAAAAGTATGAAATATGCCGAAACAGCGAAGGTTGCAAAAAGTTGCAGCTGATTTTCACAGAACAGTTGCATCATAGTATCTGCTTTCGAAATAATCCATCCAGAGCGTGTAGGAACGTGTAGCTTTTTTATAGGCTTAAAGAAATGAAGGAAAACAAAAAATTTTATATATCTATATTTTACGCTTTATAGTATGATTTTGGCTATGTTTTTACGAAATGTATTTATATCAGAAATAAGCTGAGGTTACATATATTGAAAATACGTGACACATATAATTATAAATATCCACAAAAATTTTAGAAAAAATATTGAAATTTTTGTTAGAAAAAACAAGATTTCAATTAGAATGTGGAAGTCTTGTTTAAGATCAGTTTTTCATTCTAGTTATACTGAATAAAATACATTTATTCACATGGCAAGATACTTCGGTTCATTGCCTATCAAAAAATAGTAGTTGGTATCGAAAAATATTATTTTCGGGTTTCGGGTTTTTTTCCCGCTACGACACCAGTGTGCGGCGTACCACACCGTGAGTTGGTATAGTACGGTGCACACCGATGACACAGAACCAAAGGTGGCTATGCCAATGCACAAAGACAAAATTAGAGGTATGCATTCCAATCAATAATTATAGACGATCTTCAATGTAGTTTAGGTATTTAAACTTAACTGGTCTCACTTGTCCTATCTCCTCCGCAAAATAATATGGATAACTGTTGTAATTAATTTAATAATTAACCAAATGTTGTTAATAAATCATGTTATTTTAAAAGTTAAAATGGTGCAGTTAATTGCAGTATTATGTTAATAAATATTCTTTTACAGGAACTCGCACTATAAGTAAATATGGTGGGTTTTAGCGGCACACAGCGCAATTTGTTTATGGTTTCACGATTTTTGATATTAAGGTCATGTTTAAGAGAAATTAATTTAAGATTATGCTTTGCATAAGAGTTTCCTGCACCACAGTACGATTTACAGTATCTATAGAAACATCCAATTTAAATTAGATGAAGATATGGAATTAGGTACTCTCGTCAATAATTAAGAAATCAATTTATATAGAAACTTGAAATTTTATGCAATTATACAAATGAGACACTTTGATAAATCTAACGATGCATTCCGCAATTCTAATCATTTAACAACAAAATAATAGACATTTAATGCTGTTCGGGACATGTTTATTGTAACATTGGCTAGTAAGTATTTAATCCCCACCCTATAGAAAAACTATGGAAACACAATCTAAGAGAGATTAGCATACATGCGCCGATCCGGTGTTCGAGCGGTCAGGGGCATGTGTTTCCGTTTGATCGCTGGATTGCCGGGTTACGGGTTCGAATCCCGCCAGCGGGCATGGATGATGTTGTTGTTTTTGAGACCCAGACCGTCTGACCTACCAGAAAGGTGTAAGGTAACTGTTTGGACAGCCGGGAAGTGCCACCCAATTTAGACCGGAACCCAGTGGGGGAGGCATTCTCCTGCAAATTCTCCTGCAAATCTCCTCCCCTTCGCCATGGGATACCCTGGGGGGTGTTGTGGACGTGGTGCGTAGGCGCTCCTTCACCACGGGGGAATTAGTAACGAACGAATCATACATGCATGTTATGTAAAACATTCAAAATTTTTATTATGATAATGGAAAAGTAATTCATCAGTTGGTATCTACTTTTACAAAGGATATAACTTTGTATGCTAAGGGTACATGATAAATATAAAGATAAATAAATCCAAACTTAAAAAGGCACAAAAGGAAAAACAAAGAACAAAAAATACTATTGAGTTATCCTGATTTCCATCGTACTGTTAAAAGTTTCCTTTTATTTTTTCATCTTCTTATCTTTTATATTGGATGATGTGAGAAGTAGAAAGGACTCAGCTCCGAAAGATTGACAGAGTTGATAAAGATTATTTACAGAGCTGAAAGTTCTAAAAAGTTTTGAAAGGATTTTGCTTTCAGAAGTCTGAAAGTAGACAAATATATTTTTAATTTAGAAGCACTCAGAAGTTATAGATGAACTATATTGTTCCCTTTTTGATGTTTTTTGAAAAATAGGATAGGGAGTAAAGTTTTTCTTACATTGAAATGGATTGATAAAGAATAAAATATTGCGAGTTGCAAACTGTTTTATATGCAGTGTATGAAATATTTTACAACACAAAGAAATTGTATTCTGATGAAAATATATTAATAACGGAGGACGCGGGTGAGGCATGGTGGTCCTCAGCTGTGGTAATTGCAGTTTTTCAGAAATTTGTAGCATTCTTGTCCTAGTTTTTTGTGTAACTAAATTTATTGTTGTTCTTTGTCAGATGAGGCATGAAAGAAAGTTCAATCATTACTACTCCGGTATAAGAATTGAAGCAGTTTTCATAACTTGAAAAACCAGACAAACGCGCTATTATCCTACTGTTGCGAAAGAAATAATACCACTGCAAACGTCATGCAAGCATTTCGGCATATGCATTTCTGTGTTTTTAATGGATTTTCACTGAATCAGTTGCAATATTTCAGGGTATATTTTTTTGTAGTTTCGCATGTTTTTACAAATTATTGCATTTTCCACAAAAAATGAAAATGCCGACTACTTATGAATATCCTTACTGTTTATATACTGCATACATTCAATGTATTGACTGAATACATTCAATGCATTGATTAAATACATTTAATGTATAATCCGTATACATTTAATGTATAATTTGTATACATTCAATGTGTTATCTGAATACAATGTATTGACTGAATACATTCAATGTATTGGTTGAATGCATTCAATATATTAACTTAATGCATTCAATGTTTTCACTGAATACATTCAACGTATTGACAGTATACATACAATGTATTGACTGAATGCATTCAATGTATTGACAGAATACATACAATGTATTGACTGAATACATTCAATGTATTGACTGAATACATTCAATGTGTTTTATTAACTAGCGGGTTCATTGAGAGACTGTACACTTGTTGTGTTGGGATCCTATATGCTCGCTTAATTGTTTGCGCCATTGAAGCAAATGCGCGCCTGGCCGGTGTATGATTTTGAAATAAAATACATTATTTTTAAATTTTAAATTATTTTATATAAGTTCTTGTCTGAATATAATTTTGCAAATCAAATTCATATAATAGCAAATGTAACAAATCGATTTACTTTAAACATTATTGTTCAATACATTATTACATAAGTGTTATGCCTTGGTGTTCAAGAGAAGGAAATATATCTTCTATTGATAGAAAGTTTAAAAATGCGACAATGTTTTGGGACGTATATGTAGGCGTCATGGTGTTAACAATTTAGAGACTCAGCAGCCTTCCGCGTCAAGTAATAAAAATGAAACAGCTATGGTATATGAAGAAAAGTATACGGACGGTGCTAAGTATATATTTACTTCACGCCGTAAGATGGGTTTGTCAGTCACCTATGTCTTAGCCGAAATTAAAACTATAGGAATAATTTTTCATGGGTGCCACATTGTAAGCCAAGAGACAAAAAATTAAGAAACTCATTGAAATTAGTAGAATACAAGTAACAGAAAGACTGTTGAAAACTGGCGTTGTGAAAGTAGCGTTTCTCGTTATTCGCGTTTTCGTCGTCGTCGTGCTGTTTTCTGTTAGCGGGTCTCCAGGTCAAACCAGTTAACCAATTTTGATGAACTTTTTTTAAGCAATTCGCTTATGATCCAATAGTGTGGCTTTTAAAAATAAATTTGAATTTCAGTTATTTTCTGTATGAATTAAGTAAGGAACTAAAACGTATATAGGGATTTTGAAGGTAATTTATCTTTCCCGACAGAAAATAATCCAACAATTCAACTCAACATTTATTTTTAATACACATTTCAACCGCGATATATTTTATAGCAATTTGAACATTTGAAATCATGGAGATAGATAGATTGCTTATATCCATTCTTGAATTGGAGGTCTGTTTCATTGTAACCATATTTATTTGCCAAGGATAAATTACAAATTTGGCACTCCTTCCATCTAAATAGTTTCTTTATACCTTCCGGTAGGCCGTAGCATTGCGGCAGGATCAATAGGAAGAAAATTGTCAAATCGCAGGCTTGGATATTTCCTAATTGAATTTCACATTGAAAATCGATACAGATACCATGCATGTGGGAAGCACCTACTAACAAAACTGCTACATTTCTAAAAATGTAATCCAGGCGTAAACCACAGTTAAGTACAGAGAAAAGCTTCCAACTGAGAATATCTTTAGTTTTAACAAAAAACTATCCATCAAAATATATTTCTCTAAATAAAAACAGCTGTTTTGCAAGAACGGTCTGCCAAGTAATGAAAAGGTCAGACACAAAAAAGAATAAAACCACATATTTTAGCGATAAGTACAATCCCTACCAGTTCGGAATATACCATCAATGCTTTATACTTATATATAAGCATAATGCATAATGCACAGAAAGAGAATGAGGAAATGTTTAATATACTGTCAGGATATAATATAGGTTTAATATATTCGTAGTATTTTTCCTGGATATTCGATTTCACTGTACAAGAAATACTTTAGTGTAGCCGCGCTGCACTGAAATCACACTCATACATTAATAAGGCAGAGAGCCAAGGTACATCAAACCTTCCCTCGTTCTCTTGCGGCATTTTCTCCTGTTCTATTTATACGTGGAAAGCGTTGATGGGGCATTTCTCTCAGGATGGCAATGTACTTCGAGCCGAAATATGTGATTTCGTTTCTTTTCTTTTTTGGCTGATGTGTTTCATTACTTGACGAAATTTGTTTTACAATACAGATGTTTTTGTTTAGAAATTGTATTTTTGTGATGCAGACTTTGTGTGCCCATTTTGTAATAATATTCAAAGGAAGTAGGGAAATTATAGGATCCATGAAAACTCACTCCTAAAAGATATCCTTATATAAAGAGATGGGTACAGCAGTTATAGCAGCATCAAATGATATAAAAACAGTTACAGATAGAACAATTGTAATGGATCATTACAACATAACATCTAAAAAGATAAACCTAGACAATAAAAAGTGTAATGATGACGATTAGAACAAGCAAATAATTAGCTATCAATACGGAAAAAATTCTCACTGTCAACTGAAGTATAAGGAAATAAACAGTCTCTGACAGCCCTTGAAAAGGAACGATAGGTAACAATGCTTTTAAAAATTTGGAACGATAGTTAAGAAAGCTTTTAAACTTTTAAAAAGTGAACTCAGTTTTACTGACATACATTTATAGGTAAAATGATAAAATATTTTTTTCTAAAAAAGTATTAGCATTTCTTTCCTTATATACATAATGTATAAGGAAATTATTGTGACGGGGTCGAAAATTCGAATTCGAGTTTTCGACGGGAGAGCACGCTTCAAGCATCCCTGATCACGAATCAAACATTTTTGAAGTGATGTGTGTGTGAAAGTATGTGTCTACGAACGAATGGACCGATTTGAACGAAATTTGGTACAAAAATCACAATCCGTAAACACTGGAAGTCTATTGATTTTATATGCAGTCGAATTTTCAGAACCCCTCTAAATTTTTGAGTGAAATTTTGAAAAAATCGTCAAAAAATCAAAACCGCTAATAAAGGTGCGCAAATAGACAATTCTAATGTAATTTTTCATTAGAAAACGATTGACATAAATTTTGAAACGCTACCATGAACCGTTCTCGAGATATTGCACATTTTTCAAAAAAATTATCAAAAAAGCATATAAAATAAAAAATATATATTTTCTATTGAGAAACATGTTCATTTTTCATATGTAATACCATGCGATAAATTTGGTGACATCATTCTCGTGATTCTAGATCGTTCTATTCATGAAAAAGATACTTTGAGTAATACTTTTGTATTTGGACGTCAATAGTCATTTATCTGTTGTAAGAATAACTTATTTCTCCGTCCATAACGTTTGGCGAGATTTTAGCGACGAATTTGGTGGAACGTCGCCAACTTGGCGATTTATTTTTAAATGTTGCTAAATTAACAAAAAACTCGCCAAAAGGATAAAAATGACGCTAAATCAATGAGAATGACGACTCATTGACGAAAATTCATTATCTTGGACAGAATATAAGTATCTACTATAAGAATAACATTTCTTTAACTGTAAAAGTAGTAAATTCATTGCATTATATAAGGAAAGTCATGTGCTGCCCACATCAGATGTTTTAGATTCAGCGACACATATATCAATCTTCTAATCCAATAAGACGAAAACAAGTTATATCTATAAATAAATTAAGAACACAAACGTCGGTGCGAAACCAAAAATGCATCTCCACGCTTTGCATATAGATTGAAAAAATACATTATTCATCGATACTTTAAAAATTCAATTTCTTCAAAACTATTTGGGTATCGATTTCAAACGACTTCTGGAATCCGCATGCAATATTAAACAACCATCTCTCCTTTAACACTTTCTTTTTGCTTTATTTATACCATATATATTAGTTTGAATGAAAAGTAATAGTGAAATCCTGTGAAAAATTTTATTCTTTTGGTCAGAGAATAAAAATACAGCGTATTCCTTTTAGCATTATAAATATCATGATTATTTGTTTTTATTTATTATGGATTCCCAATGGAAATCTGAAGAAATTAATTTTACTGATTGAAAAGTTTGAAGACTGATGGGAAGTATTTGTATATTAATGCATATAATTTAAATATTTTATATAAGTTTTATTGATGTCACATTTTTACTTTCTCACTCAACTGCATATAACAATGATATATTTTTACTTTCTCATACGTAGTATTGAGAAAGTATTGTTTTTTCACGAAAATTTTCGATTTCGATATTTTAATGCCAATTTATGTTTTAAAATCTCCTGAAAAGGTTTCGACTATTTTTGAAGTGATAACCGTCTGTCTGTCTGATGTATGTGGTCGATTTTTTAAGTACAGATAACAACCACAAAATTGAAAGTATTTGTATAATACTGCATACAATATAAATATTTTATATAATTTTTATTGATGTCAGATTTTTACTCTCTCACTCAACTGCATATAACAGATATATATTTTTACTTTCTCATACGTAGTATTGAGAAAGTATTGTTTTCACGAAATTTTTTTATTTCGATATTTTGATGCTAATTTATGTTTTAAGACCTCCTGAACACGTTTTGACTATTTTTGGAGTGATGTCCGTCTTGTTGTATGATGTCTGTGGTCGATTTTTGTATACATGATAACATCCACAAATATTAATGGATTTTCACAAAACTTTATATTCTGCTTTGTCATAAAAATCTAAAACTAGACACAATTTTTATAAATTCGAGCGATAACTTTGAAATCCATTCAACATTTTATGTTTTTTTAACATGGCAGCATGGGACGTAATTTGTCACAGCCATGCATAAAATGGTTTATTTATGGCTCAATGATAACAAGGCTTGATAATTTCAATTACTGTTGTAAAAAATAGTCGCTATACAAAGTTTTTTTTTCGTGACGTCATTAAACCCCACTTGTTGGAAAGTTACCCCTGGGGATACATTGCCAAGTATGGTATCATTCGAAAAATAATTTCAAGTTACGTATTTAATGTGAAATGTAACCACCCTTAGTTGCAATAATTTGGAGCCACGACAAGGAGTTTTGAATTTTATTCTTGTAAAATTTGAAATAAAAAATGAATGCTCAATTCTGCATAAAGCATCGATTATGAAATACATTCCAATTGAAATGCAAATTTATTTAAACATCTCTAAAATGCGATACATTCAGTGCTGATATATTTTAAATTATCACAGTACTGCAATAATTTATTATATTTGAAAATATAAAATAATAAAAAATTAAGCGGTTTTTGGACGGATGCAGCACTAAATGTAAATTTAAAAGAACTTTTGAAATCACGATTTTGACACAAAGAAATAAAGATGGATGCCATATTTTTTTTGTAGTGGGTCACTTGATCTCCTCATATTATAGAGATGTAATTATTATTTTAATTTTTATTTAAAACGCAACCGAACATATTTTTCTGAATTGTTTTGTATATTTTATGGAATAATTTGAATATTTCCAAAAATTTTCGAAGAAATTCGGGAATTTTAACTTTGCTTAAAAAATGTTTGAAAAACTGGGACCCATAAAGTTCAATGTATTTCATTTTGTTTTCTTTTTTTTTTTCAATTACATCCCTCATCTTGCTCTCTCGAACATAAGGAGGCTTGCAGTCTATTATAAATACGAAGTATCTCCAGGGGTGGAGAGCGTCTTGACGTAAGAAGAAGTACGGACATCCTGGAGGGCAGAGCAACTCCAGAGATGCCTGCCATTCATGTCAACACTTTCCTCACACAGAATACAGTCAAGAGAGTCAGCGAGTCCAAAACGGTGCAAGTGTGCTCGCAGATAGTCATGTCCAGTTAGCAATCGGAAAGATGAAACCCCAAGAACCCTAGGAAAATTTCTTGGAAGACAAGATGTCAGAATGCCTTCCCAAGATTTTCCCGCAATCCGCTCTCTTCTGGCAGTTGCTCGGAAACATCGAATTTTCTGCCTGATTTAAGTTTTAACATTTCTCAAATTAGACGGCAACACAGGTGGGTCCATAAGAGATGCCTCGTCTGCCAGATTGACTACTTTTTCATTTCCCCACAAGCCACAATGGCTGGGGATCCATTGTAGAACAATTTCCTTTCCATTTGACAATAGAGTATTAATGACGTTTTTACTGTCAAATTCAATGGCTGAGGACACTTGAGCATGACTTGATACAGTGTGAATTGCAGCCTGGCAATCAATGAAGAGGACAAATCTCTCTTCAGGCCTCTCCTGAATTCCCTGGAGATCCAGATAGATTGCATACATACGTCAAAAACAATTTCTTTGTCAAAATTATCTGAATTTAAACTCTCTTTAAGTTGGAAAAGTTTGGAGAAAGCATCAGAGCCAGCACGCCCAGAGTTTCTCTCAGCAGAGTCATCGGTATAGATGTGTATCCAATTGCTGCCAGGATACCTCGCACTGATAGTGGCCAGAACTGCTGCCTTAAGTTCAGCTTGAGTGGAGGCTCCCTTCCGCACAGGAAAGACAAGGTCAAAAGCTGGGACCGCGGATTCATCGTAGGCGGAAAAATAGATGGTCTGGAATATGGGAGTCTACTATTTGGGATATCCGTGGAATAAGAAATTTTTAGAAATTCTTATAAGAAGGTATGATGAGTCTTTAGGCTCAGAGTTCCTGGGCGATACTCAGTCCAAAAATCATCTTGACGTGGTAGTCTTTCACCAAGGGCCATGGCTGCATGAAGTCGTCGATCATATAAACAGTCAATACCGGTCTGTGGTTCCATAGCAAAGACATGTGTAAAAAAAGCATCTCCGGTGATGAGTCTAAGGGCACTATTTTGAGCTACATCAAGTTTAGTCGAAACACTATCAGAGGCTATTATTATATAAAATCGCAGCACCATAATCAAAGACAGGACGAATAAAATAATTAAAAGTAGTGATAAGGACGTCTTGTGTAGCGCCCCACTTATCACCAGAGAGTATCTTCAATAACGCGAGCCGACCGTAAACACTGTCGATTATTTTGGAGCTGGGCGTCTTAACTGTTTCACCATTTTTATGCATATCTCACTACATTACTCTGAATGATCTATTGATCTCGCTGTTTCATGTCTATTATTCTAATTGTATTACTGATCTCCGTTTCATATCTTAATCTGTAGAACCTTCTCTCGGTTGCCACCTCTCTTTTACCTGAGGTCTGATAAGCCCATTTGACGACCATTGGTTGAACTCAGGGCTACGCGGTAACACTTCTGCATTGGTAAACCTTTAAACCAATCCCATGGTATTTCCTTTAGCCTTCACTAACTGCTCTGGCTCGACACAACCTGTACTTGAAGCCCCCTTATTTATGGCATTTGCTGACCTCTTGGATCAGGCTGCAACACATTGGGGTCTTGCAGTCTGATGGCATTATCTGGCCTGCTAGATACCATAAATCCACATATAAAACTGTTTACGTGAATCCTGATCTCAGAATTTCCTCTTCTTGAGTGGAAAAACTGTAGGTGAAAAAATATTCACATACCCTTCGTAAGAACATCCAGAGACCTAGAAGGTTAAAACTTTACACACTTACAGTATAGGGCCAACGGCCCTACCGTGCTGAAAACACCGGTTCTCGTTAGATCACCGAAGTCAAGCAGCATCGGGCGCGGTTAGTACTTGGTGGGTGACCACCTCGGAACACCGCGTGCTGTTGGCCATCTCGGGTGCGGTATCCCCGTGGTTTGCGCGCTAGATTTGCACGCTACCACAAAATGCCGCCGTGTTCATGCGGAGTACGATCACGTTAAACATGTGGGTCCGTAAGTCCTTCCGAGAGGTTGGTGGTAGGAGAAGGAGGGTACGGTCCCTGTGGATGCCTCTCCCACTGGGTTCCGGTCTAAATTGGGTGGCCCTTCCCGGCCGTCCATTCAGTTACCTTACACCTTTCTGGTAGGTCGGACGGTCTGGGTCTCAACAACAACACTTACAGTATAGAAGAGACAGAACCTAATAAAGCTTAAATTTTGATTTCCCCCTGGAGGAGACAAAATGGAAAGATAGTTTGAATTTTTTTTCCATACTCAAGTCCTCAAGTACTCGTTATTTCAGGAATGGGTGAAGCAGATTAAGTGGTGGGAATCCCCCATCCTTCACGACAGCGAACATCATCGAAACACATCGTGTACTGGCACAAGTGCTGTGAAATAGTATCTAAAAATAGTCAAACATAGTCAGGGAGAAGCGCTTCATTACCTGCATCGGATGAAGACAAGATGCTGCTATACTCCTCATATGCTCATTCGGTGACCTAGAAGACTACAACTTCGTAAAATCAAAGTATAAAACACGTGATAGAAACTAACGGAGCTGAATTTTCATTTTCACCCTTGGTTTTGGTGAAAAGGGATTTCTTTGGGAAAAGTTAACCAGAATCTCACTTGGCCTAAACGAATGCATCTTTGCACACTTATAAAATCGACCACAGTACGGAACATATCGGAGCTTAATTTGCGATTTCTCTCAATGGGAATAATTATGGGGTCTTTCTTCAGGAATACAAGTATTAGCGCCCCCGGAATATATTTTATGTTTACCTAGTGTCTATGTATGAGACAGCACTTAAATATATTTATATAAGGCAAATAGGAAACACCCCCTAAAATTGTTTGCCCCCCTGGCCAATAAGTCCTGAAAGAAACAATATTCCAGGCCATTTAGAAGCCCTCTTGCTGATCTAGAAGGCTAAATCTTTACGCTTTCATTTTATGAATCACAGGACAGAACTTATGGAAACGGATACTCCAGATGGTGGGCAAAATGGGTGGGAGTTGTTGAAAAGTATTATTATCGTGTATAGTAGTATTATCCCTTTCGCGACGATCGGCACGCCCACGTGCCAGATGCGAACTAGCATTCAAGGACGAACGGCACTCACTCGGGCCAGAGGAAATTTTACCGCAAGCGGATAGTGGCACCTCTAAGTGCCACCACGCGGAACGTTTTAATTTGTGTACTAGATGGCGTTACTTGTCCATGGAACTAACTTCAATGTATTTTGCAGAGGCATGACCTTGGCAGAAGAGGATGGAATGAATTATTTCTCCATTTGGAGCGGTGAAAATCATTTTGTAACATAAACAAACAGAGCACTTCTAGCAGCATCAACAATTTTATAATTGAGTTTCGGTTTTTATTTTTATTTCTGCGTTATGATTTCGTTGGTGAATCATAGGAATATAAGAGAGTATTTTTTTTTGTTTGGGTTTTAGAGGCAGTGAAATTATTCGTTTATTTCGGATAAAAGAATGGGAGCAACTAACGAGTATTTTGTATTCAGATTTGTATGAAAATTATACATCAAATAGAACATAAATATTTCTTTTATTCCTGAAAAAAGTAGATTTCTGTGTTGAATAGGTGATTTTTAGTGAATTTTTTTCGAGAGTTAGGCTTAGCGCAAAAAATGCGCCGTCCTTTTCGACCAGTTCGGAAGCGAAGCGCTTCGCCTTTTGGGCCGCGACAGCTCCGGAATGCCGCCGTCCCGAAGGGGTTAAGTATTATTTCTAGATCCACCAGAAGTCTCCCTGTGACACAGAAATCTAAAACATTCACCCATTGCATGTACTTGCTTTTCACATATTGCATCGGCTACGTGTAAATCATAATTGAGCAGGATTTTCCTGTATTTAATAGGCTTAAATGCTAGTTAAAAAATAAAAAAATCCATAAAAAAAAGACAAGCAAATTTTAAAAAGGAAATTTTTTTCTAAGAAAATAACAAAGATGCTGACTGTGGGACCAGGAAAATGTGAGACAGTTTTATGTTCATTATTTATGAGGTCTGTAATACTTGACAAAGACAGGAGTCTGAATAACGCCTGTGCCGAGCAGCCCTGACCCGAGAGGTCAAATAGGCCATAAATATAGGAGTCTAAAGTGAAGCCACGAGATTGGGTAAAAAGGTTAACCAATAGAGAAAGAAGATGGTTTGCCGCTTCGCCCTGAGTTCAGCCACTCGTAGCCGAAGAGGCGCATCTCAGGGAGAAAGAGGATGCAACATATAGAAAATTCGACAGATCAATTGAAGTACAATAATTGCAGATAGTGCGATAACTGATGTCCCAGATGTAACCAGAGGCAGCCAGAGTACCAGATGCAGTACGATAAATTTGAGTACCAGATGTTGTACTATGGAGATCGACTTCAGTAAGAGTAGGAGTACAACACCTTGAGTTAGTACCAGTACGATATGATCGACTTCAGTTCGAGTTGGAATACAACACATTGAGTTAGTACCAGTACCATATACATTGACGTAAGAATACCAGAAAGAGTATGAGAGATATGAAACAGAACCAAAGGACGCGCTGTGTGGCAATGTCCAAAGACAGACATGAAGGTATGTGCGTATCAATTATTGTAGCAGCTCATTTTGATGATATTAACTTACCTGGTCTCACAAGTCCAATATTCTCCACAAATAATACGATAATTGCTGTAATCAACTTAATAATTAATCAAATGTTCCCAATAAATAATGTTATTTTTATAGTTAAAAAATGGTGCACTTAATTGAGTAGCATTATGTTAATAAATATTATCTTACAGGAACTCGCACTAAAGATAGTATGGTGGGATAAAAGCGGCACAACGCAATATGTTTCATGACTATACGAAATTACGGCCATGTTTTATAAATTACGATCAACGACGACTTTAGTTATGAATAATTTAATAGTATAGAATCTAAATGTTGTTTTTTATTAATGTGCACCACATTGACATGGTACAAGTTGCATCTTACCTACAGGATTTCTTTATGGAACGCTACTGGAGAAGGGTGTACACCCCTCGCCCCACTGAAAAATATTTCCCCCTTTCAATATTTCTGCAACAATGTAGTAAACTGAGTTAAAACCATCTTTAACTATCCTCCTATGTTAGAATTGCTTCGGCCCCAAAACTTTTGATTTATTTTCCAAATATAATTGTCTAATTTGTTTTGGTTTTTCAGGTCCAAAACAAGCAAAATAGAAAAAGAACAGATTGGAGAAGAACAGATCAAGGAAAGAGAACAGATCAAGAAGAGAACAAACAGATCAAGGAAAGAGAACAGATCAAGAAGAGAACAAACAGATCAAAGAACAGATCAAGAAAAATATTAAACATGTTGACATGGTATAAGTAGAGTTGAAACAAATTTTAACCTTCTTCCCTCCTTGAAAAATGTGTTCCAATCTCTACTAATTTTGGGTGGTCCCGAGTAAAATGTGCTTTAATGTGTTGACTTGATATAGATACATCATACAAAAAATCATATGTGTAAAAATTATCTTAAAAGATTTATATAATGCAAAAATATAATGCAAATAAAATAAAAACCGTATTTATTGCACATTTTCCTCTTATTAAAAATGTTCAATGGCTGAAGCATGTTTAAAATGCTGCAAGGGAAATTATTGTTGTCTATTTTAAACTTTAAAGAGAAAAACTCAACAAAATAATAAAATTCAACAGTGACTTTTGCAATAAAAGTTGCATTAACTAGTAATGTTAGCAGCTCGGTAGTCATGAAAAATACTTCCGTTCTTAAATAATAAGAAAATGATATGATGAATAACAAATCAAACTTATGCTAAATAGCAAATTGATGCGCAGATCGATAAAGAGCAGCCGTATGTCGCCACTCTGGGAGATGAGTGAAACAAAGACTAAATCTAGGGGAATAAATATACCTGTGCTTTTCTTTCAATTTGCTGCATGCAACGTTAATCATCGAAGCCGCTTTCTAGATAAAGAACATTTAAATACATCGAAAATAACAATGGCACGAAATCATTTTATATATAAAATAAACTTTTAAAATATTATTGATATATATGGGCGGTACCAAAAAATAAATTACTTTTGTATTTTCGAATATAGAATATTATTATTCAAAAGAGAATCCTAATGGTTATCCAAATGGCTGCCAGTGATAAAAAAAAGTTTTTTTTTCCAATAGCAGAGGACAAGACAAACATTATACAAACAGAGCGTACTCGATACATATAACGTAAACAGTCAATAACTCATAACAAGGCCAGAATCGTGAAACATCTTAGCCGTCACATGACGTTGCTCCGGCGCACCAATGGGGGTTGGAAACACATCGCGCCCAACGACAAAACATACATGCCTGCAAGTGGGGTTCGAACCCACATCCCGGCAGCCTAACGATCACTAGGAAACGCTGACCTTTGACCGTTCGACCATCGCGTCGGCGGGATAAAAAATATCTATGGCATGACGACATTAAAGTAAAATAAGATGAAATTTTGACTTGCAATGACGAAATTAATGCCAATATAAAATTCACACCGAAAAGTGGACAATAGTGAGTTGTAATGAAATAATTTATTTGATTATTTACTCCCATCTTTCATATTTTTACAAAATTAACACTATTTCATGTCCTCAAGCCAACTGTGATTGCTAAAAATGGGTGTGGACAAATGTGGGCGTCTCATTATATGCAATTTAGACAATTTTCGCTCATTTAAAGTTAAATCTTGGAAACATTTTCTGGAATCACTAATTTTCTGGAATTGAAAATAATTATCAGGGTTTTCAATCAGCTGGCTGATATATTTCAGGACTAGGGTTCGACTTTGTTTGAACCCGCATTTTATAAGGCATACACCACTGCTAACACTTTTTCGCTTTCACAAAAAAGAAGGCCAATTTCTGCAGGTAACCACGTTTACCATTCGAGTAATACCATGTATTTGCTTTTTAACATTTTCCAACATAGTTGTAAAGTGTTTATGACTTTATTCAATCTGTCCGGCTGTCTGTCCGTCCGTACGCACGATAACAGCCGTAAAAATGATTTTATCAAAATGAAATTTTAGTATGTTGTTGAGACGGTATGTGTTAGAAACCGTAACACAATTATTAAAATAAATTTGGGGCTCTTGTGCATCTACCAGATGCTTTAGCGGTTGTCGATAATAAAATACATGAAGCTAATCAAATTATCACTCAGTAATATCTCTGCAAAATAATTAGCATATTTTTAATACACAAAACGAAAGATACAATACTTAATCCGCCGAATACAATTCGAAACCTAAACCACTGCATCATCAACATATCCATTATAGTTTTGCCATACAAACACAAACTTTTAAAACGCATATAAGACATCGGTAAAAAGTCAATTAGTCCATACGCAAAAGTATTTCTTTCATTTCAGTTCGTTCATTTTGGAAATACTCTACGAACGATTGTCTGTTCACGCTAGTAGAAAGTTATCGTGACAGTAACATAAATATTATTTCCAACATCCTCCCCCCTTTTGAGTCGACGGTGGAGGACTCAAAACCTCAATAGCATTGTGAAGGTCCTATCTCTGGGGCCTCTTGATGACACGACCTGTTCGAGAAACACGATACAAGAGTGTAGAAGTTGCAGACTGTTCAGATTTGGGACCCTCCTCCTTCAGAGTATGTGATGAAAGGGTAACCTCCTTCGTAACATGCAAAAAACAATCTAAAGAATCGTTAAAATGTAACTCAAGGGGATAAATTCATCGGATAGGTCTCGTAAAAACAACATTTAGAGTTTTTAGTTTAACAGTTCGTACTTTACCATCGTTGTCAAGTATCAACTGTATTACCTTGGCAAGTGGCTAATTTAAACGTTTTTTGCAGTCATCGCCAAACAGAACTATTTCCCCCAACTTTAGTCCGGGATGTTGAACTTTTTGAATCTGTCTCTGAATCAGCTGACTAAGATATTCTTGTCGAAAACGTCTTCTCAATTCTTCTAAGAGTTTCATTCGGTATCTTATTATTTTGCGACAGTGCTTCGCATCGACTTGATCAACATCGGTCACTTTGAATTCCGAGTTTTCAAGTAAAAACATAGCCGGTGTAAGCGGACATAAATCATCAGTGTCTTCAGACAAATAGGTCAGCGGACGGGAGTTTATGATACATTGGCAATCGCACAAGATTGTGTTCAGATCTTGATAAGATAAAACAGCTCTTCCTAAAGTTATTTTAAGAAATTCTTTTAAGGTTCTGATTAACCTCTCCCACTATCCACCCCACCAGGCAGCGGTAGGTGGATTGAATCTCCAGGAGATTCGATACAAGTTGGCTTCATTCAGAACTTTGTGCCAATCAATTTCACATAAGCTATTGTATTCTCCTTTAAAGTGTGTTCCAATTTCTCAGTAGATAATCCTCGGTCGGCCTCTTCTAGCAACAAAACGGCGAGAGGCGAGAAGAAAGGTATCGGTGTTTAAAGATGTCACTAACTCTAAGTGCACAGCTCTGTAAATTGCGCATGTAAATAAAAATATCCATGTTTTATCTCTACGCTTAATGTATAAGGGTCCAGCTAAATCTATACCAATTTCTTCGAAAACGCAGGCATCTTTGACCCGATCAGCAGGTAATGACACTGGATCTGAAAGTAGAGATTTTGCTTTGAAGCGTTTACACTTCGTACATTTATTTACAATACTACGAACAGTTAGTTCTCCTTCCCTTGACAATCCAGAACTTTTCTCGTAAAATACTTAAGGGGGCGGTGGACGTTGAATTGTTTTTATTTATTTATTGACTTACAAAAATTTGTATAAATATTCCTCTTAGCATTACTATATACAATACCATTATTTTTTTTTCAATTTTGTTATAATTTTGTATTTTTTTTTAATTTAATTTTTTTAACGAAAATTTGAAAATACTCCTTGAGTGCCATTTGCTTACATTTTTGATTAATTACTTTCCTTATATACATAATGTATAAGGAAAGTATTGTGACGGGGTCGAAAATTCGAAATCGAGTTTTCGACGGGAGAGCACGTTTCAAGCATCCCTGATCACGAATCAAACATTTTTGAAGTGATGTGTGTGTGTGTGTGTGTGTGAAAATATGTGTGTGTGTGTGTGTGTGTCAGTGAGTCTGTGGAGACGATAACTGACGAACGAATGGACCGATTCGAATCAAATTTGGTACAAAATTCACAATCCGTAAACACTGGAAGCCTATTGTTTTTATACGCAATCGAATGTTCAGAACCCCCCTAAATTTTCGAAGGAAATTTTGAAAAAATCGTTAAAAAATCAAAACCACTAATAAAGTTACGCAAATAGACATTTCTTATGTAATTTTTTATTAGAAAACGATTGACATAAATTTTAGAACGCTAACATGAACCGTTCTCGAGATATTGTACATTTTTCAAAAAAATTATCAAAAAGTCATATAAAATAAAAAAAAATATTTCCTATTGAGAAACATGTTCACTTTTCATATGTAATACCATGCGATAAATTGAGTGACATCATTCTCGTGGGTCTAGCTCGTTCCATTCATGAAAAAATATACTTTGAATAATACTTTTGTATTTGAACGCCAATAGTCATTTATCTGCTGTAAGAATAACTTATTTCTTAGTGCATAACGCTTGGCGAGATTTTGGCGACGAATTTGGCGGAATGTCGCCAACTTGGCGACTTTTTTGAAATGTTGCCAAATTAACGAAATCTCGCCAAATGGATAAATATGACGCTAAATCTATGAAAATGACGACTAATTGTTGAAAATTCAATATCTTGGAAAGAATATTAGTATCTACTATAAGAAAAAATCTATTTTTTTACTGTAAAAGTATAAAATTCATTACATTATATAAGGAAAGTCATGTGTTGCCCACATCAGATTTTTTTACATTATAATCACTCAAAAATGCATTATACATAAATTTGAGTATTCATTTTTAAATCCCTTAGAAAGTTAATTTTTTAAAAAATATTTTTCTGCAATAAAACTTAATTTCTATCATTTAATTAGGTTCTTATTCATTTTTAATTACCTTACTAAAGTCCAATTACGAAATGCATACCCAGTGTCATTAAAATATATGAGAGGTGTCTTCTTGCCAAATTTCATAGATCTCAGATAAAAATTAAGACGCATGGATCATTTTAAAAATGTAAAACCTTTTAAAATTCCGTTTCGAAAAAAATGCATTCAAGCTTTTGCTTACGGGTGGAACGGTGTTGCTCCCAAACGAAGAACCTCCCAAAAAGACAGGTACTTGACATACCCTGACATATACAAAATTATAACATTAGCGTCCATGGAAATCGCTAACAGATACATTACACCTGCTGCAGCAGGTGCAATGTTTGTGTTAGCGATTTCCATGGACGCTAATGCCTGCAAAGGGGGTCGAACTTTTTGGGATAGGGTATGTCAAATACCTGTCTTTTTGTGAGAGGTTCTTCGTCTAGGATTAACGCCGTCCCACCCGTAAGCAAATGTTAAATGTGTAAAATAATGTTATATATTAAAACTTTTTTAGTCGATTTTTGCTCATTTCAACGTCCACCGTCTCCTTAACAGAATCTGAGTTCCTGCGTGACAACTTATTTCATGATAATGCTCAATTATCCGTTTAGTCAGTATACATTTATCAGGTTAACAATATAATGGATATAAAAGAAGGCTTATCAATGCGTTGGGTAATCCGCGTTTTAACTCGGAAAACTCCGTCTTCATCCATGAAAGTGTTACACATAGAAACACAACTTCCCGGCCGTCCAAACAGTTACCTTACACCTTTCTGGTAGATCGGACGGTCTGGGTCTCAACATAGAAACACACGCCTTTAACAAAAATGAAGATTTTATCTCTTTAATTAAAACGTCTCTACGTATTCCTTTGCTTGCAAATAGAGTTTCCCAAATTTTCTTTCACTGAGCTCTCTTCTTTCATTATTAGCGAAATGCAGAACCCATGCCGTAAGTCGAATGATTGACTGAAAACTGGAAAATCTCACGACATACCACGGGAGATTTTCATATTCTAAGTTCAAATTACTCAAATTGACTTTACATCTCTCTAATTTGACTTCTTTTTCCCAAAAGTTTCCATTGGACGGGCAGTTTTCTGAACTTTCCTACAACCACTGGGGTCCATTCCACCATCGTGACTTGACCAACTCTTGGGGTGTACAACCTCGAGAAACAGGATCTGAAGTATTATTTTTTCCCGGAAGATGTCGTCAGTGTTCGGGAGACGTTGATTTGCGAATTTCTTTAATTCGATTGGGCACAAAAACGGACCACTCTCGATGTTTTCTGATCCCCCAGAGGGCAGTCATAGAATCACTCCAAAATGTGAAACTTATATTGGGTGAATCAAATACCAATCTTCTTGAATGAGCTAATCTAGTTCCTATACAACAGGCCATGAGTTCTAGCTTTGGTATAGACATGTATTTCATCGGTTCGACCCTTGCTTTGGCTCTCACAAGCTTCACTTTAATTTCATCGGAGACTACCGGCCTTATAAATGAACCGGCTCCATATGATCTTTTACAAGCATCAACGAAAATATGCAATTCTGAAGTTAATATGCAATTCTGAAGTTTCGTTTGTCTCTAAGTGTCTAGGCATTTGTAATTCAGAAAAAATGCCATTTCCTTGCACCAATTGTAAAAGCCCTTTTGCATGTTAAGGGACAAAAGAACATCCCAAGGTAATTTGCTCTTCCATGCATCTTGTAACAATGGCTTGGGTAATAGAGTAGAAAGGCATAACAAACCAAAAGGGTTAAAAATTCGTTGTACAATAGATAAAACAGTTGTCTTAGTTTGATCTTGTTCAGGATCTATTTTCGTTGTAACATTGAATCTTAAGATATCCTGATCTGGGTTCCATACCATTCCTAAAAGAGAAGTATCAGCAGCAGAATTGGAAAGATAGGGACTAGAAACATTACCTTCCTACCGTCGCAAATTAAAAAAATCTGATGTGGGCAACACATGACTTTCCTTATATAATGAAATGAATTTATTACTTTTACAGTAAAATAAATAGGTTTTTCTTCTAGTAGATACTAATATCCTTTCCAAGATATTGACTTTTCGACAATTAGTCGTCATTTTCATTGATTTAGCGTCATTTTTATCCATTTGGCGAGATTTTCGTTAATTTGGCAACATTTCAAAAAGTCGCCAAGTTGGCGACATTCCGCCAATTTTGTCGCCAAAATCTCGCCAAGCGTTATGGACAAAGAAATAAGTTATATATATATATATATATATATATATATATATATATATATAACTTATTAGATATTGAATTTTCGACATATATTATATAACTATTATTATATATTTATATATTATATAACTTATTAGATATTGAATTTTCCACAATTAGTCGTCATTTTCATTGATTTAGCGTCATTTTTATCCATTTGGCGAGATTTTCGTTAATTTGGCAACATTTCAAAAAGTCGCCAAGTTGGCGACATTCCGCCAATTTCGTCGCCAAAATCTCGCCAAGCGTTATGAACGAAGAAATAAGTTATTCTTACAGCAGATAAAATGGCGTTCAAATGCAAAAGTATTACTCTATATCTATATTAAGTATCTTTTTTCATGAATGGAACGAGCTAGATCCACGAGAATGATGTCACCCAATTTATCGCATGATATTATATATGAAAAGTGAACATGTTTCTCAATAGGAAATATTTTTTTTCTATTTTATTTGACTTTTTGATAATTTTTTTGAAAAATGTGCGATATCTCGAGAACGGTTCATGTTAGCGTTCTAAAATTTATGTCAATCGTTTTCTAATGAAAAATTACATAAGGAATGTCTATTTACGTAACTTTATTATTGGTTTTGATTTTTTGACGATTTTTTCAAAATTTCATTCGAAAATTTAGGGGGGTTCTGAACATTCGATTGCGTATAAAAACAATAGGCTTCCAGTGTTTACAGATTGTGATTTCTGTACTAAATTTGGTTCGAATCGGTCCATTCGTTCGTCAGTTATCGTCTCCACAGACCCACTGACACACACACACACACACACATACACACACACATATTTTCACACACACACACACACACACACACACAGACATCACTTCAAAAATGTTTGATTCGTGATCAGGGATGCTTGAAACGTGCTCTCCCGTCGAAAACTCGAATTCGAATTTTCGACCCCGTCACAATACTTTCCTTATACATTATGTATATAAGGAAAGTAACATGCATTGTTCATCAATTTTTGAGTTTGAGGTACAAAATGAGATAACTCTTCCAGACTCGACACCCCAGTTACGCAGTTATCCACATAGAAAGAATTCTGAAACTTTGACACTATGTCATATTATTCTACTGCAGCATTAGCAAACAAATGATGCAATGACGCCATTAGAAGTAAAGGACTGGTGGTGACACCGAACACTACTCTGCAATGTCGATGGACAATAAAGTCCTCAGATTCAGAAGGAACGATGCATCGCAAAAAATATCGATGTTCCTGTGCTGTACTCAACTGTAAAAACGCCTTCTCCATGTCTGCTGAGAGCCCAATGTTATATTACCTAAATCTATCAAATACGTCCAGAATCAATTATTTCAAATTAGGACTCTTAATCAAACAGTCATTCAAGGAAGGACCATCACCGTCTTTGGCAGAAGCGTCAAACACAGGTCTAATATTAAAAGTCTGACTCGATCCTTGATCACGGGCCTATGGGGTAAATAATGCCCAGCATTATATATCTCTTCAATTGGAACTTTTCCAATGATTTTCAATCTTTCCCACTCATTAAACACTTCCACATAATCTTTTAAGAAGTTTCTCTTCCCTACCCGTTTACACATATTTCTGTGCCTTTTCAAAGCAAAGTCTTTATTATCTGGTAACTGAGAATCGTATTTGAAGGATAACAATAACTCATACCTTCCATCCGGAAGAAGAGCTAAATTATCTTGAAATTGCTTGACAGAATCAGAAGAAATCAACTTCTTTTTAGCATTTCCCCATGGATCCGTTATACCAATAACATCAAGGTCCCATAAATGATTAACAAAGTTCATAGAATGGAATTTTAAAACTCTAGATATACTACAACATGAATTACTCTTAATAGGATTCGTTTCGAGTATAACTTCACATCTATCAGAAATATATTCTTTTCCCATCAAAGTATAACACAGTTTTGTTTCTAAAACAACTAATCCTGAATTTAATTCAATAGAATTACCAGTCATGATTGATCCAGCAACATTAGCTCCTAAAGGTAAATCAATTTTAAAATCTGGAAAATCCAAATTGGGTATCATCAAGTTATTTTCTTTTAACTCCATCAAAGTTAAAACTGTTCTAGCTTTCGGAACAAATCCACATATTTTATCTTCTGAGAGAACATCGACATTAACAGAAAATATATATTGCAAATCACGAATATCAATTTCATATTCTTCATGTAAACATGGTCTAGATTTTCTCCCCCCAAATAAACTTTGTACAAGATTTTGTTTTCGTTTTGGTTTCAGTTTAAGCTTATTAATCACTCTGGTGCTTTAATAGGACAGCTGAGACCCACTATATATAAGAGCTCTAACCATTATCTCACTGTTTATAGTCTTAATCTTAACTATCAAAGTCATTAATAACACAGGTCCAAAAGTACAACTATCAGTTAAAATTTTAGTTGTGTCAACTCCAGTTTTGTTATCACTCGTGCTTGTTTTGCGGTAGGACATATCAAAACAAAATGATCTCTATTGCAATTAATGCATCTGTTTTTAAATTTGCAAGCTATTGAAGTGTGCCCCAGCCGCAAAAAGAGAAAAACAAGCATCTTTCTTAGGCAAAACTTTCTTTTTCTCTTCAATATTTCATCTTCTGACATAAAAACAGTCTTGACAGGGGTGCTTTTTCACAAAAAAGACAATTGAAAACTTCCTACCTGAGTATTCTTGTGCATTAGTGCTCACTAAGGCTGCAGCGGAAGCGATTTCGTTAAGTACGCTCCTTAAACTCCTTTGATTTCTTGACATGGTTAGCTCTATATCCGGTACGAGCGAGCACAACCACCTCTTCACTCATAATTCCCTATTTCAGAAAGCCCATTAAACTTTCTAAATTCCGATCATCTGGCAAAGAAGAATCTGTTCTGTTTCGGCTCCTCTCCCAGGCAAAAAGTATATCCTCAGGAAGACACGATTCTACAAGAGGCGTAAGAAGGTATCCGTACTTCTCCTGTGTCCTTCCTAAGCTCTCCAATGAACGTAGTTCTCCTTCCAATTCGCCGTGGGGGAAATATAGTTCCGTTTTCGCTCGTCCGCTAATAGCGTTCTTCATCACCATATGCAAAAGTTTTCGTACGTAAATCTGTACAAGTAAATCTTCCCGTCCGAAGAGTTCCCTCAGCTGTTGCGCGACTTTAGGATGATTTGCAGCAGTCGCAGGAAAACTCTCCACGACTCTGCCTGCCTTAGAATTCTGGATAACTGCCTGTAGTAAATATTGAAATTTGTCTTCAACTGGCAAACTTTCATCAATATGTATTATCACGAATTGTCTCCAAAACGACAGAAAATCCTTTGCCTCCCAGCTAAATTTCCTCAACTCAATTTTAGGGAGCTTGAACTTTCTCTTTTCCGCCACTTCTTTCGGAAGTAAAGAATCAAACAACATGGTTTCGATTTCAGATACGGCTGCACGATATTTGTCTCTATATCCCTCAACTGATTCGAAGTCCGTTGCAAATATTCCCTCAGAATTTTCATCTTGCAAAATCCCGTTAGATATTTCATACTGACAGGCAGTCAGACGCTCAAATTTGTCCATCAATAGCGTTTTCAAATTAAAAAGTTCTTTCGATTCCGGATTTTCCTTCAGAAGAAATTCTTAAATTTTGCTGCGGCAAGCCGTAAAGGAGATTCTAAGTCATTTTCGTTTTATTTTCAAAGAATCCATTCTTAATTTGCTTCCGAAAAATCAACTGCTAAAATTTCGCTCCACGTTGGTCGCAAATAAATTATGTTAGAAACCGAATCACAATTATTAAAAAATTTTCATGTGGGCAACAGATGATTTTCCTTATATAATTCAATAAATTTACTACTTTTACAGAACAAAAAATAGGTTTTTCTTACAGTAGATACTTATATTCTTTCCAAGATATTGAATTTTCGACAATTAGTCGTCATTTTCATGGATTTAGCGTCATTGTAATCCATTGAGCGAGATTTTCGTTAATTTGACAACATTTCAAAAAGTCGCCAAGTTGGCGACATTCCGCGAAATTCGTCGCCAAAATCTCGCCAAGCTTTACTGAAGGAGAAATTAGTTGTTCTTATAACATATAAATGACTATTGGCGTTCAAATACAAATGTATTACTCGAAGTATCTTTTCTCATGAATGGAACGAGCTAGATCCACGAGAATAATGTCACCCAATTTATTGCATGGTATTACATGCGAAAAGTGAACATGTTTCTCAATAGGAAATATATACTTTTTTATTTTATATGACTTTTTAACAATTTATTTAAAAATATGAACTATTTCGAGAACGGTTCATGTTAGCGTTCTAAATTTTATGTTAATCGTTTTCTAATGAAAAATTACATAAGAAATGTCTATTTTCGTAACTTTATTAGCGGTTTTGATTTTTTGACGATTTTTTCAAAATTTCACTCGAAGATTTAGGTGGGTTCTGAACATTCGATTGCGTTTAAAAACAACAGGCTTCCAGTGTTTATGGACTGTGATTTGTGTACCAAATTTCGTTCGAATCGGTCCATTCGTTCGTCAGTTATCGTCTCCACAGACCCACTGACACACACACACATACTTTCACACACACACACACACACACACACACACATCACTTCAAAAATGTTTGATTCGTGATCAGGGATGCTTGAAACGTACTCTTCCGTCGAAAACTCGATTTCGAATTTTCGACCCCATCACAATACTTTCCTTATACATTATGTATATAAGGAAAGTAATAAATTTGGGGCTTTTGTGCATCTACCAGATGCTTTAGCGGTTGTCGATAATAAAATACATGAAGCAAATAAAATTAACACTCCGGAATATATCTCCAAAATAATTAGCATCTTTTCAATACACAAAATCAAAGATACTATACTTAATCCGCTAAAAACAATCCGTAACCTAAGCCATTGCATCCTCAACATATCCATTATAGTGTTGCCATATAAAAATAAACTCTTAAAACATATGTAAGACATCGGTAAAAAGTCAATTAGTCCATACGCAAAAGTATTTCTTTCATTTCAGACCGTTCATTTTGGAAATACTCCACGAGCGATTGTTTGCTGACGCTAGTAGAAAGTTATCGTGACAGTAACATAAATATTATTTACAACAGTATGTGTGACATGTGAGTATGTAAAACAATAATTTCAACCAATTTTTGGATTTAACCCAGTTTGAAAAGTCGAAATACATTGAACCTATGGGACCTGATATTTCAAACATTTTCAAACGAAGTTGAAATTTACAAATTGCATCGATAATTTTAGGAAATATTTAAATTATCACGTAAAATGTGTAAAAAAATTTCAACAAAATATGTTCAGAAGTTTTCTATATAAATATTGAAACAATAATTATACCCATATTATATGAAGAGATCGCGTGACTAATTGCAAAATAAAATATGGCACCTTTTTTTCTCACTTAGTGAAAATTGTGATTTTAAAGGAACGCTTATATTTATATTTAGTGTTGCATCCTTTCTTAAACCGCTTTACTTTTACATAATATATATATATATATATATATATATATATATTCTGTACCAAAGTAATTACAGTATTTTTTATTTTAAATGTGCACTATACTTTGATTATTTCTGCAACGAAGCCTAATTTTAACGTATGCAGAATGTAAACAAATCAAGCCATTGTATGATGAGTTGTATAAGAATTGCTGAGATTTTTAACGCAAAATTATTTAGCTCTGGAGTCTGGAATATAAGTGATACGCATCAAATATTCGTTTAATGTATATAGAGAAACAGATTATTGTATTGCTTTTGTATTTTATTGTATTGCTTTTTTGACGAAGATTTAATATTCCAAATAAAATAAATTATTGTTGTATACTGTGGTAATGTATCACTACTAAAATTATCGCAATTTATATATATGTTTAAGTAAAATTGCATTTCAATCGGAAAGTGTTTGATAATCAATGATTTATGCATGATAAATCTTTGTTTCTATTTCGATATTAACTCACATTTTTTCAGGTAATGCAGTATTTTCCATATTTCGGGGAAACACGTCTTCCTTTCACATCTCCGCCCTCCTGGACATCTTTGTAGGTGGCCTATATAATGCTTAGGATATCTACTCTCCTGGTTGGCTTTTTAGGGGATCCTGATTGGATTCCCTTTCCTTTGATTCATTCGTTAAGTGAGACCTGGGGCGTCAACTCTGCTCCTCAAGACATACTGACACCAAATTGTTTACTTCTCAAATTCAAGTATTTATTGGTTATTAACATAGCTAAATTGAAATATCAGATTTGGCACCAGTTTATCGGAATCTTTGTTTAGCTTCTATCACTATGGGGTACTCTCAGCAGTTATTGTGGTCTCACAGTAATAAAATAATTTTGCAGTGTTTTGACTTATGCGCTTTGGCTTTCCATCTTTATTTTTTTTCCCAGACTGTTTTATTACAAATTGTTTATAAATGTATCAATAAAACATTACAGCCTGTGACAACAAACTGATACAAAGCTTTACTTTACTATTGTGTTTATCCTTTCTTTCAACCTATGTATATAGAACACACATGCTTCTTATTTTTTTTACTATAGAGATTGGGTTTTTTCAGTGGAGCGATTTGCTTGCCTGGATACATGAGGAGCGGAAAAGCTGCCGGTGGGTGAATGGTAAGGATATTTTTCATGACTTTATGCAGCCTATACTCATAAATAACGCCTACAGGGAAAGTTATTAAAGCTAAAACTGTGCTTCTATTACAGATAACAGCTTCTGAGAAACAATTTTTCTCTTTTCTTGCGCACTGCTCAGGATGGGATATACGATATCTGTAAAGAGAGTGAGAAAATTAATAAGTTTCGTATTTTCATGCACGTCATCATACTGTTCTTTTATATTTATATGATTCAGTCACCAAACATTTGTTCCCTGTTTTCAAAAATAATGATGTCATTATTGAATATTTCGAAAACAAAATCAGAAGAAAAATATTTTTCAATAATACACCGCCATTAAGGGACTATATCGGGAGTAGGATACGGAAATTTTTTTATTTCAAAACGACATAAACGTAGTATCACATGGATACATACCGAAAAGTTGCGAAAGGCAATTATCCTAATTGGATTGTTCAGGTTCATATCTAATATTTATTACTGCGTGTATTACATTTTCATATCATATTCGCCTATGGAAAGTAACGCTATCATTTTTAGAGCAGTTCATAATTTTGTTATCTCGTTCATTTCGTACGTTACCAATTTAAAGGTAGAAATTAAGAATTTTAAAAATGTAAATTTTGGAGGAACTTGTTTTGCATAAATTAAAGCGATCTGAGAATTTTGATTGGAAGTATTAAAGAATATAAAACGGGTCATTTTGATTAAAAGAGTGTGTTACAAACTTTCGTATGCGTGCCGTTGGGGTAGATGAAAGTTCCGTGGATCACGCCTCTGTTTGGATTTTTAAACTTTCCCATGTTTATACAACATGATATAATTAGTTGAATATATCGAAATGAGCAGATTATTCAAATATACAGCTTTAAATAGCATTGGGTTTGAAATTTATTTTTGTTATTAAGTGTGCACTCCATTTTACTGTTTAATACGCCCCACCTCACAAAACAATCTATATCAAACTGACAAACTTGGAACCAATTAGTCAGACAAACAAAAAATATTCAGGAATAAAACTCTCTAGAGCTCTCTTCAGTTAACACGAAAAAGAAAAAACATCCAAGCAGCTAATAAAGTAGCCCCCCAGCAACAACCAAATGTCAGCAACAACCAAATATCAATAACAAGCAAATATCAGCAACAACCTTCAGCAACAAACTTCAGCAACAGTCAAGTATTATCGGCAATCAATAAGTGAACTACACTTTATGCGAAGAATAAGGTAAACTTTAGCAACGTATGTAAGCACAAATAACACAATAATGCAGCTTACAGCTGTTTCGAGGATACGCTGGATCCTCTTCCTCAATACAAGAGAGCAAACAAACCCTAATCCCAAAAGGAAGAATGTGCTCGAACGGACATTCTTATTTATTGCCCATTTTCCTCCTATTAAACATGTTCAATATCTGAAGCATGTTTACAATTCTGCAAGGGAAATGGCTTTTACCTATTTAAACCTTCAGAGAGAAAAACTTAATAATAAAATTCGACAGTGACTTTTGCAATAAAAGTTGCGTTAACTGGTAATGTTAGCAGCTCGGTAGTCAGGAAAAATACTTCTGTTCTTAAATTATAAAAAAAATGATATGAAGAATAACGAACCAAAGGTATGCTAAATAGCAAATTGAAATGTAAATTGATGAGCAGATCGATAAGGAGCAGCCATGTGTCACCATTCAAGCAGATTAGCAAAGCAAAGTAAGAAAAATCTGGAGAAATAAATATATCTGTGCTTTTGTTCATTTGCGGCATGCACCGTTAATCGAAGCCGCTTCCTGGATGAATGGATAATAAAAATTTTCGAATAATAATGATACGAAATCATTTTATATATAAACTATACTCTTAAAATATTATTGATACATATGGGCGGTACCAAAAAATAAATTACATTTAAATATTTGAATTTAGAATATTATTGTGCAAAAGAGAATCCCAATGGTTATCCAAATGGCTGCCAGTGAAAAGAAAATTAATAATTGCATGAAGATATTTAAGTAAAATAAGATGAAATTTTGACTGGAAATGACGACATTAATGCCAATATAAACTTCACACCGAAAAGTGGACTATAGTGAGTTGTAATGAAATAATTTTTTTAATTATTTACTCCCATCTTTCATATTTTTTTTTAAATTAACACTATTTTATGTCCTCAAGTGAACTGTGAATGCTAAAAATGGGTGTGAACAAATGTGGGCGTATCATTATACGCAATTTACACATTTTCCGACCAGTTAATTTAAATCTTGAAAACATTATCTGGAATTACTAATTTTCTTGAATTGAGAATAATTATCAGGGTTTTCAATCTGATGGCAAACCATTAGTGGCTAATATTTCACAGGACTGGACATGAGGGTTCGACTTTGTTTGAACCCGCATTTTATAGGGCTTACACCAATGTTAACACTTGTTCACTTCCACAAAACTGAAGTTCTATTTTTGCATGTAATCACGTTTACCATTCGAGTACTACCATGTATTTTATTTTTAACATTTTTCAACATAGTTGTAAAGTGTTAATGACTTTATTCATTCTGTCTGTCTGTCTGTCTGTCCGTTCGCACGACAACGGCCGAAAAAATTATTTTATCAAAATGCAATTTTAGTATGTTGTTGAGACGGTATGACATGTGGGTCTGTAAAACAATAATATCAACCAATTTTTGGATTTAGCCCGGTTAGAAAAGTTGAAATACATTGAACCAATGGGACCTAATTTTTCAAATATTTTTAAACGGAGTTGAAATTTACAAATTCCATCGAAAATTTTAGGAAATATTTAAATTATCACGTAAAATGTGTAAAAAAAATTTCACTAAAGTATGTTCAGTAGTTTTCCAAATAGAATTGAAACAATAATTACACACATATTATATTCCAAACTCCAGACCTAAATAATAGCTTGATTTGTTTACATTCTGCATTAGTTAGAATTAGGCTTCGTTATGGAAATAATCAAAATTTAGTGATCATTAGCACGTAAAATATGAACATTAGCACGTAGAAATTTCATCAAAATACGTTCAATGTTTTTTTAAATAAACATTGAAACAATAATTACACCCATATTCTATGAAGATATCACGTGACTAATTGAAAATAAAATATGACATCATTTTTTTTACTTAGTGAAAGTTGGGATTTTAAAGAACGTTTATATTTATATTTAGTGTTGCATCCGCCCTTAAACCGCATTGTTTTACATACTATCTTTATATCTATATTCTGTGCCAACTCAATTACAATATTTTTTACTTTAAGTGATCACTAAACTTTGATTATTTCTACAACGAAGCCTATTTTTAACTAATGCAGACGGCAAACAAATCAAGCTATTGTATGATGTGTTGTATAAGAATTTCTGAGTTTTTTAACAGAAAATTATTTAGCTGAGGAGCCTGGAATATAATTGATATACATCAAATATTCATTGATTTTACACAGAGAAGCAGATCCGGCCATTTTTTCAGTTGCTCTAAGTCCTTGGACGAGTCGAATGGTCTGGGCTTTCGACAGAGAAGCAGACGATTTTATTGCTTTCCCTTTTTTTCAAGAAGTTTTAAGTTTCCAAATAAATTAAATTATTGCAGTACTGTGATAATACAAAAAATAGCACTACTGAATGTATTGCAACTTAGAGATGTTTAAATATAATTTCATTTTAGTTGAAAAGTATTTCATAATCAATGCTTTATGCATGATAAATATTTCTTTTTTCTATTTTGATATCTTCTCACATTTTTTTAGGTAATGTAGTATTTTCCGTACTTCGGGGAAACACGCCTCCTTTACGCCCCTCCCCCTCCTGGTTGTATACATCCTATATATAGGATATATACAACCTGGGATAGGATATCTACTCTCCTGGTTGTCTTTTTAGGGGATCTTGATTGGATTCCCTTTCCTTTGATTCATTCGTCAAGTATGAATGTAACCTGGGGCGTCAACTCTGCTCCTCAAGACATACTGACACCAAATTGTTTACTTCTTCTAACATAGTTAAATTGAAATATCAGATTTGGCACCAGTTTTTCGAACATTTCTTAACTTGCATCACTAAGGCGTACTTTCAGCGGTTATTGCTGTATTTGGTCTCAGAGTAATAAATGAATTTTGCAGTGTTTTGACTTATGCGCTTGTGCTTTCCCTCTTTATCTTCCAAGACTATTTTATTACAAACTGCTTATAAATGTATCTATAACATTACAGCCTGTGACAACAAACTCACGCAAAGATTTACTGTCCCATTGTGTTTACCCTTTTTTTCAACCTACGTATATAGAACACACTTACTTCTTATTTCTTTTACTATAGAGATCGGGTTTGTTAGTGGGTCGTATAGTCATTCTGCTTTGCAACAGGTCGCATAGTAGTTTTTAATATCAATCCAGAGAGATGTGCGATTTGCGTGCCTGGATACATAAGGAGCCCAAAGGCTGCCGGTGGGCAAATAGTAAGTGTGGGAACTATCATAAAATATTAGAACTTTTAATATTGAGCTCATTAAGATTGACATGACCGTTAACTCATACACAGTGGATTTATTATTTAATCGTACATTGCTTTATTGTGCCGCTATAAACCCTCCAAAATTATTACTTTCCTTATATACATAATGTATAAGGAAAGTATTGTGACGGGGTCGAAAATTCGAATTCGAGTTTTTGACGGGAGAGCACGTTTCAAGCATCCCTGAACACGAGTCAAACATTTTTGAAGTGATGTCTGTGTGTGTGTGTGTGTGTGTGTGTGTGTGTGTCAGTGAGTCTGTGGATACGATAACTGACGAACGAATGGACCGATTCGAAAGAAATTTGGTACAAAAATCACAATCCGTAAACACTGGAAGCCTATTGTTTTTAAACCCAATCGAAAGTTCAGAACCCCCCTAAATTTCCGAGTGAAATTTTGAAAAAATCATCAAAAATCAAAACCGCTAATAAAGTTACGCAAATAGACATTTCTTATGTGATTTTTCATTAGAAAACAATTGACATAAATTTTAGAACGCTAAGATAAGCCGTTCTCGAGATATTGCACATTTTTGAAAAAAAATATCAAAAAGTAATATAAAATAAAAAAAAAATATTTCCTATTAAGAAAGATGTTCACTTTTCATATGTAATACCATGCGATAAATTAGGTGACATCATTCTCGTGGATCTATCTCGTTCCATTCATGAAAAAAGATACTTTGAGTAATACTTTGCATTTGATCGCCAATAGTCATTTATCTGCTGTAAGAATAACTTATTTCTTCGTCCATAACGCTTGGCGAGATTTTGGCGACGATTTTGGCGGAATATCGCCAACTTGGCGACTTTTTGATATGTTGCTAAATTAACGAAAATCTCGCCAAATGGATAAAAATGAAGCTAAATCAATGAAAATGACGACTAATTGTCGAAAATTCAATATCTTGGAAAGAATATAAGAATCTACTACAAGAAAAACCTATTTTTTTATTGTAAAAGTAGTAAATTAATTACATTATATAAGTAAAGTCATGTGTTGCCCACATCAGATTTTTTATTTTTGTGTGAGTCCTGTAAAGGAATTATTAATTAATAAAATGCTAAATGTATCACACCTTTTAACTTTAACAAAAACATTTATTAAAAACATGAATACTTAAATAATTCAATTACAATATTTAATTATATCATTTCAGCGGAGCGGACATATGTGACCAAAACGGAAACGCCTAAATAGTAGTTAGGACCAGATATCATTTTCAATGGGCACATACCTTCAAATCTGTCGTGGACTTTGTTCGCAGCACGTATTTGATGTCGTCTTTATTACCTGCATCAACTCGTAGTTTAATGCATCCACTCGTATTTTCGTCGATCAAATTGTACTGCTGAGTCCAACACTCGCACTTATTTCATTCTCTTAGTATATTGTTGTGACGAGATTTCATAATCTCGCCAAACCCTTGTAAAAATCGCAAATTATATATTAATTATCAAGATTCTATATTTTGGCCTCATTTAAACCCTGTTTTATTATCCCTCTTGTCTTTGAAATATGTATTATACAAAATATTCTACACTGAAAGGAAAGCTTTCAGCCATTTTATTAATCCGTGAAAACCGCATTCAGAGAGAAGTTTCGTTATTATTTGACCGTTAAATTCAAGGTCTATCTATATTCCCGGGCAGAGCAGATGGTGGCTTGCTCGAGGTCTGGTAATGTTAGTGCAAGGCATGCACTTTTCTGCACAATAGATTTTGGAGTGAAACTTCTGGATGAATTTGAGACCTTGTGGCGAGGGTCTGATGTATCAGCATATTTCATTTGCGGGACCCCGCTCTGGTCTGGCGAGGCTATGTCTGTGAAGTTTTTGATTGGTCAAATGCCGTAAATTAGTCTTCTGCCAGGTCCGAATGACTCTGGGGCCTGATTCCGCCTTGTTACACAAAAGCTGTTGCAAAGAATATTCGTGGCTTTTCTTCCTGTCTAGTTGTCGACACTCTCAGGTCGGCCTGGACCATTTTTCAATGTTGCCCACCACGGAGTCGGCCCCAAGTCGACTTCTGGCCTCTCGTGGGCATGGGAAGAAAAGTCGAAGACGCCTGCATCGCCGAAGAACATCGATGGAGAGGAGCCCGACGTCTAGCTGAGAGAGCTGCGACGAGAAAGGTACGATGGGGCCCCAGGTCTATGTGCCGGGTCGAGATGTTGGAATGGTACGGAATGCAACTATGAAACCAAATTCCCTGCGATATGAGGCGGATGTTCGATTCCGAACCTTCTGCAACTCCGACTGGAGAGGTAAGAGTTAACTGCTCTCTGCATCTACACTTGTCTTACGGAAGCATAAATATAAAGAATCTTCTTAAATTACGTAATCTCTGACTTCCGTTCCTAAAATTATATAAACTTGTTTAATTATCAATTCTAATTTGCCTATCTCTGAGTACGAGTTTTCTCCTGTTGCTTTGAGACCATACCTTAAATTTTTATCATGTTGTTTATTATATACTTAAATGTTGCTGTGCCACTTTGTTAATATCGTTGATCATATTATTATTATTGAATTATTTCCGTGGCAGCAAATATATTAGTAGGGTTCCTGAGTCCAGTGTCACTGTCACAGTTACTTAGCGTTGTGCTTCCTGATAATGATTGATTCAGTTATAATTTTAACTTCTGCTCTTCTTAAATACAATATTGAATAAAGAAAGTGATTTATATTTAAACCTGTGTGGTTATTTAACATCTTTGTCTCTTGAAATTGTGCATCTGTGTTTTCAGGAGGGGAGGCCTTACAAGGTAAGGGTTTATTGCACCTTTGTATTTATTGCCCTGCAGGTCATCCAGGGATTTATTCCTGGACGAGAGAAATTCGAAATAGAATCTGAGTTGTGCCAAAGAATATCACGGCATTAGCATATTTGCTTCTTGCTAATTACAAACTTCAAATATCTTAATTTCATATTGCATATAACATGTTTGGCGTTTGGCACACTTGGCGCCTATTTTCCTGCGTGACATATTGGCGCCGTGACATATTCCGGCGTGATAATATCAAGTCATGTCTGTAGTATCTGCACAAGTCATAATGCCGAAATTATTTTAAGTCGTATTAAATCATTACTGCCTTAATCGTATTCTATCATCACTCTCTAGTCGTTGATTTCAGCTATCTGTTTAAGTTTTTTTCTCTCAAGTTATATTGGTATCCTCCTCGTCGTTCTCTTCGATCACAGGTTATAGCTCCCTCTTTTTCTGGGGTGTCACTTCCCCCCTACTTTCATTTGCCGCATTCAGTGGGACGCCACAAGCTTCTTTTTTCATTGGTTACTTATTTAACCAATGGAACCATTCCACATCCTCGTCAGGGTCAGCTCGGCCCCTCTGTCATGGCACCTCTAAATTTATGGTTTTCTGACCTCCAGGTTCACGGGTTGTAAAACTCGGTGCCATCCAGACTGTTAGTATTGTCCGAAGTTCTAGATCAATAAATAACTAGTATAAAACTGTCTCACCATAACACAACACTTAATGTGAGATCTATTCCTGGTCTCACATATCTCCCCTCGGATAAAAAAAAAAACACAGCACCAGTAAAGTTCGAAAAAATTGTTTGAATCTCCACTTTGTAATTGGCATTTATAATTTTGGGACAAAGTTCGTCCAGAATTGCAGTTCAATACAGTCTTGCTGTAAACCCAATAGTTTTTAGCACACATCGTACACTAAATAAATATAAGTTATGTACTCATCAAATTATATCAGGCCAGGCTTTCAATTGAAGCAAAATTAAATTTTGATTATTTAAACTTTTTTTTAAAATATATGCACATTCACTTTGAAACGTTACGCACTAACTATTTAACTTTAATATTTTTAACACAATTACCAATTTTTTTTGTACAAATTACACAGTATATTATTTTTTTAACACAATTATTTTCCTCCTTAATCTAACATTTTTCATAATTAATAGCTTCATTACATAATACAATATTTTTGCTTAACCTTTAAACATTGGTACATAATTATTAATACAACAAAAACATCTTTCTTTTTTAAATTCAACCATTAAAAATATACTTTTCACAGAATTCTGTAACTTTAACATTACATGTAAACAAACAAACACATTTGACTTTTTCTTTTTAACCTTCTTTGCCCAGAATGTAAACAAAACAGAGTCTCTGACCTCTGACAGCGTAATGATGGATTGAATTGCAAAAGATCATTACAGGAACCCTTCTCTTTATCGAGACCGGAAGTGCCCCAAACCGGAAATGTTCAACTACCCCTTTCGAACATCGGAAGGTGACCAGTCAAATAAAGGACCCTCGAAAACTATTTTTCTTCTTTCAATCGTTTTTGGCAACTAAGTGATTAGCAGCTAAGAATCCTCTCAACTTTACTTTTTGAAACATGACAATGCATTCTACAGTGGACAACGTGCGGCGTGGATTCTCTTCAAGCTGGCTGAAAGAAACGGCTTTACAGTACTGTAACACAAATATCGTACCTTGTTATTTATTCCATTCGGCGTATTATATAAACGTCGACTTAGTGTATTTTAAATATATATATCCTCACCATTTTATTTTAATGTTATTTTCGTGCAGCCCACTTCCTATTACTGCAAGTCTGTCGATACACGTGGTATTTGAACAACCACTTACTGCACTGTTTTTAACGTATTTTATCTTTGTTTTCTTTTTAAAATCAAACTTAATAGCCCTCATTTAAATTTTATTTAATTTCTTCCTTTGGGGTGACTTGTAATGCATCCACTCGTAACTTCGTCGATCATATTGTACTGCTGAGTCCAACACTCGCACTTATTTCATTCTCTTAGTATATTAAGTCATCGCTGTAGTATCTGCACAAGTCATAATGTCGAAGTTATCTTAAGTCGTATTAAATCATCACTGCCTTAATCGTATTCTGTCATCACTCTCTAGTCGTTGATTTCAGTTATCTGTTAAAGTTTTTTCTCTCAAGTCATATTGGTATCCTCTTCGTCATTTTCTTCGATCACAGGTTGTAGCTCCCTCTTTTTCGGGGGCGTCATTTCCCCCTTACTCTCATTTGCCGCATTCAGTGTGACGCCACAAGCTCCTTTTTCCATTGGTTACTTATTTATCCAATGGAACCATTCCACATCCTCGTCAGGGTCAGCTCGGCCCCTCTGTCATGGCACCCCTAAATTTATGGTTTTCTGACTTCTAGATTCACCGGTTGCAAAACTCGGTGCCATACAGACTGTCAGTATTGTCCGAAGTTCTAGATCAATAAATAACTAGAACAAAACTGTCTCGCCATAACACAACACTTAATGTGAGATCTATTCCTGGTCTCACAGTAAGGATATTTTTCATGACTTTATGCAACCTATACTCATAAAATAACGCCTACAAGGAAGGTTATCAAAGCTAAAACTGTTCTTCTATTACAGATAACAGCTTGTGAGAAACAGTTTTTCTCTTTTCTTGCGCGCTCTTCGGCATGGGATATACAATATCTGTAAAGGCAGTGAAAAAATTAATAAGTTTCGTATTTTCATGCACGCCGTCATATTGTTCTTTTATATTTATATGATTCAGTCACCAAACATTTGTTCCCTGTTTTCAAAAATAATGATGTTATTATTGAATATTTCGAAAAAAGAATCAGAAGAGAAATATTTTTCAGTAATGCACCACCATTAAGGGACTACAGTGGGCGTGGGATAAGGTTAAAGTTTTATTTCAAAACGACATAAACGCGGTATCATATGGATATATACCGAAAAGTTGTGAAAGGCAATTACCGTAATTGGATTGTTCAGGTTCATCTGTTATATTTATTATTACGTTTATTAAATTTTCATATCTTATTCGCCTAAGGAAAGTAACGCTGTAATTTTTAGAGCAGTTCATAATTTTGTTATCTTGTTCATTTTGTATTTTACCAATTAAAAGATAGAAATTAAGAATTTTAAAAATGTAAATTATGGAGGAACTTGCTCTGCATAAATTAAAGCGATCTACGAATTTTGCTTTGAAGTATTAAATAATATAAAACGGGTCATTTTGATTAAAAGTGTGTGTTACAAACTTTGGTATACGTGCCGTTGGGGTAGATGAAAGTTCAGAGGAGCACGTCTGTGTTTGGATTTTTAAACTTTCCCATGTTTATACAGCATGAGCAAATAGCTAAATATATCGAAATGAGCAGATTCTTCAAATACACAGCTTTTAATAGCATTGGGTTTTAAATATATTTTTGTTATTAAAGGTGCAATCCATTCTACTGTTTAATACGTCACACCTCACAAAACAATCGATATCAAACTGACCAACTTGGAAACAATTAGTCACACAAACAAAAAATATCCAGGAATAAAACTCACTGGAGTCGACATCACGCCAGTGAACATGAAAAGGAAAAAAAAAACTTCGAAGCAGCTAACAGACTAGCCCCCCAGCAACAACCAAATATCAGCAACAACCAAATATCAGCAACAACCAAATATCAATAACAACCAAATATCAATAACAACCAAATATCAGCAATAGCCTTCAGCAACAGTCAAGTATTATCGACAGTCAATAAGAAAAATACACTTATGCGAAGAAAAAATTAAACTTGAGCAACGTGTGTAAGCACAAAAAACGCAATAATTCAGCTTACAGCTGTTTCGAGGATACGCTGGATCCTCTGCGTCAATGCAAGAGAACAAACAAAACCTAATTCCAAAAAGAAGAATGTGCGCGAATGGATTATGCAGAGGTAGTCACATACAATTTCATATTAAGGAACATGAAAACTATGCCGAAACACAGGAATTTAATAAATATCCAATTGTTCAGCATTTCCATCATTTTGACCAACATTTTGAGGTTTCTTCAGCAAGGATCATAGAAAATTGCACGGCGATCTATGATCTTGATTTCTTTGAAGATCTCACGTACGTAAAAAATTCTAGTTATTTAGTTAATTATTTGTCCAGTACTCCATATTTGTCCGCAGTCTGGCAGAGTGCACTGGTCATTTTTCTACTTTCTTCGTACTGTACCTTCCGGGGTCTTAGCTGTCGTTTCAACTTATTTTTCGTCTTGTTAGTCTCATTTAAACTTGTTTGGACTTGACCCGTCTTGTCGGAAGAGTTTTTTTGTTACGCGCCAATATTGTGTGTTACAACCAGTTAACAACAGTCCAGCCAATCTCGCATCGGATTGGCTGGACTGTTCTTCTTGCTGCTTTCTGATTAGCTCTCTTCGGTATGTAATCATCTCTGATTTTTGGACCATTTCTCTTTAGGACTTCGGGATTGTTGGTTCTCTTGTAATGGCGAAGATTATCCAGCGTATCCTCAAAAAAGCTGTATGCTGTATTATTATGTTATTTGTGCTTATATACATTTCTCAAGTTTATCATTGTCAGCAACCTTCAGCAAATGTCAATATCAGAAACAACCTTCACCAACAGCTCCTTATCAGCTAAAATAAACACCATTATGTTCACCAATAACCATGGCGAAACCATAATCTAACGTTTTACCGCCTGCTGCAACACCCTGAAAACAGGCAAGTCTGTCAATATCATAATTTTGTTATAATTCAGAACCTAATAGGATTCCTCAAACAGTGAATCTGAAGAGTCGGTTGCTATTCGATTGGAATTTGAGATTGCAAAATACGTTAGTCTTCATCTTTGTTATCATACTGACAAGAACTCTAAATAGTGTTACAAGGATAATTTACCTGTGTGCTTAAAAGGGTTGTTTTTCTAAAACATCTTTAATTTTTGCATTTGTACTTGTTTGTCAACAGTTTAAAGTTTAATTCCATATGCAGTATCGATATTCTGTGAAAGTTATTTAACTTTAAATTGTATAAATCAATTAGTCAATTATTTGTTGTTAAATATACTTTTTTCCTTTACATATGTCCCAATTGTTATATCGAAGAAATTGTTGAAAAGAACACAATACCTTAAGCATACGTTTCATATAATTGCGTTATGTAAAACAATGTTTCATTTGCGATAACTGCATATTGCATATTTTCAACGTTTACAGACATTTTGAGCTCTAAATCTATTATTTATAGTTTTATTTTTTCAATAGTTTGATTTGAAGAACATCCAATAGACTTTTTCAGTATTTGAAACTGCATTCGATCCCCATAGTTACCACAGCGGAATTCAATACTATAAAAGGATTTGATGATAAAGTAGATGTAAAATAGCCGTATGCTGTTACTACAAATGCAAATACCTTTAGAACGGTTGATTGGATATCAATAGAGTTGATTAAGAAAATCAGGCATATATTTGTCTGTGTATGATGGTATAAAAACTAATGTTTTATATGTATCCGCTCATGAGTTATACATAAAAGAATGTTAGAATAAAAATTTCATCTTTTTTAATGTTTCGAAAATATTAATTTTTTCCCATTGCTCATAGGTCAAGCCTTACGAGTATGTAAAATTTCTACCTTCAAAAGTTGAAGGCTGTGAAATTCATAAATTCGTCAGTTAGTCTCACTCTTACACCTGAAAACAGAGTTTTAAAATTTGAATTATTTTTTAGTTATTTAATGTTTTATGCGATTTCGACCGTTTTTGGCCCTTTTTTCTCCACGATCCCGACATCGTAGAAAAGAACAAATCACACCACTGGTAAGAGCAGACAATTGCGAGTAAAAATATATCATTTTCAAATTTCAATTTCGATTTCTAATATTTTTTAAAGATTTTAAAACAAAAGTCACTTTTGGCTCAAAAAAACAATTTTTGGTTTTTAAATTCTCGCATAGTAAAAAGTACTCATAATTTCGACTAATAATTTACATTTTTAGAAAGGTTTGGCAGTCTTACAAGTCCAATCTGATCAAGAAATAATTATAAATATCCACAGGATCGCGATTTTAATGACCTAAGGATTTTCAATTTCCTGTTCCAAAACGTATCATCTGACTACTAAGAGTTAATTGAAATTAACGACGATCTGGCAGATGCGTGGGACAAGTTAAAGGCACATTTCGAAGCGCCGACACGTGCCAACTTAGTGCGCTTATTAGATGAGTTCTTTAGTCTGCGTCCGGAGCCAAATGAACCGGTGGATATCTTCTTCACGCGTTTGAAGAAAGCGGTCGCCAAGTTGAAGGACGTTAAGCACCTGGTGAAAAGTGTCTATGTGGCATTCCAAGCCATCAGATACCTCTATGATATAAATTTACACAATATTTCACTCGTACTATGTATAAAATTATATGTGAATTAGATAATGATAATTTCAATTTTTGAACATATCACTGAAGAACATATCACTTTTGAACATATCACATATCAGTTTTCAAATATAAGAAATTATTGTAGTATTATGATAATTTAAAAAATATTAAACATAATGTATTGCACTTTAGAGATGTTTAAATCAGGCAATTTATATTTCAATGCTGTCATTTGAATGAAGTTCATTTTTAACAATTTACAACAAAGTTGAGGTGCTTATGACTTTGTTCATTATATCTTTCTATCTGTCCGTTAGCACGATAACTGCCGTAAAAATGACTTTATCAAAATGAAATTTAATATGTTGTTCAGACGGTCTATGGGACATATGGGAATATAAATTAATAATATCATCCAATTAGTTTTGGATTGAATAAGGGTTGAAAAATGAAATACATTGAACCCTATGGGACCTAATGTTTCAAACATTTTTTAAGCGGATTTAAAATTCACAAATTTTTTCGAAAGTTTTATGAAGTATTCAAATTATCCTATAAAATATATAAAAAATCAGCAAAATATATTCAGTAGTTTTTTAATTAAAAATTAAAATAAAATTTACACCCATTATATTAAGGATCATGTGACCATTATATGAAGACATCATGAGACCCACTTCAAAATAAAATATGGCATCCATCTTGTGTCAAAATCGTGATTTTTAAAGATCTTTTTAATTTATATTTAGTGTTGTATCCGACCTAAAACCGATTTATTTTTTCTTAAATTCTGTGCATCTACATACTGAAACAACGGAATAACAATATATTTGAATTTAAATGATCATCCAACTTTGATTATTTCTACAACGAAGCCAAATTTTCACTTATGGAAAATGTAAATAGCGAAATATGTGGAACGAGATGTATAAGAATTGCTGCATTTTTTTACGCAAAATTATTTAACTCATGGAGTCTGAAATATAGCTGATATGAATGAAATATTCATCGGTTTTACAGAGAGAAGGACGATTTTTTCCGATGAAGGTTTAAGCATAGAGTTTAATTACTTGTACCTCCATGGTCTTAAGTTTTTAAATAAAATAAATTATTATAGTATTGTGATGAATGAAATGAATGGAAAAAATGTTTATGAATGAAAGGCTACTTTTATGGAGAGAACCCGGCGTGTTATAGTATTTCTATGACGCCATTTGAATAAATTTTATTTGACTTCGATGAAGTTTTCAAATATAATAAATTATTGTAGTATTATGATAATTTTAAAAATATTACCGAGTAAGGTATCGCATGTTAGAGATATTTAAATCAGGCAATTTATATTTCAATGCCGTCATTTGAAAGAAGTTCATGTTTTTCGATGAAGTTTTAATTTTTCAAATATTATAAACTAATGTAGTATTGTGATATTTTTAAAAATATTACCGAGAGATGTATCGCATTTCAGAAATGTTTATATAAAATTGCATTGAAGTTGGAAAACTTTTCATAATCAATGCTTTATGCATGATTTATCTTTCTTGTTTGAATATGGTTTAGATTTAAGGTTATCTAAATATTATATATGATACCGAAGCCTATGTGTATATCAATACAAATTTTAAATCATTTTATTCAACAGCAATATTAATATTTTATTTTCGTGGTTATATCTTTGGGAGTTTATATAATGCATATAAAATAATTCGGCTGGCAGAGATATAAATTTAAAAATTTTAAACATGAAAAAACAATTCTACCTTCGAAGCCGAATAATAAAATTATTTAAAAATCAGATTATGTATTTCAGAGATATATTTCTGTAGATAAGTGCATTTAAGTTGCTTGTATGGCATACTAAAAATACCAATTCGTACATTACTTCTTGCGCAACACCTATTATCATTTTTGATCACCCATAAAAACATTTGAATTGGAGCTTAGAATGTAAATTTAATAGTTGATGTATGGTTTCATCTTTTTTCTTGTGTTATGGTTTTTCCTTCGTATTTAAAATATATCAGAATTACAAATTGGACTCTGCTTGCTTTTTTCTATAACTATAAATTACTGTAATTGAACAACTTCTCCCGCCAGTAAATATTTGAGCTAGAGCCCGTTGATTATATAAGAAAAATATTTCATTATTTCAATAAAAATTCCTCAGTGTTGTTGCTAAGCTGCTAGACCTAAAAAACCTGAAAAAGTCCAGAAGATGACGCATCCCATATAGGAATGAAGCTACCCACTTCTGGTTCTCTACTACAAATTTGAAAGAGGCCCTCATGCAGCCGAGAAGATGATATGGAGTAGCTGGGGTGGAAGAACTGGTACATACATGGAGGGGAAACTCTGTCGCCTCATTCCAGCCTCATATCCTTAGCTTGGCCGCTCCTTAACCTGGCCAATGCCACAGGCATGATGACATGGATGAGTATTATGATAATTCCTAGATCTAATCAAGGTTTGTAATTCTCCATGGATTTAATATGATTCATTCACTCTTGCTGTAATAGAACAATATAGATTTTGTCTACGATGAATTAAAGAATCGTTAACAAAAAGTCAATAATAATTCAAAATATGCAAACTATCAATTAAATATTACATATAGAGGGCTGGTTTTTATATTCAAGATTATTTAAATTATTTTTTGATTAAAAATCTATATATACTAATTTCCAAGTGTTCGTCTGTCTGTCTGTCCGTCTGTCTGTCCATCTGTCTATCCGTCTGTCACGCTTTTTTTAGGCACTTACCGAACAGATAGAGACTTGCAATTTGGTACACGGTTCGGTAGTTCGATAAAACCCACTGGAAAAATCGAATTTTTCGAAAACGTTCTGTAGAGGGGGGGTACTCCACACCAAAACGTTTGAAAAGTGAAATGATAGGAAAGCATACTTTGCCATAAGATAGAGACTTCAAATATGGTATATAGGTAAATCGTACAAAAGGAAGAAAGTGTGCAAATTCAGATGCCCAATACTTTCTAATTAGGGGGGGGGGTCGTACACCAAAATGATCGATGTACCGAATAAATGAGAAATGGCTCCTTTAAAATTTGGTAGAGACTTGAAATTAGGTATATGGACTAATCATTTGAAGAAAACACCCAAGACGAATATTGTTTTTCAAAAATGTTCGTTTAAGGGGGTACTCCAGAGGAAAACGTTCGAAAGGTGAATTGATAAGAAAAAATACTTCAGGATGAGATAGAGATTTGAAATTTGGTGTACGAGTATATAGTTTGGAAGGACGAAAGTGTACAATTTCAGTTTTCCAATATTTTCTACTTTAGGGGGTGTCGCACACAAAAATGTTCCATTTTCGGAATGAAGTAGAAACACTCCTTTTAGAACGTGATAGAGGCTTGAAATTTGATATATGGACGAATCATTTAATAGAAAATCCAAGAAGAATGGAGTTTTTCAATAATATATATTTAAGAGGGATGGGTACTCCACTAAAAAACATTCGAAATGTGAAATGATAGAAAAAGCATGATTTGACGAACAAATGAAAAACGCTTCCTTTACAATGTGCTAGAGGCTTGAAATTCAGTATATGGGGTAATCACTGGATAAAAAAAACCCTAAGATTATTACGGTTTTTCAAAAATGATCATTTAAGGGGGTGCAACACAGAAAAACATTTGAAATATATACTGTAGAAAAACATGCTTCACGACAGGATAGAAACATCAAATTTGGTGTACTGATAGATAGTTTAATAGGAATAAAGTCTGCAATTTCAGATTTCCAATATTTGCATCTTTAGGGGGTGCCGAATACCAATATGTTCGATTTTCGGAATAAATGAGACACGCTTCCTTTTAAATGTGATAGAGGATCGATATGTGGTATATGGACCAATCATTTGATAAGAAACCCAAGGCGAACAGAGTTTTTAAAAAATGTTCATTTAAGGGTGTGCTCCACAGAAAAACGTTCGAAAGGGAAGATGATAAAATAGCATGCTTCGGGATGAGATAGAGACTTTTATTTGGTGTACTGGTAATTAGTTCGAAAGGAAGATGTGCGCAATTTAAAATTTACAATATTTTCTTCTTTAGGGGATTTCGCACACAAAGGTATTCGATTTGCCAAATAAATGTGAAACGCGAATTATTAAAAAAAAATGACAATATTCAGGGGTTGTTTATTGTGAAAACGGGTATTCGGCGGGTATTTTCAACGGGTATTCGGCTAGTGCTTTAATATTTGTCTAAGTTATGAAAAGTATTAATGATAATAATGAATCTCAAATGTCTATACCTTAACGTGAGTTCCTTTAGAGATTTTATAACAACAGATTTTAATTTTCTGAATATTCTATTTCTCCCCAAATGTTTCTGGCATAAGCGAGCTCGAGAGAGAGATATGTAAAGTAGATAATGAGACCTTACATTTAAGCAGTCACACAAATTTATTCAGGGAAGTTGCGAAGAAGCAATTACCGTAATTGCATTGCTCCGGTTCACATCTTAAATTTAATATCGAGTTTATTGCATTTTTATGTCTTATACGCCTAAGGAAGGAGGACATCTTATTTTTAAAGCAGTTCATAATTTCATAATCTCTCTGATATCGCAGTTAAGTAATTTGAAGGTGGAAAATTAGTGCTTTTATAAATATACGTGCTACGAAATTTTGGAAAGTCTAAATGGAAGACATTTAATATTCCTGCTTTATCTGATTATAGTAAGAATGTAGTAAAGGAATTATTTAGCAAACTGGAAAAATTATAAATGGAAAATAATAATGTGAGTATATGTTTAAAGCCCCTTAAAACCATTTTATAACGTATTTCGTGGCTGCCGAACTGTATCTTCTGCCAACGATAAGATTTCTAATTCAGAACAAATTAGAGTATTTTTTTATAATCACGATACCTTATTTACAAGCAATTATTTTTCCTGAATGGGCATTCTGCAACATAGAAAGTCATGAAAAATAATTGTGCATATTACAAAACCCTGCTTCCTTGTTTCTATACACCTTTTCCTGATTAGTGACTCCAGCTTTAATGAAATTTGCATTTGGAATCATTTTATGCAAAATGTTTGATTGAAAAGCTTTTTATAATATATGAAAAAGAAACAAAGTTGGGTCATCTGAGATTTTTATATTTATTAAAATTAATGTTATACTAATTATACCATTATCTAATAACTCTTTAAATGTGTTATTTTATTATTTTTATAAGAATAGCCCGGAATAACATTTAAGCTGAAAATACCGTTTTAAACATGTAAAAAAGCAATATGAGATGCTCATTTTATGGACGTGTTTACGCACAACTCACTTGTTTAATTGCATAAAATAATTTTCTAAAATGTTTTATTTTAAGCAGGTAAACAAGTACGTAAATGTACAGGGTATTTCGTAACTAAGGAAACAAATCATCCTTAAGAGGGGATAGAGCATATCGAAATAAACACTTTTCATTATATGATGAATGGTCGCAAGTGAAGCGGTGACACACTAGAGGGCTCTTTCAGACGCACGCATTTTGTCTACGCTCTCGCTAAAGGAAACGGAAGGGAAGCGCAAATTCTTTAACGAGGGCACTTTCCTAAAAGGCGTGTTCTCGATCGCGGAATGTTGTCTCATTTGCACCACCAACTGACTGAAATGGGATCTTTCAGTGCTGCCACACATTTGTTTTGTCTCAAGTAAAGCTTTGTTTCGATGTTTCATGCCAATTCTATTTTTGGGTTGCGTAAGAAATGGAGAGCGTTCTCTATAGCATACCTGTTTAACTTGCAACCATGCGTTCTATGATGAAAAGTGCATATATAGATGTGTTCAATCACCCCTGAAAGTTTATTGCAATAGTCTTGAAACACCTTGTATGTATCATGTTACCTCTTGATGTGTTTAAAACGATCTTCTCAGCGTAAAATAAAATATACTCATTATTCCGTGCAGTTCTCATATGAAAGAATAAATTAACATTATAATAATAATAATAATAATAATATATATATATATATATATATATATATATATATATATATATATATATATATATATATATACAGAGAGAGAGAGCAGACCCAGGTTTTTGTGTGCTTTTACCCATATTTTTTTACTGTATCCTAATTCTGTCTCTAATTTATTTGCACGCAAAAATCAAATCAAGTAGAAAATTTTATATTCAAGAATCAAATACTCTTAGGTAAAATTCCGTAGAAAAGTCAAATTCTAGAATTCGACCGCGCCTAAACATTTTCATTATTTTAATATAGTATATAAGAAATGTAATAAAACAAGATCGTGTATTCAGTAATTATTTACGAGACTTAGCGCGTTTAATTATTCAATTCGAGTTTTACAGTTACTAATGAAAAATAGTGATTGCAATATAAATTAAAATATCATACACGTTTTGTATTAATACTAATATTAATTAATACCAGTATTAATTAGAATATAATTTGCTTAAACTGATTTTAATATAACTATGGACAGAAATGTTTGTCATTAAGGCATCTTAAACTGCCCATGCTCAGCTAAAGCAGTAAAATGTTGGAATGAAGCATTTCATTTGCAACAGGACGGTATGTGATAATAAATAGTCTTGCACAGGTATTAATAGATATAAATTAATCCTAGCACCATCATGCATTGACATTTTAAAAAGTAAAGATACCATATTTATTTTGTTTGATAGAAAGAATGCAAAGCATTTCACTATATAAATCCAATCAACAAAGTATTTGTAAAACCAAAATTGTATCAGCTAGGAAATTCATAAGAATCCCACATTATGATTTCTCAAGAAATCAGAGCCATATTCAATATTAAAGATTTAACTTCCTTAAATAACTTAACTGCAGTAAATAACCTAATTACATGAAGAAGCTTCCCAGCTAGTACAGAAAGAATGAGAAGTATATTTATAAAATTCGTGAAATATGAGAAATATTATTGCCACTCCTATTTCAAAACAAGAATATAAATAATGCAATAATCACAATGAAAATGTCTACTCTCAAAAATAACGAAAAAAATGACTATCGTTTTATAAAGCCACATATATTTCCTTTTGTCATGTGTATACGTTGAGACATGAACCTCAGTATAGTAAATATCTAATCAATTACTTTCCCTACATATCTTGTATGATTTATAGGAATAATATTCCCTCAAAGCAAAGATCGTCACATGTGTGACAGTGACGTTGTAGTCACGTGACACCTGGGTCACAATGTGACATCATATTTGTGACTTCTATGCGACGTAACTTTGTAACTTCATTGTGACTACATTATGTAACGTTTCCATAATTTAATTAACACGTAACAATGTGACGACATTACAATGTCAATTACAATGTGTCGTCACAAACAAGTTAATATGCGACTTCACAAACGAACATGAAAATGACCAAAATGACTTCGCTGTGACCTCAATATGATATTGCCGAGACGTACTGTGACGTCCCAAAGTCACAGTGTGATGTAAATCTTACGTCACTGTGAAAAAAAATGCTGTTAGGTTTGTGACGGCATTCTACGGAATAATTCTAAATTGTTCATTGCAGTTTTTTAATGAATTTCATGACAGGATGAATGCTATTTAATTCGGACTAATAAGTAGCCAAAAGTGCCAAAGGTTCAATTTTACATTTTGCATTTTCAATTTTATATATTTTAATTTTTCATTTTGAAGAGATTTTGTGGGCCATTTCGCAAAAAGGCAAGTTCTTTATTTGTACTAAAAACTAATAGCATCAGGACAAACTACAAGTGATTAAACTACTACATTTTGTAAAATTATAGAAGTAGCTATGTAGTATCCTTAGTTTTACAGCTTGAGTGGATACATACATTGCACAGACAAACACATAGAAAAACACACAGACAGACACACATACACACAAAACACATACACACACAAACATACTAAAATGGTTTTTCTTTTGTTTTAGAGTGCTAGAAACGTGTAGATTTGTCGAAAATTCGAGTTGTGATTCCAATACTTTCCAATACGTTCCAATACTTTCTGTATACATTGTAGGAAAAGTAACAATTTTATTCTTTGGATTTTGTAAATCATCAGTCCGCTGTGAAATAAATAAAGCCATTGCACTGTGTAGGAAATGCCATATGATGAATGCATCAAACTATTTTTTTTAATTTGAAGCAAAAACTTTAATCAATATAAATCCTTCTTTAGTATAAACTTATTAATACAGTGTAACTTCATTAACAATTTTAATAGTGTACGTTTTCCGCTTAACATTTATCTCAAATTATTGATATCAGATTTTACTTGTTCCATACATCTAAAGTAACTACACAACAATAAATTCCAGAACAGTTTCAAAATTCAAAGCTACCGCATAGTCTTCGATTGATTCAAATTATTCTTCCAGGGAAAATACCTCCCCAACTCGGTTAAGCATTTGCATATAAAGTAGGGAAATGCTCAATATCCCCTACACTGTATCCAAAATTATTTAAGCTACAGTGTTAGTTCGGAATTTCTTTTGTATTTTATTCCTTCCATCTGGATTATGGAAGGTATAATGGTTCTCAAAGTACTTATTGAGTTTGGAGTTTTTCGGTGGGGAAAATATGCATGAGTGTTGATAGAAATTTTTATATTGAAATCTGACTACTTTTGGGGATTTGATAATCGCGGATATTAAACTTTATAAACATATGACGAACCTCTAAATCGAAGTAGTGGAACTTTTTAAAAATTCAAATACATCTAATATATCCTTAAAAATATGTTAGAAATATCGTCTGATGTTACTTTATAAGTTAAACTTATTACGTTAAACACATTAATGCACGGTAAATTGAAATATTAGATCTTTTTAAAAGTAAGGTGCCACTAATATACGCTCAAAAATATTTCCGAAATATCGTCTGCTGTTATGTTATACATTATTTGTTAAATCTAATAATGAATCGAGTGAATGAAATAGACTATTTTTAAAGTAAGTTACTGCTAATATCACTTAAAAACATGTCAGAAATATATTTTGCTGTTAAGTTATACGCTATACGTTAAACTTTTTACGTTAAACATGTTAATGAATCGAGAAATTAAAATAGCAGATCTTTTTCAAAGTAATGTCCCACTAATATACCCTCAAAAACGTCAGAAATATTGTCTGCTCTTATGTTGTACGCTATACGTTAAACCTATAAGGTTAATGAATCGATAAATTGAAATAGTAGATATGTTTTAAAGTATGGTGGTATGTAACCTCAAAAATATGTCAAAATATCGTCTTCTGTTAAGTTAAACCCATTCCGTTAAACCTATCAATAAACCGAGAAATTGAACAGCTGTAAATCTTTTATAAAGTAAGGTGCCACTAATACTCAAAAATTTGTCAGAAATATAATTTGCTGTTACGTGTTATGTTATACGTTAAACCTATTACGCTAACCATGTTAATGAATCGAAAACATTTAAGTTAGGTGCCCTCAAAAATATGTTAGAAATATTGTCTGCTGGCGAAATTTTTAAATGTTGCCAATTGATTGAAATTATCTCCAAAGTGGTAAAAATGACTCTAAACCAATGAAAATGACGAATAATGCATGAAAGTTTAATGTCAAGGAAAGCGCAAAAGAGTAAACTATACGAAACATCAATTTCTCCGTCCGTAATGTCTGGGGATAAATTTAGCGGGACGTCGCCAACTTGGCGACCATTTTAAATGTTGCCAAAGTGACAAAAATGTCGGTAAATTGATGGTGAATTCATAAAAATGATGCCACACGGGAAATAATGTTACGCAAATTCTGATTTCCGTTATAAGACGAGCATACCTTCTACTATATAAGAAATACTCTCCAATCCGTTTGACTGTAACATTTGGTGATGTATTTGGCGAACTTGGTGAATAATTTAGCAAAGTATCGCCAATTTGGCGATATTTCGCCAAAGATTGAAAAAAATATCGTTAAAATTGCAAAAATGAGGCTAAATTAATGGAAATGGCGTTTAATTGATGAATTGATTATAATATAGTTTTAATATATGGTCTATATCGATTATTGAGGATGCTATCAATATTGATAATCTTTATAAATAAAATTGAAAATCTGTCTGTCTATCAGTCTGTTTGTCCCATCATTGGGGGAGAACGGCTGACCCGAATTTGATGAAAGTTTGTGGGTTGCCTGGAAATAGCCCCACATAAAATGTAGTCTACGTTTTGAGTTTCTACAACCAGTAGTTCTCGAGATATTAGTAAAAAACGAAACTTTCGCTTGTCCCATAAACACGAGAGAACGGTTAAACCGAATTTAATGAAATTTTGTGAGTAACCTTCGAATAACCTTACATTAGTTTTGTTTAAGTTTTGTGTTTCGAAGACCAGGGCTTGTCGAGATATTAATGAAAAACGAAATTTTTCCTAGCAGTTCTACCCTCTAACTCCGTGCTTTAGCCAAACGGAAAGGATGAATATATTTTGTTTAAAACGTCATAGTGATTTAAAACTTTATTTCTGAGTTTGGTGGAGGATTTTTGCGCTAATTAGTCACTATCTGAAAGCATGAATTATTTGAAATATGAATTTAAATTGAAAATCTATCTCCATAGTTTATTTTCACAAGTATTTACTCAACAAAGAAAAGTATAAAGAAATCAAAAGGGTTATTTAATTTCCTATTTTATGAGAAAGATTCTATCTTCTTTCATTTTGCTCAGAAACGCAATTAAATTAAATGCTTCTGTTAATTTTAATTATTATTTTTTCGATTTGAATAATAAATAAATGGATATAAAGATATATTTTAGAAAATAATGGTTGGAATTTTTTTTTAATTATATTAATTGCAGACTGCGTATATAATTTTCATTTGCCTTGGCAAAGAGTTTTCAAACTTATATATTGTCTTTAGCTAATAAACTCATATATTGTGTTTATCCAATAAATTCATTTATCCGATTGTTGAAACAGAAAAAGAGTAGAACGGGTATATTTTCTAATACAATTTAAAGTTTTCATTTAGTATATACAAACGGGATCAGGGTGTTTTATTCTTCAGATCTGCAAATTCAGAGCTACGAATTTGGCCGAATATCGCTAAATTGGCAACTTTTATTAAACTGTCAAATTGACAGAAATGTCACCAAATTGATAAAAACTGCGCAAATCAATGAAATTAAATTTGTTTTTTTAGAAGAGAGTACTGAAATGATGTTGCGGGAGCATTTGTCGGTCAGTCCATTCTTCTCAGTAATACATTTAGCGAATTTTTAAAATATCAAAAATATATAAATATATTTGTAAATCCATAAAAATATCATGAAATTGATAAAATTCAGCTTAATAAATGAAATAAATTGTGTTTTGTTAGGGGATAGTATTGTGATGATGTTTCGTCAATTTGTCGCAAAATGGGACTATCAGTTAGTTCTACAGCCCCACATGGTCATAAATTTGGCGGTTTTTTAAATTATCTCTAAATTGACGAAAATGTCACCAAAACTTCAATGGAGACAGCATTATTCAGACAATATGATTTCCATCAATTTATTTGAAGCAAAGGATATCATGCCGTTTAGTAACGGATGTAAATCCAACGTGTTATGCGGCACACTATTTTTATTAAAACTTTTTCAATTTGAATAATAGATTCATGTATATAAAATAAATTTAATTGTCATTGTATTTTTCACGGGATAATATAAATTACGCTTTTCAGGTTAAACATTAATATTTTTGGTATTTTCGAGAATTATTGATTCAGGGATTATTGATATTATTATGTCATTGTTTCATCATGTCAAAAATTGTTTAGACTCATATATTGTGCGTCGTACGAGTAATCTTCTACAAATGCACGGGTATATCTTCTACGAGAATATAAGTAGTACAGATATATTGGTATATATTTTGATATATATTGTCTTTATATATTGGAATCGATTACGACCTTCTGGTATAAAGATAATGGGGATTATGAGACTGATATTGTAACACGGGGATATTATATATATATATATATATATATATATATATATATATATATATATAATATCCCCGTGTTTCATTATGTCAAAATATATATATATATATATATATATATATTATTTAAAAATATATATATATTCCCATATAATTTTTGTTCTTTCATTCTGGCATATATTAGAGTCAATTACGGGTTTATTGATATTTTCAATTTATACATGTAACGTACTAATACAGGCTATATATTCTAATAATCGCGTATATAAGTGGTACGGATCCCATACAATTTTAATGCTTTTATTTTGTATATATTGATTTATTTTTTTTTGTTGTAAATTTGCTTACAAAAGGGGCTAGGATGTTTTATTCTGCAGATCTGGCAGTGAAGATAATTTTGTATAGTGAGAACAGATATTCTTGAACTTCATTTTAGAAGCATTGTATTAAATATTTTAACAGAATATTTTGATTAAAAATTTCATTTAGTATACTATAGGAATATGCACATGGTTGTGAATTTTAAATTTCTTTATATTATATACCCCGTACGAAGAACTGATATGGTGCTAGTATTATTTACTCCGTACGAAGAACGGGTATGCTACTAGTGTACACATAATTCTGAATGTTAAGTTTATTTATGTTTGTTGCATTATCACCGAAGAAATGTTGCACCTAATTGGATGAAATTTTCGGGGTTAGAATAGCTCCACTTAAAATTTAGTCCATAATTCGAGTTTCTTGGACCAGAAGTTTTCCAGATATTAATTTAAAATGCACAATTAAAAGTTCCATAGCAATAGCATTTTGCAGACGATATTTATTTCATCAATTTATTTGAAGAAAATGATACCATGTTGCTTAGCAAAGGATTTAAGTCCAATGTGTTTATGCAGCAGAAGATTTTTATTAAATCTTTTCAGATTTAAATAATAAAGATATGTATATAAAATAAATTTCATTAATACTGCATTTTTGACTGGATAATATCAATTACGTGCATCAGGTTTACACATTATTATTACTGATATTTTCAAATTATAATGCCATTCTTTTATATTGGCAAAACTTGTTTAAACTCATATATTGTACGTAGTACGAGTAATCTTCTACAAATGACAGGTATATCGTCTAATCTACGAGAATATAAGTGGTATATGTATATTGGCATATATTTTGACATATATTGGCATATAATGGAATCAATTACGGCCTTATGGTATAAAGATTATGGGGATTATTTATATTTCAATTTATTACGTCATCTGTTTCATTTTGGCAAAGATTATTGAGACTCATATTGTAATACGGGTAATCTTCTACGAACGAACGGACATATCTTCTGATCTACGACATTAAAAGTTGTACGAGTATATATATATCTTCCCATACAATTTTAGAGCATTCATTTTGGCATATATTTGAATCAATTACTGCTTTCAGGTTTAAAGATTACGGATTTATTCATATTTTCAATTTATACGTGTAATCTACTAATTCAGGGTTTATCTTATAATATTCGCTATTATAAGTAGTACGGGTCCCCTGCATTTTTGACGCTTTTATTTTGTATATATTGATTCCATTTCATATTTATTGTAAATTTGTTTCCAAAGGGGCCAGCATGTTATTCATCAGATCTGCCTGTGAAGATAAATTTATATAGCGAGAACATATTTTCTTAAGCTTCATTTTAGGAGCGTTAAATTAAATATTTTAGCAGAATAATTTGATTAACAATGTCATTTAGTATACTATAGGAATTTGCACATGATTATGAATTTTAAGTTTCTTTATATTATATACTTCGTAGGAAGAACGGATATGCTGCTAGTTGTTTATATAGAGTTGCAAGAAAATATAAGTAAATTGGGTACTTTGAAATAGTTTTGCATGTTGTCACCCTGAAAATCGCCAAATGAACAATTCAACGATAAAAACATATTTCCTTGGATTTTATACATTAATTTTTTACTCTAAAAGTAATAAAGTCATTGCATTATATAAGGAAATTCATGTGATGCCCATATCAGATTTTTTATTTTGATACCAGTTGATACCTTTAAACGTTTGAAGTAATCTGTAACTAACGAAGTATATTGTTTGATTAATTTCAGAATGCTACGTTGCATTTTAAATTACAATTTGGAATCACTTCTGTTTTAATCTATGCACTTCGAGAGCAAATTTAAATTATTATATACTGAAATACTTGTAAAATCCAAAGCATTATATGCTTCTATTGTTTCAAAATATTCTTCAGGAAAAATACACCAGCAATCTGATTACGCAATTGCATAGAAATTAGACAAACCTTCAATACTCCTTTAAATGTATTCGAACAAGCTCTAGAGTTGCTTGAGATTCATTTTTGATTCGATTCTTTTCAACTACGGAATTATGGAATGGGTAAAAGTAATTTTGTTATGTATTCAATTTCAAAGACATGTGGTTGGAGAGAAGAATATTTGTTCAACTGAATTATTGCACTTTATAATGGTTAAATAAACATATTTTGGAAGAAGGGATTTGTACATACTTCATAAATATTCACTGTCACGTATTTTAGTAAAATTTCTGAAAATATCATATATTTGTTCCCTTGCGTTTTTATTTTCCTTACAATACATAATACATTTCTAGAGGGAGTATTAAAATGATGTCGAAAATTATACATCTAGTTTTTAAGCGATGTGTATGTTCATGTGCTCGAAATCGTGTGATTTATTCAGTGACGTTCTTAATTCATTTTCTCACTCGAAAGAGTACCACTAGATTACAACTACAATATTTTTTTAATGTAACACAGATGCACCAATCCTCAAAAATGTTTAAAATTATCGAGGAATACGATCTGAAACAAGTTTCAGACTTTAATAGTATTCTATTTTGACATAGATATTCATCGTCTATATCCGTTCTATAAAAAATGAATTAGAAAAATGAACTGGGGATATATTATGAAACTTTCAGATTTCAATCCTAACAGTATGTTATTAGATCTGAGATATATTGTTTCTTTCGTTTTTTTCTTTTTTTTCCAAAGCTGTATATTGAATATCTGTATACAATGACAAATCATCCAAGAATATATAACATAGAAAGATATAGTTATCAGCACGTAATAGATTTTACACTTTCGTGTTTAATGTGAAAATTTCGTAACTGGTTTTAGTAGCCCATAATAAAGTTTTCAACAGTTGTTTTCCTACATTGCCGTGTACAGCCTATTTCAACTAATGAATCAGGATTTTCAAATCCACTGTTATGATAAAGACTGCAAACGGGAAATTGAGTAATTCAAAATATGTTAATTTAGCAGTTTCAATCATATACACCGAATTGGGCGGACACACCCATGCAGTCCTTAGAGGTAAGATAAATTAAATAAAATGTTAAATATTAGTAAAAGAGGATCGTATATAAGGACAAATTAAATTTGGAATACAATCAATGCATTATGAATTTTATTAAAATTAAAATATATAATTAACTGCAAATGAGCGTCTTGAAACTGAAAATTACAAAATGAGTTCCAAATCAATAATTATATATCCAATATAGATATATTTTTATATTTATTTGTATCCCTAATCATTAAATTTTTATGTTTAATCTTTAGACAACATACTTGAATGTCTTTACCTAAACAAATGTTCACTAAATATGGAAGAGAAAATAAATTATATATATATATATATATATATATATATATATATATATATATATATATATATATATATATATATATAGGGACGGAACAGAAATTGCAATGTAGCACCATGGAAAAAGCGTACACTAGGCAATATAACTTCATCAATGTATCGTTGGCCGGTCATAGTCTCAGTTACGACCACATGTAGGAGCGTGCGGCCATTGATTATGATGCCGGTCCACACCATGATACTGCATGTCGGTTATCCGTGCCTTTCCTGGATATTTTCGGAACAATAAACAGTACCATTCTCACGCCAGATTAGTCTACAATTCGATGACAGACTGAAACTACTCTCAGCTCAAAATAGTACGCAAGCTAAGTCCTGTTCGGGCCAATAACGGTGCTCTCGACACCATTGCAAATGTGTGGTATGGTGCAGTCTTGAGAATAGGACACACACAACAGGTCTGCGGGCATATAGTTTTCCTTCTCCCAAACGTCTTCCTAGAGTTTTTCGGAAAATCCGCTGTCCTGTGGTAGCAAGAAAATTATTTGCCTCCTGATAAGCTGTGGTGCGCCGGCCCTTCTAGCCAATAGGACAATGTACCTGTCTTTTACAGACGTTGCACTTCTAACACGATCTCCCCCGTGACGCTTGCTACACCTTCAAGTTGTTTTAAATGTTAGACAAGGCCGTACAACAACGATGTGGGCGATGTCAAACTCCCTGGTAACATATGTTATTTTTCGCCCTTCTTTGATCCTTCCAATAATATGGCCACGCGTAACATCATCCAAGTGATATCGGGCAGACATACCAAAAATTTCAAGATCGTCAATTAAATATTTCCAGTAAAACTTTCACTCGGACCAACCACTATCCACACGCGTCAAACCATTTAAATATGTTATCAGCGCTATCATATGACGAACTGGCGTGGGAATGAAAAATTCGCATACGAGCACCACTTACTATATTCTTTTATTTTGTGGCTGTTACGGGTGATAGTGCCATCCATCTTTATCATGGGCTATTCCAAGGCTACCCACAAAATTTCAAGAAATTCCGTCCAGTCGTTCTCCCGTGATGATGAGACAAGCATACATACAGACGGACAGACAGAAATATATACATATTTTCTATTTTATTTATATAGATATAAAAAAAGTCATGTGATGCCCACATCACTTTTTTTTTAAATTGTTGCTTTCGAATGAAATAAATGCAACGACTGATATATACTTCATTTGTATTAGCTTTAAATTGATCCCTACATACTTTGCGCATAGATTTCTTACAAAACAAACCTCGATTTTAGTATATATAGTTACATTTTCCCCTTACATTGGATTATGAATAACATCATAGTGTTCAACTGATCTACACGTTTCGAGCACCCTAGCCCACGAAAAACCTGTTTTAGCGTGTCGTCTGTGTGTTTGTACACTGTCTGTGCTGTTTGTACTGTTTGTACAATGCATGTATCCACTTCGTCTGTGCTGTTTGTACAATGCATGTATCCACTTCGTCTGTGCTGTTTGTACAATGCATGTATCCACTTAAAGTTAAAATGTTATTAACCGAAGTTCATAAAATTCGTTATATAAGTCAGTTGCTGGGGACCATGGTGCTGTTTTGGTTTGATAAATTTGTATCTGAGACAGATTTTCTAATAAATACTTTTAATACAATGTTTAACCGTCACAGTGAGTTGTTGTTGAGACCCAGATCGTCCGACCTACCAGAAAGGTGTAAGGTAACTGTTTGGACGGCCGGGAAGAGCCACTCAATTTAGACCGGAACTCAGTGGGATAAGAATCCACAGGGACCGTACCTTCCTTCCCCTACCACCAACCTCTCGGAAGGACTTACGAACCCACATGTTTAACGTGATCCTTCTGCACGTGAACACGGCGTCAGTTTTGGCAGCAGAGGGAATCGAACCCTGGCCTACCGAGTGCAAATCCTGCGCGATAACCACAAGAATGTGTAAGAACGTGTAAAATGTCTCACTGGTGTCACTTTTGATAACCAGACGGAGAAAACGCTCGTACAGGTAACCTTTCCTATGACGTGAATCTTTGATTTCCAGATGCTGACGTACGACAAAATGTTGCCAGATTTGACGATTTATTGTGAATTTGGCAAAATTTAGCGACTTTTTAAAGGTTCGAGAAACACCCCGAAATGACCAATATCCTACAATATATGAGAAATTTCCAGGAGTTTTTATAGAGAGTCTATAGAAGGTGTCGTCAATCAGTTGGGGAGTAGTTGACGTGATATCAGCTTCATTGAAATTGGATATTCGTCAATGTTTTGAGAATTTTAGCGGCTGTTTTGTAAAATGAAATATGTGAGTGTTTTCAGAATAGTATGGGTTGTTTCGTGAAATTAGTGGAGTACTTATATCCTATCTAAACTGTGCTTGTGAATAAACGCGTTAGTTATCTAGACATTGGAACTCATTCTTGTATCTCGATACACACTCACGATTTTGGAGGATAAATCGTAACAATATTGTTATTTGCCACTGAAACCCAAAATCTTATTGAACCCAAAATCTTATTCTGCTGTACGTAACAAAATATTGTTTGCTTTCGATTGTATAAATTAAAAGTATAAACGAATTTTGTATTTGTTTTATTATTTAATATTGATAAATAGCCAATATATAATTTCTTTTCAATATTGTGCAAATCTAACTACAACGAATCCCGTTAGAGATTTTCAAAGAAATGATTTTATATTTCTGAATATTTTATCTTCCGAGAAATGTTTCTGGCCTAAGCAGCCTCAAGAGAGATATGCAAAATAGATAATGAGACCTTTGAAGCAGTCACACAAATTTATTTAGGAAAGTTACGAAGATGCAATTACCCTAATTGCATTGCTCTGGTTCGTATCTTACATTTATCATTGAGTTTATTGCATTTTCATTTCTTAATATGCTCAAGGAAAAGATAATTCTTATTTTTAAACCATTTTATAATTCCATGAACTTGCAATTTAGTAATTTGAAGATGCAAACTTAGTATTATCTTATATAATAAAAGAAGATTTGTGTGTGTGTGTGTGTGTCGCAAGTGCCGCTAAATCTGAGTTTGGTACAGCAGCAAAGTTTGGTACAGAGGTACTTCAGAATTCGGTACTATAGTTCTCTTTAAGATTTTTTAAAATTCATGTTATCCATTCAGTTATTTTATGTGGAAGCAGAATTTTGACCAATATTCACAGAATTAGGTTCCTTAGCGATTGACAATATTGTCACAGAGTTTTCATCTTGTCATCATGGGAAAGATCGAAAAGTGTGATTTCTAATGCATCTATTGGATAATCCTACACATTTATTAATTGATTTATTTTTAAATACTTTGAAATTTGAATATTTTCGATTATCTAATAAATATTTTGTTTCTTTACCACAAAACTTATTGTGGTGGTAGAATGAAAATATGCAAGGCGTATATTTAAAAAAAATAATTCAATACGTTTCTTTCAGTTTAGAAATAAATACATTGCGGTGGGATTTATCTAATCCCAGCGTCACCTGATTTATTATCTGAAATGATTATGACGTTTTAACAACAAAGTCCTGAATATTTTACTTTACCGCTATGGTACAAAGCCATGCTCTGAAATTAAATCAATAAAAATCGTTCTTTGTAAACCAATGTATATAATGTAATTGCATCAGCGGCCGTCACGATATAAATCTTCAAAATCACGTTTCATGTAACTCAAAGGCTTAAAATCACGTTTAAGTTACTGCACGCTTTTGAGGTAACTACCCAATAATAAATGCCAGATTATATTTAAAATTCAAAGCAACTGCATTGTTTTTGATTGATTCAAGTTATTCTTCAAAAGAAAATACATTCCCAATTCAGTTAAGCATTTACATATAAAGTAGGGGAATGTCCAATATCACCAACTCTGCATCCGAAATTATTTAAGCTCCGTTGTTACTTTAGCCTTTCTTATGTGTGTCATCTCTTCCATCAGGATTATAAACAGTGTAATGGTTTTTAAAGTACTTATAGAGTTTAAATGGCTTTTGGGAGAGGGAAAGAGACATCAACTTAGAAAGAATGTGTTAGATTAAAACATGATTAAACTATCCAATATTTTGTCCAGAAGTTTTTTCGAAGAATTGCTTTCTCAGGATGATAAATTATATATTACATATGTTTTAATAAAATAAAAAATAAGATTATTTTTAAAATGACAACATGCAGGTGTTCCAAAAGGAAGATATTGTGCTTCCTATTCAACGAAGCCAGTATCTATTGATCTGTTTTGATCTTTTTAGCGGTATGTCACACAGAATGTTCACCACTCTTACAATTGCCCACATACAAGAAGTCTGTCATCTTTCTCAAAGTTGCAGACATCCTGCTGACAGACGAAACCAGTCTGAACATAACGCCATCTTTGCTTTTGTAAAAGATGGAGCTCAAACTACACACAGCTGCAATAGCCACTGTGTTTAGCTATTAAAATAATATGGGACAACCCTATAGCCATGAATCAAAATACCAGTTTCAGAGTATTCACAGATCAGTTCTTTTAAAATCACATATGTCCACCAGATAAAGAAACATAGAAGATTTATTTTTGCATTGTGCATAATTATTGTCGAATAATTGGTATAAATTCCAAAGTAGATCGACAGATACTAGTCGCGTCCTTGTTACGTTCCATAATTATGACTAAATCAACTGGTATCGGAGGTACAAAACAATCCTTCATCAGAATAAGGACTATAAGTCTTCAACATTGTTTTATATATTTCAAAACTTTAAATTTCGTCTTTACAGGAATTTGTATTAACTACGCAATAATAAATAGAATATTTAAATATTCTAGACAATCTCAATGTTTTTAACTGATTGAATGTATTCTAAAATGTAGGTAATTTCCTTCCCTGTAAAGCATTTGCATATAAAGTAGGTAAAAGTTAAGCATTCGATTTACTGCGTCCTCCGTCATTATTTAAGTTCCGGTGTTACTAAGGAGTTTCATCTGCGCTTTGTTCATTGGTGGCAAAACGTCTGCCATACTACTGATTTTATGAAAATTTATAATTTAAAATATCTATTCCCCAGAATATGTTATAGATAGAGCTCAGGTGATGACTAATTTGCATTCGGTAGAAAATTACTTAGGAGAATCAATGAGGAGGAGGGTGAATACTAAGGATTTTCACTTTGTGTTCATTTTCCATTTCCGGTTAAAAAACTCCATTTTACTTGACATATCGATTTCACAAGATCGGCTACAGATATAGCTTAGATGATAATCATATGAATCCAGTATAAATAACTATTAGAGCTAGGGTAGTTCATTAGGAATTTGCCATTTCTAATGTATTTTCCAATTCAAAAAATTTTCTTGAAACATTAGTTTCTCACGATTGGCTATAGATAGAGCTTAGGTAATGATTGATATGGATTCAGCATTGGATTTCAGGGGATGTAGTGGTTTCACAAAATATTTTTATGTTCGCTTATGTGACTGCCACTTTCAATTTTTTTTCCAAAACTCATCTGGCTATAGTAAATAAGTATGTAAAAGAGAACAAAAATGCATAATAACTTCATTACGCAGCATTTGTGTGCACATCATTCGCCAACATATGGAGGTTTCTTCATAAATTTATTATTCCATCTGGATTAAGGAAATTATAAAGCTTCTTAAAGTACAAATTGATCACCATGCTTTTGTAGATAAGGATTCTTGGATTAGAATGCATTTTACAATAAAACAGTGTTACATTATCTAATAATTTACTGAGGAACTTAATTGTTGTGCCGAATTAAATTAATTCAGCAAATGAAGTTGTAATTAAATCCCCCCGAATTGGAATTGGGGCTTAGAAATTCCAGACCGAGCACACCTGTGACCCTTTGAATGTTAAAGACAGCAGAGGTCACCAGAACAATGGACGTCGCGAATCCCGCGCCACCATGTCTGGAAAATTGACAGTTAAGAAGAAAGGCTAAGCTGGCATGAACCGCCTTGAGTGATCGCGTGGACGTTAGCTCCAGACGTGAGGGGAGTGTCCCCTAGACTTACTGGCACGAGTCTCCGGACAAATGAGACTCAAGAAAAATGACATCACGGATATTAAGATCCAATAGAAAAATAGAGAGTAAATTGTCCCCTGGTGGCTCTTTTGCTGAGGGCGACCGGAGCAGGGTTTGAGAGAGGAGTTGAGATCTGATCTTCGACAAGAGAGCTCGTCTTTTTGGAAAGAGAGTGCTTCTCGGGCATAGGCCCTGTATTTGTTTTTTGAGCAGAAACCTTCTGCGATAGTTCCTGATCTAAGTACGGAACGGAAGAGAGATCGAGGGCCCAGTAGGACTCGATCCAGATAGACTACCGCTAGTCTAAAATTCAGACCACCCGGGTCTAGCATCGTCGTGACAGGACGTCACCGCATCGTGGACTTACGTCAGTTTCATCTTGAATCCTGGTTAGAGAATCACCTCTCATAGACTTTCCACGGGAAATTGATGTGGACATTTTCTTGAACACGTCAGAGTGACCTCAGCGGACTATTCGCCTCACTTCAGATTTGGATACCTTTGTAATCTAATTTGTATATTACCTAATTGCTGTAAATAAATAAAGAATTGAAGTCACTCGAGAGTTATTTGGCTGTGACTATAAAACCACGCTACCACTACGCCACAGCCATTTTGGTGGCAGCTGAGTTGGATAAATCGATCGTCAAATTAAAGACGACAGGCCCACACTTCATCAAGAAGCTGAAGCAAGTAAACAGACCGGACCACTGCGGACTGGAGCTGTGGGACATCCCGTCCAAGAGTTTAAGAGGACATCCCGTCCAAGACTTTAAGAGGACATCCCGTCCAGGAGCGAGTGCCAGATCCCTTCTGAAACCGTTGCGAGCCATCCTGTGGTGAAAGGTTACGTCAGAGGAGACGGCATCGTCATTGAGCTGAGTGACATCGACGCAGAGCGAGGGTCTTCAGACAAGGTAAGCCTGACTCATTTTTTGGAGGCAAGCAAAATTTTGGTAGAATTAGATTGATTTGTAATTTGTGAAAAATAACTAAATTAATTAAGAACCAGATTAAATTGTTGTATGTGCGTAACTGTCAAACGGTATGCAAGTCTGTGTTCTAGGAAATTTTTAAAATATTCCAGTTTAGTAAACTATTTTTTTTGGCAAAGTGTTATTATATATGTTTACATTAAGTTAATTTAATGCCATACAATCATATTGCATAGTGTTGGAAGTTGCATTTAAACTTAACTAAATTGTGGCATAAGAATCCGAATTATAATTGAATGACCAAGATAAAATCTTGTAAAGTGTTATTGCAACTAATAGTTTTATTTAATGTAAAATGTATAACCATTGCTAGTCAGGAGATAGATGTGTTATTGTGTGTTATAATCCTTAGAGGCTTAGAGCTGTGGGGATGGTTAAGCCGTGCTAGACACGCCCCAGGCAGTTGCAATTGAAAGGAATTCTCCCCTTCTTCAGATGAGAGTCTTATTGTTAAGCTGGGAAGTAGGGAAGAGGGATTAGTGTATTGTGGGATAAATTATAGGTACTGTGTGTATTGACCTTTGGAAAGGGACGTTTTTGAATCTAGATTATTGTTATAATTAAAGTGTTAGTGATTCCCCGTGAATTCACGAATTAGGTGAAATGGCGTTTTTAAAAAGGCATAAAAAACTGATCTTCAAAGCCTCGTAGTAGAATTAGGTCTAGAGTTGGGAGATGATGAGGAAATAATTGACCTTGTAAAAAAAATTCAAGAGAGTCCAGATTTTGACGAAGCAGGTGTTAAGGCTATGTTAGAAACGATTATAGAGGAACGACAGTTAAATGAAGCCAGTAGGGAATCGGAATCGGTATCAGAAAAATTAAGAGAGGAACGGGCATACGAACTTGAAAAGTTGCGTTTGGCTCAAAGTGGGGAAACAATTAGCTTGGCCTCGTCGAGTCATGAGAGCGCGAGACCCCCTAGAAATCTAATATCTGTAATGCAGAAATATGAACCTGAAAAATCGGATATGGCTCTATTTCTGACTTTATTTGAGCGTCAAGCTCGTAAGAATGGGATCGATAAGGAGGAATGGGTAACTCAATTACTTAGTTTGATTCCGATTGAGATCGCCGAAATTATAATTAGAGAGCCCGAAGAGAAAGTCGATGACTATGAACATATTAAGTCGGTACTTATGGAAAGATTTAAACTTAACTCAGAGACCCTTAGGACCAAATTCCAAACACATAAAAAACGAGAAGGAGAGCTCTGGAAAGACCTCGTTTTTGAGTTACGGGCATATCTCGAAGGATGGCTAAGAGAAATAGAGGTTCAGGATTTTGAATCTTTAAAAGAATTGATGGTGGCGGACCAAATAAAAAGACGCGTGTCGGCCGAAGTGAAAGAACACTTCATCGATAATTGGGGAAAGGTTAACAGACCAAGCGAACTAGCAAAGAAATTAGATGATTATGAGGCAGCTAGACGTTTCCTAAAGAAACCCCAAATTTTTAAACCTCCCGAAAGGAAATTTGTAGACCGCCCAAAAACAACCGAACAAGCTGGGAAAAGGGTGGATGTAAATAGGAACGTGCCTAAAAATGGGTCGAGTGTTAACCAAACAAATAACGATTGGAGAACGAGGGAATTCGAGCGGAAGAAAAGTGTGACGTGCTATCTCTGCCGGAAAATCGGACACATCAGTACGAACTGTACCGAATCAAAAAGGGACGCGGAGATTGTAAATAATCTAGAGACGACCGACCATTTTAATGCTTCATTTAAACCCTATTTAAGCCGGGCAAAAGTGAATTCCATAGATACGCTTATACTTCGTGACAGCGGAAGTAGCATAGATCTTGCGTCCATCAAATTAGTAAAACCCGAAGATTTTACAGGGGAGACCGTGTGGGTAAAGCAACCCTTAGGAAATGATTTTATGTGTTTACCGCTAGCCCGTGTAATTTTGGAAAGCACTGAATTCGGAACCATTCGAACCAAGGCAGCCATCGTGGGCAAATCAGTAGAGATGAATCACTATCTGTTGGGGAACTCAAGTCAGGAATTAATCGACTCAAATAAGGATAACCCCCAAAGAATTAATGCTATGATTACGAGGAGTCAAAGCAAATCTAAAAAAGCGACCGAAGAACCAAAAGGGATCGCGGAAACGGGAAATAAAGGAAATTTTGATGAAAAATTAAAATTGATTGAGTCAGAACCCGCAAATGTGGCGGAAAGTGAAGAATTAATAGAGGGGCACGAAGAACCGATTGATTTACCTCCGGTTGAACCATACCCTACGCAAGAATTGATAAACGTAGACGCTACTGAATTCTTAGAGGAACAGAAAAATTGCCCAAATTTAAAGTCTCTCTGGGAAAAGGTAGAGCAAAATAAAACGTCGAAATTTGTAATTGAACGCGAATTACTGTTCAGAAAATCAACAGATCACCGAGGATTAGTTAGGAAACAGCTGTTGATTCCCACTAAGTATAGATCAAAAATATTAAGTCTTTGTCATGAAGGTTTTGGTTCGCACATGGGAACTACTAAGACCAAGGATAAGCTTTTGAGACACTATTTTTGGCCTCAATGCTTTAAAAACGTCGAAGAAATGGTAAAAACTTGTGATGCATGTCAGCGGGTGGGGAAATCATTAGAAAAGACAAAAGCCCCACTTAAACTTGTGCCTGTGATTTCAGAAATATTTTCAAAAATAAACATAGATACTGTAGGGCCGCTGCCGGTATCTTCGAAAAATAATAGGTACCTCCTAACTTGTATTGACATAGCCTCTAAATATCCTGAAGCTATACCTTTATCTACGGTAAGCTCGCAGAACGTGACGGATGCTTTGTTGTTGTTATTTAGCCGCATTGGTACCCGAGGGAAGTCCAATTGGACAATGGAAGCTATTTCACTAGCAACTTGACAACGACGTTCTTCGAAAAGTTTGGAGTGAAAACCACCCATAGTTCTATTTATCACCCCCAGTCAAATCCAGTCGAGAGATTTCACCGAACAATTAAAAGACTTTTGCGTGCAATGTGTGCCGAAACCGGTACTGAATGGGAGCGACATTTGCCCTCAGTCTTGCTGGCATTACGCAATGTCACCCACTAATCTACTGGATTTAGTCCCTCCGAGTTAGTTCACGGCAGGAACCTTCGGACACCGGAGACTCTATTGTTCGAGCAGTGGGCGCGTGAGCCGATAACAGATGATGTGGTCACGGATTATGTATTTGACCTTTTAAACCGATTAAGGCATTGTCAGCAGCTGGCTTCGGAAACGGAGACAGATAACAAAATAAAACGAAAGGTGTATTATGATAAGGGTTCCGTTAAAAGAGAATTTAAGGCAGGGAATCAGGTTTTGGTTTTGGCGACACACCGGCCGAATAAATTAGCCGTTAAGTGGATAGGTCCCGGGACTATTGAGAGACAATTATCCGAGACAAATTACACTGTAAGGATGCCAGGGAAAGCTGAAAAGGTACAAGTGTACCACGTGAATTTATTAAAACCATATCACCAGCGCGTGGAGTGCGTGAATGTTTTAATAAGCGAAAATGTTGCAGAGGAAACGAAGGATTCGGAGTTGGATATTTCATATCCCGTAGCTAATCCCAACATTTTTGATTTCGAGGAAATCGTCACAGACAGTGCGTTACGAGAAAAGTGCACTTCAGAACAGATTGAAGAGTTGAGGAAGTTACTGAAATCGCATGAAAATCTATTTTCAAATGATCCAGGCAGAACGCATTTAATAGAGCACGATATCGAACTTATAAGTAATAAACCCGTGCGCTCTAAACCGTATAGGACGTCCCCGAGACAGAACGATATTGTGAAACGGGAGATTAAGAGAATGCTGGAATTAAAAATCATTGAGATTGGAGAGTCGGATTATACTTCACCCATAATCCTAGTGGAAAGTCCAGGGAAGGGCCCGAGATTATGTGTCGATTACAGGCGGTTAAATTCAATTATTCGCACAGAATATTATCCGCTACCTAACATGGATGATAGGATAGAGAAGGTGTCGTCAGCGAAGTTCATTACGGTAATTGATCTGACCAAGGGGTACTGGCAGATCCCCTTATGTCCTAGAGCTCAAGGGTTAGCCGCGTTCGTCACGACCTTCGGAACGTACCGACCGTTAGTGCTTCCGTTCGGGTTAGTCAACGCCCCCTATTGTTTCTCCAAGTTCATGGCACAATTGTTACAGGGTTGTGAGGAGTTTTGTGTTCCATACCTGGACGACGTTGCCATTTTCTCAGAGACCTGGGATGAACATTTAAAACACCTGGATGTTGTTTTGAGGAAAATCGCTTCTGCCAAACTAACGATAAAACCTGCCAAATGCAAATTTGGACAGAGTTGTGTTAAATACTTAGGATACATGGTAGGGAACGGTCAAAGGACGCCGACCGAAGCGAAAATTAAAGCGGTGTTAGATTTTCGGACGCCCCGAAATAAAACCCAAATCAGGCAGTTTTTAGGCCTTAGTGGTTATTACGCACGCTATATACGTAATTACGCAATTATTGCCGAACCTCTGACTCGGGCACTGAAAGGAAAGAATAGGAAGGAGGAGATAGTATGGACGGAAGAGTGCGAGAGCGCTTTTAACGAGCTTAAAACAAAACTGACAGAAAAGCCTGTGTTATACGCACCCGATTTCACTAAGGAGTTTATCCTTCAACTGACGCGTCATTAAAAGGGCTGGGCGTAATAATGGCTCAGAAGGGGGCGGATAATACTGACCACCCAATATTATATTTGAGTAGGAAATTTACGACAACGGAACAAAGGTTTGGAACCACGGAGAAGGAATGCGCAGGCATAATTTTTGCAATAAAAAAAGCTGCGACATTACCTTGATGGCCAAAAGTTCACAATTGAAACCGATCATAACCCATTAGTGTTCCTTAAAACCAATTCTGGTCAGAACCCTAGATTGATGAGATGGGCCCTAGCTCTACAGCCTTTTAACTATCAGATCATTCACCGGGCTGGAAAGGAGATCGGACATGCAGACTGTCTGAGCAGAATGCTGCCAGATTAGAAAAAACTGTATTACATTGTGCTGTATATATTTTTATAATTTTTGTAGGAATTGTGCGGTATATATTTTTATAATATTGTAGGAATTGTGTTATGTATATATTAATTTTTTTTCGTTTTATTTTAATCCTTGTTGCCTCCAATGATGTTGTCAGGTGAACCATGTCTAACCCTTTGCCTTACAGATTTTGCCTGCTAGACAAAATCTCCCTAAGGGGGGAGGGATTGTGCCGAATTAAATTAATTCAGCAAATGAAGCTGTAATTAAATCCCCCCGAATTGGAATTGGGGCTTAGAAATTCCAGACCGAGCACACCTGTGACCCTTTGAATGTTAAAGACAGCAGAGGTCACCAGAACAATGGACGTCGCGAATCCCGCGCCACCATGTCTGGAAAATTGACAGTTAAGAAGAAAGGCTAAGCTGGCATGAACCGCCTTGAGTGATCGCGTGGACGTTAGCTCCAGACGTGAGGGGAGTGTCCCCTAGACTTACTGGCACGAGTCTCCGGACAAATGAGACTCAAGAAAAATGACATCACGGATATTAAGATCCAATAGAAAAATAGAGAGTAAATTGTCCCCTGGTGGCTCTTTTGCTGAGGGCGACCGGAGCAGGGTTTGAGAGAGGAGTTGAGATCTGATCTTCGACAAGAGAGCTCGTCTTTTTGGAAAGAGAGTGCTTCTCGGGCATAGGTCCTGTATTTGTTTTTTGAGCAGAAACCTTCTGCGATAGTTCCTGATCTAAGTACGGAACGGAAGAGAGATCGAGGGCCCAGTAGGACTCGATCCAGATAGACTACCGCTAGTCTAAAATTCAGACCACCCGGGTCTAGCATCGTCGTGACAGGACGTCACCGCATCGTGGACTTACGTCAGTTTCATCTTGAATCCTGGTTAGAGAATCACCTCTCATAGACTTTCCACGGGAAATTGATGTGGACATTTTCTTGAACACGTCAGAGTGACCTCAGCGGACTATTCGCCTCACTTCAGATTTGGATACCTTTGTAATCGAATTTGTATATTACCTAATTGCTGTAAATAAATAAAGAATTGAAGTCACTCGAGAGTTATTTGGCTGTGACTATAAAACCACGCTACCACTACGCCACATTGTATATGCTGTGTATGTTGTGTGGCAAAATACAATTTATTATTATTAATATTATAATTAATATTTTATGAAGGTTTCAAAATATGGGGATATTAAAGTATTTTATAATAACGATTTACGTTTGTAAACATGATAAGACAAACATTTTAAGGAATCAACCGGTTTCGTCTGAACACTGCACATCCAGAGTACAAAAAACCGATTACAAAAGTTTGTAAGATGTCTAATACCACCTGTATGTCTGTCTTTTGTTAACGCCACTGCCCTTGACTTACTTATTCTGATGAAGACAACTCTAACTGCAACGCAATTGGTTTGTATTCCTATTTGTCTCATGCCATTTGCGAAAGAATATAATTTAGCAATACATTCTTAATAGTAGTCTGAGTGATCATGCTACTTTGTAGCGCATCAATAATCGCGTGAGGTCATAACATTTTATTAATATATATTCATTTTATAAAAAATTTAATTTAATGCAACTAAAAATGTATTAATGAAGGACAATATAGGAATATATAGATATATATATATATATATATTATATATCCCCGTACTACATATGTTGTCGCAGATTAAAAAATACGCGAGTATGTTAGTAGAATATTACCCGTATTACAATATAAGTTTCAAGAATCTTTGTCAAAATAAAACAGATGACGTAATAAATTGAAAATATCAATAATCCCTGTAATCTTTATACCAGAAGGTCGTAATTGATTCCAATATATGCCTACATATATCGAAATATATGACAATATACCTCTACTACTTATATTCTCGTAGAAGATATACCCGTGCATTTGTAGAAGATTACTCGTACAACGTACAATATATGAGTAGAAAAAATTTTCGTCATAAGAAAACAATGGCATAAGAACTTGAAAATATCAATAATCCCTGATTCAATAATCCCCGAAAATTTCAATTATCCCCGAATCAATAATCCCCGAAAATATCAATAATAATAATGTTTAAACCTGAAGACCGTAATTGATATTATCCAGTCAAAAATGTAATGTCAATGAAATTTATTTAATATACATATCTTTATTATTCAAATCGAAATTCCTCGCGGATCGAAGATAGATGGCGCCACTCCGATTCAAGGACTTGGCGTTTTTTCGACTCTTCTTTCACGGCCTAGTCACCGGCCAATAATATGGCTTGCATTTGCCTCTCGCGTTGCATGTTAGCGTCCCCTCGTCCACGTTCCTTTATCCTATAGATATTTTATACTTCAAAGCTTTTTAATTTGCTTATTAGATTGAACTTAACTGTATTTATAGCACCTCAAAAGATGCTAGCGTCTGCACTCCATCACGCAGACTTTTTGTGTCCCCTGAAAAGGGCCTCTTTTTTCCACAACAAGCAAGTGAATTTAAACCTGTAAACTGTAAATTTATAAAAGTTATCTAGATATTTATTTATATACTTATTATCATATCCTTTTATCAAAAAGCTTTATTTTAATGTGTAACTTATAATCTTGTAACTTCTTAAACTTAAACTTAACCTGTAATCTCGCCGATCTTTTTGATTGGCACTAGCCCTGCCCCGCCCCCTTTCCTTTCCAGTGTCTACTTACGAGTTCAGCCTCCCAGGACAAGAATTTCCATCGTCATTCAATACCCAGCCAACTCCAACACAGCACCCTCTTCTGAGATGAGTGCAAACGCTGATCGATATTGCTATTTCCGCTATAATGAATGGACATTCTACATATGAGATGAGGGGATACGCGTCTGAGACGCAGGCACCCCGAAAGCAAAACGTCTAGGCTTGGCAAATCGAAAAAGATTTAATAAAAATCGCATGCCGCATAACACATTGGATTTACATCCGTTTCTAAACGACAGGATATCATTTCCTTCAAATAAATTGATGGGAATCATGTCGACTGAATAATGCTATATTCATGAATGATTTCGCGACACTTTCCTTAATGTAGCGATAATTTAAAAAATCGCCAAATTTATCGCCTAGTGGGACTGTAGATATGAAAGTCCCATTTTGCGACGAATTGACAAAACATATCACCTTAGTATCAACCTAACAAAACAACTAATTTCATTTATTAAGCGCCATTTTATCAATTTCAAGTTATTTTTATGGATTTACAAATAGGTTTATCAATTTGGTGATATTTTAAAAATTACTAAATATGTTAAAGTAGGATGGATGAACTGACCAACAAATGCTACCGAAACATCATTTCAGTACTCTCTTCTAAGAAAACAAATTTAATTTCATTGATTTGTGTCGTTTTTAGCAATTTGGCGACATTTCCGTCAATTTGACAAAGTCCAAGAGAAGTTGTCAAGTTAGCGATATTCCGCAAAATTCGTAGCTCTGAATTTGCAGAACTGAAGAATAAAACTTCCCCATCCCGTTTGTATATGCTAAATGAAAACACTAAAATTGTATTAGAAGATATACACGTTCTACTCTTTTTCTATTTCAACAATCGTGTAATTGAATTTATTGGGTAAACACAATATATTAGTTTATTAGCTAAACACAATATATAAGCTTAAAAACACTTTCCCAAAATAAATGAAAGTGATATACGGAGTCCGTAATTAATATAAAAGAAAAATGAAACCGTTATTTTAATAAATGAAAGTGATATACGGAGTCCGTAATTAATATAAAAGAAAAATCAAACCGTTATTTTCTAAAATATATTTTTATATCAATTTATTTATTATTCAAATCGAAAAAATAATAATTAAAATTAACAAACAGATTTAATTTAATTGAGTTTCTGAGCAACATGATTCTAAGATAGAATCTGCCTCATAAACTGCGAAGTTAAATAACAATTTTGATTTCTTTATCCTTTTCATTATTGAGTAAAAACTTGTGAAAAATAAACTATGGAGATAGATTTTTCATTTGAATTCATGTTTCAAACTATTCATGTTTACAGAAAGTGATTAATTAGCGCAAAGAATCTCACACCAAACTCAGGGATAAAGTTCTAATTCACTGTCAAACGATTTTCAACTTTTCGTTTGGATAAACCACGGAGTTAGAGACTAGAACTCCTGAAGAACATTTCGTTTTTCATTAATATATCGATAACGCTGGTTTTAGAAAATCGAAACATGGATTAAATTTTTGGAGGTCTATTCAGGGCTATTCACAAAATTTCATCAAATTTGGTTCAGTCTTTCTCCCGTGATGATGGGACAAACAAACATACAGACAGACATATTTTCAATTTTATTTATATAGATTATACAATATGCCTTTTAATGATATATTTTCTGCTATTATTTAATTTTAAATTTAGATTTTTTGCTCGTAATTTCATTACTTCCATAAAAACGGCTGCTATAGTTGAATCATGTTTTACCATTATGATGAATACTTTACTTACACAAAAAGGCCAAATCCGTTGTATATATTTAATTTTAACGCTAAATATATAGTTTTTTATCCAACTTTGTGGATTATTATCTAGCTTGTTATTTTATTCTTTCTTCCGCCAATTGAAAATAGTGTTTTAGAAATTTTAAATTAGGTTTAGCTACAATTACAGAATTGAATTTAATAATATGATCGTTTTTTGTTCGGGATTGATACTGAATAGTATTCAGTCCGTATGGATAAAGGTTGTTGAATTGAACATATGTTTATTTTCCTACCATATTCATTCTTGTTCGTTAATAACTATGCTTATTATAGATATATGTATATAGTTCAATCAGTATTTCATAAAGTATCGTATTTCATAAGTGGATTCAGCTATTTTATTACTTTGTACTTTATAAATTTGGCTTCTATGAAGATCAATTCTGATATTACGATGGTTTTTCGTTTGTCCTATATATTTTTAACAGCGTTTTACACATGTGGCACACATGCAGTTGAAAGTTTTGCAAAATATTCTAAAATTACTATTAAATGATATATATGACTAGGATTTGCCTCTGGGCATGGTTAACATCGTTTTGAACCACATTTGCGATATTTTAAATTTGCTGTTTAATGATGACTTAAGTAAATTGCTGCCTTCAGTGCATTATTAGATTTTGCACTGTTTTTGTTTACCGCGTTCCCTTGGTTAATTGCTCTAAAATAACTATAAATTTCAGGGTTACTTTTTGTGGATCGACTATTTCCCCTAAAAATAGGCGACCGGGCTATCGCTGCCGTTGCCTCGACGTCGCCGGTATCGATAATATTTTTATTATTCATTTCACATATGTATATTGTGCTTAATGCACATTTTGGTAATAGTCTAAGTTTATTTACTTTCAAGATTAAAAGCCAAAATCAATATGGATTATCTAAAGACGACTGTAAAAGTCAAACGTTCACACCTGTGACATAAAATACTTTCCTAAACATAGACTATATTTCATTCCAGTGGATTCATAAAACGACCGTAAACAATATTCGCTTTTATCTAAATCAATATTTAGAATTATTATTCGACCTTATGATTTAACCTTTAGGAATTTGAATAAGAATTTTTACAGTTACTTTTATTTGTTATTTTATTATTTTAATTTTTAATTTTAAATTACAATGTATTTACAAAAAGGTATATAAATACTAATTCTCTATAATATTTACATATCCGAATCCCAGAAATTTACTCCGTCTGTTCTATATACTGCTGGAAAGTGGAGATTATCTTTACCCTTATTATTTACTTTTTAAGCTATTTGATTAATCCGTTGTTGAAAAACTTTAGCGCATAGCAGCTATTACAGTTATTCAAAATAAATATATTATACAAATGTAATACAATTTACTATATTACAAAATAAATAATAAGATATAAATATTCGAAATGTTGACGCAAAGCTGCCGAATTCAATCGACTACTAACATGGCAATCAAAATTGGAAATGAAATACAATACAAATTGAAGAGTAAAATACCACAAATTGGCTGGGGTGGTTGTGACCCCACTCTCCGGTTAAGCTATGATTTACGCCGCGGCAACACTCCCGGGAGACGTTACATTACACATTAATGATATTAAATCATAAAAATAACATCAAAATAAAAGACCTCACAAAAAGAAATATAAGCCTTGCTCACAATAAGAAATATAAGCCTTACTCCAAAAGAAATATATACTACAATTAGACACTACGTTAAAATGCTTAAAGAATAGTACTATATAAACACATAATTTGTGGTAACTAAATACGCATACACTCAGTTTTACATTTGAATTACTGCTTTTTTTTAAATAATTGTATTTATTTTCAGTGATGCTAATGTTAAAATATCTACTAGCAACTTTTCATAAAAATCTTAGGGGATATCCTTGTTTTATTGCTTCTGCAAAATAATTCCTGAAATTATTATCCCTGTCTATTGATTTTCAATTTAATTTTTGACTTATTATTAAATAATTTAAGATGATGTTCATGAGCACATTTTAGTATAGGCTTGAACTCCATGAAGCTATGTAATTAATATGAAAATCAAAATATTTTATTTCATCGTATAATCTAAAGTTGGCATTGTTATTATTTGTATCAATACATACATCCAGAAAGTATCATAATTGCATGTAGATTATACGATAAAAGAAAATATTTTAATTTTGATATTGATTACAGAAAAACTGTTCTCGCTGATATTGGAACATCCAATGTACCCAACAAATTCGACAGAATATCGACAATCGTCGTTTGTGGTGACTCCACCGCAAGCCTTCGAATGCGTCAATCAGCTAGTGCTGATGAACATCTGGATAGCTCTGTACCCCTGCGACGATCCACATGCCCTTCTTCAATCCATCTACTTTAAATCATTTGCATAGTGGCCGCATCTACGTGTGTTTCAGCGGCGATACTCCGAGGCGATCAACTAGCCGTACGTAAGCCTAAAATGAATGCCTTCGCACGATCGTCTAAATGCTGAAATGTCGTTGGCCAGACAATTCTTCAAAAACACATGTCGTCTGTAAACCAGCTCGCAAACGTAAACCAGCTTGCGTTCCCATAGGCGACAGACAGTAACAACATTTGGCTCATCTGTCGTTTCCATACATTTTATCCAGCGTTCTAAGCACGTGACCTACTTGCATTTCAGAGCATTTGCATACATCGGCCGGCTGCCTTTACTTCACAATTCGCATAATTATATGACCAAAGCTTCATCGTGTTGCATTTGCCTTTTTTTTCAATACTCGTTGATACATTTGACATATGCCGTTACTAATAATTTTGCTTTCGAAATATATAATATTTAAACATATAATTTTGTTTCAGTTTGAATTTATTTGTACCTTCCGATTAACTTGAAATTACGAAATTCCGGGATATTTCTGTAAATCAAAGCATCCATACATTCTTCTACTGAATCGAAAAATTCTTCCATACGTCGGTAATAATCAAAGCATTTGCATATAAATTAGAGAAATATTTAATACTAGACTGTGTTTGAAATTACTTACGCTCCAGTATTGTTTAGGGTTTACTTTAGCCTTTAATATTTTCCATCTGCTGAATTACGGAAGGTTTTATGTTTCACAAGGCATTTGTTTAGTATCAAAGGTATCTATTTTGAGCTAACGCGTTGCAACTAAACATAATTAGATAATCTGATTTTGGAAATTCGGATTGCGAATGTGTTCGATATCATATATTTTTACAAAATATGAAAACTGTGAGACCAGAAATTTTTCTCTCATGAGACATTTTTATTTGATTATTTATGGTGTCCTTTAAGGAAAAGAAAGCTTGAGTCTAGCTGGCGCCGGGGTTTACGACAACGTGAACTTTAAGGTCATAATACTATAAATTTAGGTGTGCCAGGCCAGAGGAGCTGAGAGGGGCCTTGATAAATGTGTAGTGATGTCATTGGGTTCAGATGAACCAATGAGCGCCAAGGGGAAGAAGGGCGAAGCTACCCCCCCCTCCGCCGAAGGAAACACAAGTCTAAAACAGATTTACGAAATGAGCGAAGTGAATATGACCTAGCAGACATGACTTAGGAGTTGCAGTTAGAGTACGAGTATTTACACTAACTGACTTATGAGTAAGAGATGAAAGACAACGAGTAGCAGATATGGATGAAAAGAGTGCAGTTGTAGACGAAATCAGATGCAGTATATAAATCCAACAATTTTGTAAAGGTTCCGTAGATGTTCCAAATAAATGGAGGTAGATCAAATGGCGAGTGCATTAGTAGTACGAGGAGGAGCCACATACCACAGAGTTATGGCAGTATAAGACTGATGCAAGCGAGATGATGATCCCAAGACTAAACTGGAAGGTATGTGCTCATAATAACAGGTCCTAGACAACAACGGTAAAACTAATTTTCCTGGTCGCATATCTCCCCTTGCTAAAATAATTAAATGAAAATTGATAATAAATGAAAATTGATATTTATGAAAATTGGTGCTTTGGATAAATTGATGTTGTTAATAAATGCTATTGTTTAAGTTTTAAAATAGTCTAATCTTTTAATATTAATTAATAATTCTTTTCAGGACTTACACAAAAGGTAAAAATAATTGGAGGGTTTATTGCGGCACAATAACGAGCAATGTACGTTTAAATGCTAATTCCACTATATATGAATTTACGGCAATGTTAATGTGATTTAAAATAATGAATTTAATAATTAAAAGTGTAACTTTAGATTTCTTACCGCCACAAATAGCATGGTAATATTTAAATCAGTGGCGGTCCCAGATTTTTTTCCGGGGGAGATATGAAGGTATACGCATACCCTTCACTTTTTTTTAATTTTGAAGATAAAATTATAAAAGTTTTTTTATAAATGCACTAACACCCCACTACATACTTTCTGGTTGAATTTTGTTTCGGCTTACAGTCATTCTTTAATTAGCTGTTAGCTAAAAAAATAAAAATAATTAATAGAAAATGTACGGAATTATGCCCGTATTTTGGCACGATTGTTGAAACAATACATCATAGAAAATGCTAATTTTAATGTAGGTGTTAGATCCTAGTGTATTACACTGCCACATTGATAATTCTTTTCAGGACTTACACAAAAGGTAAAAATAATTGGAGGGTTTATTGCGGCACAACAACGAGCAATGTACGTTTTAATGTTAATTCCACTAATGAGTTTTAACGGCCATGTCAACGATAAATAATATAATTAATAATATTTAAGGGTTAAACTAAAACTTGTTCTTCTTATTTTATTTTATATGCCACAAAAACTTATATTTAGATTATTTGTGATATAATACACAATTATGTACTTCAAAAAATAATCTCAAATATGCGGACCCTATAACGAGCATTGCGGCTTGACGCAGAAGAGAACCGACTACATATTAATAATCAACGAGTTAAGTAAGCAGCAATTTAAATAAATATTTAGCTTATTTTTTATACAATATATAGTTATATACTTGAAAAAATAATCTCGAATTTGACGATCCTCTAACGAGCATTTCGAATTGACGAAGAAGAGGACCAATTATGCAGAGTAATTTAAAGCAGATCAGCCAAACTTTACAAGGTGGTAGTATATACCAAATCAAGCATTTTTCGTCATAGCTTACCGGGTCGGAAATGAAACATCAAGGGGCGAGTGGGCGTTTAATTGTGAAACCGATGAGATGAGACGAAAACACAAAAATGACTTAGAAGTTATAAAATGCCATTTTAAAACAATAATCACAGTACTGGCCCAAAAGAGCGACCTCTAACCTGGAGGGACGTCTCACAGCGGCGATGATTGGCGAACTATCTCGAACAGACCAGACATGTTGCAAACTTCGGCAGCATCGGCCGAAATTCTGGACATGAGTTTCCCTTCAGATTCAAAGAGACTCTTGAGATATACCCACAAAAAGAAGTCAAGACACAGCAGATCAGGTGATAGTTAGGGCCAAGCAATGAGAAAACCTCGCCAAATCCATTGGCCCGGAACCATGACGACCAAATAGATCCACACCTTTTTCCCAATTACGAAAATTTGCATACAGATTGTTATTCCTCCCCAAATAAATGTTGCATACGTGTTTTTCTTCTGCAACTAAAAATAACAACCAGAATGACGCTTTTAAATTTGCGGGGAGGCAGCTTCTGAACGAGTAAGCGCTCCATAACCCCTTTACGTTTCAATTTCGACCAGGTAAACTATGACGAAAATACTTGGTTTGACCACCTCATAACGTTTGGCCCATCTTTCTTTAATCATCCTGTATATTAGGAAACATCTAGTTAAGTGAGTAGCAATTTGACTTTGTATTTTTATAGAAAATTCAAATATAAAACAAGAGAAATCAAGCATACATAAAGCATTGAATGGAATTTCAATTCATAAAGCATTGAATGGCACTTTCCAACTCCAATGGAATTTTATTTAAACATCTCTAAAATGCGATACATTCAGCGGTAATATTTTTAAAAGTATCACAATACTACAATAATTTAGTATATTTGAAAATTTCATAAGAAAAAGAACTTTATTCGAATGACGTCATTGAAATATAAATCGCCTTGCTCTCTATGAAAAAGCAATAAAAATGCCTTTCATAAACTTTTATTCTATTCCTTTCATTCATCACAATACTACAATAATATATTTTACTTAAAAACTTAAACCATGGAGGTAAAAGTAATTTAACTCTGTGCTTAAAACTTTACCGAAAAAGTCTGCTATAAAATTGTCTGTTCTCTATGTAAAATCAATGACTGTTTCATTCATATCAACTACATTGCAGACACCAACGCTAAATAAGTTTGCGTTAAGAAATTCAGCAATTCATATACAATTCATCTTACAGCTTGATGTGCTCACAATCTCCATAAGTGAAAATTAGACTTCGTTGTAGAAATAATTAAAGTTTGATGATCATTTAAACTCAAATATATTCTAATTGAGTTGTTTCAGAACATTGATGCACAGAAATTAAGAAAAAATAAAGCTGTTTTAGGACGGACATAACACTAAATATAAATTAAAAAGAACTAAATATAAATTAACAAGAAAGATCAATCATGCTTAAAGCATTAATTATGAAACACTTTCCAACTTCAATGCAATTTTATTTAAACATGTCTAAAATGTAATACATTCCTCGGTAATATTTTAAAACTTATCACAATACTACATTGATTTATTATATTTGAAAACTTAAATCTTCATCGAAAAAAAATGAACTTCATTCAAATGACGGCATTGAAATATAAATTGCCTGGTTTAAACATCTCTAAAATGTGATATATTACTCGGTAATAATTTTAGAATTATCATAATACCACGATAATTTATTATATTTAAAAACTTCATCGGAAACAACTGAAATTCATTCAAATGACGTCATAGAAAAAATAACACGCCTGGCTCTCTGTAAAAAAGCAGCATTTCATTCATAAATAATTTCCCATTCATGTCATCCATCACAATACTATAATAACTTATTTTATTTAAAAATTAAGACCATGGAGCTACAAGTAATTTAACTCTATGCCTAAAACTTCATCGCAAAAAATCGTCCTTCTCTCGGTAAAATCAATGAATATTTCTTTCATATCAGCTATGCAGACTCCATGAGCTAAATTCTTTTGCGTTAAAAAAATACAGCAATTCCTATGCAACTCATCCTACATATTTTGCTGTTTACATTTTACATAAGTGAAAAATAGGCTTCGTTGTAAAAATCATCAAAGTTTGATGATCATTTAATCTCAAATATATTGTAATCGTCTTGTTTCAGTATGTAAATGCACAGAATAAAAGCAAAAATAAAGCGGTTTTAGGACGGATACAACACTCAATATGAAATAAAAAGAACTTTAAAAATCACGATTTTGAGACAAGACGGATGCCATGTATCATTTTGAAGTGGTTCACGTGATTCTTTCATATCATGGTCACGTGGTCGTTTCATTTAAGAGGTGTTATAATTATTTTAATTTTTATTTTAAAAACTACTGAATATATTTCGCTGAATTTTTTTTTATATATTTTATGGAATAATTTGAATATTACCTAAATATTTCGAAGCAATTTGTGAATTTTAAATCCTCATAAAAATGTTTGAAAAATTAGGTCCCATAGGGCTGAATGTATTTCATTTTTTCAACCCGGGTTCAATCCAAAACTGATTGGGTGATATTATTCATTTATATTCCCATAGGTGCTACAGACCGTCTGAACAGCATACTGAAATTTTATTTTGATTAAGTCATTTTTACGGCAGTTATCGTGCTAACGGACAGACAGACAGACAGACAGAATGAATGAACAAAGTCATAAACACTTTTCAACTTTGTTGAAAAGTGTTAAAAATCACGATTTTGACACAAGATGGATGCCATATTTTATTTTGAAGTGGGTCATGTGATCTCTTCACATAATTGTCACATGATATCTTCGTATAATGGGCGTAATTTTTATTAACACTTTGCAACTAAGTTGAAAAGTGTTTATGACTTTGTTCATTCTATCTGTCTGTCTGTCTGTCTGTCCGTTAGCACGATAACTGCCGTAAAAATGACTTAATCAAAATGAAATTTTAGAATGTTGTTCAGACGGTCTGTGAGACCTATGGGAATATAAATAAATAATATCACCTAATTATTTTTTATTGAACCCGGTATAAAAAATGAAATACATTGAATCCTATTGGAGCTAATTTTTCAAAGATTTTTTAAACAAATTTAAAATTCACAAATTGCTTCGAAAATTTTAGGAAATATTCACATTATCCCATAAAATATATAAAAAAATTTCAGTAATATATATTAAGTAGTTTTTTAATTAAAAATTATTTAAAGGGGAAAAAAACAAATTCAATTAAATTCTGACTTTTGGAATATCCTCCTGAAAGAAAAACAAGAAAGATCAATCATGCTTAAAGCATTGATTATAAAACCCTTTCCAACTTCAATGCAATTTTATTTAAACATGTCTAAAATGCAATACATTCCTCGGTAATATTTTAAAACTTATTACAATACTACATTAATTTATTATATTTGAAACCTTAAACCTTCATCGAAAAAAATTAACTTCATTCAAATGACGGCATTGAAGTATAAAATGCCTGGTTTAAACATCTCTAAAATGTTATACATTCCTCGGTAATAATTTTAGAATTATCATAATACTACGATAATTTATTATATTTGAAAACTTCATCGAAAACAACTGAAATCCATTCAAATGACGTCATAAAAAAATAACACGCCTGGCTCTCTCTATAAAAGCAACATTTCATTCATAAATAATTCCCCCATTCATGTCATTCATCACAATACTACAACAATTTATTTTATTTAAAAATTACGACCATTGAGCTGCAAGTAAGTAAACTCTATGCGTAAAACTTCATCGAAAAATATCGTCCTTCTCTTTCTGAAATCAATGAATTCATATCAGCTAAGCAGACTCCATGGACTAAATGATTTTGTGTTAGAGAATTACAGCGATTCTAATACAACTCATTCTACATATTTTGCTGTTTACATTTTACATAGGTGAAAAATAGGCTTAATAGTAGAAATAATCAAATTTGGAAGAGCATTTAAACTGAAATATATTGTCATTGCGTTGTTTCAGTATGTAGATGCACAGAATTTAGGCAAAAATAAAATAATTTTAGGACGGATACAACACTCAATATGAATTAAAAAGAACTTTAAAAATCACGATTTTGACACAAGATGGATGCCATATATCATTTTGAAGTGGGTCATGTGATCGTTTCATATCATGGACACGTGATCGCTTAATATAAGAGGTGTTATTATTATTTTAATTTTTATTTAAAAACAACTGAATATATTTCGCTGAATTTTTTTTTATATATTTTATGGAACAATTTGAATATTGCCTAAAATTTTCGAAGCAATTTGTGAATTTTAAATCCGCTTAAAAAATGCTTGAAAAATTAGGTCCCATAGGGCTCAATGTATTCCATTTTTTCAACCCGGGTTCAATCCAAAACTAATTGGGTGATATTATTCATTTATATTCCCATAGACCGTCTGAACAACATACTAAGATTTCATTTTGATTAAGTCATTTTTACGGCAGTTATCGTGCTAACGGACAGACAGACAGACAGACAGAATGAACAAAGTCATAAACAATTTTCAACTTTGTTGTAAAGTGTTAAAAAGATATATTATATAATAAATATCTTTCCAAGAGTTTAATCATTTTGTATATGAAATGGGCTACACTTTTAAAATAAATTTGGTAGATAACAATTTTTCAAATTTTTTTAAATTTTATATAACTTTTCGTGATATACTTATTTGATGGCATTTTTAATGCACTTTCCTACTTCCTAGCGAGTTAACATTTAGTACACAGCTTAAATTTGTTGAACATTTTACTCCACGCAAATTTGGTGGATCTTTAAATATAGATCACACATTTTTTCGAAATGGCCTGCAAATAATCCCCGTTCACTTCTATAAATCATTGCTGTAATATTGTTAAAAATTCTGATGTGGGCAGCACATGCCTTTCCAGACTCATATTCACGTTCTCTTTATTTCTTCAATAATAATTTGAGTTTATCTGCACAAAATAACAGCCATAGGTATTTTAAATGACATTGAGTTTGTACGTTAAGCTTAAATTTGGTTCTCATTTGAAAGCCGGACTTATTGTCAAAGGTGGCGTAGCGAAAACGCGAAAAGACTAGAATATCTCAAGAACAGCTAGCCCTAGTGTAATGGGGTTAGTCTTATTCTTTTTGTTGTCAAAAATCATGTATAAAATAGGAATTTAATTGATATAATTGAGCACACGTAGACTTTTATTTTTATATTTTACGATTTTTGTGAGCCATTTCGCAAAAATAGCCTGTTCCTTTTTCCCGAATCGTACTAGAATAACCTACAAATGATTTATGTACCAAATTTTGTTAAATTTGGTATATAAATCAATTGTAGGTTATTGAAATTTATGCACTAAATTTTGTTAAATTTGTTCCATTAGTTTTTATCTAGAGTATCCACTCTAGCTAAAAACATAAATAAGATAACGGATAAAGGCAATTTCTACCGGCCATTTCGCAAAGAAGGCCGATTCTTTTATTACGACTCATACTATACTCTAATGAACATCAGGATTTCCCACAAAAAACATATCTACCAAGTTTTATGAAATTCGGTCTATTAGTTTTTCAATAGAGTGGATGTAATATCCTCACAGACTCACAGAAACGTACACAGATACACACTTACACACACAGACGTCATCTTAAAATAGTTTTTTCGCGTTCTAGAAATCCCGAAACGTGTAAATCCTTTGAAAATTCGAGTTCCGATCTACGGCACGATTCCAATACTTTGAATGCACGCACACACACACATATATTATCTGTGTTTCTGTGTGTTATCTGTGTATCTAAATTCCGTGCCTACGCAATTACAATAGTTATGATTTTAAATGATCCCTAAACTTTTATTATTTCTTCAACGAAGCCTAATTTTAACTTATGCAGAATACAAATATCTCAAGCGATTGTAAGGTGAGTTACGTAAGAATTGCTGAATTTTTTTCACACAAAATTATCTAGTTCTGGAGTCTGGAATAAAATTTATATGAATGAAATATTCATTGATTTTGCATAGAGAATCAGATGATTTATATTTCGATACAGTTTTAAATATTTATGTATAATAAATTACTGTAGCACTGTGATAATGTAAAATATATCACCACTGAATGTATCACATTTTAGAAATTTTTAAATGAAATTTTATTTCAGTTGGAAAGTGTTTCATAATCAATGCTTATGCATGATGGATTTTTCTTGTTTTTATTTTTATTTAAAAAACTACAGGATATATTTTTCTGAAATTGTTTTTATCTATTTAATGGGATAATTTAAAGATTTTCTAAAACTTTCGAAGCAATTTGTGAATTTTACATTCGCTTAAAAAATATTTGAAAAATTATTGCCAATAGGGTTCAATGTATTTCATTTTTCAATTCGGGTTCAATTTAAAACTAATTGGGTGATATTAATAATTTGTATTCCCATAGGTCCCACAGATCGTCTGAACAACATAATAAAATTTAATTTTGATAAAGTTATTTTTACGGCAGTTATCGTGCTAACGGACAGACAGAATGAACAAAGTCATAAACATTTTTTAACTATGTTGTAAAGTTATAAAAACATAATTTTCCCTTTTGCCGGTAAAACAATATAAAAGATAAAATTTGCTCAATAAATCTGAAGGGTGATTCCTCGTATAATAGTTCACGATGGATCGAATGCTATCATTTTGGTTTTGCTAGAATCTGATATTTTTTCAAGATATATTTTTAACACTTTACAACAAATTTGAAAAGTATTTATGACTTTGTTCATTATGTCTGTCTGTCTGTCTGTCCTTTAGCACAATAATTACCATAAAAATGATATAATCAAAATGAAATTTTAGTATGTTGTCCAAACGGTCTGTAGGACCTATGGGAATATAAATGAATAATATCACCCAATTAGTTGTGGATTGAGCCCGGGTTGAACAAATGAAATAAATACATTAAACCATATAAGACCTAATTTTTCAAACAAATTTTTAAACGGATTTAAAATTGAAACATTGCTAATTTCAGGTAATATTCAAATTATCAGATAAAATATATAAAAAAAATTCAGCAAAATATATTCAGTAGTTTTTTAAATAAAAATGAAAATATTTACACTTCTTATATGATCACGTGACCATTATATGAAGAAATCACGTGGCCCAATTCAAAATGAAATATGGCATCCATCTTGTCTCAAAATAGTGATTTGAAAAGTTCTTTTTAATTCATATTTAGTGTTGTGTCCGTCCAAAAACCGCTTTATTTTTGCTTAAATTCTCTGCATCTACAAACTGAAACAACTCAATTACAATATATTTGAGTTTAAATGTGTGAGACCAGAAATAGATCTAACATTTGATGAGACACTTTTATGTTGAAATTTATGGTGGCCAAAACGGTAGACAAATCATGTAGTCTGACTTGCACCAAAGTTTATCACGACGTGAACCTAAAGGTCAGAAGACCATAAATTTAGGGGGCCATGACAGAGCGGCTGAGCTGGGCCTTACGAGATGTGGAATGGTGTCATTGGGTAAAGGAGTAACCAATAAGCGCCAAATGGAGGAAAAGGAGGAGTTACCCCACCCCCACCGAGAGCCTGTGACCCGAGAACCAATAAGGAAACGATCAAGATATTGACTTAAGAGCAGACTGGAAAAGACAATTATTGAATTTTGACTTAGGAGCATATCAGCAGACAACGATGGAATTTTGACTTAGACTTGGAACAGATAAATTCGACATTATGACTTGTGCATATACTACAGCGATGAATTGATTTACTAAGAGAATGAAATAAGTGCGAGTACAGAGTTTCAGCAGACAATATGTTCGACAAATTTACGTGTGGGAGCAGTACACCAAGAGTTAATGCAGTAAATGAACGACTTTAAATACAGATGCTGACAAAGTCCAAGACGGAAATTGAAGGTATGTGCCCATTGAAATGATATCTGGTGATAACCAATATTTGGGTTTTCCGTTTTGGTCACACACATGTCCCCTCCGCGCTAAAATAATATAATTAAATAGTGTAATTGAATTTAATTAAGTTTTTTGTTGTCAATAAATGTTTTATTGTTTAAGTTTAAATGGTGTGATCAATTTAGCATTTTATTAATGAATTATTCCTTTGCAGGGCTCACACAAAAGGTAAAATAATTGGAGGGTTTATAGCGGTACAGCTTGCAATGTAGGATTAAATAAGAAGTCCACAAATACGAGAATTAACGGCCAGGTCATCTTAATGAATTTAATATGTTAAACTTTAACTTTGAGCTCCATAATTAATTTGTGTCCCACAAAATGATCATCCAAATTTGATTATTTCTACAACGAAGCCTACTTTTCACTTATGGAAAATGTAAACAGTAAAATACGTAGAATGAGTTGTATAAGAATTGCTGCATTTCTTTAACGCAAATTTATTGAGCTCATGGAGTCTGCAATATAAGTGATATGAACAAAATATTCATTGATATTACAGAGAGAAGGACGATTTTTTCGATGATGTATTAAGCATAGAGTTTAATTACTTGTACCTCCATCGTCTTAAATTTTTAAAATAAATTATTATATTAGTGTGATGAATGAAATGAATGGAAAAATGTTTATGAGTGAAATGCTTCTTTTATAGAGAGCCAGGCGTGTTATATTTCGATGACGTCATTTGAATAAATTTCATTTGTTTTCGATGAAGTTTTCAAATATAATAAATTATCGTAGTATTATGATAATTCTAAAATTGTTATCGAGGAATTTATCACATTTAAGAGATGTTTTAACCAGGCAATTTATATTTCAATGCCGTCACTTGAATGATGTTCATTTTTTTCTATGAAGGTTTAAGTTTTCAAATATAATAAATTAATGTAGTATTGTGATAATTTTCAAAATATTACCTAGGAATGTATTGCATTTTAGAGTTGTTTAAATGAAATTGCAATGACGTTGGAAATTGTTTCATAATCAATGCTTTATGCATGATTGATCTTTTTTGTTGTAATTTTAAGATGGGATCCTTCAAAAATTTAAAAATCGCCGTTATCAGGGGTGGGGTTGTAAATAAAAAGAATGCTACATTTTAGTTTAATCACTGGTAGTTTATAAAATACGACGTTTTATCCGTAATGCATATGTATCGAGAAAGCAGGCTGTATCGTTTGATCCTGGATACAAAGGATTCCAGGTCAGTGTCATATATCTAAGCTACATACGCCTCTAGCTCAATGCATCTAATACTGCCTTATGAGCATCCGCTTCACATGTAAATGTAAATTTAATGGAAAGTTTCTGACAAATTGATATTTCAATTATGGAATTGTATTTTATACTGTCATTCAGAAAAAAATAAGTAAAATCTATATTTTAAAAATAAGCTCTAAATTTCAGGACTACCTAAAGGATAGTATCTGCCATTGCAGAAGAACACCGAATATATATTCCGAATTATCGCATCGAGGAAGAATATTCAAAATATTGAATTTCTCTTCAAGAATTTGACTGTCGGCAATTTATAACTGTATTGCCGAATGGAATTTAGTAGGAGGGCGTGTATTATAAAATATTTCATGGCTTCCATTAGTTATGGAATATTACATGGGAAGAATACGACCATTCCGGAGATGGTAGCACGTTCTTAATTTTTTAACACTTTACGACAAAGTTGAAAAGTGTTTATGACTTTGTTCATTCTGTCTGTTTGTCTGTCTGTCAGTCTGTTTGCCCGTTAGTACGATAACTGTCGTAAAAATGACTTAATCAAACTAAAATTTTAGTATGTTGTTCAGACAGTCTGCGGGACCTATGGGAATATAAATGAATAATATCACCCAATTAGTTTTGGATTGAACCCGGGTTGAACAAATGATAGACATTGAACCCTATGGGACTTAATTTTTCAAACAAATTTTTAAGCGGATTTAAAATTCGCAAATTGCTTCGAAAATTTTAGGTAATATTCAAATTATCAGATAAAATATATAAAAAAAAAATTCAGCAAAATATATTCTGTAGTTTTTTAAATAAAAATAAAAAATAATAATTTCACCTCTTATATGAAGCGATCAAGTGATCATTATATGAAGAAATCACGTGACCCACTTCAAAATGAAGTATGGCATCCATCTTGTCTCAAAATAGTGATTTTTTAAGTTCTTTTTAATTCATATTGAGTGTTGTATCCCTCCTAAAACCGCTTTATTTTAGCCTAAATTCTGTGCATCTACATACTGAAACAACGCTGTAATAATATATTTGAATTTAAATGATCATCCAAATTTGATTATTTCCACAACGAAGCCTATTTTTTACTCATGTAAAATGTGAACAGCAAAATATTTAGAATGAGTTGTATAAGAATTGCTGCATTTCTTTAACGCAAAATTATTTAGCTCATGGGGTCTGCATAGCTGATATGAATGAAATATTCATTGATATTACGGAGAGAAGGACGATTTTTTTCGATGAAATTTTAGACATAGAGTTTAATCACTTGTACCTTCATGGTCTTTTAAATAAAATAAATTATTATAGTATTGTGATGAATGAAATTAATGGGAAAATGTTTATTTGTGAAATGCTGCTTTTATAGAGAGAGCCAGGCGTTTCATATTTCGATTACGTCATTTGAATAAATTTCAGTTGTTTTTGATGAAGTTTTTAAATATAATAAATTGCTGTAATATTATGATAATGTTAAAAACATTACCGAGAGCCAGGCGATTTATACTTAATTGACGTCATTTGAACGAAGTTAATTTTTTTCGATGAACTTTTAAGATTTCAAATATAATAAATTAATTTAGTATTGTGATAATTTTTGAAATATTACCGATTAATGTATCGCATTTTAGAGATGTTTAAGTGAAATTGCATTAAAGTTGGAAAGTGTTTCAATCTCTATTCTTTATGCATGATTGATATTTCATGTTTTCCATTATATTTAGCATTTTATGGAAGAGTCGTTTGAAAATTCAAAAACCTTTAAAACTGTAAATAATGAACAATATCTAATGATCAAATGTTTAGTCGATAGTATGTGTATAAAGAAAGTATTAAGAGTTGATCAAAATTTTGCATATTTTTAATTTACTTACAATATGTGCGTACACGGCAGAGAGTACTAAATGTCTACATTGAAGTTCTAAATAGTAGTGCATGTGTGTGTGTGTCTGGCACATACATTGATAAATGAGATTAATTTAAATTTCCATCAATGTAACTGTGCTCGAGCTCAAAAACTATCTTTTCAATGTTTATAAACTTTAATGTTTAATTAAGAGATTTGTTATCCTGACCCATATTTTCTGGAATGGATAGAAATAGAACTGAATTTTTCAAGTAAAATCACTCACACAAACCTAAAAGTAAATAATTAAAAAAATACATATACCTCTTCTGACATATAGGAAAATGACAAATCCAATAAAACCACACTTATTCATGCTGTTGAAAATATCCCTTAATGATTAACCGTTTTAACGATTTTAATTTTGTCGTCTTGGCATCATTTCAAAACGTGTCAAGTCGCCAAATGTAAAAACATAAATACCCACTTAATTCAAATAATAAAGACTTGCATTCATTGCCACTACAAAAAACACGAATAATAAATTTAGAATTAATGTATTTGATTGAATGAGTACATTTTTGAAGTGACAGAATTTAATTAAAATCTGATACAAATCTGCATTATTTATAGCGTATTTGGTTAACGATTTTGTTTAATATTTATTCCCATTTCTATTACACTTAAGGGAATACATCCATTGCATGCTCCATGTCCTCTTGAGAGCAATCTATCAAGGCGGCAGCAGACCATAGAATGTAACGTCAGCTTTAGTTAGGACATATCACATGGAAGATTTCCCACTTCAAGGATAAAGTAGAAGTAAATGCGAAATATATATATATATATATATATTCGCATTTATATAAGATATAATATATAGAAGTACTAACTTTGTCCCATGTCAAATTGTATGTGTTGTGTATTATAAAGTGTATGTGTATTAAAAATAAATTCCTTAGACTTCTTTAAAACAGACTATTTTCAAGTTTGCAACAGGTGTCACACAGATTTTGTTGATTTACTTCAATCTATTGCATTAAAAGCTAAACAAGAAAGATCAATCATGCATAAAACATTGATTATGAAGCAATCTCCAACTTTAATGCAATTTCATTCAAACATCTCTAAAATGCGATACATTCCTCGCTAATATTTTAAAAATTACTACAATATTACATTACTTTATTATATTTGAAAACTTAAAAGTTCATCGAAAAAAATGAACTTTATTCAAATGACGTCAATTAAATATAAATCGCCTGGCTTCTCAGTAATGTTTTTAGCGTTATCATAATACTACAATAATTTATTATATTTGAAAACTTCATCAAAAACAACTGAAATTTATTCAACTGACGCCATTGAAATGTAACACGCCTGGCTCTCTCTGTAAAAGCAGCATTTCTTTCATAAACATGTTTCCATTCATTTCATTCATTACAATATTAGAATAATTTATTTTATTTAAAAACTTGAGACCATGGAGTTACAAATAACTAAACTCTATGCTTAAAACTCATCGAAAAAATCGTCCTTCTCTTAATAAAATCAATTAATATTTCATTCATATCAGCCATGCAGACTCCATGGACTAAATGATTTTGTGTAAAAAAAATACAGCAACTTTAATACAACTCATTCTATATATTTTGCTGTTTACATTTTACATAAGTGAAAAATAGGCTTAGTTGTAGAAATAATCACATTCGGATAATCATTTAAACTGAAATATATTGTATTTGCGTTGTTTCGGTATGTAGATGCACAGAATTTAAGCAAAAATAAAGTAGTTTTAGGACGGATACAACACTCAATATGAATTAAAAAGAACTTAAAAAATCACTATTTTGAGACAAGATGGATGCCATATTCCATTTTGAAGTGGATCCCGTAATCTCTTCATATAATGGTCAAGTGATCGCTTCATATAGGAGGTGTAATTATTATTTTAATCTTTATTTAAAAAACTACTGAACATATTTTGCTGAAATTTTTTTTATATATTTTATAGGATAATTTGAATATTTCCTAAAATTTTCGAAGCAATTTGTGAATTCTAAATTCGCCTAAAAAATGTTTGAAAAATTAGGTCCCATAAGGTTCAATGTATTTCATTTTTTCAACCCGGGTTCAATCCAAAACTAATTGGTTGATATTATTCATTTATATTCCCATAGATCCCACAAACCGCCTAAACAACACACTAAAATTTTATTTTGATTAAGTCATTTTTACGGCAGTCATCGTGCTAACGGACAGACAGACAGACAGAATGAACAAAGTCATAAACACTTTTCAACTTTGTTATAAAGTTTAAAAAAAATATGAATAATTTTCCACGAATAACATGACATTCGCCCAAATTTAAACAATATCACAGCAAGGAAACACACTAATAATGACTACCATTAAACTTTTTGGTAATTAAACTACCATTAAACCATCACGATTTTGAAACAAGATGGATGCCATACATAATTTTGAAGTGGGTCATGTGATCGTTTCATATCATGGTCACGTGATCGTTTCATATAAGAGGTGTAATTATTATTTTAATTTTTATTTAAAAACTACTGAATATATTTCGCTGAATTTTTTTTTATATATTTTATGGAACAATTTGACTATTACCTAAAATTTTCGAAGCAATTTGTGAATTTTAAATCCGCTTAAAAAATGTTTGAAAAATTTGGTCCCATAGGGGCTCAATGTATTTCATTTTTTCAACCCGGGTTCAATCCAAAACTAATTGGGTGATATTATTCATTTAAATTCCCATAGGTCCTACAGACCGTCTGAACAACATACTAAAATTTCATTTTGATTAAGTTATTTTTACGGCAGTTATCGTGCTAACGGACAGACAGACAGACAGACAGAATGAACAAAGTCATAAACACTTTTCATCTTTGTTGTAAAGTGTTAAAAAATATATATTATATAATAAATATATTTCCAAGAATTTAATCGTATTATTTATAAGAGAGGCTTCACATTTTAAAATAAATTTGGTAGATAACAATTTCTCAATTTTTAAAAATTTTTTTATAACTCTTCATGATATACTTATTTGATTTCATTTTTAATGCACTTTCCTACGTCCCAGAGAGTTAACATTTGGTACACAGCTTAAATTTGTTGAACAATTTATTCCACACAAATTTGGTGGATCTTTAAATATAGATCATACATTTTTTTCGAAATAGCCTGCAAATAATCCCCGTTCACTTATATAAATCATTGCTGTAATATTGTTAAAAATTCTGATGTGGGCAGCACATGTCTTTCCCTGCAGACTCATATTCACGTTCTCTTTATTTCTTCAATAATAATGTGAGATTATCTGCACAAAATAACATCAATAAGTATTTTAAATGACATTGAATTTGCACGTGAAACTTAAATTTGGTTCTCATTTGATAGCTGGACTTATTGTCAAAGGTGGCGTAGCGAAAACGCGAAAAAACTAGAATATCTCAAGAACGGCTAGTCTTAGAGTAATGGGGTTAGTCTTTTTCTGTTTGTTGCCAAAAATCACGTATAATATTGGAATTTAATTAATATAATTGAGCACACGTAGTACTTTATTTTTATATTTAACGATTTTTGCGGGCCAATTCGCAAAATTAGCCCGTTCCTTTTTCACGAATCGTACTAGAATAACCTACAAATGTTTTTAGTACCAAATTTTGTTAAATTTCGTATATAAATCACTTGTATGACATTGAAATATTATACACCAAATTTTGTTAAATTTGTTCCATTAGTTTTTACCTAGAGTGGATAAAGGCAATTTCTGCCGGCCATTTCGCAAAGAAGGCCGATTCTTTTATTACGAATCATACTATAATTTAATGAACTTCAGGATTTCCCACAAAAAACATATCTACCAAGTTTCATGAAATTCGGTCTATTAGTTTTTCAATAGAGTGGATGTAATATCCTCACAGACCCACAGAAACATACACAGATACACTCTTACACACACAGACGTCTTCCTATAGTTTTTTCGTGTTCTAGAAGTCCCAAAACGTGTAGATCCTTTGAAAATTCGAGTTCCGATCTTTGGCACGATTCCAATACTTTGAATACACACACACACATATATATTATCTGCGTATCTGTGTATTATCTGTGTATCTGAATTCCGTGCCTATGCAATTACAATAGTTATGATTTTAATTGATCCCTAAACTTTTATTCAACGAAGCATAATTTTAACTTATGCAGAATACAAATATCTGAAGCGATTGTAAGGTGAGTTACATAAGAATTGCTGAATTTTTTTCACACAAAATTATTTTCCGGCCTCACAATTAGCTACCATAAGCCTTCGGGCTGGTCGTGTGGTCTGGGTCTTCAACACAAAATTATTTAGCTCTGGAGTCTGAAATACAAGTTATATGAATGAAATATTCATTGATTCTGCATAGAAAATCAGATGATTTATATTTCGATGCAGTTTTAAATATTTAAGTATAATAAATTACTGTAGTGCTGTGATAATGCAAAATATATCACCACTGAATGTATCACATTTTTAAAATTTTTAAATGAAATTGCATTTCAGTTGGAATGTGTTTCATAATCATTGCTTATGCATGATTGATCTTTCTTGTTTTTTTATATATTTAATACATAATTTGAATATTACCTAAAATTTTCGAGGCAATTTGTGAATCCGCTTAAAAAAATGTTTGAAGAATTACGTCCCATAGAGTTCAAAGTATTTCATTCTTTTAACCCGGGTTCAATCTAAAACTAATTGGGTAATATTATTCATTTATATTCCCAAAGGTCCCACATACCGTCTGAACAGCATGCTAAAATTTCATTTTGATTAAGTCATTTTTACGTCAGTTATCTTGCTAACGGGCAAACAGACAGGCAGAATGAACAAAGTCATAAACACTTTTCAACTTTGTTGTGAAGTGTTAAAAACAGCTGCGTCCAGAAATTAGCGGCTATGGTGTACTTTAGCAGCCGCCATTTTACGCAGAACCACGTGTTTTTAACACTTTCCAGGAAAGTTGAAAAGCGTTTATGACTTTGTTCATTCTGTCTGTCTGTCTGCCGTAAAAATGACTTAATCAAAATGAAATTTTAGTATGTTAATCAGCCTGTCGGTAGGATCTATGGGAATATAAATGAATAATATCATTCAATTAGTTTGGGATTGAACCCGGGTTGAAAAAATGAAATACATTGAACCCTATGAGACCTAATTTTTCAAACATTTTATAAGCGGATGTAAATTTCACAAATTGCTTCGAAAATTTTAAGTAATATTCAAAGTATTCCATAAAATACATCAAATAATTTTCAGCAAAATATATTCAGTAGTTTTTTAAATAAAAATTAAAATATTAATTACACCTCTTACATGAACCGATCACGTGATCCACTTCCAAATGAAATATGGCATCCATCTTGTTTCAATATCGTGATTTTTGAAGCTCTTTTTAATTCATATTGAGTGCTGTATCCGTCCTAAAACCGCTTTATTTTTGCTTAAATTCTGTGCGTCTACATACTGAAACAACGTTAGAATAACGGGGGGTCAGAATTAAAACACCAATACTCAGCTCCCTATAGATCGAACTACTCAGTGTAAAGGCTCCAAAACTGTTGAACCTACTATTAAAGACATGGGGAAAGGGATTACGCGAAACAAATTAGTTCCAGAAACACCGATAGGTGACGCTGTACAACAGAAAATATGCTGAAAAGACAGAAAATACACATCTGTAACACATTTTATTTGAACGTACTAAACATTCATATCACAAGGTCCTTATCGATGCAGGGAATGCTGCTCAATATGATTCCCTTCTTCAAGATGTAAAATCTGCAGTCTGTGGACAGCTTATTCAACTTCGGATCCTAATTGGTCGATTGAGATGCTTCTCACATGCAGACTGATACTGTCTTTTAAATCTGCCAAGGTTACCTGACGTCCTCGATAAACAAGATTTTTTAAGTATCCCCACAGCCAAAAATCACAGGAATTAAGATCTGGAGAACGAGATGGCCAGGTTGTCGGAAACGCACGACTAATTACTTTACCATTAGTAAAATATTGCCGAAGAAACTGCTGTACACAGAGTCCAATGTGTGGAGGCGCTCCAACTTGCATAAAAGTAATTGAATCAAGACATTGGTGCTGTTGAAGTTGGGGTACAACAAAATTTTCGAGCATGTTTTTGTACCTCCTGGCCGTCATGGTACATGTCACAGGGCCATTGGGATTAGCCTCTTCGAAAAAGTAAGGTCCAAGAATGAATGTGGCTGTGAATCCACACCAGACTGTAACTTTCGGTGAGTGAAGTGGAATCTCTTGGAAGGTACGAGGGTTTTCCGTGTCCCAAATGCGACATTTATGAGTGTTGACTGTTCCACTTAGATAGAAATGCGCTTCATCGCTCCATAGAATCTGCCATGGCCACGATGTATCCACTTCAACTCTAGCCAAAAATGTCAATACAAAGGTTAGCCGCTTCTCCCTGTCGACGGTCAGCAAGTGGTGATTGTGACTAATTTTGTACGGTAAAAAATGCACTATGTTTCTCAGTATGTTCCGCACTGTGCTGTAGGGAACACCTAAGTGTCGTGACACTCCACGTGCACTACTGCAGCCTATAACGTTATCCATTGATTGTTCAACAATAGCGGTGGCAACTTTGTCAACGACATCTGAACGAGTCGATTTGCGTCCTCGACTTGGCTGAACTCCAAGATGTCCAGTTTTCTCGAATCGAGCGATCATTCTTCTGAGAGCTTGTGGAAGTAATGGTCCTTTGCGCAAATTCTTAAGTCGACGAAACTCTCGAAGTGCAGCTACAACACGTCCTTTGTTTTCATAAAACAGCTTCGCAAGCAAAGCGCATTCTGTCAGTGTGGCAGCCATCGCTGATAAAAATGAAAATTTCCCAGTTTCATCCCCTTTTATGCTCAGAACATAGTAGCTGTAAACCAAGGGTTTATGTCATATTTTGTGCTTACAGTGCGAAATTTCAGTTACAATGAGAGTTTACGTTTCTTCACTTTTTCATCTTTTTTTTTTCATATCAGCAAAAGAAATTAAAGAGGAAAAATTCCATATCGCATGTGTTTGTTTTTTTGTGTCTTTTCAGCATATTTTCTGTTATACAGCGTCACCTATCGGTGTTTCTGGAACTAATTTTTTTTCGCATAATCCCTTTCCCCATTTCTTGAATAGTAGGTTCAACAATTTTGGAGCCTTTACACTGAGTATATCGATGTATATAGAGCTCAGAGTAGGGGTGTTTTAATTCTGACCACCCGGTATATTTGAATTTAAATGATCATCCAAGTTTGATTATTTCTACAACGAAGCCTATTTTTCACTTATGTAAAATGTAAACAGCAAAATATGTAGAATGATTTGTATAAGAATTGTTGTATTTCTTTAACGCAAAATGGAGTCGGTCCAATCGTTCGTCAGTTATCGTCTCCACAGACTTACTGACACACACACACACACATACTTTCACACACATACACACTCAGACATCACTTGAAAAACGTTTGACTCGTATTCAAGGATGCTTCAAACGTGCTCTCCTGTCAAAAACTCGAATTCTAATTTTCGACCCCGTCACAATACTTTCCTTATACATTATGCTATGCATATAAGGTAAGTAATAAACAGTGTTGATCAGTCCCAAAGCAAAGAAACAGCATTTTACATTAGAGCACGCAAACAATGTAACTTTCACTTGTGAGAACTAGATCAACAACTGATGGTCATGACAGGACAGTTTAAAATCTAGATCATAACCGCTCGGTCATAACCGCTGGCTGGCGTTTGAATACTCATTTCGGTCACGATACGGTTGTAATCAGGATAACCGAGATTCTCCCCCCCCCCCAGTCATTATGGCGGTTATGTGGCCACGTGATACGCAGAAGACTTGTATTGTTTTGAATGCTGTTTGTCCGTGCAGAAAAAACCGTGGATAATGGTGTTACTTTTTTTTCTGCTGAGCGACCAGATAATCCAAGGCTCCTAAATATACATGCTAGTGCAATAACGGCCATTACAACTCCTAGATGAAGCAATGGCTGTGCATGGCAAAAATATGGTTAATTTATCGCTCTTTTTTTCGGACTCTCAAGAAAATTAAATCTTTCTAGTCGTTTTTATTAAAAGGTGAGTACAATTTTTGGAAAGCAGAAGCACCAGATAAATCGTTTAATAAATATCCGCAAAGTAACATTCTCGGGCCATTGCAATAGCACAGGCAGACGATAACTGATTGGATCGCTTGAAGTTCAAATGAAGGTTGCGTCAGCCTGCAATTTTAACAACCTTAAGATAACGAATTAACAACAGTGACGTATCTGGCCATAAAAGGGATGCCCAGACGGTTGACTTTTCAAACGCGTCCTTCGTCTAAAAAGCAGCCACTAATACAATAAAACTATTTCTATATTAACATAAAAATATATAGTTTGTATAAGAAATCACCGACACATTTGTAAGAATTTATTCGTATACATGAATAAAAATAATACCTACTTTATTGTAAACCGGATCATGATGACATTTTCAAAGAATGCGCACTGTTAACATATGTTAATTACTACCAACAAAATAAACAAAAACAAGAAAGATCAATCATGCTTAAAGCATTGATTATGAAACACTTTCCAACTTCAATGCAATTTTATTTAAAACAGTCGAAAATGCAATACATACCTCGGTAATATTTTAAAACTTATCATAATACTACATTAATTTATTATATTTGAAAAATTAAACCTTCATTGAAAAACATGAACTTCATTCAAATGACGGCATTGAAATAAAAATTGTCTGGTTTAAATATATCTGAAAAGCGATACATTCCACGGTAATATTTTTAAAACTATCATAATACTACGATAATTTATTATATTTAAAAAGTTCATCGAAAACAACTGAAATTAATTCAAATGACGTCATAGAAAAAATAAATAAAAATAACGAATATGAGTCTGCAGGGAAAGACATGTGCTGTCCACATCAGAATTTTTAACAATATTACAACAATGATTTATAGAAGTGAACGGGGATTATTTTCAGGCCATTTCGAAAAAAATGTATGATCTATATTTAAAGATCCATCAAATTTTTGTCGAATAAAATGTTCAACAAATTTAAGCTGTGTACCAAATTTTAACTCTCTAGGACGTAGGAAAGTGCATTAAAAATGCCATCAAATGAACTAATCATGAAGAGTTATATAAAATTTAAAAAAATGAAAAATTGTTATCTACCAAATTTATTTTAAAATGTGAAGACACAAAACGTTTAAACAAATGGAGAGATATTTATTATATAATATATCTCTCTTTTCTTTCTGGAAGATATCCCAAAGTCAGAATTTAATTGAATTTGTTTTTTTCCCTATATTAAATAATTTTTAATTAAAAAACTACTTAACATATTTTACTGAATTTTTTTTTTATATATTCTATGGGATAATGTGAATATTTTCTAAAAATTTCGAAGCAATTCGTGAATTTTAAATTTCCTTAAAAAATGTTTGAAAAATTAGGTCCCATAGGGTTCAATGTATTTCATTTTTTCAACCCGGGTTCAATAAAAAACTAATTGGGTGATATTATTTATTTATATTCCCATAGGTCCTACAGACCGTCTGAACAACATACTAAAATTTCATTTTGATAAAGTCATTTTTACGGCAGTTATCGTGCTAACGGACAGACAGACAGACAGACAGACAGACAGACAGAATGAACAAAGTCATAAACACTTTTCAACTTTGTTGTAAAGTGTTAAAAACTGGCGTAAATATCAGTTGTTAATATATTCATGGATCAAATTTTGACACATTGCAATCTATAAATTAATAAAAATAGGAATTTAAAATGTACGTCTATTATAATGAACACTAGGTCTGAAAGAGTTAAGTAATTTTGTTAAATTGATTGTTATAAGTTGGTAAACTAAATAAATTTGTTAAATTTGTTAAACTGAATGCTGAGGTTTCTCATTTCCAAACTCTGTAAACATTCATTTTAAAGATATTTTAACATACTTTGTGATCCCATCCTTTTAAGCTCCCAAATAACCTTGAAAGGGAATGTATATGAGTATATTAAGTTTGTGCGCAGATCGACTGAAAGAGTTTGATGCGCTTCTAACAGCTAATTTCAAAATTTAGGAAATGGAACAAAGCGATATAGACGAAAAAAGTCAATTCAAAAGTTTTATAGCTTTTACTAATTAGTTTGAATCGACACCTGGAACGCACAAAACGCGTGTATTATAAGCAATAAATACACGTCTCAATAGATCGAATACACAATTTTAAATATCACATCAATTCATTAACATTAGGAATTGTGACGAGTACGTTGATACCCGTAACCCGTTTTGCACATGTTTTATTTTATCTCAGGGATGTATGTTACGTCACGGGAATTATTTGCATACGCTCGCCAATCGCAATGCAACGTTTAACAGCATTGTGTCATGGCTGCGCATCTACCAACTGATTATGACTGGTATTTATTGCCTTTGGTACTCGCATTTCATTCTTCTTAGGGTTATATTTTCGCTAAATAGACACTGCTCTACAATATTATCATTGTATTTATTGGTCTGTTGTTGCCAAGTTTGTTATCCCCAACTTTTTTCAATTCTCTACTAGAGACGCTGCACTCTTTTATTTCATTAGACTTTTACTTTATATAACGTTTACAAGCGTGTACCTATCCTTACAAAGTGATTTGTGTCCTTAAGGACTTTTCTGTGGAACTTTCAGTATATATCTTATGTCTACCAAAAAACTGAAACATTGTACATATTATTCCAATGTCCAACACTTCTGTTTAAATATTGCTGTATATTGGTGTATATCAAATATATTGCTGTATATCAAATATATTGCTGTATATCAACAATATTGCTGCATATCAACAATATTGCTGTATATCGAACAATCGTTATTTACTCTGTTATGAACACCTACAGTGCTTTCAATAATTATCTTCTTGAAATACTGATTTAGTTTAGAACACACCGGAAAACTCCATTGCATCTAAAATAATTATTTGACGCTCCGGAAGTCTTTAGGGATTCATAAAAGAAGAAGACTTCTATTCTAGATTGCACTTCAGAATAAACTTCGTGTGCTTGTTAAATATAACTTTACATGTAGGCAATTTAAACTTGACACTTCGAAGGATTCGAAATGCAGGTTTAATGCTTTGCCTTGAAGTTAATGATTATTTCTCGATGGGGATCATTGAAGGCAGCTGCATGATATTTCGTTGTTATCTTTGTTCCAACGACCGGATTATTTCCCATCCGAAATTGTTTGTAACTGTTATGTTTTATATTGATTTTATTTCTATGCATGTATCAAGATAATGCGTTGTTTAAAGATAAATAAATTTGAATTGTTTTGATGTTGATACCTTTTATAGTTGGGGTGTTCAGTTGGGGTGTTTGACAATTTAGTTGGGGTGTTTGACAATTTGGTTGGGGAGTTTTTTGATGGAATGTTTGATTGAGGTGTTCGGCAATTTAAATTTGACACTTCTAGGGATCCAATATGCAGATTTAATGTTTTTTTTTAAGTTAAGTATTACTTCTCGATGTGGATCATTGGAGTCAGCTGCATGATATTTCGTTTTTATCTTAACTTTAGCGACTGGGCTATTTATAAATTATTTGTAACTGTTATGTTTGCATTGGTTTTATTTTTATGCATGTAACAAAATAATACGTTGTTTTAAGGTAAATAAATTGTTAAATTTGAATTGTTTTGATGTAAATACCATTTATGGTTGAGGTGTCGGATTGATTTGGTTGAGGTGCTTTTTACGGCAATACGGTTGGCGCATTTTGGGGGTGCATTTTGGTGAAATTTAAGGTTGGGGTATTTGGCAATTTAAACGTGACACTTCGATGGATCTGAAATGTAGGTTTAATGCTCTGTTTTGAAGTTACTGAGTATTTTTCGATGGGGAGCATTGAAGGCAGCTGCATGATATTTCGTTGTTATCTTAACTTTAGCGACTGGGCTATTTATAAATTATTTGTAACTGTTATGTTTGTATTGGTTTTATTTTTATGCATGTAACAAAATAATACGTTGTTTTAAGGTAAATAAATTGTTAAATTTGAATTGTTTTGATGTAAATACCATTTATGGTTGAGGTGTCGGATTGATTTGGTTGAGGTGCTTTTTACGGCAATACGGTTGGAGCATTTTGGGGGTGCATTTTGGTGAAATTTATGGTTGGGGTATTTGGCAATTTAAACTTGACACTTCGACGGATCTGAAATGTAGGTTTAATGCTCTGTTTTGAAGTCACTGAGTATTTCTCGATGGGGAGCATTGAAGGCAGCTGCATGATATTTCGTTGTTATCGCAATTTCATCGACCTGATTAAATCGCTTTCGAAATTATTTGTAATTGTTCTGTTTGTATTGGTTTTAATTTCATGCATGTATCAAAATAATACGTTGTTTTAAGATAAATAAATTATTAAATTTGAATTGACTTGATGTGAATATTATTTATTTTTGGGAAGTTCGGCTGAAATTGAATCGTTACAAGGAATGTAAACACTTTGGGCACTTGGCACTTTGTAAACACTTTGGAAGACACACACAATTAATGCCAACACATTGGAAATTTTTATATTCGAACATAATAGATGAAAATGTAAACATTTTATACTTATTTCGTCAGAAATGGGATATATTTTATGAATACCCACAAATAATTTCAGTATTTTAATAACTTAAACTATTTTTTTGAAACAATTATATTAAATGTTTTTGTCTAAGCGATTGATTTTTTGCAGCACTGTGCTTTTCATTACACGAAATATATTTTAAACCATAAAATACTGATAAGAAACGCAGCATTATTTGCTACACACGCTCAAAACCCAAAAGATATAAGAAGCAAAACCAGTAAATAAGAATTTCAGTTTATATATCAATATTTTTTTACAGAGCTTTTATTGTTTGGGACTAAATTTCTTGTAAAATTGAAGGAGACAGATTTTCTGTTTCTCTAGTTTTGTTATGGTATCAGCACCACGGCACGGGGGCCATTTGATTGTAGTCGCCAAGATGTTGGCACCAAACATGACCATGGAGGTATAGTGAATAGGAACTCCAGTAACGCAGGCGGGCGGTTGGCAGGGATACGGGAACCAGCAGCGCGGTCGAAACGGAATGGAGACATCGGCGATGTGAGAGAATAACTCAGAATTCTGGAATATCTTGATCAATCGAAGTTGAATCGTGAATGATTGCGAAAATGCGTAAATGGCGAAGGTGAATTGGCATCGTATGAGAAAAATTATGTGATCGTATAATAAGGCAGGATATCACAAAAGAGTTTTCAAAATAACAGATCCTTTTTTATTTTCCGGATATAATCATTTCACATTTCCCAATACATCAATTTACTTCACTCCAGCACAGACGAACATATGCCATAGAGTTCTACAGAAAGAGAAGTATCAAAAATGTATTTTGTAGAATATCGAACTCGACATTTCACCGATGACGAAAATAATCAGTTATTATTTAGATTCTTAAAAACACGATACATTTCAATAATACTTTAAAAATTTTAATGTTTCAAACTAAACCAATTTAGACTAAGAATTCATACCCCGTCACAATTCATTCCGTAAGAATTCATACCCCCACAATTCCTACCCCGTCAGGACTTTTTCGCCAACTGAAACCAATTACATTATTCTTACCGAAGCGTCTTAGTGTCAATTCCCGAGCTCGTGACGACATAAAAAATAGTCTCAATACATTCCAATATGACATGTGAATCCGGGTAAATATACACAAGAATGATCAATCATGCTTAAAGCATTGATTATTAAACACTTCCCAACTTAATGGTAATATTTTAGAACTTATCACAATAATACATTAATTTATTATATTTGAAAATTTAAACCTTCATCGAAAAAAATGAACTTCATTCAAATGACGGCATTGAAATATAAATTGCCTGGTTTAAACATCTCTAAAATGCGATAAATTCCTTGGTAATAATTTTAGAATTATCATAATACTACGATAATTTATTATATTTGAAAACTTCATCGAAAACAACTGAAATTCATTCAAATGACATCATAGAATAAATAACACGCCTGACTCTTTCCATAAAAACAGCATTTAATCCATAAATAATTTCCCTTTCATTTCATTCATCACAATATTATAATAATTTATTTTATTTAAAAATTAAAACCATGGAGCTACAAGTAATTAAACTCTATGCTTAAAAGTTCATCGAAAAAAATCGTCCTTCTCTTTGTAAAATCAATGAATATTTCATTCATATCAGCTATGCAGACTCCATGGGCTAAATAATTTTGTGTTAAAGAAATACAGCAATTCTAATACAACTCATTCCACATATTTTGCTGTTTACATCTTACATAAGAGAAAAATAGGCTTCGTTGTAGAAATAATCAGATTTGGATGATCATTTAAACTCAAATATATTGTAATTGCGTTGTTTTAGTATGTAGATGCACAGAATTTAAGCAAAAATACAGTGGTTTTAGGACGGATACAACACTTAATATGAATTAAAAAGAACAAAATGGATGCCATATATCATTTTGAAGTGGGTCATGTGATCTTTTCATATCATGATCACTAGATCGCTTCATAAAATGTCTAATTAATATTTAAATTTTTATTTAAAAAACTACTGAATATATTTCGCTGAATTTTTTTATATATTTTATGGAACAATTTGAATATTATCTAAAATTTTCGAAGCAATTTGTGAATTTTAAATCCGCTTAAAAAATTTTGAAGAATTAGGTTCCATAGGGCTCAATGTATTTCATTTTTTCAACCCGGGTTCAATCCAAAACTAATTGGGTGATATTATTAATTTATATTCCCATAGTCCTACTGACCGTCTGAACAACATACTAACATTTCATTTTGATTAAGTAATTTTTACTACAGTTATCGTGCTAACGGACAGACAGATATACAGAGAGAATGAACAAAGTCATAAACACTTTTCAACTTTGTTGTAAAGTGTTAAAAAGCGCGGACTGTATCATAACGCCAAGGATTATTGATACAGCGGGAAAACACCAACACGTTTAAAGACACAATTGGAATTATCAATTTGGAATAATATTTAAGAGAATGTTTTAGAATTGAAACAAAAATACAATTTGCCCAATATTAAATTTAGAAGGAAATAATTAATAAACACACGTTATGCATTTCATAACAGTTTGCAAAGCTTAGAACTCGAAAATCGAATGTGCTATAACTATAAAGTATAATAGTAATTTGAAGCCCATTCATAATTCTTAGAATGATATATAATTAAATTTTAGTTTGGATTATATGTTTTAAATATATAGTTGCTATAATGCATCATATCCAGTGAAATCTACTACGTACAATTAAATTTGTATAGACTTGTCATTCACTCATAAGGCGCCATTCATGCAAAATCATTTTATTTCCATCAGACTAGAGCTACCGGCATTTTTAACACTTTACAACAAATTTGAAAAGTGTTTATGACTTTGTTCATTCTGTCTGTCTGTCTGTCTGTCCGTTAGCACGATAACTGCCGTAAAAATGACTTAATCAAAATGAAATTTTAGTATGTTGTTCAGACAGTCTGTAGAACCTATGGAAATATAAATGAATAATATGACCCAATTAGATTTGGACTGAACCCGGGTTGAAAAAATGAAATACATTGAGCCCTATGGGACCTAATTTTTCAAACATATTTTAAGCAGATTTAAAATTCACAAATTGCTTCAAAAATTTTAGGTAATATTCAAATTGTTCCATAAAATATATAAAAAAATCCATCGAAATATTTTCAGAGTTTTTAAATAAAAATTAAAATAATAATTACTCCTCTTATATGAAACGATCAGGTGACCATGATATGAAAAGATCACATGACTCACTTCAAAATGATATATGACATCCATCTTGTCTCAAAATAGTGATTTTTTAAGGTCTTTTTAATTCATATTGAGTGTTGTATCCGTCCTAAAACCACTTTATTTTTGTTTAAATAATGTGCATCTACATACTGAAACAACACAATTACAATATATTTGAGTTTAAATGATCATCCAAATTTGATTATTTCTCCAACGAAGTCTACTTTTCACTTATGTAAAATGTAAACAGCAAAATATGTAGAATAAGTTGTATTAGAATTGCTGTATTTCCTTAACACAAAATTATTTAGCCCATGGAGTCTGCGTAGCTGATATGAATGAAATATTCATTGATTTTACAAAGAGAAGGACGATTTTTTTCTATGAAGTTTTAAGCATAGAGTTTAATTACATGTAGCTTCATGGTCTTAATTTTTAAATAAAATAAATTATTATAGTATTGTGATGAATGAAATGAATAGAAAAATGTTATGAATGAAATTCTATTTTTATAAAGAGATCCAGGCGTGTTATTTTTTCTATGACATCATTTGAATGAATTTCAGTTGTTTTTGATGAAGTTTTCAAATATAATAAATTATCGTAGTATTATGATAGTTTTAAAAATATTACCGTGGAATGTATTGCATTTTAGAGATGTTTAAACCAGGCAATTTATATTTCAATGCCGTCATTTGAATGAAGTTCATTTTTTTCGATGAAGGTTTATGTTTTCAAATATAATAAATTAATGTAGTATTGTGATCTGTTTTAAAATATTACCGAGGAATGTATTGCATTTTAGCCTTGCTTAAATAAAACTGCATTGAATATGGAAAGTGTTTCATAATCAATGATTTAAGCATGGTTGATCTTTCTTGTTAATTTTATCTAAGCCTTTGGAAGAAAACATAACTGTGAACTACAGATTACTAAGGACGGAAAATATAAAATGATTTGCAAGAAGAAATTATTTACATTCATTGTTTTCGACAATGCGATCAGGCTGATGTGAAAAGGTGTAACAGAACAATTATTTGCATTTGATATATTTCTTTGAAGAAAAAAAAAACAACCACGCTCAACCAAACATTTATTTAGCTAAGAAGAACGATACAGTTTTTAATATAAACACTGAATTCAAGCAGCAGTGAACGTGGAAAGTCAATGGGTGATTGGAGAATTTTGGTGTTCACGTGGAGGGTTATGAAAACGCTGATGGTCTGAGTTGAGTACCTAAATTGAAATGTTTATCTGTGATTGAAACATGTTTAGCAATATTTTGTAGCATCGTTACCCTGAGATAGATAGATAAACAGACAGATAAATCAAGGCTTTTATGTTATTGATTTGCTGGGAATCTTAAGTAATTTTATCTTTTTAATACGACCTTAAGGTTATCTTTTAGTAATATTAAGTACTAGTAAGAATTGCTTAACTGGCCACTCATTCATGACAAGCGCTCCTTGGTTGTGTGGTCACGATCATTCATTAGTACGAAGCAGGCACCAATTCCCATTAAGCAGAAAATTCCTTATATTCAGAATTTTAAAATTTTTCTGGTAGGAGTAATTAATGTAAATTTTGTAATCAATATATTTTCTAGTTGAGCAATTTCTTGATTGAAAGTAAGGCCTATTTAGAATAGAAGTCGTATCACTGTATTTTGTAACTGTTTTTCTTATACTTGTATTTCACATTGTTTTATAAAAGATGGGCAGCGCTAAAATAATGTATTACATCGTTGCTAGATTTAAAATGTATATTTCTATTAGAAAAAAAAAAAATTCTTCCTTTGAAAGATATAGAGCACGATATGTTTATCGTTTGCACAGTGCTGATGAGCTGCATTTACAGCAAACACGCAAACAGGCGTAAAGGATACCAGTTTAGGATTTCATTCTTGTATGCCCCGCGCTGTTATATGGTAGAAGTAGTAATTTAAGGTAGTAAGTAGAATATCTACTATGCTTTACAAAAATAATTATTCACTTTTCTAGTTTTCTTTATTGTATCTGGGACAAATTTTCCAATAATTACTTTTAATACAATGTTTAACCGTCACAGTGAGTTGTTGTTGAGACCCAGACCGTCCGACCTACCAGAAAGGTGTCAGGTAACTGTTTGGACAGCCGGGAAGATCCACTCAATTTAAACTGGAAATCAGTGGGGGAGGCATCCACAAGGACCGTACCCCCTTCACCTACCACCAAACTCTCGGAAGGACTTACGGACCTACATGTTTAACGTGATCGTACTCCGCGTAAACACGGCGGCAGTTTGGGTAGCGGAGGGAATTGAACCCGTGCCTACCGAGTGCAATTCTCGCGCGTTAACCACTGCGCTACCGCGCCCTACCGTCACGTTGAGTGTTCGCATTCTAAACAATACCAAGAAATCTGTCACAAATATCTAAAACATGGGACACTTTTTATTTGGGATTACGATAAAGAATATACTCTATGGCTTGTTAAGTACAACTTATATGAAAGGAACTTAAACTTTAGAATTTTATATAAGTAACCACTTTTTAAAGCATGTTACTTTAAATTGATGTAGATCACAAGGCAATAGTTGTCGTTTTCTATTTTTACTGGAATTTAAGAATGGGCGTAAGTGGTAATGTTTTATATATTGAAAATAGTTCTTGTATTATTTGAAATATTGCAATTCCGACCGATTAATCAAATGTTCCTATAAATGGTATAAGTTGTAGAAAACGGTAGGCTTCGAATTTCAAAATGTGCTGGTTATCTAACCGTCTTATATGCATGGATAAGCTTATACAATAAAAGCTTGATATAGCGCGATTGGCGAGACACATACTCCATGCGTTTCAACTCAACCGCGGTATATCCAACCATATATTAATGGTGTTTTTTTTTGTAGGGAGACCTCGTTATATCCTAATACATATATGTTTTATAAGTTAGTGATTAAAGGAGATACAACAAATTGAAATAATGCCACATTTCTCTCTAATATCTGTCATCTGGGATCTTTCGTCTGTATTTAAGATTTTGTTGACTTTTGTATATAAAATGACCCATTTTAAACAATCAAACATTTATATTTTCAATCGAACTATCAAGCTATCATTAAGATAACAACACGCTAAAATAGTTATTTTTTTATTTCAGAGTACTGCCATGATTCTATCTGTTATGACAGATGGTGATATGTTGAGACCCAGACCGCCCGACCTACCAGAAATATGTAAGGTAACCGTTTGGGCGGCCGGAGATGGTGATATGTGGAATAATTTATACTAGGATACTATTGTGCCAACAAATGAAAGTCGAGACATGTGCAATAAAAAGTTTGTTACAGCTAATAGTAAATCACACCAGTTAATACGAAGACTTGACGTTAAATTCTAAATAGTTTTTGATGGAGCCATAAAAAACCCACAGCAATTTATGATGGAGCCATAAAAAGTCCCACACGCAACACAATGTCACGTGGTTCTGGGCTTCCTCGCACAAGCTCATCAGCCAATGGACACATGAAGGCGGAGCCAGTCGGAGAGATGCAAGCCCGAGTAACAAATCACAATTGAATTAAGATACGAACAATAATTCAGCCATACACGAGTAAGATATAGGGCGGAAAATGTTCGACATGTCACGCAGTTGGGAAATATGTGAAATGAGAATGTGCTCATGTTGACAGTCTGGATGAGTGTGGAGGAACTCGTTGTGCAAGTATCGACAGCTGCTATGTCCAGAAACGAAAGTGCTGTATCGGCCCTGAGAAGATTTGATTTTAAATATAAATTTGGCTCTAAAATCGATCAAAAATTATGCCTGTCATCAACACTAGCTTCAGAAGTTTATTTTAAAAACGCTAAAATTGATAAATGTGAAATGTAAATTGTAAATGAAAATATGAGTAAATATTTTAATAATGTCAAGCAATAAATTTAATAAATATTGAAAAAAAAATGCCTCATCATTTTAGAGTGTTAAATTTTAATGTTTATCTTTAAGAATTATTTTATTTACAGCTTGATTCCGGACTGTACAAAATGATGTGTTATTTTGAACAGCTGCAATGTACGGAGTTATACTATTTGAACGTATACGTAATTTAAATTTTCAGAATAAATAATATCTTTTAAACTGAAGTATTTAAATAAAGAGTAATTATTTTAAAATAACTTATAAATTTAAATAACTTATTAATTATTTAATCCCATTCTGATGCTATTCCCTTGCACCTTTTATGTGGCAAAATCCGCCGAAAATTCCAATTCTCATTTTATATATATACATATATATATATATATATATATATATATATATATATATATATATATATATATATATATATTATATATATATATATATATATATATATATATATATATATATGTGTGTTTATATGAACATTTTAGAATCGGAATACTCTATTCATTCAATATCTATGAAACATAATAAATTTATCAAAAATGTTTCCAGTAATTTTATTCAAATCAAAGTATTTTAATTTTACGTCAATGAACAAGTGCAGTTTTTTCCAATGACTAACTTCATACAACTAAATATCGATTTCCTTTAAGACTCCCCAGAGAACATGATTGCATCCGAAACAATTATACGAAGAGACGAAAGTCTTCAGAGGCACTTGTTAAATATAACTTTACACAAGGGCAATTTAAACTTGACACTTCTAGAGATCCCAAGCATAGGTGTAATGCTTTATTTTCGAAATTGCTGAAGATCCCTCGATGGGTATCATTAACGATATCTCTATAATGTGGCATCGTTAACTTAATTTCGCAATATGATGTTCTATTTCTGAAATTTTTCACATGTTGCTTGGGAGAAGTGCTTTTATCCTATGTCTGCCTTGTATATGTTTTGGAGCGATAAGTTAAGTGTGGTTATGAAAGTTAAATAATCTTTATTTTTCTACCTTTTATATACTTTTTCATGTTTTATCTATCCCCTTTCTATTTTCTCCCCTACCGTATTGTATTCTTCATTTTGATTGCTCAATTTACATTCGCCATATTGCCATGTGTTTTGTGCACAAATTGAAGTGCTTCATATATTTTTGACTTCATCATCCATTCCATCAAGATCTCAATTTTCTAATTCTCTGTTTCTATCACCAAATAATATGCTATGGAATAATATATGTCTTTAGAGTTATTTAAATCTAAATATCGTTTTCGAATTATGTTTGTGAAACGATAAAAACAACACAAAAATTCCTAGTTTAACTAGGAAAATAAGATAACAGTCAAGAAAATAAAAACAATCAGGTGAGTGTACATTAGAGATATATCGGACCATGAACTACTGGCTCTATTTCAGAGACTATAGTCACCTGAACAACATTTCTAATGCAGCACATCACCACCAACATATACTATAAAGTTCAATGCCATCCTGTTTCGTGGTCAAGAGATTTCAACATTTTCGGGCTAATGTATTTATAAGTTCCCCGTGCGCCGGACGGAGTGTTAAATATCTTCAAAAATACCAATGTTTCATCAGTAACAGCACAAACAGTTGAATTAATGTATCTGTTGATAATAACGTAATTTCCGTCCATTTAATCAACTATTTATTCTGGTATATATGCGGTAAACCTCATTTGACACTACATGGGTATAGCACAACTGCAATCCTCTTCTCAGTTAGTACAATTAGTCAATGTAAGAGTAATGTACATATGAAGACAAAATATGGATAATAATTCATGAAAGAGTCGAGTTCAATTGGCCGCATGTTAGAGTAACCGATTGTTTGCATTTTCAAATTATTTACGACAGCATTTTGAATGAATTTAGTATAGTTTTTAATACTGTTAATATCCAATCATTAGTACAGCTTTTAATTTTATACCCTTAAGAAAATTAATACCGTTTACATTGACATTATATTTTGCAAAAGTTTTATGACAAAATTTCTGTGCAAAATAACTTAAGTTTGCGATTAGTATATAATAAATAAATATATAATTTTTGAAACTATATTTTATGAGCATGTAAAGAAAAAAAATGCAATCCGTATTAGCAAGACATGAAATATTTATTTAAAATTTCGAACCTCTTAACGACAGGAAAGAACCTTCCAAGCAAACCCCGTGGAAAAAATGTAAAGTTCTGTTCATTTTAATTTGCATAAGTAACTCGAGGGTTCATAAATATAAATAAGTCCGGTTTAAATATATAAATATGCCCGGTTCAATATTATAAATATGCCTGCGTCAAAATATGCCTGGACTAGAACCTCATTAATTTATTAAAAAATATTTTTGAAACAAAACATCCTTTCAAATTAGTCCTTCCCTTCCAATACTGTTTCCAATTACCACATCGTTCACAACTCCAGTACACTTATGCAAGTACTTTCGGTACTCTTAGATCAGTCTCTAAATTCCATTTTATTTTTTCAATCGTCAGTAACATAATTCCTTTAACGAGCTCCTAACTTAGTCCAACCATCCTCGAAATATACATCCCATATAATCGTACCCAATTCCATTCAATTCTTATAAGGTGATCCTGATACGATTATCGTCTCCATATTCAGAGCCAGACCAACATTCAGACCAACATAAAAAGAGAGACAGACGGGCTACCGGTATTAAGAAAAATAGTTTAATTTTCATGTCACGTGACTCAAAGGATGTTGGTTCCTACAAATCCGAGTCAGATTTTTGACTCCCTCCCAATAGCTTATCTTTTAGGCATACTATGTATTGAAAAGTAAAAATCTGATATGGGCAGCACATGAATATGTATTGAAAAGTAAAAATCTGATATGGGCAGTATATAACTTTCCCTACAGTCTCAAATGCATTTTCTCTTTATTTCTTAACTAATTCATGAAATCGAGCTTTATTTCTTAAATAATTCATTAAATCGAGCTTTACTGCGCAAAATAACACAAATACATAGTTTAAATTACACTGAATATGCACATTTAATTCAATTTTTGTTTTTACTTGGTACTGGACATATATTCAAAGGCGTATTAGTAAAAATGAGATGTAACTAAAATATCTCGAGAATGGTTAATTCTAGAGTAAAGGGGTTGGTCTTATCATTTTCATCATCAGAAAGTACGTATAAAGTAAACATTTAATTCCTGCATTTGAGCATTCACAGTAAATTATTTTAGAGTTTGAAGACATTTTGCTAAAAAGCAGGTTCTTTTTCCCCGAATCGTACCAATATCTGCTCAGTACTAGCATAACTCACAAATTATTTATCTACTAAATTTTGTGAACGTTGATCAATTAGTTTTAAACTAGAGTAGATATATGCAGTTTTCCTGAGCCATTTCTAAAACAAAGTCATAAACACGTTTCAACTACGTTGTAAAGTGTTAAAAAGGGTGGCTCTTTTATCCCAAATCGTACCAAAATATTGCCAGCACTAAGATAACCCCCAAGTAACTTACCTATAAAATTTTATGAATTTTGATCAATTAATTTTTGAGTTAGAATGGCCATTGCACAGACAGACACGCACACAGCTGTCACATTCAAAATAATTTTTTGTATTCCACAGCCTGTAGATCTCTTAAAAACACGACTAGCGATTTTCTACACGACTCAAATACGTTCCCTATGCATTATCATTTATTGTAGGGAAAGTAAAAGTACTTATGAAAGCTCAGGCTTCATTAACAAGCCAATAACAATATTGCTCAATTTTCCCTTAACAATTATTTAATTTACGTTAAGATATAACATTTTTTTCTCAACTAAAATAGAAGACTCAATTTTTTCCCCATCTTCATCGCTCTTGTATAAATATAAGAGAAGAAAATAGAAAACGTCTTTCAAACCCCAAAGCTAATATTTCGTGATTGAGTCGTCCAACTATCTATTTGGTCTATCGATAACAAATTATCCCCAAAGAACGTATCTCCTTGCAATCGTCGGATATAAATCATTTTTACAATTCGTCTAAGAATATCAGCAGGAAAATCGGACTTTTATTTACTTGATTCTTTAAGTTATTAATTGTCACATTAACGAGGTTTTCTGGCATGTCATTTTATATTCAATTGCAGGTTGTGGTTTGAAATTGAAATGTACTTCTTATAAATTGTTAAAGTTATATTTTCTTTTGCGTAACAAATTCTGCATGGTCGAGTTTTTGACATTCTGCCACTGCAGTAATGGAATCTTCATTGCAATATGAATAATGCCAGTTTACAAATTGCCGAATACTAGAATAATGTCAAACTTCAAATAGTCTCTTCAATCCGCAGCTTCGCAAATATTTAAAAATTGTTTTTGCAAAGCCAATTTGCTGACATATTGCCATTTGGTGGAATTATGAATACCCACGAAAAGCAAATTTAAAATTCTGCTTTGATAACATTTCCAGGTTAAATTGCTTTTGAATGGCCGAATTTTTGCCATGTTATTCCTGGAAATAATAATATAAATACCAATTGATTTCAAACAGCTGTGTTTCTATTACAAGTTAAGTTATGTTTGCCCAGCCAGGTTGCTACTAGACAGATTAATGCTAATCTGCAGGGAGCAACTTCAAGCCTCTGTTTCGATAACATTAACGGGTTGGTATAATTCTTTCGAAAAATTATTATTAAGCATTTATATTTTTAATAAAATGAATTAAAAAAATAAAATGGAAAATTGTCAGTTGAATACGATGTCAGATAAATTAGTAAAAGTATCATCTGGCGTCAGAGAATAAGTAATAGTAGCCTTCTTCAGAATAGAACAAGAAAGATCAATCATGCTTAAAGCATTGATTATGAAACTCTTTCCAACTTCAATGCAATTTTATTTAAACAAGTCTAAAATGCAATACATTCCTCGGTAATATTTTGAAACTTATCACAATACTGAATTAATTTATTATATTTGAAAACTTAAACCTTCATCGAATAAAATGAACTTGATTCAAATGACGGCATTGAAATATAAATTGCATGGTTTAAACATCTCTAAAATGTTATACATTCCTATAGTATATAATAGTTTTAGAATTATCATAATACTACGATGATTCATTATATTTGAAAACTTCATCGAAAACAACTGAAATTAATTCAAATGACGTCATAGAAAAAATAACACGCCTGGCTCTCTCTATAAAAGCAGCATTTCATTCATAAATAATGTCCCATTCATGTCATTCATCAAATTACTATAATAATTTATTTTATTTAAACATTTTATTTAAGACCATGGAGCTACAAATAATTAAACTCTATGCTTAAAACTTCTTCGAAAAAAATCGTCCTTCTCTTTATAAAATCAATTAATATTTCATTCATATCAGCCATGCAGACTCCATGGACTAAATAATTTTGTGTTAAAAAATACAGGAATTCTAATACAACTCATTCTATATATTTTGTTGTTTACATTTTACATAGGTGAAAAATAGGCTTAATTGTAGAAATAATCAAATTTAAATGAGCATTTAAACTCAAATATATTGTCATTGCGTTGTTTCCGTATGTAGATGCACAGAATTTAAGCAAAAATAAAGTAGTTTTAGGACGGATACAACAATCAATATGAATTAAAAAGAACTTAAAAAATCACGATTTTGAAACAAGATGGATGCCATATATCATTTTGAAGTGGGTCATGTGATCGTTTCATATCATGGTCACGTGATCGTTTCATATAAGATGTGTAATTATTATTTTAATTTTTATTTAAAAAACTACTGAATATATTTCGCTGAATTTTTTTTATATATTTTATGGAACAATTTGACTATTACCTAAAATTTTCGAAGCAATTTGTGAATTTTAAATCCGCTTTAAAAATGTTTGAAAGATTAGGTCCCATAGGGCTCAATGTATTTCATTTTTTCAACCCGGGTTCAATCCAAAACTAATTGGGTGATATTATTCATTTATATTCCCATAGGTCCTACAGACCGTCTAAACAACATACTAAAATTTCATTTTGATTAAGTCATTTTTACGGCAGTTATCGTGCTAACGGACAGACAGACAGCATGAACAAAGTCATAAACACTTTTCAACTTTGTTGTAAAGTGTTAAAAACAGACCAATCATATCAAAATAGGTACGCAAGCGTCGGTCAATAAAAAATTGTATCGACCAGGCAGAAAAATCGTTGTAAAACAAAATATAGCAATGAGCAATGATAAAAAAGATGTAAATACCTAGGAAGAATGAAAAATAAGAGCACTAGGGCTATTGGTATAAGCTTACGATCTTATGCATTCCATGCTCATTTAAGAAAATAATATTATAAATTAACAAAATATAAGACTACAAAATAATTTTTAGTATTTTATTCACATATACTGTCACAAAAATTTGAACATTTTTAAACATTTTGAATTTTTTTAAAATTAGTTAATGATAGTTTTAAAAATCGGTTATTTTATATTTTTTTGATCATACACAACATAACCTGGTGATCTTACTTGTTCAGAAGAGTATAAAACACGTCTGTTCTTATTCTAGGATTTTTCGTTGAATTTATTTCTAATTTTTGTTTATTTTTTTATGTTTCGTTTGGTAACGAGTTCCTTACTGGGCAGTTGATGCAGTTCTATTTATTGCTTTAAAATCACTTACTTACAGCTGTTGACTTGGTTGTGCCGTCTTTGTGTCCTGAAAAAGTTGGCATAGGTATTTTTACAAAACAAAACATCCTTTACTATTATTCTATACCTCAGTCATCAGAAAGATTTTCGTTTATATAAATTAAAAAATCTGTGATGTGGGCAACACATGACTTTCCTTATATAATGTAATGAATTTACTACTTTTACAGTAAAAAAAATGATTTTTCTTATAGTAGATACTAATATTCTTTCCAAGATATTGAATTTTCGACAATTAGTCGTCATTTCTATCCATTTGGCGAGATTTTCGTTAATTTGGCAACATTACAAAAAGTCGCCAAGTTGGCGACATTCCGCCAAATTTGTTGCCAAAATCTCGCCAAGCGCTACGAACGAAGAAATAAGTTATTCTTACAGCAGATAAATGACTATTGGCTTTCAAATACAAAAGTATTACTCAAAGTATCTTTTTTCATGAATGGAACGAGCTAGATCTACAAGAATGATGTCACCCAATTTATCGCATGGTATTACATGTGAAAGTGAACATGTTTCTCAATAGGAAATATTTTTATTTTTATTTTATATGAATTCTTGATAATTTTTTTGGAAAATGTGCAATATCTCGAGAACGGTTCATGTTAGCGTTCTAAAATTTATGTAAATCGTTTTCTAATGAAAAATTACTTAAGAAATGTCTATTTTCGTAACTTTATTCGTGGTTTTGATTTTTTGACGATTTTTTCAAAATTTCATTCGAAAATTTAGAGGCGTTCTGAAAATTCGATTGCGTATAAAAACAATAGGCTTCCAGTGTTTACGGATTGTGATTTTTGTACCAAATTTGGTTCGAATCGGTCCATTCGTTCGTCAGTTATCGCCTCCACAGACTCACTGACACACACACACACACACACACACACTTCATAAATGTATGATTCGTGATCAGGGATGTTTGAAAAGTGCTCTCCCGTCAAAAACTCGAATTCGAATTTTCGACCCCGTCACATTACTTTCCTTATACATTATGTATATGAGGAAAGTAATAAGTAAACCGAAATTAATGAAAATCCCTTGACTATTTAGAGAAATACCCTGTTTTGTGTAGAGAAAAAAATTCTCATACATCAAAAATAACTGATAATATGTCCTAATTATTGTTTTAACTCATAGTTTTCAATAATTAATGTAAGAAGGCATCCACACATTTAAAAATTATTTGAACTGCGAAAGAAATTGTAAAGAAACTGTCTGCACCATCCGGGAATCGGACCCTGAATCTCCGAACAGACAAGCCGATGCTCTACCGTTGAGCTATTGAGACGAAAAATTGTAAGCGTTTATCGTCGAAATTGACTCTACAAAATATATCTATTATTTGTTACGATTTTTTTATTAAACTGCAAAATATCTACCCCAATATATACCAATCGCTTCTAAATAATAAAATACATACACAATAGTTATTTACATTGTAGTTCTGGACATACTTATTTTGATTGAACATATTTTTTTATGTTTTCCAAACAATTATTGAAAAATTAAAGGTATTTTATTGATACAATTATACCGATAGTTGAAAAGCTCCTAAAGTTCTCCAGTTGAAACAATTCCACCAAATTTCGTTATATTTATTACATTTGTTTAACATATGGTCTCCACAGCCTGAGAGATATACAAATATAAAAATCTGATGTGGGCAACACATGACTTTCCTTATATAATGTAATGAATTTACTACTTTTACAGTAAAAAAAATAGGTTTTTCTTATAGTAGATACTAATATTCTTTCCAAGATATTGAATTTTCGACAATTAGTCGTCATTTTCTTTGATTTAGCATCATTTTTATCCATTTGGCGAGATTTTCATTAATTTGGCAACATTTCAAAAAAGGCGCCAAGTTGGCGACATTCCGCCAAATTCGTCGCCAAAATCTCGCCAAGCGTTATGCACTAAGAAAAAAGTTATTCTTACAGCAGATAAATGACTATTGGCGTTCAAATACAAAAGTATTATTCAAAGTATATTTTTTCATGAATGGAACGAGCTAGATCCACGAGAATGATGTCACGCAATTTATCGCATGGTATTACATATGAAAAGTGAACATGTTTCACAATAGGATTTTTTTTTTTATGTGACTTTTTCATATTTTTTTCGAAAAATGTACAATATCTCGAGAACGGTTCATGTTAGCGTTCTAAAATTTATGCCAATCGTTTTCTAATGAAAAATTACATAAGAAATGTCTATTTGTGTAACTTTATTAGTGGTTTTGATTTTTTGACGATTTTTTCAAAATTTCATTCGAAAATTTAGGGGGGTTCTGAACATTCAATTACGTATAAAAACAATAAGCTTCCGGTGTTTACGGATTGTGATTTTTGTACCAAATTTGGTTCGAATCGGTCTATTCGTTCGTCAGTCATCGTCTCCACAGTCTCACTGACACACACACACATGCTTTCACACACACACACACACACACACACACAGACATCACTTCAAAAATGTTTGATTCTTGATCAGGGATGCTTGAAACGTGCTCTCCCGTCGAAAACTCGAATTCGAATTTTCGACCCCGTCACAATACTTTCCTTATACGTTATGTATATAAGGAAAGTAATAAATAAGTGGCTGATTCATATATTTTCAAAATGTGTAAATCCCTCAAAAGAGTTACTGCTTTTACTACCATAAAATTCCCGATAATTTTAAGTATCACACATAATTGTATACGACCAACGGCCCTACCGTGCTGAAAACACCGGTTCTCTTTAGATCACCGAAGTAATGCAGCATCGGACGCGGTTAGTACTTGGGTGGGTGATAACCTGGGAACACCGCGTGCTGTTGGCAGATTTCAGGCGCGGTAGCCCTGAGGTTTGCGCGCTGGATTTGCACGCTGCCACAACTGCCGCCGTGTTCATGCGGAGTACGATCACGTTAAACATCTGGGTCCATATCAGATTTTTTTATTTGTAATAGTGCTTATTTTACAATATTTTTATAGTTTACAAGCAGTTATTTAAATATAAGTATAACACACACGAAAAACTGATGTTTGCAGCATATAACGTTCCATACAAAAATGTATGACTTTATTTCTTTCAGAGAACTTACGATGTACAAGATTCAACTCCCGAAATTATTGACGTTGAAATGTACATTAAGGTTTAGTGATTTTTTTGATAATTTCCAGTTACTGGATTCTTAAAATTTAAAACTACATATATAGAAATACTTTGAATACATAACATTTGTTAAATACATTTAATAATAATGTATTTAACTTTTCGTTATTTAACTTAGAAAGGTGAATCTCGTTACTACGATAACTATTTAATCATCATTCAAAAATCACCAAATGTTGGTATACATAAATTGAACCACATCACATTATTTTTGGCATTGAGATAATATCGAGGTAATTTTATTTTGTCTCTTTTGACAGCTTATTAGTCCAAACAAAATGACTTATCCAAAGTCAAGGTAAAAATTCTCATCTAAATTTAATTGACATATGTATTTATATGCCCTGTATTAATGACTTGCCCGTGAATTAAATGAGTGATGACAAATTTATTGGCGTCAAAATACAAAACTATTTCAAAAATAATCTTTTCCCGTGAATGGAACGAACAATATCCACGAGAATAATGTCAATATATTTGACGCATAGTCTGTGTCGTAATGTAAAATTGGCATATTAGATAAAACTAAACACTTTTTATTTATATAATTTTTTTGACAAATTTGTTTTTAAAACGTCCAATATGTTGAGAAAAGTCCATGCGAGAATTATAAAGTTCCTATCATTCATTTACTATCGCAAATCATCCTCCAAAATAATTATTTGCTTAAAATTATTGAATAACCTTATTGTTCATTGATGTGTTTCAAAAATACATGTATCATTTGAGCGCAACCTAACACTTCATTGTGTTTATTATCAACAGGGATTCAATGTGCCACTAATTGTAATAAACGCAGCACTACATTTTCGAAACACTTAAATTATAGAACGCATACACATAAATACATACACACTAAGATGAGTGCACATGCAGACACCGCCCTTAAAACGTTCTATTTGAGTTCTGTAATGCTGAAAATTTGCTTTTCCGTTAAAAATTCGAATTTAAATTCCCGAGACTGTCACAAAGTACTTCCCGTATACATCGTAATATTTATGTAGGACAAAATAAAATGTATCAGACTTTTTCCCAATAAACCATCAAGAATTTTTATGTCAATTTAATATATTAATCTATCATTATTTTTCCATTATAAACAAGCACAGTCCTTCCGATATGCATCTTCCCTAAATATTGATTATTAAGATGGCCCTGGAGAACTTTATTGCATTCGAAACAATTATACGAAGCGGTGAGAGTCTTTAGGGACACTTAACTAAATACTTTCCAATCGAGATTACACTTCAGAATAAACTCGATGTCCTTGTTCAATACAACTTTACATGAAGATAATTTAACTTCGACGCATTTAGAGAACTGCAGAACTTGTTTAATATTTTATCTTTGAAGTGGATGAGGATGTCTTCATGGACATCGTTAACAAGAAAGATCAATCATGCATAAAGCATCCAATATGAAACACCAACTAAAACGCAATTTTATTTAAATATCTGTAAAAGGTCATATATTCAGCTGTTATATTTTTAACACTTTACTACAGAGTTGAAAAGTGTTTATGACTTTGTTCATTCTGCCTGTCTGTCTGTCTGTCTGTCCGTTAGCACGATAACTGCCGTAAAAATGACTTAATCGATATAAAATTTTAGTATGTTGTTCAGACGGTCAGTAGAACCTATGGGACTATAAATGAATAATATCACCCAATTAGTTTTGGATTGAACCCGGGTCGAAAAAATGAAATACATTGAGCCCTATGGGACCTAATATTTCAAACATTTTTTAAGCGGATTTAAAATTCACAAATTGCTTCGAAAATTTTAGGTAATATTCAAATTGTTTCATAAAATATACGTATAAAAAAAATTCAGCGAAATATATTCAGTAGTTTTTTAAATAGAAATTAAAATAATAATTACACCTCTTAGATGAAGCGATCACGTGACCATGAAATGAAAAGATCACATGACCCACTTCAAAATGAAATATGGCATTTATCTTGCCTCAAAATCGTGATTTTTAAAGTTATTTTTAATTCATATTGAGTGTTGTATCCGTCCTAAAACAACTTTATTTTTGCTTAAATTCTGTGCATCTACATAATGAAACAACGCAATGGCAATATATTTGAGTTTAAATGCTCATCTAAATTTGATTATTTCTACAACTAAGCCTATTTTTCACCTATGTAAAATGTAAACAGCAAAATATATAGAATGAGTTGTATTAGAATTCCTGTATTTTTTTAACACAAAATAATTTAGTCCATGGAGTCTGCATGGCTGATATGAATGAAATATTAATTGATTTCATAAAGAGAAGGTCGATTTTTTTCGATGAAGTTTCAAGCATAGAGTTTAATTTTTTGTAGCTCCATGGTCTTAAACAAAATGTTTAAATAAAATAAATTATTATAGTATTGTGATGAATGAAATGAATGGGAGAAAGTTATGAATGAAATCCTGTTTTTATAGAGAGATCCAGGCGTGTTATTTTTTCTATGACGTCATTTGAATTAATTTCAGTTGTTTTCGATGAAGTTTTCAAATATAATAAATTATCGTAGTATTATGATAATTCTAAAACTATTACCGAGGAATGTATAACATTTTAGAGATGTTTAAACCAGGCAATTTATATTTCAATGCCGTCATTTGAATGAAGTTCATTTTTTTCGATGAAGGTTTAAGTTTTCAAATATATTAAATTAATGCTGTATTGTGATAAGTTTCAAAACATTACCGAAGAATGTATTGCATTTTAGACTTGTTTAAATAAAATTGCATTGAAGTTGGAAAGCGTTTCATAATCAATGCTTTAAGCATGATTGATCTTTCTTGTTTCAGTTTCGTTTTGGCACTGTCACTGAGAAGTAAGAAATGACAACTTCCACCGTAACCAACTCCCACGAAATTTATTACAAATTATCAAAATAGCACATATAAAAATATCAATATCAATATATATTTTTAATAACGGTAATATATATTTTACATGTTGTACTTTTATTGTAATATGCTATAACAGTTAATTATCTAAAAGTTTTTTCTTTATGAAATTTGAAGCCATTTACCGTATGTATAAGTATCATAAACATTAAACTAAATTTCCTTACACTTATATTTAGTACTTGTATATGTTATACGATAATTGAATATTATATTAATTTTACTTGATATGGAAAATATTTTAGTAGCTCAAGTAAAACGAGTTTTTCCACAAAATATTTTCTGCAACATGTTATGATGTTCAAGACTAACCAGTAATAACAATTTTGAAGCTAAACCAATTGGAAACAATCATACCACAGGCTAAAATCAAGAAACAGCTAAACTATAGAGACACTTAAATATGGGCCGCATTGAAGTAATAAATATTCTTTAAGATTTAAAGTTACTGGAGGTTACATTTAAGCTGAGCATTCTTGAAAAATTTGACATTCAATGGAAATTAAACATTCTAGAACAATTTAATATTTAAAGAATAGAAAATTCATATCTGAAATTTATTAATTTTACTAATTTCACTACTTTTGCTAATTATGTAGGTGTCGTTTTATCCTCTACTAGTCATTTTGATGGTGGACATGGCTTGTTTTAAAATACAGTTTGTACGAACAGTATGGATCTGGGATGTTTATGTGTATCCTACAGGATTGCATTAAACGCCCTTACATAAAATCTGGAATAGCTGTAAAAATGCGAACTTCCAATGCACACCCAGAAATTTGATTCACTTTTATGTACAATGTTTTATTTACATAATTTATTTATATTAGTAATAACAGAGATCTGTCACACTTTTTATAAACTTTGCATTCAAATTTTCTCAAAAGTACAAACATTCACTTATTTGACACATTCATTGACGAAAAACCTTTATTTTATATTCATTAATCTGTAATTTGAAAAGTAATATACATAATAAACAAGAAAGATCAATCATGCATAAAGCATTGATTATGAAACACTTTCCAACTTCAATGCAATTTTATTTAAACATGTCTAAAATGCAATACAGTCCTCGATAATATTTTAAAACTTATCACAATACTACATTAATTTATTATATTTGAAACCTTAAACCTTCATAAAAAAAAATTAACTTCATTCAAATGACGGCATTAAAGTATAAATTGCCTGGTTTAAATATCTCTAAAATGTGATACATTCCTCGGTAATAATTTTAGAATTATCATAACACTACGATAATTTATTATATTTGAAAACTTCATCGAAAACAATTGAAATTCATTCAAATGACGTCATAAAAAAATAACACGCCTGGCTCTCTCTATAAAAGCAACATTTCATTCATAAATAATTCCCTCATTCATGTCATTCATCACAATACTATAATAATTTATTTTATTTAAAAATTAAGACCATTGAGCTACAAGTAAGTAATCTCTATGCGTAAAACTTCATCGAAAAATATCGTCCTTCTCTTTCTAAAATCAATGAATATTTCATTCATATCAGCTAAGCAGACTCCATGGACTAAATTATTTTGTGTTAAAGAATTACAGCGATTCTAACACAACTCATTCTATATATTTTGCTGTTTACATTTTACATAGGTGCAAAATAGGCTTAACAGTAGAAATAATCATATTTGGATGAGCATTTAAACTGAAATATATTGTCATTGCGTTGTTTTAGTATGTAGATGCACAGAATTTAGGCAAAAATAAAGTAGTTTTAAGACGGATACAACACTCAATATGAATTAAAAAGAACTTTAAAAATCACGATTTTGACACAAGATGGATGCCATATATCATTTTGAGGTTTGTCATGTGATCGTTTCATATCATGGACACGTGATCGCTTCATATAAGAGGTGTTATTATTATTTTAATTTTTATTTAAAAAACTACTGAATATATTTCGCTGAATTTTTTTTTATATATTTTATGGAACAATTTGAATATTGCCTAAAATTTTCGAAGCAATTTGTGAATTTTAAATCCGCTTAAAAAATGCTTGAAAAATTAGGTCCCATAGGGCTCAATGTATTCCATTTTTTCAACCCGGGTTCAATCCAAAACTAATTGTGTGATATTATTCATTTATATTCCCATAGATCCTATAGACCGTCTGAACAACATACTAAAATTTCATTTTGATTAAGTCATTTTTACGGCAGTTATCGTGCTAACGGACAGACAGACAGACAGACAGACAGAATGAACAAAGTCATAAACACTTTTCAACTTTGTTGTAAAGTGTTAAAAATGGAAATGAAAATTAAACACGATACATTTTTATACCGTTTGATTATGCGACAAAATTGAGTATCCAATTTCATTGAGGCAGTTGATTTTAACTAAATTTCTTTTATTTCTTAAATTATTTAAATTTCTTTAATTTACTGGTATTTATCTTGTATACTTTCTTATTTTAATTGAATACAAATACTCGAGTTTGTTAACTTGCGAGTATCACATTAAGACTTAAATGATTTTCACACAGATTTCATTAATTAGCCTAATTAATGTACTCCCATTAAAGACGCTATTTAAATAGCAGGTTGAATGCAGATTTTCCCACTTTTTGCCTTAATACATACGATTTTGTTAATTTATAGCATCGTCATTTCTATTCATTTTGCATTTGGAATGAAACAGAAGTTATTTATTTCCTCCTTTTTAACACTTTACAACAAAGTTGAAAAGTGTTTATGACTTTGCTCATTCTGTCTGTCTGTCTGTCTGTCTGTCTGTCTGTCCGTTAGCACGATAACTGCCGTAAAAATGGCTTAATCAAAATGAAATTTTAGTATGTTGTTCAGACGGTCTATAGGACCTATGGGAATATAAATGAATAATATCACCCAATTAGTTTTGGATTGAACCCGGGTTGAAAAAATGGAATACATTGAACCCTATGGGACCTAATTTTTCAAGCATTTTTTAAGCGGATTTAAAATTCACAAATTGCTTAGAAAATTTTAGGCAGTATTCAAATTGTTCCATAAAATATATAAAAAAAAATTCAGCGAAATATATTCAGTAGTTTTTTAAATAAAAATTAAAATAATAATAACACCTTTTATGTGAAGCGATCACGTGTCCATGATATGAAACGATCACATGACCCACTTCAAAATGATATATGGCATCCATCTTGTGTCAAAATCGTGATTTTTAAAGTTCTTTTTAATTCATATTGAGTATTGTATCCATCCTAAAACTACTTTATTTCTGCCTAAATTCTGTGCATCTACATACTGAAACAACGCAATGACAATATATTTCAGTTTAAATGCTCATCCGAATATGATTATTTCTACTATTAAGCCTATTTTTCACTTATGTAAAATGTAAATAGCAAAATATGTAGAATGAGTTGTATTAGAATCGCTGTAATTCTTTAACACAAAATCATTTAGTCCATGGAGTCTGCTTAGCTGATATGAATGAAGTATTCATTGATTGTAGAAAGAGAAGGACGATATTTTTCGATGAAGTTTTAAGCATAGAGTTAACTTATTTGTAGCTCCATGGTCTTAATTTTTAAATAAAATAAATTATTATAGTATTCTGATGAATGACATGAATGGGGGAATTATTTATGAATGAAATATTGCTTTTATAGAGAGAGCCAGGCGTGTTATTTTTTTATGACGTCATTTGAATCAATTTCAGTTGTTTTCGATGAAGTTTTCAAATATAATAAATTATCGTAGTATTATGATAATTCTAAAATTATTACCGAGGAATGTATCAAATTTTAGAGATGTTTAAACCAGGCAATTTATACTTTAATGCCGTCATTTGAATGAAGTTAATTTTTTTCGATGAGGGTTTAAGGTTTGAAATATAATAAATTAATGTAGTATTGTGATGAGTTTTAAAATATTACCGAGGAATGTATTGCATTTTAGACATGTTTAAATAAAATTGCATTGAAGTTGGAAAGTGTTTCATAATCAATGCTTTAAGCATGATTGATCTTTCTTGTTTTTAAAGTATGTATTTCTTAAAGTGCGAGGAAGCCCCTGTATTATTTTAAATATGTTTAAATTAAGAAGAATTAAATGATGAACTCTCTGAAAGATAATTATGGAAGTTCTAACATTATTGGGCATTTGCTTATTTTAAATTTACAATTTAACCCATACTCCGCGAGATTTCTATGTCTAGTGGTCATTAAATGTAACATTTGCATAATAAAAATTCTGCATATCAGAAATTTTCAAATACACTCAGAATTAACTTAATTGTAGCTCAAATAGACTCCATCCCACAATTCGCATTTTTTTTCAAATTTTACAAGAAAAAAATTAAAAATCGGTATAGTGGGTTCAAATGATTACAATACAACGTTCTACTCTTCACTATAAAGGCCTTAAATAAATATTTCGATAGATATCATACTTGACAATGTCAGACTCCGGGGGGCAGGTGACATGTCCCCCGAGGGGGCATAATGACGTGACGAACAAAATTTTTATCGCGGCTATTTTTCACAAAAATGATTGAAACTATGGAATCATTGAGCCATAAATAAATATTTTTATGCACGATTATATAAAATGTTGCCCTATGCTGCAATGTTAAAAAATATAAAATGCCATAAAAATTTCTACGTTTTCGCTCGAATTAAAAGAAAAATCTATCTAATTCTACATTTTACTTTCCCTGCAATACATGGTAATGTATAAGGAAAGTATTGGAATCATGCCGAAAATCGCAACTCGAGTTTTCGACGGATCTACACGTTTCGAGACCTCTAGAATACGAAAAAACCATTTTTAGCGTGACGTCTGTGTGTATGTCTGTCTGTCTGTGTGTCTGTGTGTCTGTCTGTGCAGATATTGTATCCACTCTAACTAAAAAACTAATGGACCGAATTTCACAAAATTTTGAAGGTAAGTCACTTGTGGGCAGGGCTGGTGCTGATTAGTTTTGGGTACGATTCGGAATAAACGAACCCGCCTTTTTTGTGAAATGGCCCGCAAAAGTTTTGTATCCACTGTAGCTGAAGAACTAATGGACCGAATTTCACAAAATTCGGTAGATAAGTTACGTATAGTTCACCCTGGTGCTGATTAGATTTTGGTACGATTCAGAAAAAAATAACCTGCCTTTTTTGCAGAATGGCCCGCAAAAATCGTCCAAATCTAAACTAAAGAACTACGTATGCTGAAATATATCCATTGAATACTTGTTTATTACGTAATTTTTAGCGAAGAAAATAATAAGATCAACCCCATTACATTAGGACTAGCCGTTCTCGAGATATTTTAGTTTTTCGTATTTTCACTACGATCAATATCAATAATAAATCAATATCTAATATCAATAATCCTTGAATCAATAATCCCCGAAAATATAAATAATAATAATTTTTAAACCTGAAGACCGTAATTGATATTATCCAGTCAAAAATGCTATAAGAAAAATCAAATCGTTCTTTTCTAAAATATATTTTTATATCCATTTATTTATTATTCAAATCGAAAAAATAATTATTAAAATTAACAGACAGATTTAATTTAATTGCGTTTCTGAGTAACATGATATAAGATAGAATCTTATAACATGTTAAGCATGTCATGTCTTATAACATAAACTGCGAAATAAAATAACGATTTTGATTTCTCTATACTTCTCATTGTTCCGTAAAAGCGTGTTTTAAATAAACCATGAACCATGGAGATAGATTTCCCCTTTAAATCATGTTTCAAAGAATTCATGTTTTCAGAAAGTGACTAATTAACGCAAAAAATCTCCCATCAAACTCAGAGATTAAATTTTAATTCACTTTCAAACGATTTTCAAGCTTTTCGTTTGGATAAACCACGGAGTTAGGGAGTAGAACTCCAAGGAAAAAGTTCCGTTTTTCATTAATATCTCGACAACCCCAGGTCTTAGAAACTCGAAACTTGGACAAAATTTATGGGGGGATATTTCAAGGCTATTCACCAAATTTCATTAAATTCGGTTGAGCCGTTTTTCCGTGATGATGAGACAAACAGACAGACAGACAGACAGACAGACAGATTTTCATTTTTATTTATATAGATAACTAGCGGCATACCCGTTCTTCGTACGGAGTATATAATATAAAGAAACTTGAAATTCATAATCATGCCCAAATTCTTATAGTATACTAAATGACATGTTTAATCAAAATATTCTGTTAAAATATTTAATATAATGCTCTTAAAAAGAAGTTTAAGAATCTCTGTTCTCGCTATATAAAATTATCTTCATGGACATATCTGAAGAATAAAACATCTTGGACCCCTTATGTAAGCAAATATAAAAAAAAATATGAAATTGAATCAATATATGCAAAATAAAAGCGTTAAAATTGTATGGGACCCGTACTAATTATATACGCGAATATTAGAAAATATAACCTGTATTAGTAGATTACATGTATAAATTGAAAATACTAATAAACCCGTAATCTTTAAATCTGAAGACAGTCATTTATTCCAATATATGTCAAAATTAAAGTGCTAAAATTATATGGGAAGATATACACGTACTACTTATAATGTCCGATTATTAGTAGAAGATTACCCGTTTTGCAATATGAGTCTCAAATGTTTTTTGGTAAAATACAACAGACGACGTAATAAATTGAATATATAATTAATCCCCTTAATCTTCATACCAGAAGACTGTACTTGATTCCAATATATATGCCAATATATGTCAAAATATATGCCAATATACCTGTACTACTTATATTCTCGTAGGTTAGAAGATATACCCGTGCATTCCTAGAAGATTACTCGTACAACGTACAATATGCGTGTGTCAGCAATTTTTGCCGCAATAAAACAATGGCGTAATAACTTAAAAATATCAATAATCCCTGAATCAATAATTCCGGAAAATATCAATAATAATAATGTTTAAACCTGAAGAGTATAATTGATATTATCCAGTCCAAAATGAAATGGCAATGAAATTTATTTTATATACATATCTTCATTATTCAAATCGGAAAGGATTTAATAAAAATCGTCTGCCGAATAAACACATTGGATTTAAATCCGTTGCTAAGCGACATGATATCATTTGCTTCAAATAAATTGGCAGAAAAAATATCGTCTAAATAGTTATATTTCTATGGAACATTTGGCGACAGTTTCGTCAAATTAGCGACATTTTAAAAAATCGCCAAATTTGTCGCCAAGTGGGACTGTAGAACTGACAGTTCCACTTTGCGACAAATTGACGAAATATCATCACAATACTATCCCCTAACAAAAAACAATTAATATCATTTATGTAGCGCAATTTTATCAATTTCAAGATATTTTTATAGATTTGAAAACATTTTTATCAATTTGGTGACATTTTAAGAATTCGCTAAATGTATTACTAAGTAGGATGGTTGGTCTGACAGATAAATGCTAACCAAACATAATTTCAGTACTCTCTTCTAACAAAACAAAAAAAAAATTCATTGATATGTAGAAGACCCAAGCCACACGACCAACCCGAAGGTTTATGGCAGCTGTTTGTGTGTCGTTTATATCAATTTGGCGACATTTCCGCAAATTTGGCAAAGTTTAAGAAAAGTTGTCAAATTAGCGATATCCCTCCAAATTCGTAGCTTTGAATTTGCAGATCTGAATAAAACATTCTTATCCCGTTTCAATATACTAAATGAAAACACTACAATTGTATTAGAAGATATACCCGCTCTACTCTTTTTCTGTTTCAACAATCGGCTATATGAATTTATTGGCTAAACACAATATATGGGTTTAGTAGCTAAATGCGATATAAGCTTGAAAACTCTTTGCCAAAATAAATGAAATTGATGTACGCAGTCAGCAATTAATATAATTAAAATAAAAATCAAACCGTCCATTCATAAGATATACTTTTATATCCATTTATCCATTTATTTATTATTTAAATCGAAAAAAAATAATAAAAACATTAACAAACACATTTAATTTAATTGCCATGCCGAGCAACATGATATATTCTCCTAAAATGTTAAAATTTATTAACCACTAACAGCACACTCGTTATTCGTACGGAGTGTATAATTTAAAGAAACTTAAAGTTCGCAATCATGTGCAAATTCTGTTAAAATATTAAATTTATTGCTCCTAAAGAGAAGTTTAAGAATATATGTCCTCACTATGCAAAATTATCTTCACAATCAGATCTGAAGAATAAAACATCCTGCCCCCTTTTGTAAGCAAATTTACAGAAGAAAAAATAGGAATTGAATGAATATATGCAACCCCGTACTAATTATATTGTCGCAGATCAGAAAATATGCCAATGTGTTAGTAGAAGATTACCCGTATTACAATATGCGTCTCAAAAGTATTTGCCAAAATAAAAGAGATGACGTAATAAATTGAAAACATCAATAATATCCGTACTCTTTATACCAGAAGGTCGTAATTGATTCCAATATATGCCAATATATATCAAAACATATGTCAATGTACCTGTACTACTTATATTCTCGTAGATTAAAAGATATACACGTGTATTTGTAGAAGATTCGTTCAACATACAATGTATGAGTTTAAACAATTTTTGTCATAATAAAATAATTGCATAATAACATGAAAATATCAATAATCCTTGAATCAATAATCCCCGAATATATAAATAATAATAATTTTTAAACCTGAAGACCGTAATTGATATTATCCAGTCAAAAATGCTATAAGAAAAATCAAATCGTTCTTTTCTCAAATATGTATTTTTATATCCATTTATTTATTATTCAAATCGAAAAAATAATTATTAAAATTAACAGACAGATTTAATTTAATTGCGTTTCTGAGTAACATTATATAAGATAGAATCTTATAACATGTTAAATATGTCATGTCTTATAACATAAACTGCGAAATTAAATAACGATTTTGATTTCTCTATACTTCTCATTGTTCCGTAAAAGCTTGTTTTAAATAAACCATGAACCATGGAGATAGATTTCCCCTTTAAATCATGTGTCAAACAATTCATGTTTTCAGAAAGTGACTAATTAACGCAAAAAATCTCCCATCAAACTCAGAGATTAAATTTTAATTCACTTTCAAACGATTTTCAAGCTTTTTGTTTGGATAAACCACGGAGTTAGGGAGTAGAACTCCTAGGAAAAAGTTCCGTTTTTCATTAATATCTCGACAACCCCAGGTCTTAGAAACTCGAAACTTGGACAAAAGTTATGGGGGGATATTTCAAGGCTATTCACCAAATTTCATTAAATTCGGTTCAGCCGTTTTTCCGTGATGATGGGACAAACGAAAATTTTGTTTTTTACTAATATCTCGAGAACCACTGGTCGTAGAAACTCAAAACACGGATATAATTTTAAGTGGGGCTATTTTTGGGCTACCCACAAAATTTCATCAAATTCGGTTCAGCTGTTCTCCCGTGATGGTGTGACAAACAGACAGACAAACAGACAGACAGACAGACTGACAGACAGATTTTCATTTTTATTTATATAGATTATTCTATTTAACAATTCATGCATACAGAAATTAAATATAACATAAATTAATGTACTAAATGTTACATGCAGCAATATATTACTCAAAAGCAAAGCTTCTCAGCAAACATATAATAAGATTCACACTCAGAACGGTAATTAGTCAGAGTATTAGCAAATTTAATTGCAATATAATTTAGTCATTGTAGATTACTAACACATCGCTGAATAGGAGCGAATCCTAACGCATGTATCAATGATAACAATGGATTGATTATAATGGCTGCGTCCATGAGTTTATAATCATTAGTTCCACTATTAAGCTAAACAACTGTATTTACTACAATGAAAATTTTATATGAAAAATTCTTATATATAAAAAAATATTAATTATACTTAAGAAAACGCAAACAAAATTGATTAAATATTTTTATATGCTAAATCACAACACAATTATTTATTATTTTTACAAACAAATAAATATATATCTGTATAAATAAAATTGAAAATCCGTCTGTCTGTTTGTCCCATCATCACGGGAGAATGACTGAACCGATTTGATGAAATTTTGAGGATAGCCTGGAAATAGAACCACTTAAAATTTAGTCCGTGCTTGGAGTTTCTACGACCAGTGGTTCTCCTATGAAGTATGATTTTTGGAGTTTCTACGACCAGTGGTTCTCCCGGCCATCCATTAAATTGCTCTAAATCTTTGGATGAGTCGAATGGTCTGGGCTTTCGACCAGTGGTTCTCGAGATATTAGTAAAAAACGAAACTTTCGCTTGTCTCATCATCACGGGAGAACGGCTAAACCGAATTTAATGAAATTTTGTAGATAACCTTGAAATGCTTCGCATAAATTTAGTCCAAGTTTCGAGTTTCTAAGAGCAGGGGTTGTCGAGATAATAATGAAAAACGAAACTTCTTCCTAGGAGTTCTACTCTCTAACTCAATGGTCTATCCAAACGAAAACGCAGAAAATCGTTTGGAAGTAAATTAAAACTTTATCTCTCAGTTTGGTGGGATATTTTTGGCACTAATTAGTCATTTTCTGAAAATATGAATTGTTTGAAACATGAATTTAATTGGAAAATCTATCTGCAGGGTTTATTTTTCACAAGCTTTTACTCAACTTTGAAAAGTATAAAGAAATTGAAAAGGTTATTTAATTTCGCAGTTTATGAGGAAGATTCTATCTTGCAATGAAAGTAAGAATTAAATTCCTCAATCATCTACTGTTTTAAATCTATAAAAATATCTTATGGATTACATTATTTCAACCTTTAGTAGGATTTAGAGATTTAACAATCCGACGAAAATACAGGTCTAAGCTCAAGGTCTGTGGTTGTTAAAATACAAGGTAAATGGAACATTATCTATGGACCTTGTTTGCTGTCTATCTACGGATCTTGTTTGCTATCTATCTACAGACTTTTTTCCTGTCTATTAAAGGCCCTTATTTGCTGTCTATCTACTGACTTTATTTAAAGGGTCCGGAGGGCTCAAGTTAAGTGAATTGTTATGTCCAACTTAATGGCATTTGATTATAATTAATCTGAATAACACGAGCATACAAAGTATAAGTAGGACATTCTTTGAACTCTCGAAGTAAAATTTATTAACGTTTTGTATCTCTGAATTTAATATTTTATCGTTCGAATTTGAGACAGACATTTTTCTTTTAATTTCTGTTTTTAAATTTATAACCAATTATTTTATAACCGTTGAGATTTAATGTCTTACTTTTAAAGTTCACCATAAAAATTATTTTATTTCTTGAAAAAATACGAATATAGAAACAGATTTTGTTACTTCTTTATCTGAAAAATAAAAGACGGGCAGTTAGATAAAAACAATTTAAGAGTTAAAATGTACATGAAACAATTACTTAAATGAATTCATTAACTACAGCCTATCAATTATTAAGTAATTAGAAAGATCTTACAAAATGTAAGGCTGAAATGCAAATATGAGACTTTAAGATAAAATCCGAGATCAGTGGAAATAGGAAAACGTAGAACACACTCTAAAAAAAAAAAGTCGCTGATGATAAAATTTTCTATTTTTAATAACCTGTATCTGAAAAAAAATACTAGTTGCGGTGCCCGCAGATGGCGGTCACTAAATATAAACCACTTTTACAGCAATAAACATTTTAGCCACTTCTACGCTTGTTACGTGTTCGCAGTAGTTGCAACGCAAAAAACGTGGTTCAAAAAGCTGGAATGGAAATAGAGACAGGATTTACTTTATACCTTCTATAAAATGTAATAGTAGGTGTTGCTACGCCTAACAAGTTCTATAAATCTTAAAAAACTATAAAAAATGCATGCCAACAAGCAATCAGCAGATTTCACATGTGAAGGGCGAGTGGGCCCATTACAGAGCAAAAACACAACTTCTTATCAAAATTCAGCAGACACAAAAGGCTATGACATAGGTCCAAACACCATGCTAGTTTTCTTAATTCAAAGTTGGAGAACAAAGATTTGGACATAGTTTAACAAAAGGGGGAATTGGGAATAACCACCATATCCCTCCAAAAAGAGATAGTACCCCCTCTCGACGAAAAAAATTGAAATCATAACACGCAAATTAAATTAATTAAGAGCGGCGTTGCACTATGTTATGCGGAAAGCAGGTATTATAATTTTAGAGAGTTTATACAAAAATATGTTTATCCGGTAACACGTATTGATGGTGCCGACGGTACATCCTCCAGAAGACTGAAATCGCTCGGTTAAAATTCGAGATGTGAAATTGTTAGGGCTAAATTAAACAAAATGTACACTTAGGTGTTTGATACATAAATAAGTATATCCAGACGACACATGACGATTATGTAGAGAGCTACTAGTAGGGGCTACTAGAGAACTACTAGAAGGGGCTACTAGAGAGCTACTAGTAGGGGTTATTAGACAGCTACTAGTAGGGGCTAAGAGAGCAACTAGTAGGGACTACTAGAGAGCTACTGGTAGGGGCTACTAGAGAGCTCCGAGAGAGCTCCGAGAGAGCTACTGCATAGGTAGAATGAAAACCGCTCCAATAGGAGCCGATATGTGAAATTAACAGCGGGCTACTTGAAGTAAAATTTACGTTCAGGAGATTTACACAAAAACATGTATATCTAGTTGACACGTGCAGATGGTGCTGAGACTACAGTCACCAGCAGAAAAAAATTAATCAAGTATGAGACGAGATGAGAAATTCGGAGTTAATAGTTGAATTAAAAGGGCCCAGGTGATATTTCAGCATATTTGGACTAAAATGAAAGTTAAGGCAAATCCAGACAGATCATTGGTACGAGAGGGGGCATATTTTTAAGGAACACGATGTCAGATCAAGAAATCGGGTCGATAATTTCATTTAAAAAGGTTTTACAAATATACATATATATATACATATATATATATAATTGTTATTCCTCTTTGGATAGTTTTCAATTTCAAATAGCTCGATAACAAATTATACAAACTGAAAACGCTAAACAACACATTTTAAACGTAAATACAAACTGAATGCCCGAAACAACACATTTTACAGAGAAATACAAGCTGAATGCCCGACACAATACATTTTAAAAAGAAATACATAGTGAATTCCCAAATCAACACATTTAAAACAAAATTCAAACGGAATGCCCGAAACAACACATTTTAAAAAGAAATACCAAATGATGCTTCAAATGAGGTATGAAAGTTAGGTCGAACTCTAAATTTGTAGTTATCAAGAATTTAAATCCATAATTCATGTGTAGTGAAATATAAGCGATTCCATTAAACAGATTGTCCCAAAAGTCCCTAAATAGCAAAATAACTCTGTAAATAGTGAAGTTAGAGTTATAAATGTCACATAAAGATATACTGAAAGAATTATGCGATAATCGATTAAAGTACTTGCAGATCCTTTAGTGATATATTTTGAAACATTTTTAACAATTTTCATTACATTTTCATTCAAAGTTAATGATTTAGATAAGTCAATTATAAAGCCTTTACTGTATAAAATATCTCACAAAGAAGTCGAATGAGTTAATGTATCTTCAAACTTAATTGATATATGATTTTTCTTTAATCAAGTTTTCCCTATTATTGCCCTTTCTCCATTCCCTTCTACAAAAAACAAAACAAAATAACATCTCGCATTCATTTAAGACATGGATTCTTGAAGATTTTTCTTTCTCATACTTTAAAATATAGTGAGAAAGTATTGTTTTTACAAAAATTTTAATTTTAATTTAATGAGGTTTAGATGCAAATATACGTCTCAGGATCTGTTGAGCATGTTTCCCTTATTTTTGGGGTGATGTCCGTCTGCGGGTCTGCGACTGATTTCTTGCATACACGATTGGTGCAGCAATAATAAATATATTTTTTGGAAACTCTATATCCGTCTAAACTTTATAATGGCAAACCTAGAACTAAACTGAATTTTTTGAAATTCGAGCGAAAACTTCGAAATTTGTTCGCAATTTTACATTTTATAAACATGGCAGTATAGGACGGTCAAAAGTTGACATAATTATGCATAATAAGGGTTTATTGTGGCTCATTGATCACGAAATTTAACAGTTTCAATCATTGTAGCAAAAGTAGCCGCGATACAATTTTTGTCTTAGTGACGTCATTAGCAACCCTCGACGAGGGCCAAGACATTCCCCCAGTAGGTGCATTGTCAAACATAGCATCAATCGATATATTTTTCAAGCTTTTTAAAATGACTGATAATATGATGTAATTGTGGTAATTTAGACTAAAAATACATATTTTGCAAAGTATTTTTTTCTTTCCATTGCATTCCTTTGTTATTGCCCTTGAATCGAAAGGTCGAAATCTCAAGGTTTGAGTTAAGTCACTATTGACCTTTACCACATCCATATAAGAAGTATCTGGCATATATATAGTAGATTAGAGTATTTACGAATAGTATGCTCAGAAATAACTTTACAATGTTTACTTTAAAGTTGCACACAGGCCATCGGTGTCTATTTGAGTTGATTTTAACTACTAAAGTAGAAACATACAATCAAAACTAGCTGTAAAATGTTCTATAATATATAATATATTGGCCTATAACATAACCAAATAAAATGTATCTGGCATATATATATAGTAGATTAGAGTATTTATGAATAGTAAGCTCAGAAATAACTTTGCAATGTTTTCTTTATATAAAGATGCACACAGGCAATCGGTGTCTGTATGAGCTGATTTTAACTACTAAAGTAGGAAACATACAATCAAAACTAGCTGTAAAATTTTCTATAATATATCTTTCAATAAATTATTGTTGTTGTTGTTGCTTATCCTCTAATATCTGATGAAGTGAGACGAGATCCATAAGTCCGTTGACTCTCAGAAAGTCGAGCACAAGAAGTGGATCGCGATAGGATATCCTCCTTGGAGAGACCCATGCAATCCATTATATGCTCTACAGAAGCCTGATGGTCGCAGCACTTGGTGCAGGCGGCGACCGTCCTGCCCTCATTAAAAGGAAAAGGGAGGCATTTGATGAGACAGCTAGCAAGTCTAGAAAGTAAAATCTTTGAGCATTTGTCAAACGGGAGGTCTAGAGTCAATCCCGGATTTTTACCCATATACCAATGGTGGGTGGGGGGCAATCTCCAGTCCACCAAAATTTTTTACTTTTCCCAAGAATATAATTCCAGAAAAGTTAAGGCGGATGAGGAAGGGGTGGAGAAACTGCAGCCCTCCTTAGCAAACTTATCTGCCATTTCATTGCCATGAATGTCCACATGAGAGGGAATCCACTGAAAGTGTACATCATGAGTTAACGAAACCAGGTTTAGCTTAAGCAGGATAGAGATACTGGTCCTGTCACCTACAAGTACCCAAGTATTAAGGTGGTGGAGGAAGCTGCGGCTATCAGATAAAATCCATAAGTCTCCATAATCCTTCTCTGGGAAAATAGCCTCGAGTCCTCTAGATCTATTGCTATCAATTCACTTCTGAAGACTGAGCAGAAATTATGATTACTACGAGAAAGAGTCCAATTGTTTCGAGGGGTTTAAAAAAATGCCACTACCTGCAAGATCGTCAATTTTACTTAAATCAGTATAGATCTTAGATTAAATTGAATATAGATGATAACAAAAACAGGAATTATCTACCACTTAGAGAAGCTATATCAGCTATCTTCGTCAAATAAAATTGCAAAAATAAAATTGCAAAATTTCTGCAATTTCTGGAAAATTGCAGAAATTATACCAAAAAAGAAAAAAGAAAAAGGAAATGCTTTTGAATACTACATGAGCAACCTAATCGGCTATTAATAGGAAACAAGTGTAATCAGCAGAAACAGAAATTCGAGAAAAACAAAATAAAAGGGGGAATAACTAAAAATTATAATAGAGATTTCCAAGCGGAAAAGGAAACAATGAACACATGGATCTTTATCCTTTGTCTTTAAATCATTTATATTTAAGATGAATTATATTTTTTATCAGTTTATAACTTTTTAATTTTCTGCTTTATTTTTTTATACATTTTCAAGATTTTATACTTTTTCAAATTTCTTCAATAAAATGTTTTATCTTTGTAAACAAAAAATAGCATAAAATTTTACTTTTTTGCTTACTTTAAGAGAAAATAATTTTAATTTGCAAATTAAGTGTTGGTTTTTCTCACCGTTGCCTTTCAGATATTTAAATTTGAGATACATTTTTTCTCCATTTATTTGCTTTTAATTTCTTGTTGCTACATTTTACTAGGCATTACAGCTTTCATTTTAGACGATTTCAATTTCTTTTTCAATAAACAAGTATTTTATTTCAGAAAAAAGGCAGCTGAAATGAGCATTTTCATCACAATATTGAAATCATATCTTTCGAAGATTTATTTTTTGTTTTCTCTGAAAATAAAAGAAATGCATATCTAAATTAAGCATTAGATTTCTATAATATATACATTTTCTTCCTGTTTGTGAGGTTTTAGCTTCCTGCTGTATTTTTCCTATACATTATAGCAACTTTTATAAACTTTTTTCCAATAGTGTCAATAAACAAATCTTTAATTTTCATAAAAAATAGAAAAAAAAGTTCAATTTCTTAATTTTGTTTGTGGAAAAATTGGAGACAAGAACTTCAAGCAAAATTGAACTTAGGAGTGAAAAATGTACACCAAGCAATTACGTAAAGAAATTCATTAATTACAGCATATTGATTATTTTTAGCTAGTAGAAAAAATCTTACTAAAAAGACTTAAATGTCGATTTTAAACTTTGAATCTAAAAACCATGAAAGAAAAATAAAACGCACAAGTAAAAAATAGTATCTGATTTAAAACGGGCATCAGATTTATTGCATTTTTAATATTTTTATTAAAACAAAAATAAACACACAGTCAATTGAAATAATACATTGATTTTTCTTCTAAAATTCTGGGTAATTGTAGCTGCGGTGAAAAGATTAGTCATCTAAAATGAATACTAAAATTTGGTAAAATAGTTTATTTGTCGTCGTGAAAAGAAGTAGTCTAAAATGTTCGAGTAGTCTAAAGAGATTCTTACCGTCTATAACTCACCGTTTACGAAGTTCGCAGTCCATCTAAAAATGCTATATGTCCAAAAAGATAAATATTAACATACACATTACTTAAACGATAACACTTTGTTATTTTGAATATCGTATCAATTAAAATATTTTTCTTTCAATTAAAATTTCAATTTTGCATCTGTAATATTATTCTGTAGTCTTCAATTTTTCATAGAGTGTAATTATAATGGCGATTTTCTTAAGTCGTAATCAGATAATATTAGATATAGTCAGATATCGTCTCCACACACACACACACACAGTATATATATATATATATATATATATATATATATATATATATATATATATATATATATATATATATATATATATATATATATATATATATATATATATATATATATAAAATATACCTACTTTATACATTATACTATGCATACAAGGAAAGTAATATATTACATTAGGTCTGAATTAACGATTTTGTGCATGCTACATGTTTTAATTTATGTCTTTAATTTAAAATCAATCAATATTCGAGAGAAATTCCAACCCTCAACATCAACATAATATAATGCGAAAGAAGATATTAAACATAAACCTGGATCTGGGATATTAATGCATTTTGAATATAGTTAGAAACTATTGAATATTCTTTCATTTATATGCTAATGTTTAAACGCATCGCAGCTACATTTTTCTTCATAATCCATTTGGAATAAACTAAAGAAGAATGCTTTGATTTTAATTTAGGAATTGTATCCTTGCTTACAAAATTTATTAATCTTAGTGGAATTGGAATGTATTTGTATAAACTGAAAGTGCACCGGTGTAAATATTTGATATTTGATCCCATGTACAGAGTGTGAGGATTTAGGATACTATGATGCCAAATCTAAAGCTGTTCCTAAAACAGAATCCCTCATATTGTACCCAATTACAAATATCAATTGGATTGGGTACAATAGGAGGGATTCTATTTTGGGCATAACTTTAAAATACGGATTGTTGGCATACCGCGCGATTTTTTTTGGCGAGTTAATATGCTGCCAAGGAAGATGGTGTAAAAGTGATTAAGAACGCCATGTTATGCTTAGTCTCTAAATAATTGCAAAATATATAAGTAAAATTCAAAAATCCATAAAAAATATAATTATCATACAAAAACGGAAGATAGCACATGTCAACTATATAAAAATGGATAAAATAATGTAGAAACAAAAAATTACATAGGAATGGGCGTTCTTTGTCGAAGATCGCTAAGTGGCGACAGCCGTTTGTGCATCAGTCGATCCGCATTAATTCGAACATAGACCTACGAAGTAACATGAAATTCAGAAAATTTAAATTTTCATTTTACAAAGAACGCAATTGAAATGAAACCTTTTCATATCATAATCAAATACACGTTCTTACATGTATATAATTTGCTCTTTCGACGCGGCCCAGTTAGCTGCAACACTATTAACAGAATCGGTGGCAAGGGATTACCACACCACCCCCAAAATCTCGTGAAATGCAAATTCCGTATACTAAAGCTGTACCCTGTTTTGTAAATCGCATTGTTGGGCAACATAATGGCAAGACTCACAAAAAAGCAAGTTATACAGGCAGATTATCACATTTTGAGCCAGTTGTGTATTGAAATCATTTAGGATGCCACAGATGTCAGCCATGTAACCAACTTGTTTTGCATTTTCCTTCGGGACAGTTTTACACAATTCGGGATCAGGCAATATGTGACCAGACGGATGAACCAGTGATATCTTCTGGATAATATTTCATGGCCATCCGTGGCAATCTGGAAAAGAAAGGGGGATTATGAGGAAAATAATAGATTTGTATAAGGGGATTGATGTTGAACAAAGTTCACTCAAAGTTCTTCAGGATTTGGGACTCTTAGGTTCATTCTGATTATGGCACATCCTTATAGAATTTTTTTTGGAAAAAACTCTGATTTGGTCGTCAAGCGGCAAAACGATGAATAAGTATCCACGACTGTTAGAATTGATTGTGGTGGTTGAATATTAAAAATGTAAAAAATCATTGAGTCGAGTTCTGATTTGGTCGTCGCATTAGGATTGGGAAGGTTTTCATAAATGATATCTTCCATTTTTTATTGCTATAACATTGTAAATCATAGTTATGTTTAGCAATAATTTAACGGAAATAAAAAACGAGTATATTATGACCTCTCCCTAAAAATTATTTGTTTTTTACAAGACGGTAAGTATTCTGAGTGCAGAATTTTAATTGGCGTATTAAATAAATAACTCACTTTAAGGAATATTATCAGAAAATTCGGCGATTTTAAAATAATTAATATTTTAACACATCTTAATAGTTCATTTCCATTATTAATCTAAACTAATGGTTTAGCGCTGCTTATATTTTATCTCTCTGTCCTTATCTACACAGAAACATACACTACTGCATTAAATAAAACTATACTATTTGTCATTCACTAATTTTAACTGTTAATATCCTGTACTGATTATTTAGCAGTCACAGTTAACGATAAATACGCTGCATCTCGATCGGCTGCAATCCCAAATTTCAATTTATAAAATTAATCGATTTTAATTATATTCACGTTCATATAAATATTGCTTTACTTTCCATAGAACGAAATGCCGACATTTTGGCAGGAGTTTTCAATCGCGATTTATAAAAGATATCACATTTTATTAACACTTTACAACAAAGTTGAAAAGTGTTTATGATTTTGTTCCTTCTGTCTGTCTGTCTGTCTGTCCCTCCGTTAGCACGATAACTGCCGTAAAAATGACTTAATCAAAATTAAATTTTAATATGTTGTTCACACGGTCTGTAGGACCTACGGGAATATAAATGAAAAATATCACCCTATTAGTTTTGGATTGAACTCGGGTTAAAAAAGTGAAATACATTGAACCCTATGGGACCTACTTCTTCAAACATTTTTTAAGCGGATTTAAAATTCACAAATTGCTTCGAAAATTTTAGGGAATATTCAACTTGTGCCATAAAATATATAAAAAAAATTCAGGAAAATATATTCAGTAGTTTTTTACATATAAATTAAAATAATAATTACACCTCTTATATGAAGCGATCACGTGACCATGAAAGGAAAATATCACGTGACCCACTTCAAAATGAAATATGGCATCCATCTTGTCTCAAAATCGGGATTTTTAAAGTTTTTTTTAATTCATATTGAGTGTTGTATCCGTCTTAACATCGCTTTATTTTTACTTAAATTCTGTGCATCTACATACTGAAACAACGCAATTACAATATATTTGAGTTTTAATGATCATCCAAATTTGATTATTTCTACAAAGAAGCCTATTTTTCACTTATGTTAAATCTAAACAGCAAAATATGTAGAATGAGTTGTATAAAAATTGTTGTATTTCTTTAACGCAAAATTATTTAGCTCATGGAGTATGCATAGCTGATATGAATGAAATATTCATTGATTTTACAGAGAGAAGGGCGATTTTTTCGATGAAGTTTTAAGCAATGAGTTTAATTACTTGTAGCTCAATGGTATTAACTTTTAAATAAAATAAATTATTTTAATGCTATGATGAAAGAAATGAATGGGAAAATGTTTGTGAATGAAATGATGCTTTTATAGAGAGAGCCAGGCGTGTTATTTTTTCTATGACGTCATTTGAATGAATTTTAGTTGTTTTCGAAGAAGTTTTCAAATATAATAAGTTATCATTGTATTATGATAATTTTAAAAATATTACCGAGGAATGTATCGCATTTTAGAGATGTTTAAGCCATGCAATTTATATTCCAATGGCGCCATTTGAATGAAGTTCATTTTTTCGATGAAAGATTAAGTTTTCAAATATAATAAATTCATGTAGTGTTGTGACGTTTTTTAAACCATTACCGAGGAATGTATCGCAGTTTAGAGATGTTTAAGTAAAATTTCATTGAAGTTGGAAAGTGTTTCATAATCAATGTCTTATGCATGTTTAATCTTTCTTCTTTTAACTGTTAATATCCTGTACTGACATTTTAGCAGACACAGTTAGCGATAAATACGGTGAATCTCGATCGGGTGCAATCCCAATTTCCAATTTATAAAATTAATCGATTTTTATTTTATTCACGTTCATATAAATATTGCTTTACGTTCCGTAGAACGAAACACCAACATTTTGCCGGGAGTCTTCAATCTGCGTGATTCACAAAATATATAATATTTTATTTCATCTAAAAATGTAATCGGAATAAATTCCTAAATCGTGCAATAGCTTTATTTGCTTTTAGTTGTCTAAATTTAATCAGTCTTCACATCTAATCTAAAATATGTAGCTATAAATTCACGAATCACAATGTCGTGTTTATAACGCTTAATACAGCGTTACACCTCACTAAGAAGACATATATATATTTAAGTTTCTCTATATAGTTAGTATAATGTATAGGGAAAATATTTTCTGTAGAAGAGCGCGTTTGAAGCATACGTGAACTCAACTGGAACATTTTCAAGTGTGTGTGTGTGGTGGGGGGGAGTCCCAGAACTCTCACTAACCAAAGAAGACTTTTGAAGGAAATTTGGTGCAACAATTACATTCAATGAATACTGGGAACTATTGATTTTAAACGTAATCAAATGTTGCAAACCCCCAAATTTTCGAATTTAAATTTTGAAAAAATCATCAAAAATTGAGAACTTTTAATAATGTTACGTAAATATTTATTTTTCATTTCATTTTTCATTGGAAAACGATTGACTTGCAGCTTAGAACTCTAACATAAACCTGTCTCGAGATATTGCATATTTTTCAAATATTTTTATTAAACAATCACGTAAAAATTAAAAAAAAAATATTAACTATTGTAAAATATGTTTACCCTTCATATGTAATATTATGCGATCAATTTGTTAAGATCATTCTCGTAGATCTAGTTCGTTACCTTCACAAGAAAAGATACTGTGTTGAAGACCCAGACCACACGACCAACAAAAAGAAAACCGGCAAAAAAAATCAAAGCCGGCAAAATATACTGTGTGTAATAGTTTTGCATTTTTACTCTTAAAAGTTTCCAATAATATATATAAGAAATGATTTGCTTCCAATTTGTATATAATGCTTGGCGATCGATGTGACGAACTTTGTGACTAGTTTAGCGAAATAGCGCCTACTTGGCGATATATCGCTTCAGGTTGATTAAAATATAGTTCAAATTGCAAAAATGACGCCAAATTGATGAATTATTTATTAAAATATGTTAAAATATGGACTATATTGTTTATCGCAGATGCTATTAATGTTGAAACATGTAAATTTATGTTTGCGTAAAATATAAGTTAATTGAGTACTTCGAAATAATTTTACATGTTGCCTGTTACATAGTGTTTTACAAAAATATGTAACATTGCTAAAGAATGGAGAGGATGGCGACCTACAAAAGATGGCCCCTGGCTTTTCACGCAATAGGTATAAGGTTCCCTCCTGGCCACCCGCAAAGGGAAGGGTCAGTGGAGCTTGGACTGCATGTGGGTGGTCCAGCACAAGATGAAGGAAGACGCATCCGGGGGGTAAGCGGTCGTTGGGGGCGCAGTTAAGCCCGGGGGTTCACGCAGGAGCGTGGGATCCCAGCCACCTGCAAGCAATAATTCAGGGGCTAGTGGGCAAGCCCTGCTGTCATGGTCTGGCCACTGAGAGTGGAAGCCAAGTGTCCACCAGTAATATTCAGGGGGCTTAAATCCGGTCAGCAAATAATATTTGAGAGGGAGGAGACTTCAAATTACAAGTTTTTGGAGAGAGTTTTTTGCAAAAAGAGGAATCGAGAGTGCCTCTTGCGAGCTGGTGAAGTGAAGTTGGGTTTTAGTTGACGGAGCGAAAATGCTCTCCGGTCCCCGTTTACAGAAGAGCACGTATGGCCGTTTGGCCCAAGAGATAAGGTGAGGCCTACTTGCTACGTACAACACTTTTTGAAATGTCCTCTCTCCTCTCTTTTAAATTATTGCTACCTGGAGGGTATAACGTTTTTGCAACATATCAATGTTTTTTTTACAAATAGAAATATTGTTTGAGGATTGCTGATATATTAATGACTTATGAGGATTAATAGTTTTTCGATAAAGATTGATGATGTATTTGGGATATTTTTTGAGTAGAATTTATTTTAAGAGGCTTTGTGGTGTTTTCATATTTTACTATGTTCTCATACTTTAAGGGAGTAACTTACAAGCTCATGTGTTTGGAGCAAAACTATTTCATGCTTTTTATTTTAAATGTTAATTTTGTAAATAAACTTATTATTTTTTGTTATTTTAAATCTAATCCGTGTCCTCATTTCAATTCTTATTAATTACGTTTTTTTTCAGCTTTAACCACTTACGATCTTACACGGCAATATCAAAATGTTCCTGGAACATTTTTAAATATTTTAGCGTTCAAATCGAACGTGAGGTGTTTTACCTCGTAACATTAATGGTTCCGATGACCAGGATTCGAAATAAAAATAATTAATAGAATTACTGAATTTTTTTTTTTTTTTTGTGTAGGCTAAATGTTACGTTAGGAAAATTTTAAATAAAGTATATTTTTTTCGGAAATGAGGATTGTAAAGGAAGAAAAAAAAAATCATGTTCTTCAATTCTTTTCTTCAAAGTGTTATGCCATGGTAAGGGGATATATGTATTATTTTAGGGAAGCACGGGAACAAAATACGAGAATTTGAGAAATTAGAAATATGTGGTATGCATATTAGCAGTGTATTTTATATTGTGAAAGAATTTTATGTACCAGAATTGTAATGTTAGGAGTGTATTTATGTTGCATGAAAATTTGTGTTTATTATATGTGATAGGATTTTGGTAATAGGGGATAATTGCACTTAGGATATAGAATTTTGGTTAGGAAATCGCAGAAATTTTTTTTTCGCTTTTCAGTCATGGCAGAAGAATTTATTACGGGTATTACGCATTTGTTAGGGGAATTAAATGGGGAAGACATGGAAGAAACAAAACTGTTTTTTGAAAACTTCACCGCTATATCAGAGCTGGGAAATTGGAACGATGCAGAAAAACTAGTTATAATCAAATCGCGATTACGGGAAAATGCCAGGAAATTTTATATGAGTTCTCGGGAGTTGAGGAGTGAAACCTCATTTGAAGCTTTCAAGCACAGATTTTTAGATTTTTTCACAGACAAACCCCATATCACCGCCAACCAAGTAATTTTTTCATCAATTAAACAAAACCAAGGTGAAACTATAAAACAATTATCACACAGGATTAGAACACTAACTTTAGATTACATAGGAGAGGCACAGATAAATGATGAAACACAACAGATAATCGACAAATTATGCCTCAGTAAATTCATCGAAGCAATTAGACCCGAATTCCAAATTGAAGTTTTAAAAGGTAACCCTAAAACATTCACAGAAGCGGTGAAGATAGCGCAGAATTTAGAGTCAGCTAATTTAGCGGCAATGGTGGTAGCGGTAAATAACATATCTAAAAAAAATGACATACAAGAGCTACGAAAGGAACAAGAACAATTTAATTCTTAATTATTAAACATTATAACGAAAGAGATGAATAATTTAAAAATCAAAGAAAGCGCAGAGGTAGAGAAAATACAAAACACTTTTTTGTGTCATTTTTGTGGCAAATCTGGACATTTTATGAGGGAATGCAGAATGTATTTACGTCAAAATAATAATGAGAGGCAAGTCAGATATGGGCAGGAGAATAGGGATTTTGCATCGTTTAACGGGGAAGCTAATTATGTGCACAACAGAAGGTCGAATCAGTGGAATTCAGGCAACGAGAGATACAGAAATTTCGGAGCGCGGCCCAGAAACGAATTTAAAATGAGAGGGCAAGGGAATTTTCAGAATTGGAATAGACAAAATGTTGACAAAAATTACAATAAACCGGAGGAAAGAGATTTTAGGAATGAATTTAGAGATGAAATGGGTACGCAGAGAGGTAGACAAAATTTTGAAAAAAAATACAATAGGTTGGAAGAGAGAAATGTTAGAGAAAATAATTTAGAAAGGGAAATAAGGAATCCTAGAGAAAATAATTCAGGAAATGATTTCAGGGATAATACAGGAAAGGGTAATAGACAAATTAATACACAGAGCGGTGCGCGAGGTCCAACACAAAACGAGGTAAGGGGAAGACCTGAAACAAAAATAGAAATGGATAAAGAGAAAAACAGAGATAAGGCTGAATTAATGGCATATGTCACAAAGGAGAACACGACTAAATTACCGACGGCGCAAGCAAAATTCCACGAGAACGAAACGGACATTTTATTAGACACGGGCGCTTCAATTTCAGTGTTATCAGACGAGGTTTTCAAAAAAATTAAAGAAGTAACTCAGAAATTACGGGAAAATAAAACAACGGATGTTTTGATTAGCGAAAAGGTGGATTTCAAAAATACACAAAACACAAATACAAATTATAACAATGAAAATACTCAAATTCCAAATGAAAACAAAGTAATGGATGTTTTGGTCAGAGAAAGGGTTGATCGTGAAAATATTCAAAATACAAATAAAAGTCACAGTAAGGAAAGTATTCGGAAATCAGATGAAAGCAAAATAATGAAAGTTAATAAAAATCAAAATGTTATTTTCCAAGAAGTCCAAAATGAGAATGGAAAGGTTTGTCAAAAAAGTCAAAAAGAAAACACAAAATGCAAGCTTCAGGACATTCAAATTACGAAGGAGAATCACATGATACAAAATACACAAGCTTCAAATGAGAGTGAAATAATGGATGTTATGGACAATGATAATGAAAATACTAACTTTCAAAATTTGCAAAATTCAAATGATACCACTAAAAATATTGAAAATGAAAATTGTAATACAAGTAGAGAGAAAAATCAAAATGATAGTGAGGTTAATGATGTTCAAAAACTTTCAAAAATAGATAAGAACCAAAACAAAGAGTATGTTAGGCAAAATGTACAGATAGCAAATGAAATACAAGTTTGTAACACAAATGAAATTGAAGAGATCAAAGAGCGGAATGATAAAAAGCTTGGTTCAGATTTTTTCACGAAACCAAATATTTTTAGGAACTTAATATTGTCCGATGATTGGTATTTGGAAAATTTTAAAATGAGAAAGAGGTAAATATAAATTGGAATTTGATTGAATAGAACATGAATGTAAATATAATTTGAAATGGAAATCTGAATTGAATAGAGCAAGGGTATAAAAATGAATTGGTATTTGAGTTGAATTTAGAGAAAGAGTATATATATAAACGGTAATTTGAATTGTGTAGGAATGTAAATATAAAATTGAAATCTGTATTGAATTTAGAGAAAGAGTATAAATATAAACGGTAATTTGAATTGTGTAGGAATGTAAATATAAATTGAAATTTGTATTGAATTTAGAGAAAGAATGTAAATATAAATTGAAATTTGAATTGTTGAAAAGCAAAACGTTATTTCTGGGAATATATATTTTGGGAGAGCAAATATAATTTAAAATTGAAATGGATTGAACTTAGGAAATGGGTGTAGATATGAATCGGTATTTGAATTGAATAGAGTGTAAATACAAATATGAATCGGTATTTGAATTGAATTTAGAGAAAGAATGAAAATATATTTTGAAATTGGTATTTGAATTGAATTTAGAAAAAGGGTGTAAATATATTTGAATATTTGAATTGTTTAAATGGAAAATTGAGATATTTAATATGAATTAACTAAAAATGCTTGAAATTTAATGGATAGAAATTTTGTGAATTTACGAGAGTACGGGTATATAATGCTTAGAGAAAACGTGAAAATTGGTGGATAAAGATTTAGTGAATTTACCAGAATACGGGTTTATAATGTTTAGAAAATATTTGAGAATTGGTAGATAAATATTTAGTGAATTTACAAGAGTACGTATATATAATGTGTAGAAAATACTTGAGGATAAATGGATATGCAAATCTAAAAAAACGATTTAGAGAAGAAATTGAATTTGAATTTAAAGTGTTTCTTAAAAATATATACGTATGTTGAAATATGAGGAGGAAATTTTAAAGAGAGAAGAGTTTGACATGCAAATTTGAGAAAAAATTTAGAGAACGACTTTGCTTTCGGTAAATTTGGAAGAGAAGGGAAAGGAGAAAAAGAGGGTTTTTACAGAAGGAACATGGAATTTAATTTTTCGAGATTAGTGGAGAACGCGAATTAATAGGGAAGTTATAAAGTAGGTAACAGTCAGGTTAGAAATACACAGAGAATTTTTTTTTGTTGTGAGGGAGAAAGGTTTTAGAAAAGAAAAGAAAAAAAGAGTTTAGATAAACATTTTTTGTGGATTTGAACCAGGCAACAGGGAACATGGGTAATACAGCATTAACAAACACTTAGATTTAATACAGGGGAAAAGATTGAGTTGGATGAGAATGAGATAATATTTTTAGTAATAGAAAGGTTAAGAAATAGAAATGAAATAAAATTAAAAAATAATATAAAATCCAATTTAAATAGTACAGCAGATAAGAGTGGGTAACATTTTGAAAAACTGGGTAATTACTAAACAGAAAAGATAATTCCCTTCTGAAACTAATGTAAATTTAAAATAAATAAATAAAAAAATAAAATTTAGTGTAATTGACTATAGGGGACACGCCAGTTTAAAATCTAAAAGTGGGCCTGATCAACCGGCTTTTGGGTACTTAAGCAGCGGACAGCCTAAGGATAATACAGTGAATTCTTTTTTAGACAAGGGGAAAATTTGCACAACACATAGCTTTACTACATCACAGTTAGCCAGTGACAAGTGGGACAAAAACAAGGGTAAACCAATAAATGGGGTGTGTCAAACACATAAAATTTTATGGCCACAGCAACACTCACAGAGGGAAAGAAAGAAAACACTTTATTTTATTGCAGGGGGCTTTCACTTTTCGCTTGTCAAGAAAGGGTCAGTTTTGACGTACGGTCTCTTTCTTTCGTTATGGGAGGTATATGGTTCCACAGTTCATGGGGACGGCCAGTCTGATAACTTGTAGGGGTGTGGCAATCTTAACAAGTGCATCTTGCTTCGGGCAAGTTTGAGGGGTTGACCCTCATTTTCCCACCCCGGTTTTTGGTAAGATAGAGAAAGGAGAGACTTCTTTGTTTTTGTTTTTTCTTTCCGTGACATACGCTTTTATTTTTTTCGGGGGATTTCGAAACACTTTATCTGACCGGTGCAGGGGCGCAAATGAGAAACTTCAAAAGGTATACACAGAATTGGGAGTTTTGAAAGGCAAATTTGGTAATAAGATATAGAAAATGAATAATTGATAATACATGGCATGGCAATTCGGAGGGAAGATTAAATTTTAAGGATAGGAAACTTTTACGTGTGGATTGGAATAAAGATTAAGAAAATAAAGATTAAGATAAATTGGTAGAAAATGAATATAAAATCTAAAGGAAAGGAGATTTTTACGTGGGAGTTAGAATAAAATAAAGGTTAGGATGAATTGGTAGAAAATGAATATAAAATCTAAAGGAAAGGAAATTTTTACGTCTGAGTTGAATGAAAATAAAGATTAAGGATGATTTTATAGAGAATGTATATAGATATAAAAAAAAGTATTTCGGGGATAGTTAAGGAAGTAAGCAATGTTTTTAATAAAGTTATGACGAGGTGTAAATAAATTTTTAATGATAGGAATTTTTGTAATCGTTTAATGGTAATGTAATTTTTTCTGAGAGAGAGATATTTCAATTTTTGAGTGTCTGTATGTATGTTCTTTGGCCTGTGTGTAAACTTATCTCCAGCAGTACGTCTGGAAAGATACGGACAACAAGGAGCAGTGACACCTCTACAGCTGACTTACGAGAAACGACATCCCTTGCCAGATCCTGAGGGGCGATAGCAACCCACCGACGCAGTGGCGTGCCAGACACGACACACTTGATGTACAGGACACCACACGATATTTCGAGACAGAGACATTGTAGTGACACATCTACAGCTGACTTATGAGAAACGACACCCCATGCCAGATACTGGGGTGCGATTGCAACTCATCGGAGCAGTGGCGTGACAAGGTACTCCGAGCTCATCCAGTGACTTTAGGCCATACTTGGGACCTATTACGAAAGATACTCGTAGTATGGTAAAGTGTAGAGAACCTCCATTCGTGTCACAACAACGTGTTTTTCCTGTTTGAGGAGTACAAACTTTGCTAACTACAGTGTGTACGTAAAGTTCAATGACATTTTCTCAGACTTTAATCGTGGGAACGTGAACCATGAACTTGCTAGAAAACATGTGCTGGAGTTTTGGTGTTAACAGAATGAACTGGGCACAATAAAACTTTTGACGTTCAACAAAACATTTAGGAAAAAACTGTTACATGATTTTGCAATCTGTATTTCAGAAATTATTATTATTATTATTATTACTTTGTTTTTTATTGTATGGCTAATATGTATTCTTTTTTTGAAGTGGATGTTTCAATGGTATATGTTGTTTTTATAGTTACAGTTTTTCTTTTGATACAGTTGTTTTTTTTCCAAAAGAAAAAAAAAGAAAACTTAGGAAAGGAGAGTGAATGTTACATAGTGTTTTACAAAAATATGTAACATTGCTAAAGAATGGAGAGGATGGCGACCTACAAAAGATGGCCCCTGGCTTTTCACGCAATAGGTATAAGGTTCCCTCCTGGCCACCCGCAAAGGGAAGGGTCAGTGGAGCTTGGACTGCATGTGGGTGGTCCAGCACAAGATGAAGGAAGACGCATCCGGGGGGTAAGCGGTCGTTGGGGGCGCAGTTAAGCCCGGGGGTTCACGCAGGAGCGTGGGATCCCAGCCACCTGCAAGCAATAATTCAGGGGCTAGTGGGCAAGCCCTGCTGTCATGGTCTGGCCACTGAGAGTGGAAGCCAAGTGTCCACCAGTAATATTCAGGGGGCTTAAATCCGGTCAGCAAATAATATTTGAGAGGGAGGAGACTTCAAATTACAAGTTTTTGGAGAGAGTTTTTTGCAAAAAGAGGAATCGAGAGTGCCTCTTGCGAGCTGGTGAAGTGAAGTTGGGTTTTAGTTGACGGAGCGAAAATGCTCTCCGGTCCCCGTTTACAGAAGAGCACGTATGGCCGTTTGGCCCAAGAGATAAGGTGAGGCCTACTTGCTACGTACAACACTTTTTGAAATGTCCTCTCTCCTCTCTTTTAAATTATTGCTACCTGGAGGGTATAACGTTTTTGCAACATATCAATGTTTTTTTTAAAAGTAGAAATATTGTTTGAGGATTGCTGATATATTAATGACTTATGAGGATTAATAGTTTTTCGATAAAGATTGATGATGTATTTGGGATATTTTTTGAGTAGAATTTATTTTAAGAGGCTTTGTGGTGTTTTCATATTTTACTATGTTCTCATACTTTAAGGGAGTAACTTACAAGCTCATGTGTTTGGAGCAAAACTATTTCATGCTTTTTATTTTAAATGTTAATTTTGTAAATAAACTTATTATTTTTTATTATTTTAAATCTAATCCGTGTCCTCATTTCAATTCTTATTAATTACGTTTTTTTTCAGCTTTAACCACTTACGATCTTACACGGCAATATCAAAATGTTCCTGGAACATTTTTAAATATTTTAGCGTTCAAATCGAACGTGAGGTGTTTTACCTCGTAACATTGCCATCCGGAAAAGCGCCAACATTTTGCCATAGATCAATACATATTTTGTTCACAGTGAAAGCAGTAAATCCATATAGTGAAAGTCATGTGCTGCCCACATCAGATTTTTAAAATAAAAGCCTATACAAAAGTACAAGTGCATAGAAGTTTAAAAAATGTTAAATATGTGAATTTATTCTATTTACTTAAATGTTACATTTTAGGCTGCATATATACATTGCGATTCAAATTTTGTACTTCACATATTAAATACTTTATTCATGTTTACCAACTTTAAAAAAATATTTTCTAGTGCGATTCTTTTAAATTTGTAGCACATTGACTGTCATATCAATCCGTAACGTTACCAAAGAAAAGCACACAATGCCTGGAGGATGACAAATGTTCTCAGAAAGAGAAATGGATATAGATGATTGGGCACTGGTTGAGTGTGCTGAAGAAAAGACAGTTCAATTTAGTTGTTGAGACAATCGAAAAATGGGAAAACCATGTTTCTGTTTTTTACTTTCCCTGCAATACATGGTAATGTATAGGGAAAGTATTGGAATCATGCCGAAAATCGCAACTCGAGTTTTCGACGGATCTACACGTTTCGAGACTTCTAGAATGCGAAAAAACCATTTTTAGCGCGACGTCTGTGTGTGTGTCTGTCTGTCTGTCTGTGTGTCTGTGTGTCTGTCTGTCTGTGTGTCTGGCTGTGCAGATTTTGTATCCACTCTAACTAAAAAACTAATGGACCGAATTTCACAAAATTTTGTAGGTAAGTCACTTGTGAGCGGCGCTGGTGCTGATTAGTTTTGGGTACGATTCGGAATAAAAGAACTCGCCTTTTTTGTGAAATGGCCTGCAAAAGCTTGTATCCACTGTAGCTGAAAAACTAATAGACCAAATTTCACAAAATTCGGTAGATGAGTCACGTATAGGTCACGATTTGGTACGATTCAGAAAAAAATAACTTGCCTTTTTTTGCAAAATGGCCCGCAAAAATCGCCAAAATCTAAAATAAAAAACTACGTATGCTCAAATATATCCATGAAATGCTCGTTTAATACGTAATTTTTAACGAAGAAAAGAATAAGACCAACCCCATTACACTAGGACTAGCCGTTCTCGAGATATATGAGTTTTTTCGTATTTTCTCTACGCCACCTTTGAAAATAAGTCCAGTTATCAAATGAGAACGAAAATTGAATTAAAAGTGAATTAAATGTAATTAAAATAAAGAGAACATGGATATAAGTCTGCAGGGAAAGTCATGTGCTGCCCACATCAGATTTTTCTTATTGTAAAGCCGCTGATAACAAATATTATAGGAAAACAGTTGAAAATAGAAAAATAAAATTAGCTATAATAATGCAACATGAATTTTGCTGCAGTATAAGAAGCAAATCATAGAAATACTTTATATAATACCTTTTATTATAGTTGTGCTTGTTGCTTCTGCTAAGCATGTAATGTTTTACCCTTCTACGTCACCATAGAATATGCGGATGGCCTGTAGGCGTTACCCTTATTATGTCCACATCTATGGGAGAAATCGAAAATTCAGATTTGATAGATTATTTCTCGTGGTTATTACTGAACATGTGCAACTGATATTCCTAAATATATATGGTGACATAACCGCCATTTGACTCCATCTGGTCCAGTTAGTTATCATCTGTCTGTGCTAGTTGTCTAGAATGTTTTGATTTTGTAATCCAGAGAAAATGACGAGATAGAAACCATACTCTCTTTTCACCATGCACAACCATCGCTTCAACTGGAAGTTAAGATGATCGCTGTTGCGCTAGCTTATATATGTAGGAAGTTAATTACTAATACGATCTTAATGACAAGACTAATAACATTTTATATTGCAGTAAATTGACGTAATATCTCACTGAAGAGAATTGGAGGTTTTTGCGGTTCTTCACAACGCATAGTACAAAGGTAATCCCACCATATGCAAATTATGTCATTTACCATAAGTAACAGGATTACAAGACCTTTTTTACTTTCCCTGCAATACATGGTAATGTATAGGGAAAGTATTGGAATCATGTCGAAAGTCGCAACTCGAGTTTTCGACGGATCTACACGTTTCGAGACCTCTAGAATACGAAAAAACTTTTTTTAGCGTGACGTCTGTGTGTGTGTCTGTGTGTTTGTCTGTGTGTCTGCGTGTCTGTGTGTCTGTGTGTCTGTCTGTGTGTCTGTCTGTGCAGATTTTGTATCCACGCTAACTTAAAAACTAATTGACCGAATTTCATAAAATTGGGTAGGTAAGTCATTTGTGGGCGAATCTGGTGCTGATTAGTTGTTGGTACGATTCCGAATAAAAGAACCCGCCTTTTTTTTTGCGAAATGGCCCGCAAAAGCTTGTATCCACTTTAACTGAAAAACTGATGGACCGAATTTCACAAAATTCAGTAGATGAGTCACTTGGGGGTTACCCTGGTGCTGATTAGATTTTGGTACCATTCGGAAAAAAGTAACCTGCTTTTTTATGCAAAATGGGCTGCAAAAATCGACAAAATCTAAAATAAAAAACTATACATGCCGAAATATATCCATTAAATTCTTGTTTTATACGTAATTTTTAACGAAGAAAAGAATAAGACCATCCCCATTACACTAAGACTAGCCGTTCTCGAGATATTTTAGTTTTTTCGTATTTTTCTACATCCAATTGAAAATATGTCCAATTACCAAACGAGAACGAAGATTGAATTAAAAGGGAAATAAATTTAATTAAAATAAAGCACTCGTGGATATAAGTCTGCAGTAAAAGTCATGTGCTGCCCACATCAGATTTTTTAATATATTCTGGCGCCGCATTTTGTTGCGATTGACAAATTCTGACCACGACGTTAAGTGCCTCAAAAAATAATATAGATTCCTTTCAAAATGTGTTTGAAAAATCATTTTTTATCCTTCGGATGGTGCCAAGATGGAAATTCTGTGATACCATCCGAACTCACACTCTTTTGTTAACTCACACTCTTTTGTTAACTCACACTCTTTTGTTAACTCACACTCTTTTGTTAACTCACACTCTTTTGTTATCTCACACTCTTTTATTAATTCACACTCTTTTGTTAACTCACCCTGTTTTGTTTATTATTTGATGCACTAGAGGCTCCACTCCGTGGTCGCTGATTGTCATCGTTAATCGAGATATTGCACGTTTCTAATTTAAAATCGAAAACACTGTTGCATATTTATATGCTTTCGCTATAATTATTAAATATTTATATATTATTAAACATTTTTCAATTAGTTTTGAACCGAATTAAAAGGAAACCATTGTTCAGTATTCATTACGAATAGTCCTTTGTTTTTTATTATTTCGCTGGAATAATAATATTTGTTAATCAGTAGGGAAAGTTAAGTGAAATATACATAAATTTATTTACAGGCAGTTTCATTTCCTTGGAACTTTTCAGAAAAATATATTCTAGCAATTTCAATTTCAATCGAAATCATCACTCCAGTGCAACATGAGCTGGCGCATTTATTAAAATTAAAATGAAAAGAATCCAATACAGAAGTACACAAAGCAATTACTTAAACGGACCAATTAATTGCAGCGCATTAATTACTGCTAATCATTGAATTTCTAAACAAAAAGAAAGATTTCAAATTTAAATTTGATTCTTTAAATATTGGTGACCCGAATGATTACATAAAAAGACAAAATTCGTTTTTAAAAGATTGACAATAAAAGCGTTAAAAAAACATTTCTTAAAAATATTTTTAGTCGGAATGAGTTAGTTCTAATGCATTTTAAGGAAGAGAAAAAAAGGGTAATTTAGTCCGTCTATCTTTATATCTTGTATTTTATAAATATTTTTTAAAAATGAAAATATAATATATTTTTATGTTTAAATGGTGAATTAAAAACTTATTCGATAAATTATTCGTTCGGTTAAATTATTCGATAAAAAGTATAATAGTCGGGAATTAAATTTTCCGAATCCCATGCTGCCAATATGTCCAGTTGTTATAAAAATGAAAAAAAAATAAAAAATTAGTAATAAATGGAATTTGGTTTATCTTCACTTATAAAATTGGAAATCATACTCAAAATTTTTTGTCTGTTTGTCATTTGCGTTTACATGCTGATTGTTTGACGGGGTGTCTTCCAAATTTGGTGCAATCATTCCTTACGTTGATTTATGTAACCTCGTTTTTAGGCCCAAAGTTCGTCCAAATATTAATCCAAGCACAATTATTTTATTTCTTTATTATTTACATTGAATACATTAGATAATTGAGCTGAGCGTAGCAAAGCTCAAATGCCATCCGCTCAAATGTCATCTTTGCTACTGCCCTTTCCAAGAACGAAAGGAAGAAAGCCTGATATTTTTCAGAGTGGTCATAACTAACACAGGTTTGATTTTTAGCTACAGAAATCAAATATAGTATAAACCCTTCAAAAATATTATGTAAAGTAGGTAAAATTATCCACTTATTTTTTCTCAAAAAAGTTCTGATTCGTTCTATATTAATGATTATGATGAAATTTTGTCTGAAGTTAGTTCGTACAAATACAAATGAATTCCAAGAGCTATTGGTATCGTCTGGTTTAGAACTTTAACAGGGCAAGATAATCCTCATTCTTCAGTCTCATTTACGACGTATTGAACTCCTCGTTTTGGACACCCTAATCCGCCTACTATGCGGACATGTGAATATTACCAAAGACCACCTTATGTTTTGCCATAGTGGATGACGCGACTAGTATTCAGCTTAATTCTATTATGAAGCATTTTCCCTTCTCTACTGGACGGCAAGGCAACGCGTGCTTACAAAAGCAACAGTGGGCGTAAAATAAAACAAATGAAATATAATATGCCATAATGTGTATTAGTGCTTTTAACAGCTACTTAGGCTACACCATTTACTGTTGAAAGCATTACAAGAAATGTGGTATAAATCGCAATCACTATCAGAATGCATTCGTCTAACTTGTGCCAGGAAAGTTAAAACATAATTCAGAATAAAATTTCATGCTACATCGTTCACTGTTAAAATAGTATGACTATCATCACTATCAAGAAATGCGGAATAAGTCAGAATTAATATGACAATAATTTCTTCCAACTCAGAGTGAAGACGATTGTTGATATGTTTATCATTTCCATAAATTCTTGCGTCAAGAGAGTAGCCACAATGGGTTCCTTCATTTGTTAAAAAATATCTATTCATGTACATTTTAATTTCAGAGGCCTGCCATATTCTCTATTGGTATATATGCCTCTTGATTTGAATAAACAGAAAAATTGAGTAAATTAGTCATTGGATACTGCCACATGATATGTGCTGGAACGCCTTTGCAAATAACTTAGTTAATTATCGGTTTGGAGCCTGTTATTTAACCAATGGTGATCACACTGGTATGTTGGCTAGATCTTGTAATGGCTATAATTGGATTTTAATGGTTTAGCGATAAAACTGAAGTTCTTCTTTAGCATGTATTTTTTAGCACTATTACTTTTTAAACTTGTGATGAATATAAATTTCGTAATTATAGTATTTCCATTAGCATTTAAAATTAGAAAATATGATTCCAGAAGGCTGTAAGGTATAAATTGAAATTTACAATACAGTGTGATGGTAGCATTTGTGTACAAATGGTTCATATAAAGTTCTCAGTTTCAACAAATTTTGAAGTCAAATGAAATCTACTGTTATACAAAATTCTGCCAAATTCCACATTACCATCAAAAATTGCGCCAACAACTTTTTCAAAATATTATATGATCTATCCATATTTAAGAACAGATTTCCTTATGCACAAAAGCAATGCTCAATTTACAATATAAAGTCCCGTTTCTGCAGTTATTCTTAATTCATTATACCTGTATGTAGATACAATATAAATGAAAAATTAAACATAAATAAAATCCAATATAATTATATACTTTACAAAATGTACCACTCGTAAGAGTATGATTTCCGGACATTAACATTCATAGAAAGCTCAGTTTAAAGATTTATAATTACTCAATATGAATTTTGAATTACAAGATATACCAATTTAATTACTTTTAATGATAATATTTGAAATTGAGCTATGCTGCATTTGATCTTTTCACAGTTTCAAGTAACATCCTGCAATTATTTTATTGAATGATTCTCAAACTTCTCTCCATTTAAATTCATCATTAAAAAACATATATGTTTTTTAAAAAGATAAATAATTTACTTTTAATCACATAAAAAATGTCTCAGAGGCACCTTCATTAAAATTAAAATCAAGAGTAAGAAATCTACACAAAGGAATTACTCAAAGATAGTCCATTAATTACAGTCATTATTTATTGTACGTCAGTGGAAAAAATATGCATGACTTAAATGTAGATTTGAGACTTGAAACCCTAAAGGATAAAACGAAAAATACACATACAGGCAAAAAGTTTTCAGAAATAGAAATATGGGGCGGTATATTTTTTTCTTTAACTCGAATCAAATGAAGTGTGATGTTGATACTTTAGTGCCCTTTTAAGCACTTGAAATTTTATAGATATATATTTGTAAGATATTTATACTATTATATAATTTTTAATTTTGTAACATAGAATAGGAAATTTAAGGCAAGAGGCAAAGTTTGGGAGAATATCCAAGATAGCTGGACGTCATTTGGCAACCAATCTCGCCAGAAAGTAGTGATCAATTTTAAAATGAAAACGGGACATGATTGCCTGACTGAACATCTAAATAATATAGGAATGCTGCCAACGAATACGTGCTCAATTTGAAGTGTTGATGTTATGAACTCGAGTCACCTTATACTGTGTTCGGGTTTAGATAAATATTCCCAGCAACAAGGTGATGTTTGCAAATTGTATTGGGAAGCTACAGCTTATATGAACTGTCCCTGAGGCTGCGACCCATTCTTCGACCTCCTCTCATTGGACTTTGTGTTTGTTTGATTTATAATTATCTTGAGTTTATATAGTTTTCACTGTTTTATATCTCTACCTTTGTATCATTGTGAGATGCCAGTTATGTAACGTATTGATTTCCAATAAAGTCATATGTAACAACAACATAATTTTTAATTAGTATCATATATCTGCATATTGAAAAAAGATCGGTGTAGTTGATGTGTAAATCGTTCTTAAATATAGTTCCTGTCAGAGCTAGCGATGGATATATGGCATCAAATTACGTGCAATTTGGCATGATGATTCATAATGCATTGCCCTGTATCGATTCTAATTTTGGTTATAATCGGATAAAAATTTCTATTTTTTATACAATTTTGATTTGAAAAAAATTTTGTACTACTTTTGTATGAAAATTTTAATGTCTTCGTTTCATCTTCAGAATTTAATATTTCATTGTTGAAAATAATGTTTGCCATCTCATAATAGTCATATTTAGATTTTTAACTATTCCAAATACATAAATTATTCAGAGCTCTTTTTAGATATTACTTTTTTTGAAATGGCAACAGCGTTTACCATAATGAATCGAATTTGTTCATTACAATACTGCTTGCGAAACGCATCAATATTTAAATATTTAACAATTCAATATATAAACATTATTCTGAGTTTTATTTAAATACTAGCCGCCTTTGGCGACCAGCCTGTTCGCTACCCTTGAAAATTCTGACCGTGGCAAACTCGTTGGCGCGACCTACCAGAAAGGTGTAAGGTAACTGCTTGGAAGGCCAGGAAGTGCCACACAATTTAGACCGGAACCCAATGGGGGAGGTATCCAAAGAGACCGTACCCTCCTTCCCCTACCACAAACCTCTCGGAAGGACTTGCAGTCCCACACGTTTAACGTGATCGTACTCCGCGTGAACACGGCTGCAGTTTTGGCAATGGCGGGAATCGAACCCGGGCCTACCGAGTGAAATTCCCGCGCGCTAACCACTGGGCTACCGTGCCATCCGCGACAATCTCCATAACTTTATTTTTATTCGGCAATTTTGGGAATCGAACCCGGGCCTACCAAGTGCAAATCCCGCGCACTAACCACTGGGGTACTTCACCCTCCGCGATATTCTTCATAACTTATTTTTTATTCACCCAATTTAGACCGGAACCAAGTGGGAGAAGCATCCACAGGGACCGTACCCTTCTTCCCCTACCACCAACCTCTCGGAAGGACTTACAGACCCACATGTTTAACGTGATCGTACTCCGCGTAAACACGGCGGCAATTTTGGGAATCGAACCCGGGCCTACCGAGTGCAATTTCCGCGCGCTAACCATTGGGCTACTTTGCCCTACGCGACAATCTCCATAACTTTCTTTTTATTCATCCAATTTAGACCGTACCCTCCTTCCCCTACCACCAACTTCTCGGAAGGACTCACGGACCCACATGTTTAACGTGCTCGTACTCCGCGTAAACACGGCGGCAATTTTGGGAATCGAACCCGGGCCTGGTAACTGGTTGGACAGCCAGGATGTGCCACCCAATTTAGACCGGAACCCAGTGGGGGAGGCATCCACAGGGAACGTACCCTCCTTCCCCTACCACCAACCTCTCGGAAAAACATACGGACCCATATGTTTAACGTGATCGTACTCCATGTCAGTGGCGGAAATCGAACCCGGGCCTACCGCGTGCAATTCCCGCTCGCTAACCACTGGGCTATTTCGTCCTCCGCGACAATCTCCATAACTTTCTTTTTATTCACCCAATTTAGACCGTACCCTCCTTCCCCTACCACCAACCTCTCGGAAGGACTCACGAACCCACATGTTTAACGTGATCATGACCATATGCTTAATTCCATCATCCTCATTCCATTGTTTCATTGTTCTATCATTTAAAATATCCATAAAATTAAAATATCCATTTAAAATATCCAAAAGTTAAAATATACATTTAAAAAATCCAGATCGTCCCATCATTTAAAATATAAATATAATAATTTATATAGAGCAAAGGCGCTCTATTCAGAACCGTGACGTCACCTCCACCTTGACGTCCCCACCCACCACCTTCCCTGCTTCAGCGGGGGAGAAACGAACGGAACGCCGAGAAATTTAAAATCATGGCGTCTTTAAAATTGCCATCCTGAAGGCAATTTTCATTATTTCTGGACCACATTAGACTTGTAAGAATGCCAGATATTTCAGCTTTCTAAAAATGTAAATTATTAGTCGAAATTATGAGTACTTTTCACGATGCGAGAATTTAAAAACAAAAAATTGATTTTTTGAGCCAAAAGTGAGTTTTGTTTTAAAATCTTTAAAAAATATTAGAAATCGAAATTCAGATTTGAAATTGATATATTTTTACTCGAAATTCTCTGCTCTTTCCGATGGTGTAATTTATTTTTTTCTACGATGTCTGGATCGTGGAGAAAAAAGGGCAAAAAGGGCAAAAAACGGTCGAAATCGCATAAAACATTAAATAAATAAAAAAATAATTAAAATTTTAAAAATCGGTTTTCATGTGTCCCCTTCCCTCCCCCCCCGGGTCTCCGATTGCCAAATTTCGTAGCTCTCCGACTCGCGGTCGCGAAACGTATAGTGTATAAGACAGACAGACACACACACACACAGACATTGCCTTTTATTATATAGATAACTTTTTTGAAATAACAATAGCGTTTTCAACAATGACTCGTAATTTTTCATGATAAAAATGTTTGAGAAATGCTCTGTTTATCCATAACAACAATGCTTGCGAAACTGTACGTTTGTTCGTAACAAGGCTTAACTGTACTATGCGTTCGCTTATCAGACTATAGCGTTTGCGCGGAAAACATAGGATTTTATCGCACACAAATTTCAGGATTGAGCTTAAAATCTCTGTTAGGTTGCACTAGTTACATACGCAGTTTTCCATGTGATTCAATGTGATTCTATTAAGATTTGCTTGTGCTGTTGCAAGATTTTTTGAAAATTAAAGACAACATATTATGAAGACGTTTAATTTTATTTTTTTAAATTATTATATGCGCTTTCCATATTTAAAAACATATTTTTTATCCACAAAAGCAATGCTCAATTTAAGATATAAAGTCCCATTTCTGCAATTTTTCTTAATACGGTATACCTGTATGTAGATACGATATAAATGAAAAATTATATATAAATAAAAATTCTAGATAATTATATACTTTACAAAAAGTGCTACTCGTAAGAGTAGTATTTCCGAACATTAGTATTCATCTGTTCATCATTAGCAATGCTCTGTTCAAAGTCTAGTATAATTACTAAATATGAATTTTGAATTACTAGATATACCAATTTAATTACTTTTAATGATTATATTTGAAGCTGAGCTATGCTGTATTTGATTTTTTACAGTTTCAAATAACACCCTGCAATTAATTTATTGAATGATTCTCAAATTTCTGTCCCTTTAAATTCCTCGTTAAAAAACATATATGTTTTTTAAAAAGATAAATAATATACTTTTAATCACATAAAAAAGTCTCAGAGGCACCTTCATTAAAATTAATATCAATAGTTAGAAATATACACAAAAAAAGAATTACTTACAGATAGTAAATTAATTACAGTCATTATTTTTTGTACGTCAGTGTAAAAAAAATATGCATGACTTAACTGCAGATTTGAGACTTGAAACCTTAAAGGATAAAACGAAAAATACACATACGGGCAAAAAATATTCTGAAAAAGAAATATGGGGCGGTATATTTTCTTCTTTAACTCGAATCAAATGAAGTATGATTTTGACACTTTAGTGCACTTTTAACCATTTGAAATTTTACAGATATATATATTTTAAGATATTTATACTATTATAAAATTTTTAATTTTGTAACAGAGAAAGGGAAATTAAATCAAGAGACAAAGTTTGGGAGAATATCCAAGATAGCTGGAAGGCATTTGGCAACCAACTTCGCTAGGTGATAGTGATCAATTTTAGAATAAACACGGGTCATGATTGCCTGAACATATAAATAATATAGAAATGCTGCCAACGAATACGTGCCCAATTTGTAGGGTTGATATTATGAACTCGAGTCACCTTATACTGTGTTCGGGTTTAGATAACTACTAGCCGAATACCCGTTGAAAATCAACGGTCTCGCAATAAACAACGACTGAATATTGTCATTTTTTTAATAATTCGCTTTTCACATTTATTCGGCAAATCGAATATTTCAGTGTACGGAATCCCCGAAAGAAGAAAATATTGTAAATTTTAAATTGCGCACGTCTTCCTTCCGAACTATTTAACAGTACACCAAATCAAAGTATCTATCTCATCCCGAAGCATTCTATTTTATCATCTCCCGTTTCGAACATTTTTCTGTGGAGCACACCCATATATGACCATTTTTGATAAACTCTGTTCGCCTTGGGTTTCTTATCAGATGATTGGCTCATATACCAAATATCAAGCCTCTATCACATTTAAAGGAAGCGTGTCTCATTTATTCCGAAAATCGAACAAACACATTGGTGTTCGGCACCCCTAAAACTGCAAATATTGGAAATCTGAAATTGCACACTTTCTTTCTTTCACACTATCTACGAGTAGACCAAATTTGATGTCTCTATCGTGAAGCATGTTTTTCTATTACTTCATATTTCGAACGTTTTTCTGTGTTGCAACCCCTTAAATGATCATTTTCGAGAAACCGTAATAATCGTAGGTTTTTTTCATCAAATGATTACCCCATATACTAAATTTCAAGTTTCTATCACATTATAAAGAATGCGTTTTTCATTTGTTCGTGAAATCGAATATTTTATTGTGCGGCACCCCCTTCAATAGTAAATGTTGGAAAACTAAAGTTGCACACTTTCTTCCTTTCTAACTATCTACCCGTATACCAAATTTGAAGTCTCTGATATGTGAGTCATCACACGTCAGGTATTGACGCTATATAGACCGATCTCGTATAGTGGAGTAAATTAAAATACATCTAATAAGGAACTAAAAATGAAGAGACAAATTTTAAACAAAAGTAAATAAACATTTATTTATGCGATAACCATTACTAATATTTGATAAATTCAACAATTCCACAATGCATGTTTAATATTCCAGACCTCGTATCCACTCATTTAATTTTACAATCATGCCGCGGAACCAATATTTCAAATCATATACTGATAGATCTCTTTTATCAACATCTGCTTTACGTGAGGCATACATTACACAATTGCCTAATGAAATTCAATAAAACCTTTATTGCTCCTAACATTTTTCATAATTAATAGAGAGAGAGGGTGAGAGCATACTGAACAAATTGACCTTCGTGCAAAATACATGTAAAGAAATTGCCTACCTCTGGCATCGTCGTCGACGGAAACTTGTCATCGGCGGGAATCGGACCTCTCCGATCGGACTTCTCCGTGTCTCCTTGTCCCTCTCTCTAGCGACCACCTTTCCGCACTCACAAAATTCCACTCCTCTCCTCGATTTTCAAATTTTAAAAGTTTTTGTCTCTCTTCATCTCTCCCCCTCTCTCTTAGGCCCCCAGACTCTCATTGGTTCCGTAAATACATAACTCCGCCTTCCGGCTATCTAACTGGCCGAAGCCCCCCTTGAAATATTAGATATTTGAGCATTGTCTTTTTCGAGCAGAAAGTTCTCACGGACATTTTCCCATGTCCATCAGGAAGTTAATTGACTTCTCGGGTCAAGAGGTTCAACCCCTTCCGGCTGATATAGTACCTAGTGATGACGTGAATACGAGAAGCACCCTTTTTCACCCTCGAACTACGTCCGGTCCAGCTGTGTTCAAGGGAACGTTATATGTATTGTCTCGCTGTATGAGGGACCATCTTCTTAGATCCCCTTCCACTTTCAAAATAGCAATGTTATATTGGGAATTGAAAATTACAATATAACAGTCTCTATCTCATCGCGAAGCATGCTTTTCTAGCATTTCACCTTTCGAATGTTTTTCTGTGGAGTACCCACCCCTCTTAAGTATACATTTTTAAAAAACTCCATTCTTCTTGGGTTTTTTATTAAATGATTCGTCCATATACCAAATATCATGCCTTTAACACGTTTTACAATAGTGTTTTACTTCATTCCGAAAATCGAATATTTTTGTGTGCAACACACCCTAAAGTAGAAAATATTGGAAAACTGAAATTGTACACTTTCTTCGTTCTAAACTATCTACTTGTACACCAATTTTCAAATCTCTATCACATCCCGAAGTATGTTTTCTTATCAATTCACCTTTCGAACGTTTTCCTCTGGAGTACCCCCTTAAACGAGTGTTTTTGAGAAACTATAATCGCCTTAGGTGTTTTTATCAAATGATTATTTATATACCAAATTCCAAGCCTCTATTAAATTTTAAAGGAGCCGTTTCTCATTTATTCGGTAAATCGAATATTTTGGTATGCGGCACCCCCCATAAGTAGAAAATATTGGAAATCTGAAATTGCACACTTTTTTCTTTTCGAACTATTTACCCATACAACAAATTTGAAGTATCTCTCTTATGGAAAAGCATGCTTTCCTATCATTTCACTTTTCGAACGTTTTGGTGTGGAGCACCCCCTCTAAAGAACGTTTTCGAAAAATTCGATTTTTTTCAAGAGGGTTTATCGAACGATCGAGCAGTGTACCAAATTGCGAGTCTCTATATATTCGGGAAGTGCCTAAAAAAGCCTGACAGACAGACGGACAGACAGACGGACAGACGGACACTTGGCAATTAGTATATATAGATTCTCAGCAGCAAGGTGATGTTTGCAAACTGTATTAGGAAGCTACAGCGTATATGAACTGCGGCTGCGACCTATTCTTCGACCTCTTCTCATTGGCCTTTGTATTTGTTTGATTTACAATAATCTTGTTTTGTGTATAGTTATTTTCACTGTTATATATTTCTACCTTTGTATCATTGTGAGATGCCAGTTATGTAAAGTATTGATTTCCAATAAAGCCATATGTAACAACAAAAATTTTATTAGTATCATATATCTAAATATTCAAAAAAGATCGGTGTAGTTGCTGTCTCCAAATCCTTCTTAAATATAGATTTTGTCAGAGCTAGCGATGGACATATGGTATCAAATGATGTGCAATTTGGCATGATGATTTATAATGCATTGCCATGTATCGCCTCTAATTTTGGTTGTAATCAGAGAGAAATTTCTACTTTTTATATAATTTTGAATTGAAACAAATTTTGTACTACTTCTGTATGAAAAATTTTAATTTCTTTTTTGTATCTTCCGAATTTGATATTTCATTGTTGAAAATGATGTTTGCCATCTCAATATATGTTGTACAATTTATAATACAATAGTTAAAAATCTTCGGATTTTTAACTATTCCAAATACGTAAATTATTCAGAGCTGTATTTAAATATTACCTTTGTTGAAATAGCAACGGTGTTTATAACAATGTATTGTATTTGTTCATTACAATAATGCTTGCTAAACGCATCAATATTTAAATGTTTAACAATTCAATATACATACATTATTAAGAGTTTCATTTATATATAATTTTTTTTGAAATAACAGCAGCGTTTTCAACAACGAATCGTAATTTTTCATAATAATAATGTTTGAGAAAAGCTCTGTTTATCCATAACAACAATGCTTCGAAACTTTATGTTTGTTCGTAACAAGGATTAACAGTATTCTGCGCTCACTTATCAGACTATAGGGTTTGCTTGGAAAACATAGGATTTTATCGCACACAAATTTCAGGAATGAACTTAAAATCTCTGTTAGGTGGCATTAGTCACGTATGCAGTTTTTCATGTGTTTCAATGTGATTCTATTAGGATTAACTTGTGCTGTTGTAAGCTTTTTTGCGTTAAAGGCAATTTATTATGAAGAAGTTTTATTTTATCTTTTAAAATTATTATTAGGAATAAATATGCAAGATGCCGTTCTGTTGTATGCCCTTTTGTTAATTACCATTTTGTAAATCAGATTCAAGGAAAGAAAATATTTCTTACCACGAATTTCCATCTGATATTACTCAAAGGGACATGTGGCTGAAAGCTATATCAAAAGATAAATGTTTGCCAAACGATAAGTTGAATTTTTAAAAAATATGTGGTAAACATTTCATGGACGAAGATTTTGTTTGCTTTGGTGAAATGCGTAGAGTGTATTTAGATTTCATAAATACTAGATAGTTACATTAGTTAGTTTTACGTGAAATTTGTGTATGTCATTTAATAATATTACTATTTTTGGCAACTGATTTAAAAATAAATATATTTTTAGCATGACTTTCTACTGATCCATTCCTCATAAGGACTGTATTCAATGTCATTATAACATTTAAGTTTCTTATCCTATAATACTGAAAAATTATATTACCGAAAGATATACCTGGAGAAGAAGTGATTTGCTGTAGCATTGTAAGAGCGACATTGCTTGGGATAGACAAATCAGATGGATGAGAAGAAGACGCTATGCTTAGATATCCATTCGAGCATCTAATTTGCATTATGCTTCCTGGATTGCCATCTCATCGACTAAAATTAAAAGTGGGTTACATTGTAAAGCTAATAAGAAACCTATCCATAGTGGATAGTCTTTGTAATGGCACACGATTAACTGTTATCAAAATAGAAAATAACGTTTTACCAAGTTATATCATAACTAGGGGTAGAAAAAACGCGATAGTGGATATACGCAGAATTCATCTGACTATATCAGCAAGTCACACTACGCTACCATTTGGGATGTATCGTCGCCCGTTTCCCGTTCGATTAGCTTATGATTTAACAATAAACAAGACTAAAGGCTAAGCATTTGACAGAGTACGATTATTCATTGAACGCCCGGTTTTTTCACAAGGATCAATTACGTGTTTTGTCACGTTGTGTTTCCAGAAAAAATATGAAAAGTTTTTTTAAAGGCAGGAAAAGTTATTGATAACTTAGTGTAAAAAAGGCAATCTTTAGAATCAAGGAGAAAATGTATGTTGTGTTTGTTATGTAAATAATTTACTTAAAATTGTCGTCAATCAGAGACTGGTTCCCTTAGTTAATTTAATGAATAACAAATTAAATATAATATTCTGAGCTGTAATACTGATTATACCTTTGATATTTTAGTTACCGTTGCCTATCGTTATCTTTACATCGTAAGTATGTCTTAATGTTGTACATATGGGAGCAGGGGGCCAGACGTTTAATAATGGTCACAACGCGAATGAGGATGAAAGAGCTCGTAAAGAGAGTTCCTCGGATTAGCAAGCGTAAACAAACAGGGAACAAAATAACCACAACATGTGTTTTACGTCTGCTATGCAATCGTAATGAAGACACCTGCTAAGCGAACTCCGACTACTAATGGTCGACAACAAACCGGAGATAGAAACTCCGATCACCTGGAGTTGTCGAGCATATTCGACCAGGGAACTTAAAGGCGGTCGTATACACTGGCCAAATTTAAACAGCTCGCGAATCCAGAAAGATCCAATGTTGGTTACAGTTACAGAACAAGGGACCCTCCAAAGAATGTATTACGCATGCGCAGCTGGCGACAAAAGAGAGTTCACGAAGCGAGCCCCGACTCACGAAGCGAGTTAAAGAGTTTGGCGAGCGTGAGCGATCAGGGGGCAGAACCCTCTAGTTTTATGAAGTAAATCATAATATAGCTAAATTCATATAACTCCAAATGGAGACGTTTCAAAATTTAGGAATTACGCTTTCATTACATATGATATCATCTATAAACCGTTTTTTCTTTTGCTTATTATCCGCAGTCAGTATGTAATAGTCGATACATGCAATAAAAGGAAGAAATTTCGAACGTATCATTAAAATCTCGAACATTTATGGGTATTTAAATTTCCAGTCTTTCAACTCATCCAACTTCATATTTCCTCAAATTAAAATGAACTTAGTTGGTATGAGTCTCTAATAATAAAGTTGCACTAATTAACGCCAAAAATCAGTCGAAATTGTTTGTTGTAAATATAGTGTCATAATTTTTGAAAGATGTATAAGTTTAAAACATACACAACTTTTCCTCTAATAATAAAATGTGTATCAAAAACTGAACTTCTATGAGAGTATACATACGCAATAAATAAGCTAGTCTTATACGTTCTAAATACGACTTTCGTCATCTCCATGGACATAATATGCATTAAATAAGCTATTTTGGTACGTCTTAAATAGGTGTTTGGGACGTATAAAAATGGGTGACTCTTAAAAACACAGCACATTTTCTACATGAAAATATTTGTAAAGCCTGCGATAATATACCCTATCGCTAAAGAACCGGTTTGTCTTCCAATATAAATTACACTGAAACTCGCAAATTCTTAAAAACTAACCACATACCCATCCCAGACTACCTGTCATCAACTAGTTACGATGGTTAAGTTGCCTCCAGGATGTTTTGGCTGTTCATTTATTACTAAATATACAATAAAAATACACCTACTCATTGCAATACCAGACTAACAGGCTTCATCAGAAGTTGCATAAATTTGCTTTTCAGATGTGGGCAATTCCGTATATTGTATAGGAATGCGTCCCCCAGACAAATCTTTACAGAAAATTAATGAATGGGATGTCATAAATGGATAAGAATACAGTCAAAATGTTCAGTTCGATCAGTCAAAAGTAATTATTTCATATTTTAATAGAATACTACAATTAAACGGCTAACACATTTACATATAAAATTGCAACGCAAAATATTTTTGCAATCTACGGAAGATATATTGGACATTTATTTAATTTATATGGAAATGTGGTTGGCAGATGCATTTCTTCGGAGAATAATTATTGGGATTTTATACAGATTAAAATAGTTTTGGAATTAGGTATTTTCTTTACATTGTATCGATATTCTTTACAATACCATATTCCCTAAATGTGAAGGACTTACAGAAGTCGGAAATATAATAAGAGTTAGGCATATATAGTTTATTATATCTTCTTAATATAATTCTAATATATAGGTACTTATTTCTATTAATCTAAATTTATTGTTAGTCACATGTATATATATATATATATATATATATATATATATATATATATATATATATATATATATATATATATATATTGAACACAGTAGCTAGTTGTAGTCATCATAATATATAATTATTTTTAGCCCGTTAAATAAATAATTTCTACCACTTTTAAAAATTTTAGTTTTAACATTAGATTTTATTGCTTTTCAATGCGTGGTGCATACTGTCGTGCTGTTTGAAAATTGACTCTGTTAGTTTTTGTTCCTTGTTCTGTAGAATAAATATGCAAAGTTTCATTCTTCGATGTCATTAAGGGAGGCTTCTGTTGAGTTATAAAATACTTTGAAACCTCTATGGGGGAATGTAATATCCGTCTCCGTTAGATTATATTATTAGGTACATATAAGTATAATAGGATTCAATCCTCTGGGTTGTGAGGGAACTTCTGTGGGGTATAGAAAGTTTTTTTAAAACCCTCCAATGCCCTCTGCGTCCTCTATGGGAACAGAAAATCTGGCACCGTTAGGTTCTTTCCTGTTGTCGATATTATAATTGTGTAGAGATGCTGACTTCCAGGTCAACGGGGAATTTCTGGGGAGTCTGAAAATAATTTTTTTAAAAATCTATTTTCTCCTTAACAGTAAATTTTCGAATAATTTGATTTTTATCATGGATGTTATCCAAAAATTGTCTGGTACATAAAATAAAAATAATATTTTGCGTCAATTATCTCTCTCCTACAAACTATTGGTGCATGTGCTAAACTCTGCATTAACTAAAGAGTTTCTCATTTGCCCGCAAGACAAACATCCTAGTGTGCAGCACTCCTGCAATATCAAATCTTATAAAACTAAAACTGTGCACATGCTTCCTTTCAAAGGAAGCACATATTGGGTTCCCTTCCCTTACACCAAATTTAAAATATCCTTTTTTTTTTACAAAGTGTATTTCCCTATTATGTCACTTATCGAACGATTTGGTGTGGATCACCCCTTAAATGAACATCGTTTAAAAAATTTTATTTCAGATGTTTTATCTAAGGATTAACCCACGTACCAAATTTGAAATGTCTGCATCACTTAAATGAGGGCGTTTCTTATGCATTCTTTAAATGGAGCATTTTGGTGTACAGCACCCCTAAGGTAGTATATACTTGAAAAAAGAAAATGCACACTTTCTTCTTTTCACGCAATCCACCTTTACATCAAATTAGCATATCTATCTCATCACAAAAATATGTTGTTCTGTCATTTTTCTACTAATGGTAACACATACGATACTGATATGTTTTACCTATTTAAGATTAATGCTAATTTTTAGATTATTATAAATAAAATGTACACATTTATAATGGAAACAGTTCTGACAAATACTATTACAAAAATCGCCAATACTCCTACTTAAACCGTTATTCGTGCAAATTTTACTGTCTATTTATTAATTCGAAAACGTGATAATCAATATAGGAAATAACGGAATATTTCTGTAATTATACTTAAAGCATCATACATGTAGAATAAATGGCATAGAAAAAGTTTATAAATATATGTATTTATAAACTATTGCCATTTGTTTGACAATTTCTATACTTTTTATTAGGTAACCTATAAAAATGCATTTCACAAAACTTGCACGTCTTCAGTATTGAATATCTTAATAACAACTTTAAAAAGTTGAAGCTGAGCTACATATAATTAATTTTTTACATTAGTTTCAGGTAGTTTGCATTAGTTTCAGGTTCTATTAAATAAAAGTATTTACATAAAACATGAATAAAAAAGTGCTTTCATCTGTCGTAAAATAAATGAATAAATAAATATAACAGATGCACCTTTATAAAATTAAAATCACAACTGAGGGTTCCACACAAAGCAATTACTTACAGAAATACATTAATTACAATCATTATTTATTATGGGGAAGTGGAAATAAAAATATATGTAAGACTTGAATGTAAATCTGAGACTTTAAAATCATAATGGCTAAATAGAAAAAACATATGTACGTAAAATATTTTCTCAAAAAAATTCTGGAATGCTTCATTTTCTTTATATTTTTTATAAAGTGTTTATTTATTTTTTTTTTATATTATTTTTAAAAGTGAATGCATTAAGATAATTATTGATAGTACCCTTTAAATCTCTGCGATAAATTATAGATATTAATTAAATTCATGTTTTGTTTCATAATTATGTAAATTAATAGAATCTTTATTTCATTGTATAAATTATAATATAGTTAACTTAGTTGATAACAAGTTACGGATGTGGAAGTAAAACGCCTATATGACATCGCTTCGCTTTTTACTGTAGAAATGTTTAAGATAATACTGTGAAGCCTTTCTTATGAAACGTTTTATAACTGCTAAAAACGCTTAAAATATAAAAAATATACAGACAACTTTAAAAACAGAAAACTTAATTACTGACAACTTAAAAAATGTACAGACAGTTACTTCTAATGTACTAGGGGGATCCCCCCCCCTGCTCGGTGCGCTTCACCAAACACATATCTGGCTAGCTTAAATCGGTAAAAGGTTTATTTCATCGTATTACCATATTATGTCACTATAAATGTACCAAATTTCATATTTTTGTATACTATAGATTTCGGGGTACAAAACAAAGAATATCGATGGACGTGCTGATACGGGAAAAAAAAATCAGAAGAGCATAAAAAGAAAAATATATCTTGAACGACAGCGAAAATTAAACAATAACGATCAATCATGCATAAAGCATTGATTATGAAATACTTTCCAATTTCAATGCAATTTCATTTAAACATCTCTAAAATGCGATACATTCCTGGGTAATATTTTAAACATTATCACAATACTACATTAATTTATTATATTTGAAAACTTAACAGTTCATCGAAAAAAATGAACTTCATTCAAATGACGTCAATTAAGTATAATTCGCCTGGCTCCTCAGTAATGTTTTTAACATTATCATAATAGTACAATAATTTATTATATTTGAAAAACTCAGCAAAAACAACTGAAATCTGTTCAAATGACGCCATCGAAATATAACACGCCTGGCTCTCTCTGTAAAAGCAACATTTCATTCATAGCATTTTCCATTCATTTCATTCACCACAATTCTATAATAATTTATTTTATTTAAAAATTTAAGACCATGGAGTTACAACTAATTAAACTCTATATTTAAAAACTTCATCTACAAAATCGTCCTTCTCTCTGTAAAATCAATGAATATTTCATTCATATCAGTATGCAGACTCCATAAACTAAATAATTTTCCCATTCATTTCATTCATCACAATATTATAATAATTTATTTTATTTAAAAACTTGAGACCATGGCGCTACAAGTAATTAAACTATATGCTTAAAACTTCATTGAAAAAAATCGTCCTTATCTTTGTAAAATCAATGAATATTTCATTCATATCAGCTATGCAGACTCCATGAAATATGTGATTTTGTGTTAAAGAAATACAGCAATTCTAATACAACTCATTCTACATATTTTGTTGTTTACATTTTACATAAGTGAAAAATAGGCTTCGTTGTAGAAATAATCAAATTTGGATGATCATTTAAACTCAAATATATTGTAATTGCGTTGTTTCAGTATGTAGTGCACAGAATTTAAGCAGTTTTAGGACGAATACAACACTCAATCTGAATTAAAAAGAACTTTAAAAATCACGATTTTCAGACAAGATGATTGCTATATTTCATTTTGAAGTGGTTCACGTGATATCTTCATAAGATTATCACGTGATCGCTTCATATAAAAGGTGTAATTATAATTTTAATTTTTAGTTAGAAAAACTACTGAATATATGTTGTTGAAATTTTTTTATACATTTTATGGGATAATTTGAATACCTTTCGAAACAATTTGTAACATTTCGTACATTTCTAACATTTTTGAAGCAATTTGTGAATTTTAAATCCGCTTAAAAATTTTTTGAAGAATTAGGTCCTATAGGATTCAATGTATTTCATTTCTTCAACCCGCGTTCAATTCAAAACTAATTGGGTGATATTATTCATTTATATTCGGATAGATCCCACAGACCGTCTGAACAACATACTAAAATGTCATTTCGATTGAGTCATTTTTACGGCAGTTATCGTGCTAAAGGACATACAGACAGAGTGGATAATGTTACAAACACTTTTCAACTTTGTTGTAAAGTGTTAAAAAGTGCACCATCCTGCAAAAATATAACTAAGTATATATCGGTCTGAAAAAAAATCGGGCTATTCCTATTATTAGTCTATCCTGGATGCGAACTCGCAGATCAAATAATTTGTCTTTGAATTTAATATCAAATATTTCTGAAATTACAATACATATTGAAAAACGGTATATTTTAACGCATTTCCCAAAGTTTTCTCTACAAGTGTACCAAATTTTACATTTTTGTATGATGTAGTTTTACGAAGGTACGGAGCTTTTTTAGGTACGAAGCTGATACACACGAGGAATGAGAAATTTGTCAAGCATAGTCGGCGGCGGAGGCAGATACTCTCTTTTAGGAAAGACCTTTTTACTTTCCTTATATGCACAATGTATAAGGAAAGTATTGTGACGGGGTCGAAAATTCGAATTCGGTTTTTGACGGGAGAAGACGTTTCAAGCATTCCTGATCACGAATCGAACACTTTTGAGGTGATGGCTGTGTGTGTGTGTGTGTGTGTGTGTCAGTGAGCCTGTGGAGACGATAACTGACGAACAAATGGAGCGATTCGAATGGAATTTGGTACAAAAATCACAATCCATGGATACTGGAAGCCTTTTGTTTTAAAACACAATCGAATGTTCTGAACCCCCCTAAATTTTCCAGTGAAATTTTAAAAAAATCATCAAAAAATCAAAACCTTTAATAAAGTTATGGAAATAGACATTTCTTATGTAATTTTTCCTGAGAAAAAAGGATTGACATAAACTTTAGAACGTTAGCATGAACAGTTCTCGAGATATTGCAGATTTTTCAAATAAATTTATCAAAAAAATCCCATAAATTAAAAAAAAAAAATTAACTGTTGTGAAACATGTTTACTCTTCATATGTAATATCATGCGATAAATTTGGTGACATCATTTTCATGGATCTAACTCGTTCCATTTCTAGAAAATACTAGTTCCATTTCGAGAAAAGATACTTTGAGTAATACTTTTGTATTTGAACGCACAATAGTCATTTAGTTGCTGTAAGAATAGCTTCTTTCTCCGTCCATAACGCTTGGCGAGATTTTGGCGATGAATCTAGTGGTATGTCGCCAACTTAGACACATTTTTAAATGTTTCCAAATTAACGAAAATCTCGCCAAAAGGAAATAATAAATATGACGCTAAATCAATGAAAATGGCGACTAATTCAAGAAAATTCAATATCTTGGAAAAAGTATAAGTATCTACTATAAGAATAACATTTTTTAACTGTAAAATTAGTAAATTGACTAGCCGAATACTCGTTGAAAATCAACGGTCTCGCAATAAGCAACCACTGAATAATGTAAATTTTTTAATAATTCGCGTTTCACATTTATTCGACAAATCGAATATTTTGGTGTGCAGAACCCCCTAAAGAAGAAAATATTGAGAAACTAAATTTCCGCATTTCTTCCTTTCGAATTATTTACCCGTACACCACATTAAAGTCTATCTCATCCCGAGGCACCCCTATATTAGTTTTTATCCTTTGGAACTTTTTTCTGTGAAGCACACCTATAAATGAACATTTTTGAAAAACTCTCTTTGTCTTGGGTTTTTTATCAGATGATTGGCTCATATACCGAATATCAAGCCTCTATCACATTTAAAAAGAAGCTTGTCTCATTTATTCGAAAAATCGAATATATTAGTGTGCGGCACCCCTTAATGTATCAAATATTGGAAATCTGAAATTTCACGCTTTCTTCCTTTAAAACTATCTACCGGTACACCAAATTGGAAGTCTCTATCCTATCGAGAAGCATGTGTTTTCTATCACGTCACCTTTCGAACGTTTTTCTGTGTAGCACCCCTTTAATGAACATTTTTGTCAAAATGTATTCATGTTTGGTTTTTTTGTCAAATGGTTAGCCCATATACTAATTTCAAGCTTCTATTACATTGTAAAGAAGACGTTTTTCATTTGTTCGGCAAATCGAACATTTTAGTGAGCGCACCCCCTACAATAGCAAATGTTGGAAGACTGAAATTACACACTTTCTTCCTTTTTAACTTTTTACCCCTACACCAAAATTTTAAGTCTCTATCGCATCGTCAAGCATGCTTTTCTAGCATTTCATCTTTCGAATGCTTTTGTGTGGAGTACCCACTCCCTTAACTATACATTTTTGAAAAATTCTATTCTTTTTGTGATTTCTATGAGGTGATTCGCCCATATACCAAATATAAAGCCTCTATCACGTTTTAAAAGGAGCGTTTCTCCGTTATTCCGAAAATCGAACATTTTGGTGTGCGGCACCCCCTAAAGTAGAAAATATTGGTAAACTGAAATTGTACACTTTCTTCCTTTCAAGCTATCTACCCTTACACCAAATTTGATATATCTATCTCATTCCAATGCATGGTTTTTTCATCAATTAACTTTTCGAACGTTTTACTCTGGAGCACCCCCTTAAACGAACATTTTTGAAAAACCGTATTCGTCTCGGGCGTTTTCGTCAAATTATTAGCCCATATACCAAATATTAAGCCTCTATCAAATTCTAAAGGCGCCTTTTCTCATTTATTCGTTAAATCGAACGTTTTGGTGTGCGACACCCCCTTAAGTAGAAAATATGGGAAATCTGAAATTGCACGTTTTCTTCTTTTCGAACGATTTACCCATACACCGAATTTGAAGTCTCTATCTCATCGCAAAGCATGATTTCCTATCATTTCACTTTTCGAATGTTTTGGTGTGCGGCGCCCCCTTAAGTAGAAAATATTGGAAATCTGAAATTGCACACTTTTTTCCTTTCGAATGATTTACCTGTACACCAAATTTGAAGTCCCTATCTCATCGCAAAGTATGCTTTCCCATCTTTTCACTCTTCGAACGTTTTGGTGTGGGGCACCCCCTCTATAGAACGTTCCCGGAAATTCGATTTTTCCAGGGGGTTTTATCGAACTACCGAGCCGTGTACTAAATTGCCAGTCTCTATCTATTCGGGAAGTGCCTGAAAAAAGCGTGACAGACAGACAGACGGACAGACAGACGGACAGACGGACACTTGGCAATTAGTATATATAGATAGATAGATATTGGAAATCTGAAATTTCACACTTTCTTCTTTCCAAACTAAAATACCAAAACCTTAACAACACCAAATTTAATATCTCTATCTTATTCCGAAGCATGGTTTTTATCAATTCACTTTTCGAACGTTTTACTCTAGAACACCCCCTTAAATGAACATTTTTGAAAAACTATATTCGTCTAGGGAGTTTTCGTCAAATCATTAGCCCATATACCAAATGTTAAGCCTCTATCAAATTTTAAAGTTGCCTTTTCTCATTTATTCAGTAAATCGAACATTTTGGTGTGCGGCACTCCCTTAAGTAGAAAATATTGGAAATCTGAAATTGCACACTTTCTTCCTTTCGAACAGTTTACCCATACACCGAATTTAAAGTCTCTATCCTATCGCGAAACATGTTTTTCTATCACTTCACCTTTCGAACGTTTTTCTGTGTAGCACCCCCCTTAGTAGCACCCCATTTTTGAGAAACCGTAATAATCTTAGGTTTTTTATCAAATAATTACCCCATATACTAAATTTCAGACTCATCACGTAAAGCAGGCGTTTTTCATTTGTTCGTCAAATCTAATATTTTAGTGTGCGACACATCTCATCGCGAAACATGCTTTTTTACTATTTCACATTTCGAATGTTTTTATGTGGAGTACCTTTAAGTGTACATTTTGGAAAAACTCCATTCTTATTGTATTTTCTATCAAATGATTCACCCATATACCAAATATCAAGCCTCTATCACGTTTTAAAAAGGACGTTTCTCTTTTCTTCCGAAAATCGAACATTTTGGTGTGCGGCACCCCCTAAAGTAAAAATATTGGTAAACTGAAATTGTACACTTTCTTCCTTCCGAGCTATCTACCTTTGCACCAAATTTGATATCTCTATCTCATTCCGAAGCATGGTACTTTATCAACTCAGTTTTCGAACGTTTTACTCTTTAGCACCCCCTGAAATGAACATTTTTGGAAAACTATTTTCTTCTTGGGTGTTTTCGTCAAGTGATTAGCCCATATAACATGTTTCAAGCCGCTATCAAATTTTAAAGTAGCCTTTTCTCATTTATTCTGTAAATCGAACATTTTGGAGAGCGGCACCCCCTTAAGTAGAAAATATTGGAAATCTGAAATTGTACACTTTCTTCTTTTCGAACGGTTTATCAATACATCAAATTTGAAGTCTCTATCTCATCGCAAAGCATGCTTTCCTATCATTTCACTTTTCGAACGTTTTGGTGTGCGGCACCCCCTTAAGTAGAAAATATTGAAAATCTGAATTGCACACTTTCCTCCTTTCAAACGGTTTACTTATGCACCAAATTTGAAGTTTCTAACTCATCGCAAAGCATACTTTCCTATCATTTAACTTTTCGAACGTTTTGGGTCTGCGGCACCCCCTTAAGTAGACAATATTGGAAATCTGAAATTGCATATTTTCTTCCATTCGAACGGTTTACCCATACTCCAAATTTGAAGTCTGTATCTCATCGCAAAGCATGCTTTCCTATGATTTCACTTTTCGAACGTTTTGGTATGCAGCACCCCCCCCCCCCCCCCCCTAGAGAACATTTTCGAAAAATTCGATTTTTCCAGGGGGTTTTATCGAACGTCCGAGCAGTGTACCAAATTGCAAGTCTCTATCTATACGGGAAGTGCCTGAAAAAAGCGTGACAGACAGACAGACAGACAGACAGACAGACAGACAGACGGACACTTGGCAATTAGTATATACTAGCCGAATACCCGTTGAAAATCAACGGTCTCGCAATAAGCAACCCCTGAATAATGTAAATTTTTTAATAATTCGCGTTTCACATTTATTCGACAAATCGAATATTTTGGCGTGCAGAACCCTCTAAAGAAGAAAATATTGGGAAACTAAATTTGAGCATTTCTTCCTTTCGAATTATCTACCCTTATATCATATTAAAGTCTATCTCATCCCGAGACACTCCTATATTATTATTTCTCGTTTGGAACTTTTTTCTGTGAAGCACATCCATAAATAAACATTTTTGAAAAACTCTGTTTGTCTTTTGTTTTTTATCAGATAATTGGCCCAAATACCAAATATCAAACCTCTATCACATTTAAAAGGAAGCGTGCCTCATTTATTAGGAAAATCGAACATATTAGAGTGCGCACCCCTTAAAGTAGCAAATATTGGAAATCTGAAATTTCACATTCTCTTCCTTTCAAACTATCTACCCGTACACCAAATTTGAAGTCGCTATCCTATCGAGAAGCATGTTTTTCTATCACTTCACCTTTCGAACGTTTTTCTGTGTAGCACCCCGTTAAAGAACATTTTTGTCAAAATATATTCATCTTTGGTTTTTTTGTCAAATGGTTAGCCCATATACTAAATTTCAAGTCTCTATCACATTATTTAAGGAGACGTTTTTCATTTGTTCGGTAAATCGAACATTTTAGTGAGCGCAACCCCCTACAATAACAAATGTTGGAAAACTGAAATTGTACACTTTCTTCCTTTCCAACTTTTTACCCGTACACCAAATTTGAAGTCTCTATCTCATCGCGAAGCATACTTTTCTAGCATTTCATCTTTCGAATGCTTTTGTGTGGAGTGCCCACCCCCTTAATTATACATTTTTGAAAAACTCTATTCTTTTTGTGATTTCTGTCAGATGATTTTCACATATATCAAATATCAAGCCTCTATCACGTTTTAAAAGGGGCGTTTCTCCTTTATTCCGAAAATCGAACATTTTGGTGTGCGGTACCCCCTAAAGTAGAAAATATTGGTAAACTGAAATTGTACACTTTCTTCCTTTCAAACTATCTACCCTTATACCAAATTTGATATCTCTATCTCAATCCGAAGCATGGTTTTTTATCAATTCACTTTTCGAACGTTTTACTCTGGAGAACCCCCTTAAACGAACATTTTTGAAAAACTATATTTGTCTTGGGTGTTTCCATTAAATGATTAGCCCATATACCGAATTTCAAGCCTCTATCAAATTTTAAAGGAGCGTTTTCTCATTTATTCTGTAAATCGAACATTTTTGTGTGCGGTACCCCCTTAAGTAGGAAATATTGGAAATCTGAAATTGCACACTTTCTTCCTTTCGAGTGATTTACCCATATACCAAATTTGAAGTCTCTATCTCATCGCAAAGCATGCTTTCCCGTCATTTCACTTTTCGAACGTTTTGGTGTGGGGCACCCCCTCTGTAGAACGTTTTCGAAAAATTCGATTTTTCCAGGTGGTTTTACCGAACGACCGAGCCGTGTACCAAATTGCAAGTCTCTATCTATTCGGGAAGTGCCTAAAAAAAGCGTGACAGACAGACGGACAGACAGACGGACAGACAGACAGACGGACACTCGGCAATTAGTATATATAATAGATTACTTTATATAAGGAAAACATTTGTTGCCCACATCAGATTTTTTTAATATAGAGAGAAAGTTATTTGAAATACATACTTCTAAATGAAAAAATGCGTGATAATATTTAAATAAAAAGCATATATTTCATAGATGAATGACATTACAGCCTAGTGAGAACTAATAATTATAACCTCTCTCAAAATTCAAGAGATTACAGAAATTCAGCGCTTGACGCAATTTACATAAAAGATTGTATCTTAAAATATTCGTAATTTACGCCAGAGGTATTGAAAATTTATCTAATTTATATGCAAATGCGCAAACGACTTTGGACGGCATATTTATTTCTTAGGGCAATAATTGGAATGGATTGGAAATTATGTAACTTCTTTAGATTTTATCGAAAACTGTATCGCAGCCCGTGATGTGGCAAGTAGTATGAGGTAGAATATAATATGTGCTATGGCAAAGTATTTTGTATCGAAGTAAAATACTAAGGTATAGCTATATATTTCATATTAGTACAAATTATAGTGTTAGTAAGTTTAATGTATTGAACCTAGATGCACTTATAAATATATATTTCAGCTAATAGTTTTACAAATTCAAGTCACAAGTTAATAATTTGAATTCTTTCTTCAGGGTGATTTTAATAGCTTATCCAGGGACTGGTAATGGACGCCCCTTAACAAAGTTTTATGCGGCACACAACTACTACTCATCAAATTTAAATTTATGCGGCCTGCTAAGATAAAACATTTATATCTTTTATTTGAGGATATTTTTTAATCTCGTTGCATGATACATCTTTATTTCAACGTTTTCTCCGTTTAACTCTGCCCAAACCTGTCTAATACCGATGTATTACTTCCCTTATATACATAATGTATAAGGAAAGTATTGCGACGGGAACGAAAATTCGAATTCAAGGATCCCTGATCACGAATCAAACATTTTTGAGGTGATGCCTGTGTATGTGTATGTGTGTGAAAGTATGTGTATGTGTGAAAGTGTGTATGTGTGTGTGTGAGTGTGTGTGTTTGTGTGTGTGTGTGTGTGTGAGTGTGTGTGTTTGTGTGTGTGTGTGTGTGTGTGTGTGTGTGTGTGTGTGTGTGTGTGTGTGTGTGTGTGTGTGAGTGTCAGTGAGCCTGTGGAGACGATATCTCACGAACGAATGGAGAAATTCGAATGGAATTTGGTACAAAAATCAGAATCCGTGAATACCCAAATCCTGTTCTTTTTAAACACAATCGACTGTTCAGAACCCCCCCTAAATTTTCGAGTGAAATTCTGAAAAAATCATCAAAAACAGTCTATTTGCGTAACTTTATTAGCAGTTTTGATTTTTTAACAATTTTTTCAAAATTTCACTCGAAAATTCAGGGGGGGTTCTGAATATTCGAATATGTTTAAAAACAATAGGCTTTTAATGTTTACGGATTGTGAATTTTGTACCAAATTTCGTTCGAATCTGTCTATTCGTTCGTCAGTTATCGTCTCCACAGACTCACTGACACCCACCCACACACACACACATACTTTCACACACATACACAGACATCACTTCAAAAATGTTTGATTCGTGATCAGGGATGCTTGAAACGTGCTCTCCTGTCGAAAACTCGAATTTTTGACCCCGTTAGAATACTTTCCTTATACATTACGTATATAAGGAAAGTAAAAAAGGAAATGAAAATTGAAAACGATACATTTTTTATACCATTTGATTATACGACAAAATTAAGTATACAATTCCATTAAGACAGATAATTTTAACAAAAGTTCTTTTATTTTTTTTTAAATTTCTTTAATTTACTGGTATTTATCTTGTATAGTTTCGTATTTTAATTGAATATAATTACTCGAGTTCGTTAACTTGAGAGAGTATCACATTAAGATTCAAATGATTTTCACACATATTTCATTAATTAGCCTAATTAATGTACTCCAATTAAAGACGCTATTTAAATAGCAGGTTGAATGTAGATTTTCCAACTTTTTATCTTAATACATATGAATTTGTTAGTTTATAGCATCGTAATTTCTATTCATTTTGCATTTGGAATGAAACAGAAGTTATTTATTTTTCCCTTTTTTTAAAGCATGTATTTCTTAAAGTGCGAGGAAGTACCTGTATTATTTTAAATATGAGCAACTTAAGAATAATTAAATGATGAACTCTCTGAAAGATTATGTTGGAAGTTCTAACATTATGGGGTATTTGCTTATTTTAAACTAGCAATTTTACCCACGCTCCACGCGATTTCAATGTCTAGTGGTATTAAATGTAACACTTGCACAATAAAAATTCTTCATACATTTTCAAATGTACTCTGGATTAACTGATTCTCTGGCTCAACTAATCTCCATCCAACAATTTCCAAATTTTTCAAGAAAACAATTAAAAATCGGTATAGTGGGTTCAAATTATTACTTATTTTAAACTAGCAATTTAAACTACGCTCCGCACGATTTCAAAGTCAAGTGGTCATTAAATGTAACACATGCACAGTAAAACTCCTGCATATCATAAATTTTCAAATTTACTCGGAATTAACTGAATTATGGCCCAACTAGGCTTCATTCCACAATTCGCTTTATTCCAAATTTTACAAAAAAAAAATAAAAATCGATATAGTGGGTTCAAATGATTACAATTATAACGTGTTTCTCTTCATTATAATGGCCTTGAATAAATATATCGATTGACTCCATACTTGACAATGTCAAACTCCGGGGATCAGGTAACTTGTCCCTCGAGGGGGGCTAATGACGTCATGAACAAAATTTTCATCGCGGCTATTTTTCATAGAAATGATTGAAACTATGGAGTCATTGAGCCATAAATAAACCTTATTATGCGCGATTATATAAAATTTTGTCCTATGCTGCAATGTTAAAAAATATAAAATGTCACAAAAATTTCTACATTTTCGTTCGAATTTAAAGAAAAATATATCTAATTCTGGACTTTTTGATTAGTCTGATATACAATTTCATGAAAATCCATTAATTTTTGGGGGAGCTATCGTGTACACAAAAAGTCGACGACAGACAGACGGATATCACTCCAAAAATTGTAAAAAAGGGGTTCAGTAGAACATATGTTGGCATCAAAATCTCGAAATCAAAGTGTTCGTGAAAACAATACTTTTTTAATACTACGTATAATAAATTAAACATGTGAGTAACAGTAAACGCTTTTTTTGCGTATTTTTAATTTATACAATCAATTATGTTGCCTGTTTTAGTTTTATTTAATATTCCATTTAACAATCCATGCAAACAGAAATTAAATATAACATAAATTAATGTACCAACTGTACATGCAGAAATATATTACTCAGAAGCAAAGCTTCTTAGCAAACATAAATAAGATTCACACTCAGAACGGTAATTAAGCAGAGTATTAGCAATTTAATTGCACTATAATTTAGTCATTGCAGATTACTAAGTTATCACTGTATAGGAGTGATTCCTAGCTCACGTATCAATGATGACAATGGATTATAATGGCTGAGTCAATGAGTTTATAATCATTAGTTCCACTATTAAGCTAAACAACCGTATTTACTACAATTAAAATCTTATAAAAAATACTAAAAAAATATTAATTAAACTTAAGAAAACGTAAATAAAAACAGGATTAAATATTTTTATAAACTAAATCACAACACGATAATTTATTATTTCTACAAACAAATAAATATATATCTATATACATAAAATTGAAAATCTGTCTGTCTGTCTGTCTGTTTGTCCCATCATCACGGGAGAACGACAAAACCGAGTTTTATGAAATTTTGTGGATAGCCTGGGAATAGCCCCACTTAGAATTTAATCCCGAGAAATTTGCGACTTGCACCTGTCATCAATCTACCTTCCTACTAGCTACACACGACGACGTGACGGTTGCTATGCAAGAATGTTTTATTCTTCAGATCTGCAAATTCAGAGCTACGAATTTGGCCGAATATCGGTATTATCGATAATATTGTGATGATGTTTCGTTAATTTGTCGCAAAATGGAAGTATCAGTTTTATAGTCCCACGTGTCGATAAATTTGACGATTTTGTCGACGATAATGTCACCAAACCTTCGATGGAGATATATTTATTCAGACAATATGATTTCCATAATTTATTTGAAGCAAATGATACCATATGGTTTGGCACCGGATATAAATCCAATGTGTTATGCGGCACACGATTATTGTTGAATGTTTTCCGATTTGAATAATAAAGATATGTATATGAAATAAATTTCATTGACATTGCATTTTTGAGTAGATAATATCAATTACGGTCTTCAGGTTTAAATGTTATTATTATTGATATTTTAGGGGATTATTGATTCAGGTATTATTGATAGTTTCAAGTTATTACGACAATGTTTTATTATGACAAAAATTGTTTAAACTCATATATTGAACTTTTTACTAGTAATCACAAATGCACGGGTATATCTTCTAATCTACGAGAATATAAATAGTACAGTTATATTGGCATATATTATGATATATATTGGCATATATTGGAATCAATTATGACCTTCTGGTGTAATGATTACCCGGATTATTCATTTTTTCAATTTATTACTTAATCTGTTTTATTTTGGCAAATATTTTTGACCCTCATATTGTAATACGGGTACTCTTCTATTAACACACTAGCATATTTTCTTATCTGCGACAATATAAGTAGTACGGGGGGATATATATATATATATATATATATATATATATATATATATATATATATATATATATATATATATATATATATATATATATATATATATATATATATATATATATATATATATATATATATATATATATATATATATTCCCATATAATCTTAGCGCTTTCATTGTGGCATATATTGGAATCAATTATGGGTTTATTGATATTTTCAATTTATACATGTAATGTACTAATATAGGTTATATTTTCTAATATTGGCGTATATAAGTAGTACAATTTTAATGCTTACATTTTGCATATATTGATTCAATTTCATATTTTTTCTATATTGGTTGCAAAAGGGGTCAGGATATTTTATTCTTCAGATTTGTCCGTGAACATAATTTTGTATAGCGAGAACAGATATTCTTAAACTTCATTTTTGGAGTATTAAATTAAATATTTTAATAGAATATTTTGATTAAAAATGCCATTAACTATACTATAGGAATTTGCACTTGATTGTGAATTTTATGTTTCTTTATATTATATACTCCGTACGAAGAACGGGTATGCTGCTACTCATTCTATAAGAATCTACATTTTATAAAAAAAACATTATCCATAGCAGCATTTAATATCGGCCCACTATTAGATGAATGTTGTATATCTTGGAATTGCATTGGAAATATTTCCAATATAATCCCAATATTGGGCAAATATTGGTGTTACATTGGCCCCCAGTATTGGCAAAATATTTTCTTTAAAATATTAACCAATATTGGTGTTACGTGGGAAATATTTCCAATGAAACGCCGATATTGGCATAATATTGTTCCAATATATTCCCAATATTTTAAGATAATATTGGACCAATTCCGTCAAAATGTCCACTTTTCCATATTGGTCCAATATTTCCAATATTGCCTACAGATATTGGACGAATATCGAATTGCTACTTGGTATCATTCTATAAAAAAGCTTCTATATTCTATAAATTAAGCTTCTATATTCTATAAATGAAGCGTCTATATTCTATAAAAAAAGCTTCTATATTCTATAAAAGAAGCTTCTATATTCTAAAAATAAAGCTTTACCATTCTATATAAAATCTTTACCATTATATAAAAGAAACTTCCATTCTATAAGACCTATCAGCATTCGAAATCCTGATACGAAAGGATCATCTACATAAAATTGAAAATCTGTCTGTTTATTTATGTGTATATTTGCGCATTTGTCTTAGCATTAGGTGAGAACGACTGTACCGAAGTAGATGACATTTTTGGGATAGACTTCGAATAGCTCCACATAAAATTGAGTCCATGTTTTGAGTTTCTAGGATAGTCTAGGTTGTCTATTTCATTGACATTGCATTTTTGACATTAATTTGATATTAATTCAAAACGCACAATTAAAATTTCCATAGAGATATCATTATGCAGATGATATTTTTATATTTTTTCCTCCAATTTATTTGAAGAAAATTATATCATGCCGCTTAGAAACGGATTTAAATCCAATTTTTATTATTTTTTTTTCAATTTAAATATTAAATATATGTATATAAAATAAATTTCACCTATATAGCATTTTTGATTAAATATTAATAACAGCCTTCAACTTTAAGCATTATTATTATTGATATTTCCTGAGATTATTGTTATTTGACAAATATGTTAGAAACTCATGTGTTATAGTACGGGTAATCATAACGGGGGTTATTGATATTTTCAATATATTATGTCATGTATTTTATTTTGGCAAATATTTTTGAAACTCATATTGTAATATGGGCAATCTTCTAATCTACGGCAATATAAGTAGTACGGGTATATCTGTCCATACAGTTTTAGCGCCTTCATTTCGGTTTATATTGGAATTAATTACGGTCTTCAGGTTTAAAAGCTACGGGATTATTAACATTTTCAATTTATAACATAATCTGTTTCATTTTGGCAAATATTGTAGAAACTCATATGTTGCAGTAAGTGTAATCTACTAATACACGGATATGTCTTCTAATATTCGCGAGTGTAAGTAGAACATTTGAAGAGACAGCGTGTTTTTCCGCCAAACGCTTCACTAGATATATTTTTGGGGTGTGTTGTGCAGGCGCTAATGAAGTATTATGTTTTCCTATAACCCTGGTCCCGTTTGTAAATTAATTTACAAAACATAAGAGTATGTTTGGTCAACATATGCAACATACCCAAAAATGAAGACGCTAAAAGCACAGAAGATATACACGTACCATCTATATCTGATTTCAACGGTCAGTTAATTGCAACAGAAAATACATGGGTGTGGGACAGCGCAGTGGATAGCGCGTGAAAATTGCACTCGGGCAGTGCAAGTGCGATTTCCGGCTTTGCCCAAACTGTCCACGAGTTCACGGGGAGTACAGTCACATTAAGTATGAGGGTCTGTAGGTCTTTCCAACAGGTTGGTAGTAAAAGAAGGAGGGTGCTGTCCCTGTAATTGCCGCCTCCACTAGGCTCAGGTCTAAATTGGGTGGCACTTCCCGGCCGTCCAAACATATACCTTACACCTTTGGGTATGTCGGACGGTCCGGGTCGAAGAAGAAGTATTGGAAATATATAAATTTAAAATTGTAGTTTCCGTGCCATTTTGATTCGGTTACAATCGGTTAAACAAAAAAGAAAATATATAAATTTTTACAAATATTTGCAAAATGAAACGGATGAATTATGAAATTAAAAATTAAAATATTAGTTAACAATTTTACGCCCTAGTGGCTTAGAATATCAACTAGGGCGTAAGTGCCAGACGAGGATGTGGTTCCTCGTCTGGTACTGTAGACTGTAACACGGATGCGGTTAAAAACGCCGTTTCAAATTTTGCTTTCATACATAGATAGATACTGTTGCGTGGGTTTCTCCCACACACCGGTTTGGGCGCGATAACTACTATTAATTATCATTGGATGTTACATATAAAGGCCGCCGTGCCGTATAAAGTCATCTGAAAATCAAATATTATTAAAAGACTCGAAAAATGGGGACATCGATGGATATAAGATAAAAACAATTTATTTACATAATTAAAAAAAAACATAAAATATTCTGATTACTCAGATCTTTCATCTGATCAACAAATATAGGCTTCTCACAATCAACATAATGCATAATTAATCCTTCATTAAAATATTCAAATAAAATCATAATCTTAAAATGCATTCCATTTCTAATATAAAATAATACACAATTACGTTAACTAACACAATCACAAACTTAAAGTTTATCCCTTGTCAACACATTTAAAAAATTCTGATGTGGGCAACACATGACTTTCCTTATATAATGAAATGAATTTACTACTTTTACAGTAAAATAAATATGTTTTTCTTCTAGTAGATACTAATATCCTTTCCAAGATATTGAATTTTCGACAATTAGTCGTCATTTTCATTGATTTAGCGTCATTTTTATCCATTTGGCGAGATTTTCGTTAATTTGGCAACATTTCAAAAAGTCGCCTATTTGGCGACATTCCGCCAATTTCGTCGCCGAAATATCGCCAAGCGTTATGGACAAGGAAATAAATTATTCTTACAGCAGATAAATAGGCGTTCAAATGCAAAAGTATTACTCAAAGTATCTTTTTTCATGAATGGAACGAGCTAGATCCACGAGAATGATGTCACCCAATTTATCGCATGATATTATATATGAAAAGTGAACATGTTTCTCAATAGGAAATAATTTTTTTTCTATTTTATATGACTTTTTGATAATTTTTTTGAGAAATGTGCAATATCTCGAGAACGGTTCATGTTAGCGTTCTAAAATTTATGTCAATCGTTTTCTAATGAAAAATTACATAAGAAATGTCTATTTGCGTAACTTTATTATTGGTTTTGATTTTTTGACGATTTTTTCAAAATTTCATTCAAAAATTCAGGGGGGTTCTGAACATTCGATTACATATAAAAACAATAGGCTTCCAGTGTTTTTAGATTGTGACTTTTGTACCAAATTTGGTTCAAATCGGTCCATTCGTTCGTCAGTTATCGTCTCCACCGACCCACTGACACTCACACACACATACTTTCACACACACACACACACACACACACACACACTCACACACACACACATCACTTCAAAAATGTTTGATTCGTAATCAGGGATGCTTTAAACGTGCTTTCCCGTCGAAAACTCGAATTCGAATTTTCGACCCCGTCACAATAATTTCCTTATACATTATGTATATAAGGAAAGTAATAATATACAAGTACATTAATACATCGTCTGCAAATCTGACATTAAATTATTTTAACGCCACTTAAGGCTCTCAAATAAATGCATTTGGTTTGTTCCATAATGCAATTCAGTTAACTCCTCGCATAAAGGAATAGAGACGAAAAGAGAGCTATTCCACTCAGAATATAAGTATAGTGTCTTCAACATAACTTCATCTCTTTGCCAGAACTGTTCTCGTACGGAAAATGTCGGGAACATCGGGAGCACATCTCTCCGTAGCCTTTTTAACACTTTACAACAAAGTTGAAAAGTGTTTATGACTTTGTTCATTCATTCTGTCTGTCTGTCTATCTGTATGTCCGTTTGCACGATAACTGCCATAAAAATTACTTATTCAAAATGAAATTTTAGTATGTTGTGTAGACGGTCTTTAGGTTCTATGGGAATATAAATGAATAATATAACCCAATTAGTCTTGGATTGAACCCGGGTTGAAAAAATGCAATACATTGAACCCTATGGGACCTACTTTTTCAAACATTTTTTAAGCGGATTTAAAATTCACAAATTGCTTCGAAAATTTTATGTAATATACAAATTGTTCCAAAAAATATATAACAAAATTCAGCAAAATATATTCAGTAGTTTTTTACATAAAAATTAAAATAATAATAACACATCTTATATGAAGCGATTACATGACCATGATATGAAAAGATCACGTGACCCACTTCAAAATGAAACATGGCATCCATCTTGTCCCTAAATCGTGATTTTAAAAGTTCTTTATAATTCATATTGAGTGTTGTATCCGTCCTAAAACCACTTTATTACTTTCCTTATATACATAATGTATAAGGAAAGTATTGTGACGGGGTCGAAAATTCGAATTCGAGTTTTCGACAGGAGAGCACGTTTCAAGCATACCTGATCACGAATCACACATTTTTGAAGTGATGTCTGTGTGTGTGTATGTGTGTGTGTGTGTGTGTATGTGTGTCAGTGAGTCTGTGGAGACGATAAATGACGAACAAATGGACCGATTCGAACCAAATTTTGTACAAAAATCACAATCCGTAAGCACTGGAAGTCTATTGTTTTTATACGTAATCGAATGTTCAGAACCCCCCTAAATTTTCGAATGAAATTTTGAAAAAATCGTCAAAAAATCAAAACCGCTATTAAAGTTACCCACGTGACCCACTTGAAAATGAAACATGGCATCCATCTTGTCTCTAAATCGTGATTTTAAAAGTTCTTTATAATTCATATTGAGTGTTGTATCCGTCCTAAAACCACTTTATTACTTTCCTTATATACATAATGTATAAGGAAAGTATTGTGACGGGGTCGAAAATTCGAATTCGAGTTTTCGACAGGAGAGCACGTTTCAAGCATCCCTGATCACGAATCAAACATTTTTGAAGTGATGTCTGTGTGTGTGTGTGTGTGTGTGTGTGAAAGTATGTGTGTGTGTATGTGTGTCAGTGAGCCTGTGGAGACGATAACTGACGAACAAATGGACCGATTCGAACCAAATTTGGTACAAAAATCACAATCCGTAAGCACTGGAAGCCTATTGTTTTTATACGCAATCGAATGTTCAGAACCCCCCCTAAATTTTCGAATGAAATTTTGAAAAAATCGTCAAAAAATCAAAACCGCTAATAAAGTTACGCAAATAGATATTTCTTATGTAATTTTTCATTAGAAAACAATTGGCATAAATTTTAGAACGCTAACATGAACAGTTTTCGGGATATTGTACATTTTTAAAAAAAATTATGAAAAAGTCACATAAAAAAAGAAAAATTCCTATTGAGAAACATGTTCTCTTTTCATATGTAATACCATGCGATAAATTGAGTGACATCATTCTCGTGGATCTAGCTTGTTCCATTCATGAAAAAATACTTTTTGAGTAATACTTTTGCATTTGAACGCCTATTTATCTGCTGTAAGAATAATTTATTTCCTTGTCCATAACGCTTGGCGATATTTCGGCGACGAAATTGGCGGAATGTCTCCAAATTGGCGACTTTTTTGAAATGTTGCTAAATTAATGAAAATCTCGCCAAATGGATAAAAATGATGCTAAATCAATGAAAATGACGACTAATTGTCGAAAATTCAATATCTTGGAAAGAATATTAGTATCTACTATAAGAAAAACCTATTTTTTTACTGTAAAAGTAGTAAATTCATTACATTATATAAGGAAAGTCATGTGTTGCCCAAATCAGATTTTTTTTGCTTAAATACTGCGCATCTACATACTAAAACAACGCAATGACAATATATTTGAATTTAAATGCTCATCCAAATTTGAATATTTCTACATCGAAGCCTATTTTTCACCTATGTAAAATGCAAACAGCAAAATATGTAGAATGAGTTGTATTAGAATTGCTGTATTTCTTTAACACAAAATCATTTAGTTCATGGAGTCTGTATAGCTGATATGAATGAAATATTCATTGATTTTAGAAAGAGAAGGACGATTTTTATTTATGAAATTTTACGCATAGAGTTAGTTTAATTACTTGTAGCTCCATGGTCTTAATTTTGAAATAAAATAAATTATTATACTATTGTGATGAATGGCATGAATGGGAGATTATTTATGAATGAAATGCTGCTTTTATAGAGAGAGCCAGGCGTGTTATTTTTTCTATGACGTCATTTAAATGCATTTCAGTTGTTTTCGATGAAGTTTTCAAATACAATAAATTATCGTTGTATTATGACAATTCTAAAATTATTACCGAGGAATGTATCACATTTTAGAGATGTTTAAACCTGACATTTTATATTTCAATGCCATCATGTGAATGAAGTTCATATTTTTCGATGAAAGTTTAAGTTTTCAAATATAATAAATTATTGTAGTACTGTGATAAGTTTTAAAATGTTACAGAGAAATGTATTGCAATTTAGACATGTTTAAATAAAATTGCATTGAAGTTGGAAAGTGTTTAATAATCAATGCTTTAAGCATGATTCATCTTTCTTGTTAGACATTTCACCTTTGAAAACTCAAGAAGCTCTCATTCCTTCAATTCTGAAAAATCTATCTCTTGAAAAAACTCAAAATCGCTCTCTCCTCCCTCTTCTAACTCATTAGTTCTCAGGTCTACCCCCCCCCCCCCTACTTTCATTGGAAGGTGTATGGTTACCTCTTTTCCACTTGCTAGATTATCACATGGGTCTTGGCTCCAAGTCCTGGAATTATTACACAGGTTTCCGACCTTCCCACAATTCAGCAATGTTACATATTTAAAATTAACTATGTAACAGATACACATTTTAAGCGGTTTAAGAGTATACATAATGCATTTTTAAAATTGATTACTTAACTCTACCGGAAATGTTTTTAAACTCTGAAATAATGGTATAGAAAAAAGGAACGTTGTGCATTATAGTAATAAGGATGATATAATGATATAATATATTCGGCAATTCTGCTTGAACTGAGAAAAATATTAACGGACTGAAAAAGAGAAAATATCTGAAAAAAAGTACTGTCCTGAAGTTGTAAGTTATCGGGAAGTGTATTACTTTCGGGAGAATGGCACGTTCACTGAGCTGGCGGTTAAAGATGCTTTCTGATCGAATTGTGATCGGATTCGATGATTGAAAGCGCGGTTATCTCCTGGTCCACTCTATGGACGTGTAATACTATATATGTCGATGGTCGTTTCCAAGGGGGTCGAACTCATCCCCCGGGAGGGAGGCTAGTCGTGCCGAATACCTTGAAAGTTATATGTCTTCCTAATTTTCGCATGTTTCGGACATTTAGCACTTTCGAATTTAACAATCTATTTATACTAATTGCCAAGTGTCTGTCTGTCTGTTCGTCAGTTTGTCACGTTTTTTTAGGCACTTCCCTAATAGATAGAGACTTGCAATTTGGTACACGGCTCGGTCGTTCGACAAACTCCCCTGAAAAACCTTTTCGAACACGTTCTCTAGGGGGGGGGATCCACACCAAAACATTCGAAAAGTGAAATGATAAGAAAGTATACTTTACCATAAGATAAAGACTTCAAATTTGGCGTATGGGCAAATTGTTCGAAAGGAAGGAATTGTGCAATTTCAGATTTCCCATATTTTCTACTTAAGTGGTTGCAGGACACCAAAATTTCCGATTTATAGAATAAATGAGAAACGGTTCCTTTAAAATTTGATAGAGGCTTGAAATTAGGTATATGGACTAATCATTTGATAAACACACCCAAGACGAATATAGTTTTACAAAAACATTCGTTTAAGGGGCTACTCCAGAGGAAAACTTTCGAGAAATGAATTGATAAGAAAACATACTTCGAGATGAGATAGAGATTTGAAATTTGGTGTACGGGTAGATACTATTTTAGAAGGAAGAAAGTGTACAATTTCAGTTTTCCAATATTTTCTACTTTAGGGAGCGTCGCACACGAATATGTTCGATTTTCGGAATGAAGTAGAAACACCCCTTTTAGAACGTAATAGAGGCTTGATATTTCGTGTATGGGCGACTCATTTAAGAGAAAATCCAGAAGAATGGAGTTTTTCAAAATTGTATATTAAGGGGGGTGGGTTATCCAAAGAAAAGCATTCGAATGGTGAAATGATAGAAAAAGCATTATTTGCGATGAGAAAGAGACTTCAAATTTGGTATACGTGTAGATAGTCAGAAAGGAAGAAATGTGCAATTTCAGTTTTCCAACTTTTGCTACTTTAGGGTTTGTTGAACACCAATATGTTTGATTTTCGGAATAAACGAGACACGCTTCTTTTTAAATGTGATAAAGGCTTGATATTTAGTATATGGGCCAATCATCTGATAGGTAACCCAAAGCGAACAGAATGTTTCACAAATTTCCATTTATGGGTGTCCTCCACAGAAAACGTTCAATAGGGGAGATGTAAAATATGTAGTAGGTTTCGGGATGGGATAGAGACTTTAATTTGGTGTACTGGTAGATAGTTCGAAAGGAAGACGCCGCAATTTAAAATTTCCAATATTTCCCTCTTTCGGGGGTTCCGCACACTAATATATTCGATTTGCCGAATAAATATGAAATGCGAATTATTAAAAAAATGACAATTTTCAGGATTTGCTTATTGCGAGACCATTGATTTTCAACGGGTATTAGGATAGTGCGGTTAAAAGTGTTTTAGATGGACTGCTTTGATAATACAAGGCAAGGTATCCCATCGGATCATTTCAATTGGGATCGAAATAAAAAAAAAATATTAAGGGACTGAAAAAGAGAAAAACCTGACAAAAAGTACTGGCTTGAAGTTGTAAGGTATCAGGAGGTGTATTTCTTTCGGGGGAATGGCACGTTCAATGAGGTTGCGGTAAAAATGCTTCCTCATCGAAGTATGATCGGATTCGATGATAGAAAGCGCAGTAATCTCCTAGTCCTCTCCATAGACATGTAATACTATATATGTCGATTGCCGTTTCTAAGGGGCGTCGAACTCTTCTCCCGAGAGAGAGGCGAGTCGTGTCGAATACCTTGAAAGTGATATGTATTCCTAATTCTCTGATGTATCGGACATCATCGAGATATTTCGTCTAGCACTTTCGACTATAACAAGAATGAGGTTAAAAATGATTTATTGCATCATGGAATGGACTGATTTGATTAAATAAGTAAGATATTATATCGGGTCATTTCAACGGGGGTCGAACTCGAAAAAAATATTAAGGGACTCAAAAAGAAAAAAACGTAGTGTCCTAAAATTGTAAGGTATTGGGAGGTGTATTACTTTCGGGAGAATGGCACGTTCAATGAGGTTGGGGTAAAAAATGCTTTCTCATCGAAATATGGTCAGATTCGATGACAGAAAGCGCGGTAATCTCCTGGTCCACTCCATGGGCGTAGAAGGCCCAGACCACACGACCAACCCGGAGGTTTATGGCAGCACTCCATGGGCGTGTAATACTATATATGTCGATGGTAGTTTCCAAGGGGGGTCGAACTCTACCCCCGGGAGAGAGGCTAGTGGTGCTGAGTACCTTGATAATGATATATATGCCTTCCTAATTCTATGATGTTTCGGACATCATCGAGATATTTCGTCTAGAACTTTCGACTTCAACAAGAATGCGGTTAAAAATGCTTTATTGCATCATGGAATGGACTGCTTTGATTAAACAAAGTAAGATATCCCATCGGATCATTGCAACGGGGGTCGAACTCGAAAAAAATATTAAGGGACTGAAAAAGAAAAAACCTGAAAAAAACGTAGTGTCCTGAAATTGTAAGGTATTGGGAGGTGTATTACTTTCGGGCGAATGGCACGTTCAATGAGGTTGGGGTAAAACATGCTTTCTCATCGAAGTATGATCGGATTCGATGATACATAAAGCGCGGTAATCTCCTGGTCCTCTTCATAGACGTGTAATACTATATATGTCGATGGTCGTTTCCAAGGGGGTCGAACTCTTCTCTCGTGAAAAGGGCTAGTCGTGTCGAGTTCCTTGAAATTGCTATGTTTTCCCAATTCTCGGGTGTTTCGGACATCATCAAGATGTTTCGTCTAGCACTTTCGACTTTAACAAGAATGGGGTTAAAAATGCTATATTGCAACATGGAAAGAACTACTTTGATAAAACAAAGTAAGATCTCCCATCGGATCATTTCAACGGGGGTCGAACTCGAAAAAAATATTAAAGGACTGAAAAAGAGAAAAATCTGAAAAAAAAATTATGTGTCCTGAAGTTGTAAGGTATCGGAAAGTGTATTACTTTCGGGAGAATGGCACGTTCAATGAGGTTGCGGTTAAAAATGTTTTCTCATCGAAGTATGATCGGATTCGAAGACAGAAAGTTTGGTAATCTCCTGGTCCACTCCATAGAAGTGTAATAGAATATATGTTGATGGTCGTTTCCAAGGGGGGTCGAACTCTACCCCCGGGAGAGAGGCTAGTCGTGTCGAGTACCTTGCAATTGCAATGTCTTCCTAATTCTCGGGTGTTTTGGACATCTTCGAGATGTTTCGTCTAGCACTTTCGACTTTTACAAGAATGCGGTTAGAAATGCTATATTGCAACATTGAAAGGACTGCTTTGATAAAACAAAGAAAGATATTCCGTCGGATAATTTCAACGGAGGTCGAACTCGAAAAAATTGTTAAAGGATTGAAAAGAGAAAAATCTTAAAAAAAAAGGTGTGTCCTTAAGTTGTAAGGTATCGGAAAGTGTATTAGTTTCGGAAGAATGGCACGTTCAATGAGGTTGCGGTTAAAAGTGTTTTTTCATCGAAGTATGATCGGATTCGAAGACAGAAAGCTCGGTAATTTCCTGGTCCACTCCATAGAAGTTTAATAGTATATATGTCGATGGTCGTTTCCAAGGCAAGTCGAACTCTATCCATGGGAGAGAGGCTAGTCGTGTCGAGTACCTTGCAATTGCTATGTCTTTCTAATTCTCGGGTGTTTCGGACATCATCGAGAAGTTTCGACTAGCACTTTCGACTTTAACAAGAATGGGGTTAAAAATGCTATATTGCAACATGGAAAGAACTACTTTGATAAAACAAAGTAAGATCTCCCATCGGATCATTTCAACGGGGGTCGAACTCGAAAAAAATATTAAAGGACTGAAAAAGAGAAAAATCTGAAAAAAAATTATGTGTCCTGAAGTTGTAAGGTATCGGAAAGTGTATTACTTTCGGGAGAATGGCACGTTCAATGAGGTTGCGGTTAAAAATGTTTTCTCATCGAAGTATGATCGGATTCGAAGACAGAAAGTTTGGTAATCTCCTGGTCCACTCCATAGAAGTGTAATAGAATATATGTTGATGGTCGTTTCCAAGGGGGGTCGAACTCTACCCCCGGGAGAGAGGCTAGTCGTGTCGAGTACCTTGCAATTGCAATGTCTTCCTAATTCTCGGGTGTTTTGGACATCTTCGAGATGTTTCGTCTAGCACTTTCGACTTTTACAAGAATGCGGTTAAAAATGCTATATTGCAACATTGAAAGGACTGCTTTGATAAAACAAAGAAAGATATTCCGTCGGATAATTTCAACGGAGGTCGAACTCGAAAAAATTGTTAAAGGATTGAAAAGAGAAAAATCTTAAAAAAAAAGGTGTGTCCTTAAGTTGTAAGGTATCGGAAAGTGTATTACTTTCGGAAGAATGGCACGTTCAATGAGGTTGCGGTTAAAAGTGTTTTTTCATCGAAGTATGATCGGATTCGAAGACAGAAAGCTCGGTAATTTCCTGGTCCACTCCATAGAAGTTTAATAGTATATATGTCGATGGTCGTTTCCAAGGCAAGTCGAACTCTATCCATGGGAGAGAGGCTAGTCGTGTCGAGTACCTTGCAATTGCTATGTCTTTCTAATTCTCGGGTGTTTCGGACATCATCGAGAAGTTTCGTCTAGCACTTTCGACTTTAACAAGAATGCGGTTAAAAATGCTATATTGCAACATGGAACGGACTGCTTTGATAAAACAAAATAAGATATCCCATTGGATTATTTCAACGGGGGTCGAACTCGAAAAAAAATATTTAAGGACTGAAAAAGAAAAAAAATCTGAAAAAAAAAGTTGTGTCCGGAAGTTGGAAGGTATCGCAAAGTGTATTACTTTCGGGAGAATGGCACGTTGAATGAGGTTGTGGTTAAAAATGTTTTCTCATCGAAGTATGATCGGTTTCGATGATAGAAAGCGCGGTAATCTCCTGGTCAACACCATAGATGTGTAATACTATATATGTCGATGGTCGTTTCCAAGGGGGGTCGAACTCTACCCCCGGGAGAGAGGCTAGTCGTGCTGAGTACTTTGAAAGCGAAATGTCTTCCTAATTCTCGGATGTTTCGGACATCATCGAGATGTTTCGTCTGGCACTTTCTACTTTAACATGAATACGGTTAAAAATGATTTACAGCATCGTGGAGTGGACTACTTTGATAATACAAAGCAATATATCCTTGCGGATTCTTTCAACTAGATTCGAACTAAAAAAAAATATTAAGGGACTGAAAAAGAGAAAAACCCGAAAAAAGTAGTGTTTGATTTGTAAGGTATCTGGAAGTGTATTACTTTCGGGAGAGTGGCACATACAATGAGTTTGGGGGTTAAGATCTCTGCCTAACTTAACGCAATTTTCGGTCAAAAATCCGATGTTCTATTTTTGGTTTAATATTAGATTCTGATTTTTTTAACTTTTTAAATCAGTTTGAATGTTGTTTCTACCTTTCTTAGAACTTGGTTTGCAGGTATTTTAATATTAGTCATTGAATCCGAAAGTAGCACGGAAGTGAACTTAAATATTTGTTCACATTAATATTTTACTTAATATAAGCATTAAAATTTTGTTACTATATATAAAATGAATTTTAAAATGAAAATACAAAAATTTGACATATTTAAAATTACGGAACTTGTTTGCTGTCTATCTACGGATATTGTTTGCTATCTATCTACAGACTTTGTTTGCTGTCTATCAAAGACCCTTATTTGCTGTCTATCTGGGAACTTTATTTAAAGGGTGTGGAAGCTCGAGTTAAGTGAATTATTATGTCCAACTAAAGCACATTTGATTATAATTAATCTCAATGGCATGACCATGCAAAGTATAAGTAGGAACCAGATAGCCATTCTTTGAACTCTGGGAGTAAAATTTATTAACGTTGTGTATCTCTGAATTTAATGTTTTATCTTTTGAATCTGAGACAAACATTTTTCTTTTAATTTCTGTCTTTAAAGTTATATCCAATTATTATACTAACCGTTGAAATTTAATGTCTTACTTTTAAAGTTCACCATGAAAAATTATTTTACTTTTTGAAAAAAATACGAATATGAAAACTGTTTTTTTTATTTCTTTATCTGAAAAATAAAAGACGGGTACTTAGATAAAAACAATTTAAGAGTTAAAATGTGCATAAAACAATTACTTAAATAAATTCATTAATTACAGCATATCCTTTATTAAATAATTAGAAAGATCTTATGAAATGTAAGACTAAAATGCAAATTTGGGACTTTAAAAATAAAATCCGAGATCAATGAAAACCGGAAAAAATTTTACACACTCTAAAAAAAAGAAGTCGCTGATGAGAATTTTTTCTATTTTTAATAACATGTATTAAAAAAAATACCAGTTGCGGTGGCTGCAGGTAGCGATCACTAAATATAAATCACTTTAGCAGCTATAAACATTTTAGTCATTTCTACGCCTGCTACGTGTTCGCAGAAGTTGCAATGCAACAAACGTGGGCCAAAAAACTGAAATGGAAATATGGAGTCAGGATTTATTTACTTTGTATCTTCTATAAAATGTAATAGTAAGTGTTACTGCACATAAAAAGTTCGAACGGTTACCTTACACCTTTCTGGTAGGTCGGACGGTCTGGGTCTCAACAACAACAACATAACAAGTTCTATAAATCTTACAAAACTATACAAAAATTCATGACAGCAAGCATTCGGCAGATTTCAAAGTGGAGGTCGAGTGGGTCCATTCTAGAGCAAAACCACAACTTCTTATCGAAAATCAGCAGAAACAGAAAGCTATGACCTAGATCCAAACACCATACTATTTTTCTTAATTAGAAGTTGGAGAACAAAACTGTGGACAGAGGATAACAAAGGGGGGAATTGGGGATAAGCACCATATCCCTCCAAAAAAAAGAGATAGTACCTCCTCTCGACGGAAAAAAATTGTAATCATAACACGCTAATTAAATAAATTAAAAGCGGCGTCGGAATATATTATGCGGAAAACAGTTATTACTGTTTTAGAGAATTTATACAAAAATATGTTTTTCCGGTAACATGTATTGATGGTGCGGACGCTATATCCTCCAGAAGACAGAAATCGCTCGGTTAAAAATCGAGATGTGAAATTTAAGGGCTAAATTAAGTAAAATGTACACCCATGTGTTTGATACATAAATATGTATATCCAGACGACGCGTGGCGATTGTTCAGAGGGCTACTAGTAGGGGCTACTAGAGAGCTACTAGTAGAGGCTACTAGAGAGCTACTGGTAGGGGCTACTAGAGACCTACTAGTAGGGACTACTAGAGAGCTACTAGTAGGGGCTACCAGAGAGCTACTAGTAGTGGCTACTAGAGAGCTACTAGAGAGCTAGTACACAGGTTGAATAAAAATCGCTCCAATAGGAGCCGATATGTGAAAGTAACAGCGGGCTACTTGAAGTAAAATTTACGTTCAGGAGATTGGCACAAAAACATGTATATCTAGTTGACACGAGCAGATGGTGCTGAGACTACAGTCACCAGCAGAAAAAATTAATCAAGTATGAGACGAGATGATAAATTCGTGGTTAATAGTTGAATTAAAAGGACCCAGGTGATATTTCAGCATATTTGGTCTAAAATGAAAGTTAAGGCAAATCCAGACAGATCATTGGTACGAGAGGGGGCATAATTTAAGGAACACGATGTCGGATCAAGAAATTGGATCGATAATTTCATTTAAAAAGGTTTTACAAATATATATATATATATATATATATATATATATATAATTGTTATTCCTCTTTGGATTGTTTTCAATTTCAAATAGCTCGATAACAAATCATACAAACTGAAAACTCGAAACAACACATTTTAAAAAGTAATAGAAACTGAATGCACGACACAACACATTTTAAAAAGAAATACAAACAGAGGTTTCAAATGAAGTAAGAAAGTTAGGTCGACCATTAAATGTGTAATTATCAAGAGTTTAAATCCATAATCCATATGCAGTAACATATAAGCGCAGTAAAATATAATTCCATTAAACAGATTGTCCCAAAAGTCCCTAAATAGCAAAATAACTCTGTAAATACTGATTCTACAGTTATAAATGTGACATAAAGGTATACGGAAAGGCTTATGCGATAATCGTTTAAAGTACTTGCAGATCCTTTAGTGATATATTTTGAAACATTTTTAACTATTTTCATTATATTTTAATTTAAAGTTAATGATTTAGATAAAGTCAATTATAAAGCCTTTACTGTATAAAAATATCTCACAAAGACGTCGATTGAGTTAATGTATCTTCAAACTTAATTGATATATGATTTTTCTTTAATCAAGTTTTCCCTATTATTGCCCCTTTTTCTCCATTCCCTTCTACAGAAAAAAAAAGAAAAACATAATAGTAATCCCGCGTCCGTTTAAGACATTGATTCTCGAAGTTTTTTCTTTCTCATACTTTAAAATATAGTGAGAAAGTATTGTTTTCACAAAAATTTAAATTTTATTTTAATGAGATTTAAATGCAAATATACGTCTTCAGATCTCTTGAGTATGTTTCCATTATTTTTGGCGTGATGTCTGCTTGTGTGTCTGCGACTGATTTCTTGCATACACGATTGGTGCAGCAAATATAAATATATTTCTTGGAAACTCTATATCCGTCTAAACTTTATAATGGCGAACCTAGAACTAAACTGATTTTTTTTTAAATTCGAGCTAAAACTTCGAAATTTATTCGCAATTTTACATTTTCTTAACATGGCAGCATAGGACGGTCAAAAGTTGACATAATTATGCATAAAAAGGGTTTATTGTGGCTCAATGAACAAGAAGTTTAACAGTTTCAATCATTGTAGCAAAAATAGCCGCGATACAATTTTTGTCTTAGTGACGTCATTAGCATCCCTCGACGAGGGCCAAGACACTCCTCCAGGAGGTGCATTGTCAAACTTAGTATCAATCAATATATTTTTTAAACTTTTTAAAGTGACTGATAATATGCTGTAATTGTGATAATTTGGACTAAAAATACATATTTTTCAAAGTATTTTTCTTTTTTAATTGCATTCCTGTGTTATTGCCCTCGGATCGAAAGGTCAAAATCTCAAAGGTTTAAGTTAAGTCACTATTGGCCTATAACATAACCAAATAAAATGTATCTGGCATATATATATAGTAGATTAGAGTATTTATGAATAGTAAGCTCAGAAATAACTTTGCAATGTTTTCTTTATATAAAGATGCACACAGGCAATCGGTGTCTGTATGAGCTGATTTTAACTACTAAAGTAGGAAACATACAATCAAAACTAGCTGTAAAATTTTCTATAATATATCTTTCAATAAATTATTGTTGTTGTTGTTGCTTATCCTCTAATATCTGATGAAGTGAGACGAGATCCATAAGTCCGTTGACTCTCAGAAAGTCGAGCACAAGAAGTGGATCGCGATAGGATATCCTCCTTGGAGAGACCCATGCAATCCATTATATGCTCTGCAGAAGCCTGATGGTCGCAACACTTGGTGCAGGCGGCGAAGACCTTCCTGCCTTTATTAAAAGGTTAAAAGAGGGGCATTTGATGTGACCGCTAGCAAGTCTAGAAAGTACAATCTATGAGCATTTGTCACAGGGAAGGTCTAGAGTCAATCCCGGCTTTTTACCCATATACCAATGGTGAGTGGGGGCTCTCTCCTGTCCATCCAAATTTTTAACTTTTCCCAAGAATATAATTCCAGAAAAATCAAGACGGAAGAGGAAGGGTTGGAGAGACTTTAGCCCTCCTTAGCAAGTTTATTCGCCACTGCATTGCCATGAATATCCACATGAGAAGGAGGGAGTGTGGCCATGGCGTAAAGCATGCTGAACCGGGGTGAGGGGGTTACAACCCCCCCTCTGCCAATTTTTGGTACTTTTTCTTTTTCTTATTTCGTGTATCACATTAGAATTTCAGATTCGGACATTTCCTTTTGGATATATATATATATATATATATATATATATATATATATATATATATATATATATATATATATATATATATATATATATATATATATATATTATATATATATATATATATATATATATATATATATATATATATATATATATATATATATATATATATATATATATATATATATATATATATATATATATATATATACATATATATATATATATATACATACATATATATATATACATATATATATAAATATATATATATATATATATATATATATATATATATATATATATATATATATATATATATATAAATATATAAATAAATATATATATATATATATATATATATATATACATATATATATATATATATATATATATATATATATATATATATATATATATATATATAATATATATCACCTTAAAAATTATCGATTCGTGTTCAGGGATACTTGAAACGTGTTCTTCCGTCGAAAACTTGCATTCGAATTTTTTAAATCCTATCAAAATACCTACTTTATACCTTATACTATGCATGCAAAGAAAGTAATATATTACATTAGGTCTAAATTAACGATTTTGTGCATGTTACATGTTTTAATTTATGTCTTTAATTTAAAATCAATCAATATTCGAGAGAAATTCCAACCCTCAACATCAACATAATATAATGCAAAAGAAGATATTAAACATAAACCCGGATCTGGGATATTAATGCATTTTGAATATAGTTAGAAACTATTGAATATTCTTTCATTTATATGCAAATGTGTAAACGCATCGCAGCTACATTTTTCTTCATAATCCATTTGGAATAAACTAAAGAAGAATGCAGGCATTATGTTACCAGACGGATGGACCAGCGATATCTTCTGGAGAATATTTCATGGCCACCCGTAGTCCTCTAGAAAAGAAAGGGGGATCATGAGGAAAATAGTAGAATTGTATAAGGGAATTGATGTTGAAAAACCGCCACTTAAAGATCTTGAGGAGTTGGGACTCTTAGGCCCATTGTGATGATGGCAAATCGTTATAGAATTTTTTTTAGAAAAAACTCTGATTGGATCATCAAGAGGCAAAACGAGGAATAAGTATCCACGACTGTTACAATTGATTGTGGGGGTTGAATATTAAAAATTTAAAAAATCATTGAATCGAGTTATGATTTGGTCGTCGAATTAAATTGAGGAGGTTTTCAGAAATGATATCTTCCACTTTTTATTGCATTGTAAATCATATTTATATTTAGCAATAATTTAACGGAAATAAAAAATGAGTACATTATGATCTCTCTCTAAAAATTATTAGTTATTTACAAGACAGTAAGTATTTAGAATGCAGAATTTTAATTGGTGTATTAAATTAATTACTTACACTTTAAGGAATATCAGAAATTTCGACGATTTTAAGATTATTAATATTTTAATACATCTTAATAGTTCATTTCCATTTTTAATTTAACTAATGATTTAGCTCTGCTTAGTTTTTCTCTCTCTCTGTCCATATCTACACAGAAACAGACAATATTACATCAAATAAAACTATACTAATTTTCAATCACTTATTTTAACTGTTCATATCCTGAACTGACTTTTTAACAGACACAATTAACGATAAATACGCTGCATCTTGATCGGGTGCAATCCAAATTTCCAATTTTTAAAATTAATCGATTTTAATTATATTCACGTTCATATAAATATTGCTTTACTTTCCATAGAACGAAATGCCGACATTTTGGCGGGAGTTTTCAATCTGAGTGATTCATAAAAGATATTACATTTTATTTCATCTAAAAATGTAATCAGAATAAATTCCTAAATCGGGCAATCATTTTATATCCTTTTAGTTGTCTAAATCTAATCCGTCTTCACATCTAATTTAAAATATGAAGCTATTAATTTACGAATTACAATTTTGTGTTTAAAACGCTTAATACAGCGTTTAAACCTTACTAAGACAGCTGTATATTTTACTCTCTATATATATTTAGTAAAATGTATAGGGAAAATATTGTGATGAAGTCGTAAATTTGAAGTTGAGTTTTCGACAGAAGAGCACGTTTCAAGCATCAGTGAACTCGAGTGGAACCCTTTCAAGGTGATGTCTGTGTGTGTGTGCTGGAGGGGGGGGGAGTCCCAGAACTCTCACTAACCAAAGACGGTTTTTGAAGGAAATTTGGTTCAACAATTACATTCAAAGAATACTGGGAGCCTATTGATTTTAAACGCAATCAAATGTTGCAAAACCCCAAATTTTCGAATTTAAATTTTGAAAAAATCATCAAAAATTGAGAACTTTCAATAATGTTACGTAAATATATTTTTTTCATTTCATTTTTCATAGGAAAACGATTGACATACAGTTTAGTACTCTAGCATGGACCTTTCTCGAGATATTGCATATTTTTCAAATATATTTAATAAACAATCACGTAAAAGTTATTAACTATTGTAAAAAATATTAACTATTGTAAGATATGTTTACTTTTCATATGTATTATTAAGCGATCAATTTGTTAACACCATTCTCGTGGATGTAGTTCGTTACCTTCACGAGAAAAGATAATCTGTGTAATAGTTTTGTATTTTGACGCCAACATTATTTGAAAAGTCTCCAACATATACAAGAAATGATTTGTCTATACTGATTGGCGATTAATTTGGTGAACTTGGTGACTAGTTTAGCGAAATATCGCCTACTTCGCGATATTTAGCATCAGGTTGATTAAATATAGTTAAAATTCAAAATTGAGTCCAAATTGATGAATTATTTACTAAAATATTTTTAAATATGGTCTATGTCATTTATCACGGATGCTATTAATATTGATAATTGTGAATTTATATTTGCGTGAAATATAAGTTAAATGGGTATTTCTAAATATTTTACATGTTGCCATCCGAAAAAGCGCCAATATTTCACCATATATCAATACGTATTTTGTTAACTGTAAAAGCAGTAAATTCATTACATTATATACAGTCATGTTCTGCCCACATCTGATTTTTTAAATAATAACCTAAACAAAAGCACAACTGCATAGACGTTTTAAAAAATGATGAATTAATTCTATTTATTTAAATGCTAAATTTTATCCAGCATATATACATTGCGATTCAAATTTTGCACTTCACATATTAAACATTTTATTCACGTTTACCTCTTGTGAAATTATTTTCTAGTGCGATTCTTTTAAATTTGTAGCACATTGACTGTCATATCAATCCGTAACGTTTCTGAAGAAAAGCACACAATCCCTAGAAGATGACAAATGTTCTCAGAAAGAGAAATGGATATAGATGATTAGGCACTGGTCGAGTGTGCTGAAGAAAAAGACAGTTCAATTTAGTTGTTGAGACAATCGAAAAATGGGAAAATCATGTTTCTGTTTCTTCATATTGTAAAGCCGCTGATAACAAATATTTCAGGAACTGTTGAAAATAGGAAAATAAAATCAACTATAATAATGCAACATGAATTTTTGCAGTATAAATAGCACATCATAGAAATACTTTATATTGGATGTATCACCTGATGTCAGACGTATGTACGAAAAGACGAATAATAAGTGGAAAATATTTCCGCCGTTTCCTAGAAATTAAAAGAAAAATTAATTGAATTAATTCATTGCATTTTCCCAAAAGCGTAGTGGCCCGTTGTACAAGCACATGCACGGTTCGTATTATATCCACCAGTTAAGTGGGCATAATACGCGCTAAATAAGCGCATAAACGCGCATTTATCCCATTACGTGGTAGCGAAATACGCTTTGAGCTTGGAGCTTGGCACGTCGATTGCTATGACCAAATTCGAATATTGCTCTCTGGTTGAGAGTAATACGGCCTTAATAAGCTTCTTTTTAGCTCTTGCAGCCTGGCGAAATTTGTAAGTCCTAAATAAGCTCCTAATCCTAAATAAGCGAAGTCCTAAATAAGCTCCTTTGACACGTCTTAAATTATCTCTTTGATATGCACTAAATAATAAAATTCTACGCAAATTATAAGTTATCAATGCAAATTACAAATTACAAAGTAAAACATCTGACTTATTAGAAGATCCCCACCATATAACCCATCGAGACTTCAAATTACATTCATTTTACATTGACGTGGAAATTTTCAAACTTTACCATATGTGTTTCTAAATTTAAATAAAATTCTGAACGAAGATATATGTTATATCCCTGAGTTTGCCCCCCCCCAACCAAATGGAAGTTTCGATAAAGGTCAAGAACCACCACCATTTTAAATTTACTTTCTTCTTAATCGCCCCTTATCCAAAACTTACCTCAATTTATTTCTATTTATATGCAAAAAATATATTTTAATTTAAAAAGCGAAAGCTCTCTTAAATCCTATAACCACCTGGTAAAGAAACTAATTTCATCCTTCTTCAAATTCGATGTTAATGAAGCATCCAATAGGATGCGGTTGAGTTCTAGGATTCAACCAATCAAATCTAATCCCTTTTCTTGGATCATCTTTATGGATCACTTAAGGTTATTACATATTTTGGAGCTGCATAATTCTGTTCTGTGAGATACATCCTTTTTAGCTACGCGATCCGCAATTCAATCCTACAGGCAGACAGGCAGAGAAAAAAATTAAAACCATGATCAATCTCATTCACAGTGTCCAACTTCTAGGACATTCTTCGGTAGTTTTGACCTCATATTTATCATTTTGCATTGGGCAGCTTAATTTCCTTGCTGCAGTCTGGTTTACTGTTTCATAATCAGCTGCATATATTGTTTTGATGAGAAAACGTAACTGCTACGAAGCGTATCCATTAGAATCGTGAGTGTATACACAGTATACAAGAATGAGTCCAAGTTCCGGATAAACTACGTTCATTCATAAGCACAAAGTAAACAGAAACAACATACAATCAAACGCCACTTAAACTCTCTACTAATTTCATAAAATAAGCAAAAATATTATAAAAATACTGGCGAAAAAATTTTCACTGGACAACCGCTACTATTAGAGTCCAATGTACCTCATGTCACGTCCATTCGTCAATTCCAAGGGAGTGATGAGTCCTTTTTATAGTATCTCTATAAACACTTCTGGACATCTCTCTGTGGAGATTTCCAGAATTATCAAAAATCTCCTGGACAAATTGTTATTTCCAGAAGTTTCTGCAACATTCCAGAAAGTCGAAGGAAGTTGCCAAATTGGCGATAAATAGCTGACTTGAAATTCTAGCAACCATAGAGTGACGTCACGGAAAGAATGTTCGTACTGCTGTGTTCTGGGAAAACAGTCCGATGACACCGCTTGCTCTGCGATAGAGACGAAAGACAAGAAGAAATACAAGAAAATATTGCGCGTTCGCTACATTACGATTCTTACTTGTCTTGATGAAGAATGTTTCTTGACTTCGAAACTGGCTGACGCTACTAATTTTTTTATGTTGCTATAAACGAAGTAATAAAATAAGAATCATCTAAGTTGGTAAAAATCTTTAGAAAAGTGGATGGAACAATCAAAGAGAATAACTTATTAGTTAGGTTATGAAACCCGAGTTTCATATAATATATTTTCCCAACATATAGCATAGTATAATGTATAGGAAAAATATTATAAACTTCGGATTCGAGTTTTTGACGGAACACCATGATTCAGGCATCCCTTGATTCGAATCGAACGCTTTTGATGTGATGTTTTGTGTGTAATATCCCACGAGCAAATGGAGCTTTTCGGACGTAATTTGATACGATTATTACGATCCATGAATGTTAGTACCGCGATTGAACGTTTGGAAACTCCCAAAATATTCAAATGATATTTTTTCAAATAAATAAGTAATGTTAAATAAATAATCGTTTCTTTCGTAATTATTTATTCTAATGGCCCAAATTTCAGAGCCTTAACTTGGAATGTCCCCTGCATTAGTAAATAATATTTAATACGTTATAGTTTAATCACTTAGATTTACGTTAAAAAATTACTGCAAAACTTAATATTCCAAATTCGAAATTCATACAAATCCATACCGTTTGATTAGTTGTTTAAAATTTGTTTACTTGTCATTTTTAGGAAACGTACAGACCAAGCGAAGTTTAAACATTTATGTTTCTCCCTGTTACACTTTGTTTTAATAATTAAAATAGTGATTATGCAAAAATGCATGCACTTTTACGTATGTATGCAAAATTTCATCTCCACGCCTACTGTAGTTTTCAAGTAAAAGGGACAACACAATTCAGGCAAATTTTTATTTGGCTTCGTTAGGAATGGAGAATGGACTTATCTTCGCTTCTCCATATTGAGGTTAAAAAGAAAAGCATTTGATAAAGCTCCCCAAATCCCAAAAGCTGTCAATTCAATTCTAATAAGCATTTCATAAAGCTGTCTAATTCAGAGGCGCAATCTCGATTTTTTAAATTGAAGTTAAATATATTTTGAATTCACCTCAAGATCCCAAATTTCCAAAAAGTTGAGAGTTGCTTCTACAGATTTATAAAAAGTCGCAATAAAATTATCAAATTTGAATTAAAAATGCATGTAAGGAATATTAGATGGAGGGATTATGTATGAAAGGGTAATAAGAACGGTTCTTAAAACAAAAAGAATATGTGCATATGCATTATAACAGTTTCCAAATTATTTGCAAAAATACTTTTCTATGTAAAAGCAGTTTATAATTTAGTTAAACCTTTATTTGAGTTCATTAAATACAAATAAATACCAGAAAAGCTTATTAAATGTCCGAAGTAACTGCATAAAATTGCAAATAATATTTAACTGTGATCATAGGAAGTGAAAAACTTAGAAATTACATTAATAAAAAAATGAAAAAGCAAAATAAGAATTACCTGCATAAAACATTTTATGCCACGGGTACGTAAAAATATTATGAGCAAATGTGTCTTTTGTAAAATCCAATTAAATTTGATTTTTTAATTGCAACATAAGATTATAAATGAACAACAGTTTTAATTGCTATTCTCAAAATATTTAGTAGCATAAAAATATATTTATTCACTATATTTTTTATGTTTGTATCATGTTCATACGTATATTGTTTAATTCCACTTTTAGTAAATAAAGAAATATTAATTATGCATAAAGCAATGATTATGAAGAATATTCCAAATGAAAAGCAAATTTATTTATACATCTCTAAAATGCGATACATTCAGCGGTAATATTTTTAACATTATCACAATGCTACATAAATTTATTATATTTGAAAATTAAACTTAATCGAAAAAAATACACCTTATTCAAGTGAAGACATTAAAATATATATCGCCTGGTATAAACATCTCTAAAATGCCATACATTCAGCGGTAATATTTTTAAATTATCACAAGAATACAATTGTTTATTCCATTTGAAAACTTTAAACTTCATTGAAAAAAAGGAACTTTATTCAAAATGACATCATTGAAATATAAATCGTCTGGCTCTCTATGTAAAAGTTGTAAAAATTTTATTCATACACTTTTATTCCATTCCTTTCATTAATCACAAAACTACAATAATTAATTTTATTTAAAAGCTTAAAACCATGGAGGTAAAAGTACTTTATCTCTATGCTTAAAACTTCATCGGAGAAGTTTGCTGTAAAATCGTCTGTTCTGCATGTAAAATCAATGAATGTTTCATTCATATCAGCTGTATTTCACACTCAAGAACTGAATAATTTTGTGTCAAAGAAAGTCAGCAATTCTTATACAACTCATCCTACACTATTATGTGTTTACATTCTCCATAAGTCAAAATTAGGCTTCGTCGTAGAAATAATCAAAGCTGGATGATCATTCAAACTCAAATATATTGTAATTGCGTTGTTTCAGAATGTAGATGCACAGAAATGAAGCAAAAATAAAGCCGTTTTAGGACGCATAGCACACTAAGTATAAATTAAAAAAAACTTTAATAATCACGATTTTAACTCAAGATGGATGCCATATTTTACTTTGAAGTGTGTTACGTGATCTCTTCATATAATATGGGTATAATTATTACTTTAGTTTTTATTTAAAAAACTTATAAATATAAATTGCTGCTTAAATCTTTTTCATATTTTTATGGGATAATTTGAATATTTCCTAAGACTTTAAGCAATTTGTGAATTTTAAATTCACTTAAAAAATGTTTGAAAAATTATGTCCCATAGGATTCAATGCATTCTATTTTTTCCATCCTGGTTCAATCCAAAACTAATTTGGTGCTATTATTAATATATATTTCCATAGGTCCCACTAACCTTCTGAACAACTTAGTAAAACTTTAATTTAATAAAGTCATTTTTGCTGCATTCATCATGCTAACGGACAGGCAGACAGACAGACAGACAGGTTGTAAAGTGTTAAAAAATAAGGACAGAATTTAGTATTGCATTGAAATTTTCGCGCTTCTGTGAAAAAATTTGCTTAAAAACGCTTCTTTGAAAGAATTTGCATTTTCAACTCGTCTGTTTACTTACTATGTTTATACCGATAACTTTAAGAAAGTTCCAGAACGAACATTTTGGAACACTTTTGAAATCGAATTAATTTATAGCCACTCTCAAATTACCATCCTGACATGAGGGAGAGATTACGATATCCGTAATGTAATGGAATTGTTTAAAAACTAAATGAAACAAGGTTCGAGTCAGTGATATTTTCAAAAATTGAAATTAATATTATCTACTTCTTATATAATTTTATACATAGTACGAGTGAAATATTGTATAAATTTATATCATAGAGCCCAGTGAGACTGGCTGACGTATTTATGAATTTCATAGACTTCAACATCTGCCGCCGTGTTCATGCGGAGTACGATCACGTTAAACATGTGGGTCCGAAAGTCCTTCCGAGAGGTTGGTGGTAGGGGAAGGAGGGTACGGTCCCTGTGGATGCCTCCCTCACTGGGTTCCGGTCTAAATTGGGCGGCACTTCCCGACCGTCCAAACGGTTACCTTACACCTTTCTGGTAGGTCGGACGGTCTGGGTTTGAACAATCAACAACAGACTTCAATATCAGCATTGGTAAGCTGTGTCTATATCATCTACAGTTTTAAAATAACACTCGAAATTTGGGAGGCTAAACTTAACATAATTTGGTGACAAGTCCATGGTTATACAGATAACAAAAAAGAGCAATCTTGCATAAAGCATGGATTATGACACACTTTCAAACTACATTTCAATTTTATTTAAACATCTCGAAGCAGCGATAAATTCAACGGTAATTATTTTAAAAGTATCACAATACTATAATAATTTATTATATTTGAAAACTTCATCGAAAACATGAATTTTATTCAAATGACATCAATGAAATATAAATTGTCTGGCTCTCTATGAAAAAACAGTAAAAATTCCATACATACACTTTTATTCTATTCCTTTCATTCATCCAATGCTACAATAATTTATTTTATTTAAAAACTTAAAACCAGAGGTAAAAGTAATTTAACTCTGTGCTTAAAACATCTGCTATAAAATCGTCTGTTCTCTATGTAAAATAAATGACTGTTTCATTCTTATGAGCTATATTACAGACTCCAGCGCTAAATGAAGCTGCGTTAAAGAAATTCAGGAATTCTTATACAACTCATCTTACAGATTGTTGTGTTTACAATCTCCATAAGTGAAAATTAGGCAACGTTGTAGAAAGAATGAAAGTGGGATGGTCATTTAAAGTCAAATATATTTTAATTGCGGTGTATAGGAACAGTTATGCACAGAAATTAAGCAAAAATGAAGCGGTTTTAGGACGGATACAACACCAACTATAAATTAAAAAGAACTTTAAAAATCACGATTTTGACACAAGATGGATGCCATATATTATTTTGAAGTTGGTCACGAGATTTCTTCATATAATGGTCACATGATCTCTTCATATAATGGGTGTAATTAATATTTTAATTTTTATTTAAAAAACTACTGAATATTTTTTTATGAAATATTTTTTATATATTTTATGTGACAATTTGAATATTTCCCAAAACTTTCGAAGCATTTTGTGAATTCTAAATTTGCTTAAAAAATGTTTAAATAATTAATCCCATAAAGATCAATGTATTTCATTTTTTCATCCCGGCAACAATCTAAAACTAATTGGCTGATATTATTCATTTGTGTTGCCATAGGTATCACAGACCGTCGGAACAACATACAAAAATTTCATTTTGATAAAGTCATTTTTACGGCAATTATCGTGCCGAAGGACAGACAAACAGGCAGACAGACAGAATGAACAAAGTTAAAAACTCTTTTCAACTATGTTGTAAAATGTTAAAAAGTACTACACATGTTTTTATTCACCCAAGTAGGTTGTTGTTGTTGTTGAAACCCAGACCGTCCGACCTACCAGAAAGGTGTAAGGTAACTGTTTGGACGGTCGGGAAGTGCCACCCAAATTAGACCGGAACCCAGTGGGGGAGGCATCCACAGGGACCGTACCCTCCTTCCCCTACCACCAACCTCTCGGAAGGACTTTCGGACCCACATGTTTAACGTGATCGTACTCCGCATGAACACGGCGGCAGTTTTGGCAGTGGCTGGAATCGAACCCGGGCCTACCGAGTGCAACTCCAGCGCGCTAACCAATGGGCTACCGCGCCCCACCCAAGTAGGTGCGTAGCAGTTCATAGATAAAGAGCCGTTAGCGCTTTCAGGCATCAAAAACCCTTCAAAGGAATTAATTACACAAAAAGTTCTGTATAAATTTATACACAACCAGATACGAATTGATTTATCGTATTGCAATTAGTCAAAATGCGAAAGCAGATTCAATAACAGAAGTATAAATGCTTGCATAAAAATATGTACAGAAAAAACGAAATATAAATAATATATACAGAAAAAACATACAGAAAAGGCAGATATATCAAATTTTAATTAGATAGGTGAGTGAACAGCAAATTTATCTCTATGAAGTTAAATGTTTTAGGCCAAGAAAAACTATTATTTTTAACTGGGTCGAAATTGCAAATAGAGTCACTATAGAGGTTAATAAATATATATACATACGTATAGATATATACGTATAGATTGGGAGAAAAATAATTCCCTTAAATATTTTCCATTTTGTTAAAACATTTTATTTCTAAAATGTTGCCGTTTTGTGAACACGTTCTATTTCTCTACGTTTGCCATTTTGCAAGCACGTTCTATTTCTCCGCATTCATTTTATCAAGATATACGTTTAGAAACCAAGTCCGTATGGAACTATAATTGACTTTGGATCTTTCTATTTGAAGATGCTTAAAATCTATCCCAATTATACTTTAATCCCTAGCTCATTTGAATTTTGATGACGAGAGAACTCCGCCATAACAGAACAAAGTACAAAATAACTTAAAATTACAAGTGAGCTATCTTAAAAGAATGTCCAGATTTGTGTATAAAAGGTTGATTTATAGATGCATAAATGTATAAAATATATAACACTCCTCTTTCAATTTATCAAGAATACTTTTAGAGAAACCAAATCCGAGCGAAACATCTTTCGATTTTGGAGCTTGTTAATCTGCATTTCAAATTTATCTCAATTATACTTTAATCATTAACCAAATGCGACCGGAACTTCGTTCGACTTTGGAGCTTGTTAATTTATATTTCAAATGTATCTCAATTATATTTCAATTATTAACCAAATCCGACAGGAACTTCATTCAACTTTGGAGCTTGTTAATTTATATTTCAAATGTATCTCAATTTTTACTTTAATCATTAATCAAATACGACCGGAACTTCATTCGACTTTGTAGCTTGCTAATTTATATTCGTAATCTGTCTAAATTATGCCTTAATCATTAGCTCATCTGAATTTTGATGATGACAGAACATCGCCATTATAGATCGAGATACAAAATAAAATAACATTTTAAGTAAACTACCTTAAACAAATATCTACATCCATGTATAAAATTATTTCTTTATAGATACATAAATGTGTAAAACACATAATAACGTAACAATTCCTTTCAATTTATCAATAATTCTTTATAGAAACCAAACTCGACCAGAAATTCATTCGACATTGGAGATTGTTAATTCATACATATTTCAAATATATCTTAAATATTATTTAGGTCATTGGTCATTTGATACTTTAGATCATTAGAACAGTTGATTTTTGATGATGTGAAAACATCGCCATTACAGATAGTGGAAATTAAATTACAAGTAAGTTATCCTAAAAGAACGACCACACGTATGTATAAAATGCGTTCTTTTATAGATAAAATAAATGTTTAAAATATATAATATTTATATATCATACAAAATATTTTACATATTTGATTGCCAGAGTGCTTTTACATTCCATTAAGGGCAAGCACAGACTTTTTCACTAACGAACTTCTCTAAATGTTGATTTCTTTATGTCTCTCTAGAGTTCATGATTGCTTCCGAAATAATTATACGAAGCACTGCAACTCTTTATAGACACATAAACCATGAAGACCTTTTAATCTGGATAGCAGTTAAGCCTAAATTTTATGGGCTTGTTAAAGATAACTTTACATAAAAGCAATTTAAACTTGGAAATTCTATTAATCAAAATCGACGGTTTAATGCGTTATCTTTGAAAGTATTGTGGAACTCTAAAATCATATATTTAAATGTAAAGGCGTTATATAAAATCAGTTTCTTAGTTTCATACAGTACTTCAGTTTGTCGTAATCCAAATTTCAGTAATCTAAATTATTAGAAATCTAAATATTAGTAATTCAATTTATAGTAAATCAAATTTCCAATAATTAGTATTGCAAATATTAATAATCCAATTTATAGTAATCCAAATTTACAATTATTAGTATTCCAAATATTAGTAATCCAACTTATAGTAATCCAAATATTAATAATCTAATTTATAGTAATCTAAATATTAGTAATCCAATTTAAAGTAATCCAAATCTCAATTTTTTAGTTATCCAAATATAAAGTATAATTATGTAAACAAATTATGAACTATTATTTTAATATGTGCTATTTGTACGTGCATTTTTAAGTTATTAATAACTGCCGTTCTTTACTTACATGGTAATGTATGATTACCACAAACTACAATCATTCAGTATGCGGGGGCTTGGTTGAAGCAAAGTCTGTGACGGTACTTCAAAGTACTGGAGACAGGGAAAAAAAATCTGATGGGGGCAACACATGACATTCCATACAAAATGCAATGAATTTACTACTTTTACAGTTAAAAAAATGTTATTCTTATAGTAGATATTATTTCCAAGATATTAAATTTTCTTCAATTAGTCGTCATTTTCATTGATTTAGCGTCATTTTTATCCATTTAGCGAGATTTTCGTTATCACAGATTTTCGCGAGATTTTCGTCATCGTATCCACAGACTCACTGACACACACACATACATCACCTCAAAAATGTTAGATTCGTGATCAGGTATGCTTGAAACGTGCTCTCTCGTTGAAAACTCCAATTCACATTTTCGACCCCGTCACAATACTTTCCTTATACATTATGTATATAAGGAAAGTAATAATTTTGTCCATTTGGCAGTTATGTGTGAGGTTGATAACTCTAATACTAGCAGAAAGCCGGCCTTTGTATGCATTCGCGCATAAATAGTATGCAAGCTGCGAAAAATATTTCAAATTAAAATTTAATTCAACAAATAATTATAAAATTAGTAGTATAAAAATATATTTTAATATTCGAGGATTTTAATACAAAAGAGCAAGCAGTAAGTTTTTATAATATGAATATAAAATTAAACACATTATAATACAGAAAATTAATTAAATTAAAGTAACACATTTGAATCGCAATAACGTATTTAGTATACGGAATCATCTTCAAATCAAAATGCATGCCAGTGCAGATGCTTTGATTAGCTGTTTAAAACTTTTTGTTTATTTGTTATTAGAACTAATCGTAGTGAACATGCACAGTTTAAGAATGAGCAGTTTGCACCGATATAATTTGTTTAAATAATTGAAATCGTAATTTTGCAAATCTACTCACCTATTGTAGTTTTCGAGTGAAAACGATAACAAAATTCAGGAAAATGTTAATTTCGCTTCATTGGGAATGGAGAATAGACTTTGTTTCGCTCATTTCTAACTATCGTATTTCTTTGCTATATATTTTTCTTATATACTGCTAATATAACAAATATGATGTGAGCAGCACATGACTTTTCTTATATAATGCAATGAATTTATTATTTTTACAGTAAACAAAATAGATTATTCTTATAGTAGATATTTATATTCTTCCCAAGATATTGAATTTTCGTCAATTAGTCGTCATTGTCATCCATTTAGCGTCATTTTAATCCATTTGGCAAGATTTTCATTAATTTAGCTACATTTAAAAATGTCGCCAAGTTGGCGACATTCCACCAAATTCGTCGCCAAAATCTCGCCTAGGGTTACGGATTAAGAAATAAGTTATTCTTACATTAGATAAATGACTATTGGCGGTCAAATACAAAAGTATTACACAAAGTATCTCTTTTCATGTATAGAACGAGCTAGATCCACGAAAATGATGTCACCAAATTTATCGCATGATATTATATATGAAAAGCGAACATGTTTCTCAATAGGAAATATTTTTTTTTTATTTTATATGATTATTTTATATTTCTTTTTAAATACCTCTAGAGCGGTTCATGCTAACGTTCTAAATTTATGTCAATCGTTTTCTAATGAAACATTACATAAGAAATGTCCATTTGCGTAACTCTGTTAGAGGTTTTAATTTTTTGATGATTTTTTCAAAATTTCACTCGAAAATTTAGGGGGTTCTGAACATCCGATTGCATATAATAACTATTGGTTTCCAGTATTCATGGATTGTAATATTTATACTAAATTTCGTTCGAATCAGTCCATTGGTTCGTTAGTTATCGTCTCAACAGACTCACACACACACCCACACCCACACAGACAGACATTACCTCAAAAATGTTCGATTCGTGATCAGGGATGCTTGAAATGTACTCCCCCGTCGAAAACTCGAATTTGAATTTTCGACCCCGTCCCGTCACAATAATTTCCTTATATATTATTGTATATAAGGAAAGTAATATGTATAATTTCCAATATGGGAAAAACTTTGATTGGTTGAGTTGACATAAAATTGATCTGTGACTGGTTGGTTTGTTGCTGACAGAACAATTAAACAAAGTTGGCCGAAACACCAAAAAGAACCTGAACGCTTTCCTCAAGATGTATTCCATCCCAAATGCCAACAGTAGCACCCCATCATGTGTCGCAGGTTTCACGTTTACCCCAGCAGAGTTAATTACTCTCTGCTCGCGACAGTTGCAAACTTTACCCCAGCAGAGTTAATTACTCTCTGCTCGCGACAGTTGCAAACTGGAACCGCAAGCATATGTTAAGGTGCTCCACCCACCGTCAACCATATTGCACACCATCATGGCATACGTGCAAATGGTCAATTCCAGAACACTTGGATTTGGCGTACGCATGAAACTATTAATAGAAATCCATTATTAGCCTATGATCTGGGTCCGAGCCACGTCCACTAACATAAAGTCACCATTGCAAACAATAGTGACTCTATACGATTCAGTACTCAAAAGTCTTGTTATTATTCTTAATTTTTATAAAATAACTATCAATTTAAGATTAGAAAGTGGTATACAATAATAAAATTTCTTGAATTTAAGATTCGTTAAAATACGTCAACAATGGGGTTGTTGAACTCTGGTATATATTAGGCCAAACCATTGAAAAGTTCAACCATTTCTAAAGCAGGAAAGTGCTAAAAATTTTGTAATTTCACTAACTGCACAATTGCAACAATTGAAAAATTTCAATAATTGCACTAGATATGTTGTTTAAAAAATACAGGTCGCATGTTCTGATTAGTAATTAACATTAAAAATCTGATGGGGGCACCACATGGTTTTCCTTATTTAATGCAATGAATTGACTCTTTTTACAGTCAAAAAATAATATATAATTTCCATGGTACGGTATTTTTAACGCTGAATTGTACATTTGACGATTTTCCGATTGAGTGCATGTAAAATTATTTCAAATTACCCATTTAACTTATATTTTATGCAAATCAAAGTAAATAATTACCAATATTGATAGCCTCCTCAATAAGCGATATAATTCATATATTGAAATATTTTAATAATAAATACATCTATTAGGCATAATTTTCATTCATTTAGCCTCATTTTTGCAACTTGGACGATATTTTCTTCAATCTCGGGCAAAATATCGCTAAGTTGACTATGCTTTGCTAAATCATTCGCCAAGTGCGCCAAATGCATCACCAAGTGCGCATTAGGCGACAAATAGCAGCCACATGGAGAGAAGAGCATTTCTTATATACTAGAAGGTACCCCGTCTTATGACGGGAATCAAAATTTTCGAAACATTACTTTCCATATGTCGTCGTTTTTGTCAATTTGTCGACATTTTTGACACATTGGAAACATTTAAAATAGTTGACAAGTTGGCATGTCCCGCTAAATTTCTCGCCAAACGTTACGCACGGGAGGATAAACGGCTTATTCTTATAGTCTAATATTCTTTCCAAGATATTGAACATTCATCAATTAATCGCCATTTCCATTGACTTGGCGTCATTTTTATCAATTTGGCAAAAATTACGTTAATTTGGCAACATTTAATAAATTCGTCAAGTTGGCGACAGTCAACTAAATTCGTCGCCAAAATCTCGCTAAGCGTTATGGATGGAGAAATAAGTTATTCTTATGAGTATTGGCATCCAAATACAATCACACAAAGTAACTTTTATCAAAGTAACTTTTATCGAATTTTCGACCCCGTCATAATACTTTCCTTATATTTTATACCATGTATATAAGGAAAATAACTAGTATTTAAGCAAGTCAAAGATAATATAAATAACACGCATAAAATATCTAGCATGTCATTCATGTGGAAGGATTAAAATTGTCAGTTCCCATGAAAGTTAAAAAAATTGTGACTTACAGCAAGTATCTTGTTATCATTGCATATATCGGCTTGGATATTCCATTCTGAAAACTGCCACATAGCATGTGAGATATATTTTCAGGAATGCTGGTTTATAAAATGGGGTGTTTTCTGAAGTTTGGCAACGCACCTTATAGGTGAGTTTTTTGCTTATGATAAGTTTAACTTTATTTAGCAATGCATGAGACTTACTGTTAGGAATAGCCGTCTCAATCGGAAAATGACCCGATTATGTTTATCTTGTGGTCTATAATATAAGCATGTGAAGTTTCATCCTTCTAGGTCATCAAAGGGTATATGAATAGCATGTAGGCATTCCCTCCATTATGTCGACTTCTGTGGGAGAAATCGAAAATTCAACTTTGATAGATTAGATCTCGTGGTTAATACTAAACATGTGCAACTGATATTCCTAAATATATATGCTGACACAACCGCCATTTGACTCCATCTGGTCCAATTATTTATCGTCTGCCTGTGCTATTTCATAGATGTGCACATGTTACATAGCTTATATGTGATACGTAATTTAGCTGTAAAATCGACTCTCCTGCTTCCAAAATATGCGCCAATCATTCAAGAACATAGTATAGAATGTTTTGATTTTGTATTCCTGAGAAAATGAGGGAAAAGTAACTATCCCCTCTTTTCACCATGCACAACCATCGCTTCAACAGAAAGTTAAGATGGTCGCTGTTGCGCATGTTTATATATTTAGGAAGTTAATTACTAATATGGTCTTAATGACAAGACTAATAACATTTTATATTACAGTAAATTGAAGTAATATCTCACTGAAGAAAATTGGAGATTTTAGAGGTTCTTCACAACGCATAGCACAAAGGTAATCCCACCGTACGTAAGTTATGTCATTTACCATAAGCAACAAGATTACAAGAACTTTTCACTTTCCTTAAATACATAATGTATAAGGAAAGTATTGTGACGGGGTCGGAAATTCGAATTCGAGTTTTCGACGGGAGAGCACGTTTCAAGCATCCCTGATCACGAATCAAGCATTTTTGAAGTGATGTCTGTGTGTGTGTGTGTGTGTGTGTGTGTGTGTGAAAGTATGTGTGTGTGTGTGAAAGTATGTGTGTGTGTGTGTCAGTGGGTCTGTGGAGACGATAACTGACGAACGAATGGACCGATTTGAACCAAATTTGGTACAAAAATCACAATCCGTAAACACTGGAAGCCTATTGTTTTTATACGCAATCGAATGTACAGAACACCCCTACATTTTCGAATGAAATTTTGAAAAAATCGTCAAAAAATCAAAACCACTAATAAAGTTACGCAAATAGATATTTCTTATGTAATTTTTTATTAGAAAACGATTGACATAAATTTTAGAACGCTAAGATGAACTGTTCTCGAGATATTGTACATTTAAAAAAAATATCAAAAAGTCATATAAAATAAAAAAAAAATATTTCCTATTGATAAACATGTTCACTTTTCATATGTAATACCATGCGATAAATTGGGTGACATCATTCTCGTGGATCTAGCTCGTTCCATTCATGAAAAAGATACTCTGAGTAATACTTTTGTATTTGAACGCCAATATTCATTTATCTGCTGTAAGAATAACTTATTTCTTAGTGCATAACGCTTGGCGAGATTTTGGCGACGAATTTGGCGGAATGTCGCCAACTTGGCGACTTTTTGAAATGTTGCCAAATTAACGAAAATCTCGCCAAATGGATAAAAATGACGCTAAATCAATGAAGATGACGACTGATTGTCGAAAATTCAATGTCTTGGAAAGAATAGTAGTATCTACTATAAGAAAAACCTATTTTTTTACTGTAAAAGTAGTAAATTCATTACATTATATAAGGAAAGTGATGTGTTGCCCACATCAGATTTTTTTAATATAATCTTGCATCGAATTTTGGCGCGATTGACATGTTCTGACCACGACGTTAAGTGTCACAATAAATAATATGCATTCCTTTCAAAATCAGTTTGAAAAATATTTTTTATAACTCTGTGACAATATTTTCAGTCGCTAATAAATCGAATGTGTGAAAATCATCTAAAACATAAAATAACTAAAACCTTAATTTGGACTTTAAAAACCTCGCCCTTGCGCATCTTCTCGTGTTTTAAAGTACCTATGAATCAAATTCCATTGCCTTACTACGACTAAAATTTCCGATACAGATCACACAAACAGATACATAGACACACAAACACTCACACTCTTTTATAATTGGATGTATTAGGGTTTCCACTCCGTGGTCTCTGACGATCGTCGTTACTCTAGATATTACACGTTTGATGATTACATAATCGAATATGATGATTACATAATCGAAAACATTGTTGCATATTTATATGCTTTCGCTATAACCAGATTATTAAATGTTTTTCAATTAGTTTTAAACCAAATTATAACGACACCATTGTTCAGGATTCACAACGAATCGTTCTAGAAATTTAAGGAATTGTAGTTTTTCTTAGATAGTCGATATCAATGAAAACAATCTATCGTTTTACAAGAAATTCTGCATGCTACTCCTAATTCAACGCGAAACAATTCTATTGGTTTTCAACAGAAAATGTTAAAGTTTTACTTTGTTTTTATTATTTCGCTGTAATAATAATATTTGGTAAACAGTAGGGAAAATTAAGTGTAGTACACATAACCTTATTTACAGGCAGTTTCATTTCCTTGGAACTTTCCAGAAAAACATGTTCTAGCAATTTAAATTTCAATCCAAATCATCCTTCCAGTGTAACATGAGCAGGCGCTTTTATTCAAATTAAAATCAAAAGAACCCAATACAGAAGTACACAAAGCAATTACTTAACGGACCAATTAATTGCAGCACATTAATTACTGCTAATCATTGAATTTCTAAAAAAAAAATTCAAATTTAAATGTGATTCTTTAAATATTGGTGACCCGGATGATTACATAGAAAAGAAAGAATCGCGTTTAAAAAATTGAGAATAAAAGGGTTAGAAAAAAACATTTCTCAAAAATATTTTTTTGACGAAGTCGCAATGAGTTCTAATGCATTTCAAGGAGGAGAAAAAAGGGGTAACTTAGTCCATCTGTCTTTATACCTTGTATTTTATAAATATTTTTTAAAAATATGAAAATATAATATATTTTAATGTTTAAATGGCGAATTAAAAAAATTGGTTAAATTATTCGAAAAAAAGTATAATAGTCGGGAATTAAATTTTCCGATTACAATGCTGCCAATAAGTCCAGTTGTTATAAAAATGAATAAAAAGAAAAATTAGTAATAAATGAAATTTGGATAATCTTCATTTATATAATTGGAAGTCACAATCAGATTTTTTGTCTGTTTGTCATTTGCTTTTACATGCTGATTATTTGACGGGGTGCCTTTCAAATGTGGTTCAATCATTCCTTACATTGATTTATGTAACCCCGTTTTTAGGCCCAAAATCCGTTCAAATATTAATAGAAACAAAATTATTTTATTTCTTTATTATTTACATTGAATACATTAAATAATTGAGCTGAGCGTAGCAAAGCTCAAATGCCATCGGCTCAAATGCCATCTTTGTTACTGCCCTCCCCAAGAACGAAAGGAAAAAATCTTGATATCTTTTAGAGTGGTCATGACTAACGTAGGCTTGATTTTTAGCTACAGAAGTCAAATATAGTATATAAACCTCAAAAATATTATTGAAAGTAGGTGATGTGAATACCCCAAACAAAATGAACAGAATGGATGACCAAATGAATTCCCCGGGATCTCCTAAGAGCCATTGATATTGTCTGGTATAGAACTTTAGCAAGACAAGATAATCCTCATTTAGTCTCATTTACGATGTATTGAACTTTTCGTTTTGGACACCCCAACCCACCTACTTTGCGGGCATCTGAATATTACCAACGACCACCTTATGTTCTGCCATAGTGGATGACGTGGCGAGTATTCAGCTTAATTTAATTATGAAGCATTGTATTTTCTGTGACAGCATGGCAACCCGTGCTTGAAAAACAACATTGGGCGTAAAATAAAACAAATGATATATAATAAGTCATAAAGTGTATTTTAACAGCTTTTTAGGCTACACTATTTACTGTTAAAAGCTATTACTGTTACAAGATTGCTGTTACACTATTACTGTTACAAGAAATGTGGTATAAGTCGCAATTACTATCAGAATACATTCCTCTAACTTGGCGCCAGGAAAGTTAAAATATAACTCAGAATAGAATGTCATGCTACATCGTTCACTGTTAAAACATTATGACTATCATCACTCTCAAGGGATGCGGTATAATTCAGAGTCAATATTACAATACTTTTCCCAACTCAGTGTAAAGACGATTGTTGATGTGTTTATCATTTCCATAAATTATTGGGTCAAAAAAGTAGCCACAATCGGTTTGTTCATTTGTTAAAAATTATCTATGCATGTACATTTTTAATTTCAGAGGCCTGCCATATTCTCTATTGGTATGAATGTTTCTTGATTTGAATAAACAGAAAAATTGATTGAATTAGTCATTGGATACTACCACACGATATGCGCTGGAACGCCTTTGCAAATAACTTAGTTAATTATCGGTTGGGTGCCTGTTATTTAACCAATAGTGCTCACACTGATTTGTTGGCTAGATCTTGTAATGGCTATAATTGGATCTTAATGGTTTGGCGATAAAACTGATGTTCTTCTTTAGCATGTATATTTTAGCACTATTACTTTTTAAAGTTGTGAAGAAAATAAATTTGCCATTCTAGTATTTCCACTAGTATTTAAAATTAGAAAATATGATTCCATAAGGCTGTAAGGTATAAACTGAAATTCACAATATAATATGGCGGTAGCATCTGTTATTGCTGTTGAGACCCAGACCGTCCGACTTACCAGAAAGGTGTAAGGTAACTGTTTGGTCGGCCGGGAAATGCCACCCAATTTAGACCGGAACCTAGTGGGATCCTGTTTTGTGTTTAGTTAGTTTTCACTGTTTTATATTTCGACCTTTGTATCATTGTGAGAAGCCAATTATATAACGTATTAATTTCCAATAAAGCTATATGTAACAACAACAAAATTTTAATTAGTATCATATATCTCCATATTGAAAAAAGATCGGTGTAGTTGATGTCCAAATCGTTCTTAAATATAGTTTCTGTCCGAGCTAGCGATGGACATATGTCATCAAATGATGTGCAGTTTGACATGATGATTTATAATGCATTGCCATGTATCGCCTCTAATTTTGGTTATAATCAGATAGAAATTTCTATTTTTTATAAAATTTTGATTTAAAAAATTTTCGTACTGCTTTTGTATGAAACATTTTAATTTATATGTTGTATCTTCAGAATTTAATATTTCATTGTTGAAAATGATGTTCGTCATCTCAAAATAGTTATATTTAGATTTTTAAGTATTTCAAATACATAAATTATTCAGAACTCTATTTAAATATTACTTTTTTTGAAATGGCAACAGCGTTTACAACAATGAATCGTAATTGTTTATTACAATAATGCTTGTGAAACGCATCAATATTTAAACGTTTAACAATTCAATATACATACATTATTCAGAGTTTTATTTAAATATAACTTTTTTGAAATAACAACAATATTTTCAACAATGAATCGCAATTTTTCATGATAATAATGTTTGAGAAATGCTCCGTTTATCCATAACAACAATGCTTGCGAAAATGTATGTTTGTTTGTAACAAGGCTTAACTGTATTCTGCGCTCGCTTATCAGGTTATAGCGTTTGCTCTGAAAACATAGGATTTTATCGCACACAAATTTCAGGAATGAACTTAAAATCTCTGTTAGGTGGTACTAGTCACGTACGCAGTTTTCCGTGTGTTTCAATGTGATTCTATTAGGATTTACATGTGTTGTTTCAAGCTTTTTTGCTTTAAAGGCAAAATATTATGAAGAAGTTTTATTTTATCTTTTAAAATCATTATTAGGAGTAAATATGCAAGATGTCCTGATGTTGTATACAATTTTGTTAATCAGATTCAAGGAAAGAAAATATTTCTTACCACGAATTCCCATCTGATATCACTCAAAGGAACATATGACTGAAAGCTATATCAAGAGATAATTTTTTGCCAAACGATAAGTTGAATTCTTCAAAAATATGTGTAAACATTTCAAGGAGGAAGATTTTGTTTGTTTTGCTAAAATGCTTACAGTGTATTTAGATTTCATAAATACTAGATAATTACATTAGTTAGTTTTACTCGAAATTTGTGTATTTCATTTAATATCTTAATATTTTTGGTAACCGATTTAAAAATAAATATGTTTTTAGCATCAATTTCACCCGATTCATGCTTCCAAAGGAATTGATTAAATGTTATTATAACATTTAAGTTACTTATCCTATAATAATGTAAAATTATATTACCGAAAGATACACCTGGAGAAGAAGTGATTTGCTGCAGTACTGCAAGCGACTTTGCTTGGGGTAGACAGATCAGATGAATAATAAGAAGAAGCTACGCTTGGATATCCATTTGAGCATTTAAATTGCATTATGCTTCCTGGATTGCCATCTCATCGACTAAAATTAAATGTGGTCTACGTTGTAATGCTAATAAGGAACCTATCCATAGTGGGTGCTCTTTGTAATGATACAAGATTAACTGGTATCAAAATAGGAAATAAAGCTTTACCATGTTATATCATAACTGGGGATAGAAAAAACTCTAGATATACCCAAAATTCATCTGAATATATCAGCAAGTCACACCACGCTACCATTTGGGCTATATCGCCGCCCCTTTCCCATCCGATTAGATTATACTCTGACAATAAACAAGACCCAAGGCTAAACATTTGACAGAGTAGGATTTTTTATTGAACTCCCGACTTTTTCACAGAGTCAATTACATGTTACTTTGTGAATAATATGAAATTTTTTTAAAGGAAGGAAAAGTTATTGATAACATGGTGTAAAAAAGGCATTCTTTTAGAATCAAGGAGAAAATGTGTGCTGTGTTTGTTATGTAAATAATTTATTTAAAATTGTCACCAATCAGAGGCTGACTCCCTTAGTTAATTTAATGACGAAAAAAATTAAATTTATTATTCTGAGCTGTAATACTGATTATATCTTTGATATCTTCGTTATCGTTGCCTATCGTTATCTTCACATCGTAAGTATGTCTTATTGTTGTTCATTTGCGAGCAGGGGGCCAGACGTTCAATCATGGTCACACGCGAATGAGGATGAAAGAGCTCGTAAAGAGAGTGGTGGTGGTGGTGGTGATGGTGGTCGCCCGCTATGGGCTCCTGGAGCATATAACAATGTTCGCAAGAACGGTTTTGCGCTCCGCAACTATGTAAAGAGAGTTCCTGGGATTAGTAAGCGTAAATAAACAATGAACAAAAAACCACAACATGTGTTTTACGTCTGCTATGCAATCTTAATGAAAACACCTGCTAAGTGAACTCCGACTACTAATTGTCGACAACAAACAGGGGTTAGACCCTCCTCCCTGGAGTTGTCGAGCATATTCGACCAGGGGCCATAAAGGCGGTCGTATACACTGACCAGATTTAAAGAGCTCGCGAATCCAGATAGATCCAAATTTGGTTGCCGTTACAGAACAAGGGACCCTCCAACGGATATATTACGCATGCGCAGTAGTCGACAAAAGATAGATCACGAAGCGAGCATAAGAGAGTAGAATGTGAAGTTTCCCGACTCACGAAGCGAGTTAAGGGGGTTGGTGAGCGTGAGCGATCACGGGGCGGAGCCCTTTAGTTTTATTAAATAAATCATAATCTAGCTAAATTCATATAACTCCAAATGGAGGCGTTATTGCAAATGACATCATCTATATACCGTTCTGTTTTTGCTTATTATCCGCATGCCAGTATGTAATAGTCGATACATGCAATAAAAGCAATATATCTTGATCTCGAACGTATCATTGAAATCTCGAACATTTATGGGTATTTAAAATTCCAATCCTGCTACTCATCCGACTTCATATTTCCTAAAATTAAAATGTACTCAATTGGTATGAACATCTAATAATAAAGCTGCACTAATTAACGCCAAAATCAGTCGAAATTATTTATTGTGGATATAGCGTCATAATTTTTGAGAGAAGTATAGTTTTAAAACAAAAGGTACATACATACACAACTTTTCCTCTAATAATAAAATGTGTATCAAAAACTGAACTTCTATGAAGGTGTATATACGCAATAAATAAGCTATTCCTATACGTTCTAAATACGCCTTTCGTGATCTTCGTGGGCATAATATGCCTTAAATAAGCTATTTTGGTACGTCCAAAATAAGTGTTTGGGACGCATAAAAAGGGTGACTCTTATAAAGACGGCACGTTTTCTACCTGAAAATATTTGCAAAACCTGGGATAATATATCCGATCGCTAAAGAACCCGTTTGTTTTCCAAAATAAATTACATTGAAACTCGCAAAGTCTTAAAAACTAACCACATACCAATCTCACACTACCGGTCATCAATTAGTTACAATGGTTAAGTTGCCTGCAGGATGTTTTGGCTGTTCATTTATTACTAAACTAAATATACAATAAAAATGCACCTACTCATTGCAATATCAGACTAACAGACTTCATCAGAAGTTGCATAAATTTGCTTCTCAGATGTGGGCTGTCCCGTATATTGTATAGGAATGCGTCCCCCAGACAAATCTTTACAGAAAATTAATGAATGTGATGTCATAAATGGATAAGAATACAGTCAAAATGTTCAGTTCGAGCAGTCAAAAGTAATTATTTCATATTTTATTAGAATACTCAAAGTAAAAGTCTAACACATTTTCATATAAAATTGCAGCGCAAAATATTTTTGCAATCTACACAAGAGATATTGGACATTTATTTAATTTATATGGAAATGTGGATGCCAGATGTATTTCTTGGGATAATAATTATTGGGAATTTTTACATATTAAAATAGTTTGGGAATTATGTATTTTCTTTACATTGTATCGATATTCTTTGCAATAACATGTTCCCTAAAAGTGAAAGATTTACAGAAGTCGGAAATATAATAAGAGTTAGGTCTAGATTGTTTATATCTTAATATAATTATAATATATAGGTACTTATTCATATTAATCTAAGTTTAGTGGTAGTCACACGTATTGAACACAGTAGCTAGTTGTAGTGATCATAAAAAATATAATTATTTTTAGCCCGTTAAACAAATAATTTCTACCACTTTTAAAAATATAGGTTTCAACTATAAAAATTATTGCTTTACAATACATTGTGCTTGCTGTCCTTTTGTTTGAAAATTTACTATGTTAGTTTCTGTTCCTTGTTCTATAGAATAAATATGCAACGTTTCATTCTTCAATGCCATTAAGGGAGGCTATTTAGTTATAAAATACTTTAAAACCTCCATTATGCTCTTTCCTCTGTGTGGGAATGTGATATCCTGCTCCGTTAGATTCTATTATATGGTAGGTACATATAAGTAAAATAGGATTCAGCCCTCTGAGTCCTGAGGGAACTTCTGTGGGATGTGGGGAGTTTTTTCTCAGCGTCATTCATGGGAATAGGAAATCTGGCTCCGTTAGTTTCTTTCTCGTGGTCGATATTATAAGCGTGCAGAGATGCTGACTTCCAGGTCAACGGGAAATTCCTAGTGAGTCTGAAAATACGTTTCTAAAAAATCTATTTACACCTTAACCGTAAAATTTCGATTAATTTTATTTTTATCATGGATGTTATCCAAAGATTGTCTGGTACATAAATTAAAAATAATATTTTGTGCCAGTTCTCTTTCTCCTTCAAACTATTGGTCCATGTGCTGGACTCTGCATTAACTAAAGTGTTTCTCATTTATTCGCAAAACAAATATTCTGGTGTGCGTCCCCCCTAAAATATCAAATATTATAAAACTAAAACTGTACACTTGCTTCCTTTCGAAGGAAGCACGTATAGGGTTCCCTTCCCTTACACCAAATTTAAAATCTCCTCTTCTTTGCAAAGTGTATTTCTCTATTATATCATTTATCGAACGACTTGGTCTGGATTATCCCCTTAAATGAACACTGTTTAATTTTTTTTTTATTTCAAAGGTTTTATCTAACGATCATCCCACGTACCAAATTTCAAATTTCTGCATCACTTAAATCAGGGCGTTTATTACGGATTCTTTAAATGGAGCATTTTGGTGTACAGCACTCCTAAGGTAGTACATACTGGAAAAACGAAATTGCACACTTTCTTCTTTTTATCTCTTCACACAATCCACATTTACATCAAATTTACATATCTATCTCATCACAAAAATATATTTTTCTGTCATTTTTCTACTAACGGTAACACATATGATATCGATATTTTTGACCTATTAAAGGTTACTGCTAATTTTCAGATTATAATAAATATAATGTACACATTCATAATGGACACAGTTTTGACATATTCCATTACAAAAATCGCCAATACTTCTACTTAAACCGTTATTCGTGCAATTTTAACTTTAATTGTCAATTTACTAATTCCCAAACGTGATAATCAATATACGAAATAACGGAATATTTCTTTAATTACACTTAAAGCATCATGCATGTAGAATAAATGGCATAGAAAAGGCTTATAAATATCTATATTTTAAAACTATTGCCATTTGTTTTACAATTTCTATATTTTTTGTTAGCTAACCTAAAAAAATGCATTTTACAAAACTTGCACGTTCTCAGTATTGAATTTCTTAATAATAACTTTAAAAATTTGAAGCTGAGCTACATATAATTAATTTTTTACACTAGTTTTAGGTGCCATTCTATATTTTTGACGTAATTATTCTTAAACATTTTGACCATTTTAATCGTTCCATTAAATAACAGTATTTACATAAAACATGAATAAAAAAAATACTTTCATCTGTCACAAAATAAATAAATAAATAAATGTAACAGATGCACCTTTATAAAATTAAAATCACGTCTGAGGGTTCCACACAAAGCAATTACTTATAGAAATCCATTAATTACAATAATTAATTATTATGGGGAAGTGGAAATAAAAATATGTATAAAACTTAAATGTAAATCTGAGACTTTAAAATCATAAGAGCTAAATAGAAAAAACATGTATATGTAAAACATTTTCACCAAAAAATTCTGGAATGTTTCATTTTATTTATATTTTTTATAAAGTGTTTATTTATTTTTTTTATATTATTTTTTAAAGTAAATGCGCTAAGATAATTATTGATAGTACCCTTTAAACCTCTGCAATAAATTATAGATATTAAATAAATTCATGTTTTGTTTCATAATTATCTAAATTAATATAATTTTTATTTCATTGTATAAATTATAATGTAGTCAACTTAGTTGATAACGAGTTACGGATGTTGAAGGAAAACGTGTTTATGACATCGTTTCCCTTTCTACTGTAGAAAGGCCAGCCCACACGACCAACCCGAAGGCTTATGGTAGCAGTTTGTGTGGCCGGACCCTTTCTACTGTGGAAATGTTTGAGATAATCCTGTGAAACCTTTTTTTGTGAAACTTTTATAAGTGCTAAAAATGGTTAAATAATAAAAAATATACAGACATCTTAAAAAAATACAGACAACGTAAAAACCATACAACTTAATTACAGACAACTTAACTTAAAAAATATACAAACAGTTACTTCTAATATACTGGGGGGGGGGGGGTCTGCCCCCTGCTTTGTGCGCTTCGCCAAACACTTATCTCGCTCGCTGAAATCGGTAAAAGGTTTATTTCATGGTGTTACCATATTATTTCTCAATAAATGTACGAAATTTCATATTACTTTCCTTATATCCTCGTACATAATGTATAAGGAAAGTATTGTCGCGGGGTCGAAAATGTGAATTCGGGTTTTCGGCGGGAGATCATGTTTCAAGCACCCCGGAACACGAATCAGACGTTTTTAAGGTGATCTATGTGTGTGTGTGTGTGTATGTGTGTGTGTGTGTGTGTCAGTGAGACTGTACAGATGATAACTCACGAACGAATGGAGCGATTCGAATGAAACTTGGTACAAAAATGACAATCCGTGAATACTGGAAGCCTATGGTTTTTACACAAATTGAATGGTCAATGGTCAGAACCCCCCTAAACTTTCGATTAAAATTTTGAAAAAATCCTTATAAAATCAAAACACTTAATAAAGTTACGCAAATAGGCATTTCTTATGTAATTTTTCCTTCAAAAGCGAGTGACATAAACTTTAGAACGCTAGCATGAACCGTTCTTGAGTTATTGAACATTTTTCATATAAATTTATCAAAAAATCCTATAAATTAAAAGAAAATATTAACTGTTGAGAATCATGTTCACTTTTCATATGTAATATCATGCTATAAATTTGGGGACGTCATTCTCGTAGATCTAGCTTGTTCCCTTCATGAGAAAAGGTACTTTGGGTAATACATTTGTATTTGAATGTCAATAGTCATTTATCTGCTATAAGAATAACTTATTTCTCAGTCCAAAACGTTTGACGAGATTTTGGCGACGAATTTGGCAGAATGTTGCCAACGTGGTTACTTTTTTAAATGTTGCCAAATTAATGAAATTCTCATCAAATGGATAAAAACGGCACTAAATCAATGAAAATGACGACTATTTGACGAAAGTTTAATATCTTGGAAAAAATATAAGTGTCTACTATAACGATAACCTATTTTTTTACTGTAAAAGTAGAAAATGTGTTGCATTATATAAAAAAAGGCATGTGTCGCCCACATCAGATTTTTTTTGTATGCTATAGATTTCGCGGTACACAACAAAGAATATCGAAGGACGTGCTGATACGGAAAAAAATATAACTTCAGAAGTGCATAAAAGTAAAATATATCGTAAACTGCATTGGAATTTAAAAACGGCTCCATCGTGCAAAAATTCAACTATGTCTATATCGGACTGAAAAAAATCGTGCTGCTGCTATTATTATTCTATCCTGGATGCGAACTCGTAGCTCAAATATTTTGTCTTTGAATTTAATATTAAATATTTCTGAAACTACAATACATATCGAAAAACGGTATATTTTAGCGCATTCCCCAATGTTTTCTTTACAAGTGAACCAAATTTTATATTTTTCTGTGCTGCAGTTTTTACGGTACGAAGCTGATACACACGAGGAACGAGAAATCTGTCAAACACTGGCGGCGGCGGCGGCAGATACTACTTTCTTTTAACAGAGATACTTTTTACTTTCCTTATATACATAATGTATAAGGAAAGTATTGTGACGGGGTCGAAAATTCGAATTCGAGTTTTCGATGGGAGAGCACGTTTCAAGCATTCCTGGTCACGAATCGCACATTTTTGAGTTGACGCCTGTCGTGACGGCATTCGTCACTCCTTTGTAAATTATATAATATCTGTACTTTTTAAACTCTTATTTAATTAATTTGTGTCCTGGAACCCTCTCGTCATTTTATCTTATTTAAATATATCTGAATCTGTTTCGAATTGTGACCATTTTCATGCTATAATAATTTCTCTCACACTCGAGGAACAACGTACGTCGCTCAAGGTCGCACTTGCTTGCGGGTGGAGACAGTTGTCTCCATGTTTTTTCGCCTTGTTGGGTGATGCAATCTTGTGCTGGATTTCGTGTGGTTATACACGTGCCTTGAAATTCGTCGGTTGAAGGGGGCGGATCCCTGGATGTGTTTGAAAGCAGTGAAGTTTTGTATTGGAAGAAAGGAGAAGTTGTGAGCCCTTGATATTTTTGATTGGACGGGTTCTGGATCCATCTGGAATGTATTTAAGCTGAGTGATTCTGGACTCGGGGCTCTCTCCCTGGAAACATCTGCGAACTCACGTCGACGCGGGACTTGGCCCCCAGGTTGAGTTACCGTGTCGTGAGGGTCGGGGGAGATGCCACCGCCGCTACCATCGCCACCTCGGTGATTGGGTCTTCGACTTCGTTGGTACCGAGCCTCTTCGCCTGCTGCCGCCGTTGACTGACCGGGAACCTCCTGCTCCGGTTGCCTGGAGACCGATGGGAAAGAAGATCGTGATGAAGCAGATCCCTGTGCGGGACGTTGCTCGAACCCTTCGAACCGTCCTGCCGCCTCTCCTTGGTCGGGGGAAGTTTTTCCCCGAGGGAACTCTGACGGATGTTTGGTCTTCGATCCTTATGAGTCCTTCCTGATATGGAGGTAAGCGAACTTTCAATTGGAGGCTGCTGCCTCGACCGTCTTGTGTTCCGGTGAAGTGATCCGCCTGATGATTGATCTCAAGTTTCCTCAAGAGCTGATTTAATAGAAAAATAATGCTTTGAAGTAAATTAGTTAAATTGAATCAAATTGATAATTTGCGTTCCTCGAGTGTGTGATTCCTCTCCTTGACCATACCAGTGTTTTAATAAGTGTATCTGTTATATGTAAAATTTGGAATTAATAATACTTTGAATAGATATTTTAATGCCGGCAAAGAGCCGATGATTTTTGGATGGAAACGGTCCAGTGGTTTTAATTCTAGTATATTTCTGAAATTGAATGCTAACTCCTTTTTCCTAAATATTTGAATAAATGAAGATTAGAAATTAAATTGAGTCTTTATTTGTGTTGATTATGTATTTTTCAGCTTGGTGGAGTTCCTGAGGTAAAGGTTTGGTTTCTGTTTACCTTGGTTTTTGGTGGTGTTTTCCTTCACAGGTCATCAGTTGGAATCCTCCAACTGACGGGAGGTGTGTTTCGAACCTGGGTATGAAATTTGGAGAAAGTTAGACTTTCTCGGTCAGCCGTGTCTAGCGGGAATCCGTTGCGAGATGCCCTCGGAACCCGTTATGACAATTGGTGCCTTTGACCTTCCCTCTCGAGCACCTGTGTTTTTTAAAAATTTTGTTGTATGGAGTTTTGAAAATTTTTGGTGAATCTGGACCTTGGTATGGTTTGAGTTTTGGTTTTGAGAGTTGCACACCTTTGTATTGAAAATTTGTATACATTATTTATGAAATTATTGTAAAAAGTATTTATACAGAAAAATAATTTAAATGTGTGAGATCTTGTGAAAAGTGGCATGGTGTAAAACGAAAAATGCTTGGTGTACGATAAAAATGGTTAAAAATACAGTTTTGAAAAATTGTCTAGAATCTGAAAATTTTTATGATATTGAAAATTACTAACTATAGTAATATATAAAGCTATTAAAAGTGAAAATTTAATTAAAGAATTACTTTAAAAATTGAATTTAAATGGTATAAAATTCTAAAGTGAGAAATGGTTTCGATTTGAGATTTTGTGGAATTCTTCTGTTTTGATCTGAATTTTGAGAGTATTAATGTGTGAGATTTAAGAATTTGCTGTAATTTTATCTTCGAGCTCTGTTGAGCAATCTTCCCAATAAGAAAAAAAAAAAAAAAAAAAAAGAGAGAAAAATTGGGTTGGCAGTTTTTGAAACTCCGTGTGTTTAGTTTTGTTTTAATATGAGATTGAAAATTTGGGCCGGGAATGGAGGCCGTCTTCTGAAATTTCATTCGAAAAATAAAATAAAATAAAATCTGTAAATTGAAATATAAATTGTTTAACTTGAATCTGAATCGAAAGTACACCTGCATTGATATGACAATCCTTAATTATGACTACCAGATTACGACTACATGATAGTGACTTGTGTTATTGAAAATAATATCAGAAATAGAATGATTGAGTATATTAGTGTTGAAAAATATTGTGAAGTGAAAAAAATAAAGTAATTTGTTGTTGGTATGTGCAGAGTGACACATAGCCAGATTTGGGAAAAAAAATGGTGCAAAAGTTGCACGGAAATAAAATGAGAAATTCCATATATATTTATTTTATTATGACTTGTTGAGGGGTGTATAGTAAAGTGATATAAAGTAAGAATACATGTTAAGTATTTGACAGAAAAAAAAAAAAGTTTTTTTAAAAATGTTCTAAACTTTGGAAAATTTGTGAAAATTAAGAATTAAGAAATTGATTAATTAAAACTTGATATTAACTGAATTGAAAAGTAAATTTGATATATAAGAAAGTCAAATGTAAATATTTGTTTTAAAAGAACTTTCGGTTTTGAATTTTGAGAATTCTTCTCGTTTCGGTTTCTAAATTTTGTTTGAGTTTATGTGAGGAGATTCGCTGCAAAAATGTTTATTTCGACGAGCTCACTGAGCCTTTTCCCAAATAAAAAAAAAAAAAAAAATAAGAATGAAATTTGGGGTTTGCAGAGTCCGAGTCTCATGGAATGTTAGATGGTTAAAAATGGATTTGAAATTTTGAACTGGAGATGAGGGTTGTTTTTGAGATTTGATCGAAACATTTTGTAAATTGATTATAAATGCTTAAATTAAATATTTGAATTTTAAATAATACTAAGATATTAAATACTGAAATATTAAATAGTTTAATGATTTGATTTTACACCCTGTGTTTTATAACATACCGATTATGACATATAGAAATTTGATAAATAGGACGAGTTTAAAAATAAAAATAATTACGTAAGAAAATAAAAATAATTCCGTGTGAAAAAAGTTTTGTTGTTGTATAGCCAAGGGAGCACACAAGTTTTGAGTTCTGTATGACAGACAGACTCGAGTTGATGGACCAAAAATTGTAAATTTGAGTTTTCATGAAAAAGATATAATAATAATAAAATAAAGGTCCCTTTTGATCACGTAAATTATTGAGTAAAATAAATGAGTTGTGAATTGTTTATGATAAATAAAGAAAAGAGTACATTTTATTACGGTAAGTGAAATATATTGTATTATTGAATACTGAAATTGAAAACAAAAATGATTTACATATGAGTTATTATATTGACACATAATTGATGGTGATATTTACAAATGAAATATTAAATAAGTACATAAAAATATATAGAGTGAAAAATTGTGTACTATCAAAATGAAATGTATGTACTGTGTCATTTCAATAATTCGGGGATGAGCCAGGAAATTTTTGAAAAAGGGGTAAATTTATTGAAAAATGTTGACTTAGAATTGAAATGAAAATTTTGACTTGAAAATAAAAAATGAATAATTGTTGGAACAGTTAAGATATGAAAATAATAGAATTTATGAATAAGAAATGAAAAATCTGTTCCACGGTTTTATATTGAGAATAAATAGTAATTTTATGAAAAATGATATTTTTGAAAAGTCAACTTGTGAGAATGTGTTTGTGTGGGACTGAGAGCCATGGTTGGTATATTGATTTTCCCCGAGTGCTTGTGAGTGATTGACATTGATTTTGTTTGCCTCAGGATGTTTAAATGAAATGATTGATTCTCCACCTGTTTGTTTTTGCCTCCTTGCTAAAAATTTTGCATCCAAACATTTTGCTAAATATTTATTTTCGTGTCTTGACCTTCCTAAGTTTCTGTGGGGGATATGCGAGTGTTGACGATTTAGCTACCCGTTTTTCACTCGTATGTTCTGTTGTGTTTCGTTGTGTAATCGGATTAGCTACCCGTGTTACACTGGTTTTTGTTCAATGTTGTGGCTCGAAATTGCCTCACAAACAATTTTGAGGAGTGTTGAGTTTCTTGGGTTGGAATTGGCTTTGTTTGTTTGGAATGTTATTTAATATTAAGAACTGTTGTTTACGTGGGTTGATCCCTCTTTGCACTCATCTGTGTTAATTTCGGTAGCAATGAAAAGTCTTGCTCAAAAAGAAAAAGTAAAAATTTTTTTTTGTTTCGGGAAGAACCGTTGGTCAGAATATTTGCTCAATTCCGTATTGTGTCCAGCGAGTTTTGTTAAAAAGTTTGAAAATTCTGTCAGAATGAGTTGCTCGCAGGTGAGGTATTGAAAAATGAAATGTGGAAAAATTGAAAATATAATGTCGAAATATTAAAGAGAAATGTTTTAAAAATAAGAAAAATGAAATGATTTAATTTGAAAATATTGTGAGAAAAGTCGAAAAGTGACTTATTTATTATCGTTGATATTGAATTTAAAGTTTGAAATGTATTTTCGGCCTCAGATTTCCCATGATCCTCCTTTGGTATTGAATAAGAAAAATAATATTGTTTCTGAAATTAATTACGAAAAGAAATAGAAAGTTTTGTGCCTGGGCTCTGGGTTTTCGATTGAGTTAAAAAGAGCTGTGTTTACTTCAGCCGATAATGAGCTGACGCCGAATGTGTAAACGAAGTGTTCTTTCCCCCCCGTGCTAGACATTCCTGCATGGTGCAGAGCGAAAATGAAATAATTCTGTTGACGTATGGGAAACATTTGACCTACTTTCGATAGGTTTTGGTTGAAGTGTAGAAGTAGAAAATTTTTTGTTGTGTGATTGAGTTTGAAATGAATGCTCGCTTTAACATCGAAAAATATATTGACTGAATAAAAGAATAAAAGTTTTCTTAATCACATAACTGAATTTGAATAATAAAAGAGAATTGCATTATAAAATAACTGAATGTGGAAATATTTTAAAAACTTAGAATAATTTTGTGACTCCTGTTGATAACATGAAATATTTAGAAAAAAATAATAATAAAATAATTGAATTGGAGTCTGGTTTTGTGGAATTTGAGTTGGAGTAGAGAAACTCTAAAATTATTTACAACTACTGAATTGATATATGGAAAGTGAATCCACAAATAATTTTATGCAAATTGAAATATTCTAAGATTATATAATGATTTATTGTATTGGAAATGTGGAACGGGATAGAGTAAAGAAACTCTAAGTTAATTACGTTAATAAGAAACATTGAGAATTTGTTCCACAAGTTGAATTAAAATGAAATAAGAACGTTTAAAAGTTTATTTACTTGTGTGGAAATCTAGAGTCAGTGAACTCTAATCTATTTTGAGAAATGTTGAATTTTTAAATTGGATTCCACAAATTAATTTACTTGATAATTATTTTGAAATTTTACTTTACATATTTACTTTCTGAAATCCATACTTAAAAATATTTTGATTTGAATTTAAGAATTTTAATTTGAAAACTTAATGATTAATTATAAAAATAAACTTTGGATTTCATTTAATTTTTGGAGTTATGCATCATTTGAATTTTTTTGCACTTAAGAAATAAATTGACTTTGAGAATTGGTGCAAAAGTGAAATAACATTGAGGAAAAGATTTTTTTCTTTAAATGATTGAATTTCGTCCTTGACTTCAAATAACTTAATTACATCTTTGACAGGCAACTTAATTTTAAGAGAAATTTATTGAATTTAAGAATAATTTAACGAAATTAAATGAAAATTAGTGAATTTTGAGATGACACTTACTTATTTACAAATGTTTGAAATTTTGAAAAAATTGGTACTTTGATGACTTGTTATTTACAAATATTTTAAAAATGTTGATAATAATTGGAAATTTATAAATTGATTTGAAAAATTTTTGAAATTTGATCTGTGGCCTTGATGTTTGATTGGGGAGTGGCGAAAAATTTGTTTTGAAATTTTAAGATATTTTTACTTGGTGGCAAAGCTAGGTGAACTTTATAAGAATAGATGATAATACATTAAGAATAAATAATTACGAAAAATGTGAATTGAAGTTCTGAATTGATTTTCGTGCCCGTGCCAGTAGAGCACTGATGAAATGGAGGCACTTGTTGTTTACGAAACAAAATATTTTATTTTCGGTGTGAACCGGTGGTGACAGAAGAAATTGTTGGGTGTTTTCTCCGTGACTCGGTTGGTTCTCGAAAAGCGAGACCAAATTAAATTGCATATTGATGTGTTGTACATAGATTATATTTAATATGAAAACTGTATTTTTATTTTTGTGTAGTAGGATTGTGGAATGGGTCATCCTTGTTTTAGGCCTATTTCGGAACTTTTGCCCTGCAAGTGTTGAGTGTTGCCCGCATTCTGTTCTTGTAGGTGTGGCGGTGTTTACGTGTGCGCACTGCCTTTCTTCTAAATTTCTTTAAAATTGCTGACAGCAGTACTTGGGGCTGGTTTGTCTGTTGCTTCGGGGATGTTCCCAATTCCATTGAGTGGTAAAAGAGAATGATTATTTGGAATGAGAAGTGTATATAAATGTGGTTGTGGAGAAAACTCTCCTGTGTTTTGTCTATATATATATCCTTTGATGTTATTGAGAGAAAGAATCTCTTGATAATTATTTACATATTTAATCGCATATATTTCAATACATATATTATATTTACATATTTAATTATTTCATCTTTTGATGTTGAGAAAAATTTCTTGACATATTTATTCAGTGTATATTTTCATGTGTTTCTTTTTGCGAGTCACAGGACTTTGGAGAAAATGATGTTTTGAATATTGGAAAATAAATAATCACAGTATATTGAGTTCGGTTCTGTCACCCGGTCACCATTGTTGATTACTTGCCACGGTTGTCCACAGTTGTTTACATTTGATATTTGAAAAAAAAAAAAAAAAAAAAGAAATAATTTAATTTCAAGTTTGGAATTTAGAATTGTGTGGACGTGTTTTTTCGACCACTGATCCCCCTTTTCGGCCACATGATCTGGTTGAATAACTGAAACAAAATAATAATGTTATATTTATAGAATGATTATTTGGAAAAAGTGTCATTAATTGATAAAAGAATGTTTTGAATATCAAATGAGATTTATAATTGATAATAATAATGATTTTGGAAATATTGTTGAAAATTAAAATGATAATTAATTAATAATTTAAACATTTGAATTGAAAATTGTATAATATATTAAAATGGTATTATGGTAAGAATACCTGTGTCATGAATGTTGCCTGCTCGCTGCCTCTGTGTAAGAGGAATGAAAATACTTTTGTGTCGAATGGACACTTTTTGATTGTCAATGGATGTTGTTCGCCACTGGACCAGGTTGGTATAAAATTTATTTGTCTTGGTATGGTCACTTAAATTGAATCTGTATATTATTTAAAATAGTTATTTATAAATTCTGTGTCTATTTAGACAAGCCTTGAGCCACAAACTTGCTGCTGTATATAATTGAAGAAAGCCTTGTGTGGTCATTAAATTTTATTGCAATATAAAGAAAATGAAACTTAATATTATTATTGAAGAATGTTCTGCTGACCACTTGTAAATATAATTGCTGGAAATTTAATTATTTAAAGAATGTGAAATAATTTGAAAATTTAAAAAGCAGATAATTGAAAATAGTTTATAATTTGAAATTAATTGAAAATTTTATTTGAAAAATTTATTTTAACTTTTGTGCTGACTTGAGGGTTAGTTTTGTAAATATTTATTTAATTTAATTGAATTTAATTGAAAGAATTTTATTGAAATTTTAATGTAATCATTTAATATTTTTGGAAATTCACATAATGTGAAATATTTTGTGAAGGGCTGGTATTCATTAGGATTTTGACTCATTTGTAGTCACTTTTAGGTTACTTTTGGCCCTGGTTCTTCGACATGCGCCCGTGTGGGATGGTGTTCGTGTCAAGAACCCTTGATGTAGTTCGCGGCTGCATCTTTTCAAAATTTTGTTGAAATTTTTTTTCTTGAAGGTTCATGGACTTCAAGGAGCCTGATGTCTACTTGCTTCTGCTGGTGTGGGAAAAAAAAATCCTCCCTTGTCGAATTTTTTTTCTCCGGAGGGAGGGGGAGTTGTCGTGACGGCATTCGTCACTCCTTTGTAAATTATATAATATCTGTACTTTTTAAACTCTTATTTAATTAATTTGTGTCCTGGAACCCTCTCGTCATTTTATCTTATTTAAATATATCTGAATCTGTTTCGAATTGTGACCATTTTCATGCTATAATAATTTCTCTCACACTCGAGGAACAACGTACGTCGCTCAAGGTCGCACTTGCTTGCGGGTGGAGACAGTTGTCTCCATGTTTTTTCGCCTTGTTGGGTGATGCAATCTTGTGCTGGATTTCGTGTGGTTATACACGTGCCTTGAAATTCGTCGGTTGAAGGGGGCGGATCCCTGGATGTGTTTGAAAGCAGTGAAGTTTTGTATTGGAAGAAAGGAGAAGTTGTGAGCCCTTGATATTTTTGATTGGACGGGTTCTGGATCCATCTGGAATGTATTTAAGCTGAGTGATTCTGGACTCGGGGCTCTCTCCCTGGAAACATCTGCGAACTCACGTCGACGCGGGACTTGGCCCCCAGGTTGAGTTACCGTGTCGTGAGGGTCGGGGGAGATGCCACCGCCGCTACCATCGCCACCTCGGTGATTGGGTCTTCGACTTCGTTGGTACCGAGCCTCTTCGCCTGCTGCCGCCGTTGACTGACCGGGAACCTCCTGCTCCGGTTGCCTGGAGACCGATGTGAAAGAAGATCGTGATGAAGCAGATCCCTGTGCGGGACGTTGCTCGAACCCTTCGAACCGTCCTGCCGCCTCTCCTTGGTCGGGGGAAGTTTTTCCCCGAGGGAACTCTGACGGATGTTTGGTCTTCGATCCTTATGAGTCCTTCCTGATATGGAGGTAAGCGAACTTTCAATTGGAGGCTGCTGCCTCGACCGTCTTGTGTTCCGGTGAAGTGATCCGCCTGATGATTGATCTCAAGTTTCCTCAAGAGCTGATTTAATAGAAAAATAATGATTTGAAGTAAATTAGTTAAATTGAATCAAATTGATAATTTGCGTTCCTCGAGTGTGTGATTCCTCTCCTTGATCATACCAGTGTTTTAATAAGTGTATCTGTTATATGTAAAATTTGGAATTAATAATACTTTGAATAGATATTTTAATGCCGGCAAAGAGCCGATGATTTTTGGATGGAAACGGTCCAGTGGTTTTAATTCTAGTATATTTCTGAAATTGAATGCTAACTCCTTTTTCCTAAATATTTGAATAAATGAAGATTAGAAATTAAATTGAGTCTTTATTTGTGTTGATTATGTATTTTTCAGCTTGGTGGAGTTCCTGAGGTAAAGGTTTGGTTTCTGTTTACCTTGGTTTTTGGTGGTGTTTTCCTTCACAGGTCATCAGTTGGAATCCTCCAACTGACGGGAGGTGTGTTTCGAACCTGGGTATGAAATTTGGAGAAAGTTAGACTTTCTCGGTCAGCCGTGTCTAGCGGGAATCCGTTGCGAGATGCCCTCGGAACCCGTTATGACACGCCTGTGTGTGTGTGTGTGTGTGAGAGAGAGAGAGTTTGTAGAGACGATTGCGGACGAACGAGTGGAGCGATTCAAATGAAATTTGGTACAGAAATCACAATCCATGAATACTAGATGCCTATTGTTTTAAATTTGAAAAAAAAAACATCAAAAAATCATAACCTTTAATAAAGTTACGCAAATAGACATTGCTTATGTAATTTTTCCTGAGAAAACGATTGTCATAAACTTTAGACCGCTAGCATGAACCGTTCTCGAGATATTGCACATTTTTCAAGTAAATGTATAAAAAAATTCCCATAAATTAAAAAAAAAATATTAACTGTTGAGAAACATGTTTTCTTTTCATATGCAATATCATGCGATAAATTTGGTGGCATCAATCACGTGGATCTAATTCTTTCCATTCACGAGAAAAGATTCTTTGTGTAATACTTTTGTATTTGAACCACAGTAGGTATTTATCTGCTGTAAGAATAACTTATTTCTCTGTCCTTAATACTTGGCGAAATTTTGGCGACGTATTTAGAGGAATGTCGCCAACTTGGCGGCATTTTTAAATGCTGCCACATTAACGAAAATCTCGCGAAAAGGATAAATATGACTCTAAATCAATGAAAATGACGACTAATTGAAGAAAATTCAATATCTTGGAAAGAGTATAAGTATCTACTATAAGAATAAAATTTTTTTAACTGTAAAAATAATAAATTCAATCATTATATAAGGAAAGCCATGTGTTATCCACATTAGATTTTTTAATGTAGAGAGAAAGTTATTTCAAATATAGAGTTACTTCTAAATGGAAAAATTCGTGATAATATTTAAATAAAAAGCATATATTTCATAGATGAATGAGATTACAGCCAAAGAGTCTAGTGAGAACTAATAATTATAACCTCTTTCATAATTCAAAGGATTGCAGAAATTCAGCGCTTGACGCAATTTACATAAAATATTGTAGCTTAAAATATTTCGTAATTTACGCCAGAGGTATTGAAAATTTATCTAATTTATATGCAAATGCGCAAACGACTTTGGACGGCATATTTATTTCTTAGAGCAATAATTGGAATGGATTGGGAATTTTGTAACTTCTTTAGATTTTATCGAAAACTGTATCGCAGCCCGTGATGGGGCAAGTAGTATGAGGTAGAATATAATATGTGCTATGGCAAAATATTTTGTATCGAAGTAAAATACTAAGATACAGCTATATATTTCATATTAGTGCAAATTGTAGTTTTGGTAAGTTTAATGTATTGAGCATAGTAAGTAGTTGCACCTATAAATATATATGTCAGCTAATAATTTTTCAAATTTAAGTCACAAATTAATAATTGGAATTGTTTCTCCAGAGTGATTTTAATGGCTAATCCAGGGGACGGCAATATACGCCTCTTAACAAAGTTTTACGCGGCACCCAAATACTCATCTAATTTTAATTTATGCGGCCTGCTAAGATAAAAAAGATATACCTGTTTTTTGAGGATATTTTTTATACCTCGTTGCATGGTCGTGCATCTTTATTTCAACGTTTTTCTGTTTAACTCTGCCAAACCTGTCTAATACTGATTTATTACTTTCCTTATATACATAATGTATAAGAAAAGTATTGTGACGGGTTCGAAAATTCGAATTCAAGCATCCCTGATTACAAATCAAACAGTTTTGAGGTGATGTCTGTGTGCATGTATGTGTGTGAAAGTATGTGTGTGTGTGTGTGAAAGTGTGTGTGGGGGGCGGGCAGTGAGTCTGTGGGGGTGATATCTCAGAAACGAATGGAGCGATTCGAATGAAATTATGTATAAGAATCAGAATCCGCGAATACCGGAATACTGTTGTTTTTATACGCAATCGAATATTCAGAACCCTCTAAATTTTCGAGTGAAATTTTGAAAAAATCATCAAAAAATCAAACCTTTAATAAAGTCTCTCAAGCAGATATTTCTTATGCAATTTTCCCTTAGGAAACGATTGAAATAAACTTTAGAACGCTAGCAGGAAACTTACTCGAGATATTGCACATTTTTTTAAATAAATTTATAAAAAAATCCCATAAATTAAAAAAATATATATATATTAACTGTTGAGAAGCATGTTCACTTTTCATGTGTAATATCATGCGATAAATTTGGTGACATCATTCTCGTGGATCTAGCTCGTTTCATTCATAAGAAAAGATGCTTTGAGATACATTCGTATTTCAACGCCAATAGTCATTTATCTTCTATAACTTATAGCTTAGAATAACTTATTTTTCCGTCCATAACGCTTGGCGAGATTTTGGCGACGAATTTGGCGGAATGTCGCCACCTTAGCGACTTTTTAAAATGTTGCCAAATTAACGAAAATCTCGCCAAATGGATGAAAATGACTCTAAATCGATGAAAATGACGAATAATTAACGAAAATTCAATATCTTGGAAAGGATATAAGTATCTACTGTAAGAATAACCTATTATTTTTTGCTGTTAAAGCAGTAAATTAATTGCATTATATAAGGAATGTCATGAGCTGCCCACATCAGATTTTTTTACTATATTATTTATGTTACTATAGAAGGTTTTTGAATATTATGTTTTATTACCTACTTTAGATACCGCCATGTCACTGCAGTTTTTTTTAATCCAGTAACCAAGTATATTAGCCTCTATAGAAGTTATACCAATATTTTAACTTTTACTGTGAATCCCATTAGATGATTAATATTAATGGCATTTTAGTCCCTTTCAAGACCGATTTAATTATTATGTGTTAAAGAGCGCTGGAGAACCGGAGGCTGGTTTTCCGATGACTGTTACTGAATAGAAACATAATTTCAAAATTTGGGAAAGCTTACTAGTATCGGATCATGACCAAAAATATCAATTTCTAGTATCTTTACGTGCACTTACAAGGTCTAACTATCGCTTTTCTTATATACATAGTATAATGTATAAAGGGAATATTGTGACAGGGACGAAAATTCTTGTTCGAGTTTTCGACGGGAAAGCACGTTTCAAGCAACTCTGAATACGAATCAAGTTTTTCTGAGATGATGTGTGTGTGTGGGAGGGGAGGTGTCAGTGATACTGTGGAGATGATATCTCATGAACGAATGGAGCGATTCGAACTAAATTTGGTGTAAAAATTACAAATCGTGAAAATTGGAAACCTATTGTATTTTAAACGCAATAAAACATTATGAATAAACCTAAATTGTTGAGTGACATATTGTAAACATCATCAACAAATAAAAAGCTTTAATAATGACATGAACTTTAGAATGCTAGCATGAATCGTTCTGGAGATATTGAACATTTTTCAAATAAATTCATCAAAAAATCCCATAAAATAAAAAAAAAATATTAACTCTTGTGAAATATGATCATTTTTTATATGTAATATCCTATGATGAGTTTGGAGATATGATTCGCGTGGATCTAGCTCGTTCTATTCATGAGAGAAGATCCTTTGGGTGATACTTTTGTATTTTATTGCAAACAGTCATTTAACTGGCGGAATGCCACCGACTTGGCGACTTTTTTAAATGTTGCCAAATTAACGAAATTGACGTCAAATTGATAAAAATGACGCTAAATCAACGAGAATTATGACTAACTGATGAAAGCTCAATATTTTGGAAAGAACATAAAAGTATACTGTAAGAATAATAATCTATTTCTCCGTCTGTCTGTAACGCCTGGCGAGAAATTTAGCGGGACGTCGCCGACTTGGCAACTGTTTAATATGTTGCCAAAGTTACAAAAATGTTACCAAATTGATAGAAATGACGCCATATGGGAAGTAACTTTTGACAAATTCTGATTTCCATCATTTGACAGAGCATACCTTTTAGTGTATAAGAAATGCTGTTATCGTCGTTTGTCTGTAACGCTTGTTCATGCATTTACCGAACTTATTGAATCATTTAGCATCCCCAACTTGGCAATATTTCGTCCTAGATCGACAAAAATATCATCAAAATTGTAAACATATCACTAAATTAATGAAAATGACACCTAATTGATGAATTAATTATTAAAGTATTTTAATATATGAACTATATCGCTTATTGAGGATGATATCAATATTGATAATTGTTTAGAGTTTCGCAAAATATAAGTTAATTGGAAACATGGTTTTACATGTTGTCATCCAGAATGTCGTCAAATTTACAATTCAGCTATAAAAAAGCAATACTGTGGATCTTATAAATTATTTTTTTGCCTGTAAAAGTAGTAAATGCATTGTAATATATAAGGAAACTCATGTGCTGCCCGCATCAGATTTTTGTACCAACGTGGCTCTTGTTTTGCATCCAGGAAGCCTGGACCTGCAGGTTCTCAATGGTTGGTGACTCCTGGCGTATACTATGATTTGGTGATAAAAATGACGTATTGTCTACGTAGACATTAATAAAAGCTAACAAGATATAGCAGTCAGTGCTTGAGATTTTATATACGAAATTTTATGTCCGAAGTAAACTATCCATCAAAATAATTCTTAAAATATAACGTTCGGGATGTCATATATTACATTTATTAACAACAGATTCATTAAAAAAAATCCAATAATTTTACAACACGTTAATAAACACTAACAGATACAGCTATTTTTAATCATTCTACTGTTGCCACAGATAATAGAATAACTTTTATTTTAGCGTATGGGTATCATTTTTCCTATCGATTACAATTATTCAAATCAGATACACTTATGTAAAAATTAAATACATTATTAAAAGTAAATACTGTTCCCAACATCCATCCCTTGGATTAAAATCGTATCGGAACGAACAGCAAAATTCTCGAAAAACAAACAACACTAATGATACTTCGGCTTAGTACATAATGTAAAAATCTCTCTGCGCATCCTAAGACGCAAAAGTAAATGTCTAAACACGCTATAGTTAATCACACACTTGAAAGCGCAAGACCGCTGCGTAGGAGTTAAATGCACTAAAGGTAGACCCGGGGTAAGTGCAAATCGAGTACGCAGCCAGCATTAGCTTAAGTTAAGAAGTTTTAAAAGTTAAGTTGTAGCATAATTAGAAATTGAGATATGTTCACATAAGTGAATTGTTTGAAAAGGAAGTGGGCGATAGTTAATTAAATATAAAACCAGGAATTTAGAAGTGCACCCTTAGGCTATAAGACAATTTAGGTCTTGCGAGGTTTTATAGTTTTAGTATATGAGATGTCCGTGCGACAATTTTAACCATTTTCGAGTAGTTATATCAAAAATAACCGTTACATATCCCCCCATGAAAACATGTGGTGGGGTTCGATATTTTTGTTAGTTTCAATACACAGTTAGTTGTACAAGTATTTGGATAAATTTTTTATCTTGTCTGGAAAATTATTTAATCTGGAAGTTACTTAGTCTGGAAGTCTAGACATACACTCCTAAACTTCGAACTTTAATATCTTCCTATGAAAATATATTGGGGCTTTTCGATTTTTATAGAATTTTCAGCATTTTTATCTGCACGTGTAGCAAATTACAGAATTATAGGTTAACAGGGAGGGACATAGAATTTCTAGACATGCATATACATTTTGGTTATATACTAAGTACATGTAAAGAAAATAGTCCCAATCTTAAAAATCCTAATATTTCAATAATTAATCAAAATTAGAAAATTTGATTATCAGAATATTTCAATAAAGAGTATGATCTGTAATTGATATGAGTATATTGGTAAAAATCTGTCACACACACACACACTGATTGTATAGTTAACAACCAATTTTCTAATTCATAAAAGTGATATTCAATATACGAACTGAATGTTTCTTTGATTATTCTTAATGATATATACGGGCATGAAGAATAAATCAGAAATACAGAGCTTAAAAATATGAAAAAAACAGATGGGCTAAACTCGAAAAATGCAATTTATAAAACTTACACTCCTCAAGTGTCGCAATTCAAAATATTAACTTTAAATTTTTGAAGTTCAGCTACATACAATTAATTTTTTTATATTTCAACCAGTATTCTACTTTTTTTATTTTATAATTCTGAAACTTCAGACCCCCTTATAATTACCTCATTAAATAACAGTTTTTACGTTGAAAACAAAATATAGAAAAAAAAACCCATTTTTTATCTCCCTCGAAAACTATCGGAGTCACCTTTATTGAGATTAAAATAAGGACTGAGAAATTTACTAAGAAATTTATTTAAAAAAAACCATTAATTGCAGTGATAAATTATTGCATATCAGCGTATGAAACCTATGTAAGACTTAAAATGCAAATTATAGACTTTAAAACCGTGCATGATAAAGAGAAAAACACATGCAAGCAAAATATATTTGAAAAAAAAAATTCTTGAGATTTGAATACATCTTTTTTATTATTATTAATAAAAGCAAATGGAATACAATCTTAACTGTTAGTGTTATTTTTATATATTTGAAACTTTTTAGATAATACGCCAAATTGTATACTGTTTCATAATTATCTCAATTAATATAATAGTTATTTTATTGTTACGTAGGATTCTATGGAATTGTGGGTGTACTCTCAGGATACAAAAATAAGTCTATATTTCTGGGTAAGTAACACTTTTTACTTTCCTTATATACATAATGTATAAGGAAAGCATTGTGATGGGGTCGTAAATTCGACTTCGAATTTTCGACGGGAGAGCATGTTTCAAGCATCCCTGATCACGAATCAAACATTTTTGAAGTGAAGCCTGTGTGTGTGTGTGTGTGTGTGTGTGTGAAAGTATGTGTGTGTGTCTGTGTCAATGAGACTGTGGAGACGATAACTGACGAACGAATGGACCGATTCGAACGAAATTTGGTACAAAAATCACAATTCGTAAACACTGGAAGCCTATTCTTTTTATGCGCAATCGAATGTTCAGAACCATCCTAAATTTTCGAATGAAATTTTGAAAAAATCGTCAAAAAATCAAAACCGCTAATAAAGTTACGCAAATAAATATTTCTTATGTAATATTTCATTAGAAAACGATTGGCATACATTTTAGACCGCTAACATGAACCGTTCTCGAGATATTGCACATTTTTCAAAAAAATTATCAAAAAGTTAAATAAAATAAAAAATAAAAATATTTTGTATTGAGAAATATGTTCACTTTTCATGTGTAATACGATGCGATAAATTTGGTGACATTATTCTCGTGGATATATCTCGTTCCGTTCATGAAAAAAGATACTTTGAATAATACTTTTAAATTTGAATGCCAATAGTCATTTATCTGATGTAAGAATAACTTATTTCTCCGTTCATAATGCTTGGCGAGATTTTGGCAACGAATTTGGCGGAATGTCGCCAACTTGGGGACATTTTTAATTGCTGCCACATTAACAAAAAATCTCGCCAAATTGATAACAATGACGCTAAATCAATGAAAATGACGACTAATTGAAGAAAATTCAATATCAGGGAAAGAATATAAGTATCTACTATAAGAATAACTTTTTTTTAGCTGTAAAAGTAGTAAATTCATTGCATTATATAAGGAAAGTCATGTGTTGCCCACATCAGATTTTTTTTACAAGTACTAATACTTGTAACAGACGAACAATAAACAGTAAATAGTTTGATAATTATCTTACAAGATCAATTGTTAGACACAATGAAACAGCAATTGTTAGATACAATAAAACAGCAATTGTTAGATACAATGAAACAGCAATTGTTAGATACAATAAAACAGCAATTGTTAGATACAATGAAACAGCAATTGTTAGATACAATAAAACAGCAATTGTTAGATACAATGAAACAGCAATTGTTAGATACAATAAAACAGCAATTAAAAGCTGATATATTTCACAAAAATAACGGGTACTATTCTCAAAACACGTATTTCACAAATCAATGTATTTTGTAGCACATCAACTGATTTCCAACTGAGCGATGACGCCTTTTATTTACTTCCAGCAAAAAGTTACAGAAGGGGCTCGTATTTCCAAGAATATATCAATTATTTCGAAAAAGTTCAAGTACATTTAAAAAATCGCTAAACTTCACCTGGTTGGTGATAAATTGCCAAATCTGGCAACCCCGCCTCGAAATTCGACATATGGCAGCCCGACATGTATTAAATAGGAATATCTGACTGGAAAGGTGTTTTCTCCTTGAAAATAGTAAAGTCTTTCAATGGAAACAAAGACACGCTATGTATTATTTGAATAGCACAGCGGGACTTTTTACATATCTGTAACAATATTAATTGGACTATAATCAAATTAGTCGAAAACAAATTCTATACATTACAAATATAGTCAATGTTCTGAAAATATTCGTGCATTATTTGTCTATGGAACATTTCATAAAAGTAGTAGTTCCATTCCATGCTATGAGAAAAATATTTATGGTAGTTTCTTTACATACCTTAACCAAGGAAATAAATTTTTAATTGGAAGTAATATTCATTGCTTCCTTAGTTTTTGTAAATATGCTATTTCGAACTTCATAATTTTAATTTATATATACAATACATATTTCTGTTGTGCCTAATGAAAACAGAGGGAACAGATTAAAGACACCTAGCTGTAATTCTTAAATATTATTGTGCTTGCAAGCTTTTCATTTACAAAACATTTATATTTTTATAGCTAACTCCATAGTTTAACGTATTTTATTTATTCAAATAAAAAAAAATCTAATGTTTGAATCACATGACTTTCGTTATAGATCTAAATTAATTTTCTTTATCTTCCTTTCATAATACGTGTATAATACATTGTTCGTATAATAAATTGTGTCCATTTGTACAAAATAACAGAAATATTTATTTGAAATTATATTGAAAATTGCAGTTGAAATTAAAATTTTGCTTTCATGGTGCAACTGGTCGGGCGACTGTAACGAATTTATTGGCGGGACAAATATATTGATATCTGTAAAAATTCATTTTTATTGCTTTTACGAAACAATTTAAGAAAAATTTTTAAGAAGCTTAAAAAAGTTAATTTTGTTCTCCAATGCTAATTACAACAAGAAAGATCAATCATGCATAAGCATTGATTATGAAACACTTTCCAACTGAAATGCAATTTCATTTAAAAATTTCTAAAATGTGATACAATCAGTGGTGATATCTTTTACATTATCACAGTACTACAGTAATTTATTATACTTAAATATTTAAAACTGTATCGAAATATAAATCATCTGATTCTCTATGCAAAATCAATGAATATTTCATTCATATAACTTGTATTACAGACTCCAGATCTAAATAATTTTGTGTGCAAAAAATTCAGCAATTCTTATGTAACTCATCTTACAATCGCTTGAGACATTTGCATTCTGCATAAGTTAAAATTAGGCTTCGTTAAATAAATAATAAAAGTTTAGAGATCATTTAAAATCACAACTATTGTAATTGCATAGGCATGGAATTTAGATACACAGATAATACACAGATACACAGATAATATGTGTGTGTGTGTGTGTGTGTGTATGTATTCAAAGTATTGGAATCGTGCCGAAGATCGAAACTCGAATTTTCGAAGTATCTACATGTTTTGGGACTTCTAGAACACGAAAAAACTATAGGAAGACGTCTGTGTGTGTAAGGGTGTATCTGGGTATGTTTCTGTGTGTCTGTGAGGATATTACATCCACTCTAATTGAAAAACTAATGGACGGAATTTCATAAAATTTGGTAGGTATGTTTTTTGTGGGAAATCCTGATGTTCACTAGATTGTAGTACGATTCGTAATAAAAGAATCTGCCTTCTTTTCGAAATGGTCGGCAGAAATTGCCTTTATCCACTCTAGCTAAAAACTAATGTAACAAATTTTACAAAATTTAGTGTATAATATTTCAATAACCTACAAGTGATTTATATACCAAATGTAACAAAATTTGGTATATAAATCATTTGTAGGTTATTCTAGTACGATTCGGGAAAAAGGAACGGGCTATTTTTGCGAAATGGCCCTCAAAAATCGTTAAATATAAAAATAAAAGATTACGTGTGCTCAATTATATCAATTAAATTCCTATTTTCAACGTGATTTTTGACAACAAAAAGAATAAGACTAACTCATTACTCTAGGACTAGCCGTTCTTGAGATATTCTAGTTTTTTCGCGTTTTCGCTACGCCTCCTTTGACAATAAGTCCAGCTATCAAACGAGAACCAAATTTAAGTTTAACGTGCAAATTTAATGTCATTTAAAATACTTATGGTTGTTATTTTATGCAGATAAACTCAAATTATTTTTGATGAAATAAAGAGAACGAGAATATGAGTCTGCAGGGAAAGACATGTGCTGCCCACATCAGAATTTTTAACAATATTACAATAATGAACTATAGAAGTGAACGGGGATTATTTGAAGGCCATTTCGAATAAAATGTATGATCTATATTCTATATTGAAAGATCCACCAAATTTTTGTAGAATAAAATGTTCAACAAATTTAAACTGTGTACCAAATTTTAACTCCCTAGGACGTAGGAAAGTACATTAAAAATGCCATCAAATAAGTATATCACGAATAGTTATATAAAATTAAAAATTTGACAAATTGTTATCTACCAAATTTATTTTAAAATGTGAAGCCTCTCTCAGATACAATATGATTAAACTCTTGGAAAGATATTTATTATATAATATATCTCTTTTTTCTTTCTGGAGGTAGCCCGAAAGTCAGAATTTAATTGAATTTGTTTTTTCCCTATATTAAATAATTTTTAATTAAAAAACTACTTAATATATTTTACTGAATTTGTTGTATATATTTTATGGATAATGTAAATATTTCCTAAAAATTTCGAAGCAATTTGTGAATTTTAAATTTGCTTAAAAAATGTTTGAAAAATTAGGTCCCATAGGGTTCAATGTATTTCATTTTTTCATCCCGGGTTCAATAAAAAACTAATTGGGTGATATTATTTATTTCTAGTCCCATAGGTCCCACAGACCGTCTGAAAAACATACTAAAATTTCATTTTGATAAAGTCATTTTTACGGCAGTTATCGTGCTAACGGACAGACAGACAGAATGACAAAGTCATAAACACTTTTCAACTATGTTGTAAAGTGTTAATAAAAATGGATAGAAGCAATGTGAAATATATTTAACGGTGTAATTTAAATAGTTTTAAATTTCAGATTTTTTTTTACATTTTAAAAGCGCTGATATTTGTAGAATATATTTTGTGTTGTGGGTAGTAATCAACTTTGTTATCTAGATTTTTACTAAACTATTTTTGAAGCATTTATTTCACAGGATATGCAATAGATAGAGTTTAGACTATGAGTGATATGGATGCAGCATAGAATTTAAAGGGAGTCCAAAAATGGAGTCTAAAGTCCAAAAATGATTTTTACTAACCCCTTTAGGTTCTTTTTCTATTTCCAATTCAAAAACTTTCATTTTCCGTGAAACATCAATTTTTCAGTATTAAATAAAAATATAGTTTAAATGATAATTAACATGGATTTAACATAAAAGTCTGGATGATGTAGCTTGATGCAATACGAATTTTTAGTTTTAGTTTCATTTTCCACTGATACTTCAAAGATGTTCCTTAAAGCACAAATTATGATTAGCTATATATAAACCTTAGATAATAACTGATATAGATTCAGCATTACATTTCAGAGTGGTTGGATGGCGTACAAAAGATTTTCTTTTACTATGGCTATTGTGTGCCATTTTCGATTATAAAATTTAACATTATCTTTGTAACATCTATTTTTCAACATCTGCTAGAGAAAGATATAGATGCCAATGGATTTAGATTTAGTAGAACCTTTTGCATGGGATTCGATGATTCACTATGGCTTTTCTCTTTCTGGATCTTATCACTACCGATTCAAAATCTGTCCTTGGAACATATATTTCTCAGGATTGGCTACAGATAGAGCTTAGATAATGATTGTAATAGATTTACAAGAAAAGCGTAAAGTAGATAAGGAAATACAATATGGTCCTATTTTAGTATATGCACGAGATCCTATTTCACTTCCGATTTGAAAATTCGTCTTGAAGCATTTTTATTTCAAAATCGTCTGTAGATAAAGCTGCAGAATCGACTTCAATAAGGGATTGCTATTCTATCTCAGTAGCTCAACGGTAACGCGTAGGCTGGATAGCAAGAAGTTCTGTGGTTGGATTGCCGGATGAAGTAGCAAGGTTCGCTATAATAAGCTCCGATTTTAAATCGGGCGCATATCGACTATGCAGGAAGCTAGCCTGGATTATAAAAAATAACATTAGGAGGCTAACCTGAGGTGAAAACGGCAAAAAGTGGTCAGTCAGATTGTCAGTTGCAGGCCAATCTGAGATTAGAGGATGGGGAAAAAATACTTATAGTAGAATAAAAAACATTCATCCCAGTAGCTCAACGGTAGAGCGTCAGCTGGCCAATACGAAGATCGGGGGTTCGATTCCGGATTGGGGCAGCAAGGTTCCTTACAAAGCTTAGATGATGAATTTTAAAGGATTCAGAAATACGTTTTATTTTGAGCAGGTAGGTCTTTCACTAAAGATTTCGATTTCTGGTTTTAGAGATGTCAACTCCGATTAAAAAATTTAAATTTTCTTTGCAACAGTTTTTTTTAGGATTTGCCAAAGATGGAGCTTAGTTGGCGACTGATATGAATGTAACGGGTTGAGGGTTCGTTTAGAATATCCACATCCGTTTCTAAAAATGTCACTTTATTTTTCCAAAAATTCACAACATTTTACGAAATAAATGGGCAAAATATAATAAAGTCCTTAAAAGTTTCGTCTTAAATGTAATGTTCAAAACCACCATATGAAGGCTCCTTCACAAACGTATTGTTTCATATACTTTAAACACTTTACAACAAAGTTGAAAAGTGTTTATGACTTTGTTCATTCTGTCTGCCTGTCTGTCTGTCTGTCTGTCCGTTAGCACGATAACTGCCGTAAAAATGACTTAATCAAAATTACATTTTAAAATGTTGTTCAGACGGTCTGTAGAACCTATGGGACTACAAATGAATAATATCACCTAATTAGTTTTGGATTGAACCCGGGTTGAAAAAATGAAATACATTGGGCCTTATGGCACCTCATTTTTCAAAAAAAAATTAGGGGGATTTAAAATTCACAAATTCCTTCGAAAATTTTAGGTAATATTCAAATTGTTCCATAAAATATCTAAAAAAATCAGCAAAATATATTTAGTAGTTTTTTAAATAAAAATTAAAATAATAATAACACCTCTTATATGAAGCGATCACGTGACAATGATATGAAAAGATCACGTGATCCACTTCAAAATGATATATGGCATCCACCTTGTCTCAACATCGTGATTTTTAAAGTTCTTTTTCATTCATATTGAGTGTTGTATCCGTCCTAAAACCACTTTATTTTTACTTAAATTCTGTGCATCTACATACAGACACAACGCAACTACAATATATTTGAATTTAAATGCTCATCCAAGTTTGATTATTTCTGCAACGAAGCCTATTTTTCAACTATGTAAAATGTAAACTGCAAAATATGTAGAATGAGTTGTATTAGAATTGCTGTGTTTCTTTAACACAAAATCATTTAGTCCATGGAGTCTGCATAGCTGATATTAATGAAATATTCATTTATTTTACAAAGAGAAGGAAGATGATTTTTTTCGATGAAGTTTTACGTATGGAGTTTAATTACTTGTAGCTCCATGGTATTAATCTTTAAATAAAATAAATTATTATAGTAATTTGATGAATGACATGAATGGGACATTATTTATGAATGAAATGCTGCTTTTATAGAGAGAGCCAGGCGTGTTATTTTTTCTATGACGTCATGTGAATGCATTTCAGTTGTTTTCGATGAAGTTTTCAAATATAATAAATTATCGTAGTATTTTGATAATTCTAAAATTATTACCGAGGAATGTATCACATTTCAGAGACGTTTAAACCAGGCAATTTATAATTCAATGCCGTCATTTGAATGAAGTTCATTTTTTTCGATGAAGGTTTAAGATTTCAAATATATTAAATTAATGTATTATTGTGATAAGTTTTAAAATATTACCGAGAAATGTATTGCATTTTAGGCACGTTTAAATAAAATTGCATTGAAGTTGGAAAGTGTTTCATAATCAATGCTTTAAGCATGATTGATCTTTCTTGTTTCTTTTTTATCACTTTACAACATAGTTGAAAAATGTGTTCATGGCTTTGGTCATTCTGTCTGTCTGTCTGTCTGTCCGTTAGCACGATAATTGCCGTAAAAATGACTTCATCAAAGTGAAATTTTAGTATGTTGTTCAGACGGTCTGTGGAACCTATGTGAATATAAATGAATAATATTATTTTATGAAATATTAAAATTATCCCATAAAATGTATAAAAAAATTCAGCAAAATATATTCAGTAGTTTTTTAAATAATAATTAAAATATTAATTACACTCTTTATACGGAGAGATCACGTGACCATTATATGAAGAAATCGCGTGACCCACTTCAATATAAAATATGGCATTCATCTTGTCTCAAAATCATGATTTTTAAAGTTCTTTTGAATTCATATTTGGTGATGAATTCATCCGTCCTAAAACCGCTTTATTTTTGAATAAATTTTGTTCATCTACATATTGAAACAACGTAATTACAATATAGTTGAAATTAAATGATCATCCAAATTTGATTATTTCTACAACGAAGCCTACTTTTCACTTATGGAAGATGTAAATACCAAAAGATGTAGAATGAGTTGTATAAGAATTGCTGCATTTCTTTAACACAGAATTATTTAACTCATGGATTCTGCAATATAGCTGATATGAATGAAACATTCATTTATTTTACGCCGAGAAACAAACGATTTTTTTGGATGAAGCTTTAAGCATAGAGTTAAATTACTTGTATCTCCATGGTTTTAAGTTTTTAAATAAAATAAATTATTATAGTATTGTTATGAATGAAATGAATGGAAAGATGTCTATGAATGAAATACTATTTTATAGTGAGAGCCAGGCGTGTTGTATTTGAATGACGTCATTTCAACAAATTTCATTTGTTTTCGATGAAGTTTTCAAACATAATAAATTATTGTAGTATTATGATTATTTTAAATATATTACTGAGGAATGTGTCGCATTTTAGATATGTTTAAACCAGGCAATTTATATTTCAATGCAGTCATTTGAACGAAGTTCATTTTTTTCAATGCACTTTTAAGTTTTCAAATATAATAAATTAATGTAGTATTGTGATAATTTTAAAAATATTACCGAGGAATGTATCACATTTTAGAGGTGTTTAAATGAAATTGCATTGAAGTTGGAAAGTGTTTCATAATCAATGCTTTATGCATGATTGATCTTTCTTGTTCAATTTTAAAAGCATACTCTTTTCATATAAATGTTTTTAACCACGTAAATAATTATGCATTACAATAGACTTCCATTCGCCTTGAGTGGCTCTTTTTGTGCCAACGACCCCCGAAATCCAAGAGAAAATCACTGTGAACTAATGACGGGGATTTCTGAATGAAAAACATTATGCTGGAAATAAGTATTTTAGATAGATTTTGAAAATTTTCCAGGACGTATCATGCCTCTTCAATATGGTGTATGTCTAAGATAACTTACAAGCACATCCACGGAAGTGACAAATGTTCTCACCGGAAAGAAATAGATATATACGATATGTTAGTTGAATGTTATGAAGAAAAGGACAGTTCAATTTCGTTGCTGAGATGATTTGTAGTCGGGAAAATTACTTTTCCGATTATTTATTTCAATTTATTTATTTAACGTGATGGCCGATTCTAAAAATAAAAAAATCTGATGTAGCACATGACTTTCCTTATATAATGCAATTAATTTACTATTTTTACTGTAAACAAAAATAGATTATTTTTATAGTAGATATTTATATTTTTACCAAGATATTGAATTTTGTCAATGAGTCTTCATTTCCATTGATTAAGAGTCATTTTTATCTATTTGGCGAGATTTTCGTTAATTTTACAGCATTTCAAAAAGTCGCCAAGTGGGCGACATTCCACCAAATTCGTCGCCAAATTCTCGTTAAACGTTATGGATAGAGAAATAAGTTATTCTTACAGCAGATAAATTACTATTGCCGTTTAAATACAAAAGTATTACTCAAAGTATCTTTTCCATGAATGTAACGAGCTAAATCCACGAGAATGATGTCACCAAATGTATCGCATGGTATGACATTTGAAAAGTGAACATTTTTCTCAATAGGAAATATTTTTTTTTATTTTATATGGCTTTTTGATATTTTTTTTGGAAAATGTGCAATATCTCGAGAACGGTTCATGTTAGCGTTCTAAAATTTTTGTCAATCGTTTTTAATAAAACATTATATAAGAAATGTATATTTGCGTAACTTTATTAGAGGTTTTAATTTTTTGACATTTTTTTTCAAAATTTTACTAGAAAATTTAAGGGCGTTCTGAACATTCGATTGCGTATAAAAACAATAGGCTACCAGTGTTTACAGATTGTAAGTTTTGTACCAAATTTCGTTCGAATCAGTCCATTTTTTCGTCAGGTATTGTCTCCAAAGGCTCACTGAAAACACACACACACACACACAGACATCACTTCAAAAATATTCGATTCGTGATCAGGGATACTTGAAACGTTCTCTCCCGTCGAAAACTCGAATTCGAATTTTCGACCCCTTCACAATACTGTCCTTATACATTATTGTATATAAGTAACAAAAATGAAATAAATATAACAACAATGATATAAGTTCAGTTACAGTATAACGGTTAGACTAAAAACATTTGAACGATTATATACATATCTTAAAAATTTAACTGAAGTGTGGTGCAATTCGATTTTTTGGTACTAGAATCTATGGAGTTAGAGAGGAGATAAAACTCCTATAGATGAAACACTTGAGAATGCCGTAAAGCTTTGAGAATTATATACAGGTATCACTAGTGATTGTAAAGCGCCCTTTGTTTTCATTTGACACAATATAGAGGTATATTATTGAGTATATGAATTTTTGATTAGCTTTAAATGCGGATTCGTGAATTATCAGTGTAATTCATCACCGTTTTTTCACAGTTGAGCATAGTTCACAGTTGAGCATTTTCACAGTTGAACACAGGGAGATAAAAATAAATTGAAAGGTAAGATAATTTTGAATACGTAGGAATATTCCTTATTGTTTCAGTGTTAATTTGAATTGCGCTACGAATTTATTTCTACAAAATTTGACAGTTTAAATAAATATTTCAATCCTTTCACCATGAAAATACGTACAATGCAGTAACTCTTATTTTGCCGCACCGCCACCTGAATTATTGTCTCAAACGATATTGGCGTTTTCATAATAAGAAGTTTTAACTACTTACCGTTACCTTCAAGGTCGAATGTCATTTTAAGCAGCTTGTAATTATTTTTTTATTTTTATTTTCATTTTTATTTTTTTTTTTTTGCAAATTTTACAAGAAAAAAATTGAGAATTATGTTTTGTTAATCCACACAATTGTACAATGTTACCCTTTATTTTAAATGCCTTGAAAAATGTGTTTCCATTGATACCAAGTTTGATTATGTATCCCCGGAGGGTAACTTGAGCCCCCAAGGTGACTAATAAATAATCGATTACAAAAATTGTATTGCGGCTTATTTTCAATACAGTCACTGAAAATATTAAGTTTCTCAATCATTGAGTTATAAATAACCCATTTTATGGATGATTATGTAAAATATTATTATTTTATATTTAATTTTACCTTTAGGTTATTTAGAGCTGTCCAATCGAAAGCATATACGATGAAAATAATTTCAACCTGTAAAACTGTATTTTTTGCACCAAGTTTGTAAAAGAAGACCTCAACCAATATATCAGTGCTTGTCAACCTCTGTGAAACGGCCGTCAGGTAAATTAAAAGACACAACATATTTCCCAACAAATTTTCTCATAAATACCTTTCTTATTCAAAAATGAATAATATTATTCAGTATAAAATGTATAATTTTTTAATTAAATTGATTTTACTGATGTTGGTCTGGAAAAAAACGGTATTGAGAAAGAAAAATCTGATGTTGGCAGCACATGTCTTTCCCTGCAGACTCAAATTTACATTTTATTTATTTATTTAATAATTCATTAGATTGAGTTTAATTACACCAAAAAACACCAAATTTGCATTCTTAATTCAATTTTTTTATTTGGTAATTGGACATTTTCCGATAGCGGCGTAACAAAAATGCAAAAAATCTCAAATATCTTGAGAACGGTTAGTCATAAAATATAATGGAGTGTGTTATATTCTTTTCCTCGTCAAAAATTGCGTATAAAACAAGAATTTAATTGCTACATTTCAGCATACGTAGCATTTATTATTTTTGCGATTTTTGCGGGCCATTTCGAAAAAAGACAAATTGTTCTTTTCCGAATCGTACCAAAATCTAATCAGCGTCAGAGTGTCCCACAAGTAACTTATCTATCAAATTTTGTGAAATGTGGGCGATTAGTATTTTAGCTAGCGTGGATACATGAAATTTTTGAGGGCCATTTCGTAAAAAATGGCAGATTGTTCTTTTCCTAATTGTACCAAAATCTAATCAGCACCAAAGCATCCAAGTAACTTATCTACTAAATTTTGTGGAATTTGATTAATTAGTATTTTAGCTAGAGTGGATACATGAAATTTTTACGGGCCATTTCGCAAAAAATGGCGGGTTCTGTTTTTACGAACTCTACCGAAGACTAATCAGCACCAGGGTCTCACCCAAGTGACTTACATATCAAATTTTATGAAATTAGGTCAATAAGTGTTTTAGTTAGAGTGGGTACATACATTGCACAGACAGACATACACACACACATAGACGTCACGCTAAAAATAGTTTTTTCGTATTCTAGAGGTCTCGAAACGTGTAGATCCGTCGAAAACTCAAGTTGTGATTTTCGGTATGATTCCAATACTTTCCCTATACATTACAATGCATTGCAGGGAAAGTAAAAATATTTATCCATTGTAACTCACCATAGATGTCAGCTAAACAGCTATCCATATTACAATTTAAATGCGACTGGGTTACTGATATTTTCTACACATATGTTATTTAGGCGTTCTGGGTCTGAAATTCTTGACACATTCAGGAATATTATTATCCTTAGAATAAATATTTTCACTATAAAATATTTATTCATTAAATTGCTTAGAAAACTAAAACGATGCATTTCAGGAGAATCTCTTGCGGCCAAGTATAATTGATGCCAAAGCATGGTCCTGATCCGCTGTACTGTACCTTAGCATCAATTATAATATGTTCCCGATTTTCTCAACCGCCGGTAAGAAATACTGGAATACATTATATTTAGAAATACAAATGGCAAAAACAACGTTTGCATCAATTTTATAACAGTCTGTATAAATTTTATAAATAAATTGAATATTATCAGAGCAATTTTGAAAAGAAACGTTATGATTTGAAGGATTTACATCAGAGATAGGGATAGTGTAGTCAAATCGGGAATGGAAAGGGGCATTTAAATTAAAAAAACAGTCTATTCTTTGTTTCCAGAAAATACATTTTGATGTGAATAATATCTACGGTTTGGATTTCTCATGCGGAAAAACAGAGCTTTACGAGAGTAGTAAATAAAAATTTTGAGCTCTTATACCCCCGAACCTAATGGATAGATCTTCAAATAGTCTTGTTTAATCGAAAATATGTTTTAGATTATGAATACATTAGAATAATTTCAATATTTTAATATTTTGAACGTGTTTCATTGAGAAAACGAGTATTTAAAAATTAGATCTATCTTCCCGCGAGCATTTTTTTTCATTTTTCTATTTTTCACTGGAAATATATAGTAAACGATAAAACATAGATATAAATAGTAAACGATAAACATGTGTACAAATAATTATGTATTGCAATCTGTATTTATTATTAGAAAAAAACCCTTATAATTTTCAAATAATCGCCTGGTCAATTTGAAACTGATTGACAATTTTTCGTTTTACAGAATTGCAATGCATATATCTAAAAAACAAAGAGAGCTAGCTTTGACCAATAATTTTTAGCTTCTTAAAAGTTCTATAAGTGCATATAATTTGATTTCAGATAGAGCTCTTATGTTTCGAAAAAAACTTTATTCCTCTGAACGATTTTTTTTTCTTTCATTTTTTATATTTTCACTCGAAATATCTTCGAAACTATGAAAGATAGATATAAACAGTAAGCAACAAGTTATGCATGAGGAAATTAAGTTTTTAAATCTATATTTATTGTTTTAAATAAACTTTTATAATATTTGAATAATCGTCTTGTAAATTTGAAGAAGTACGAAAATTTCATCTTTTCAAGTTTGCAATGTTTATATTTTGAAAACTAAAACTAAAGCTCTAAACAATTAACAAGAATATACAGCTCTTTGAAAGCCCGATAAGTGTATTTAATTAGATTTTGAACCGCGATTTTGTTTGTATCTACAGGGGTGGTCCAAAATACATAAGACAAACTTTAAAGTTAGATCAGGTATACAAATACAAGCCCGTTTTGCATAAGAACATGTGGCCCCAAACGCCACCGTGGGGTGCTACTACAGATGCAGAAAGAAGCAAAAAGAATGGAATGCGGATAATAAAACACAGGTTTATTAGACATAACAATTAGAAGTATCAGTTACAATTGTTTATCATAGAATTAAAATGAGTGTTCAAATATCTTGCCATCCGCAGATATGCATGTCTGGCAGTCGAAGCACGGATTGAAAATGAAAGAATGCTCGTGAAACGTACTGCTGCCTCAACGACTCTAGCAACAAGGTCATCATCAGATGTTTCGGTAGTCTTGTAAACAAGGGTTTTGAGTAAACCCCACAGGAAGAAACCAATGGAAACCGTGGTGGCCAACTGACGGGTCCTTCATGGCATATCCATCTTGCAGGAAATGTTCTTTTTAGATAGTCCTGCACATCCTGGTTGAAACATGCACAGCTGTGGATGACAAGATATTTGAAAACATATTTTAATACTTTGAAAAACAATTATAATTAATATTTCTAATTGTTACGTCCAATAAAAATATGTTGTATTATCTGCATTCCTTTCTTTGTGTTTTTTCACGCATGTGTTCCACCTCATGGTGGCATTTGCGGCCACATGTTTCTATGCAAAGCGGACTTGTTTTTATATTACTGACATACCCTTATCTTTATCCAAGACCTTTTGGACTACCCTGTATATTACAAAAGTGAGATTTAAATTACAAAATATTATTCACGCAAAACCATTTTGGTTCCATCGGACTGGTGCCAACGACGAATTTTTAAATAAAAGTTAGTAACTAGATGGATGGAAGATATCCAAATAAATAGTTGTCAAGCAAATAATCCAGTTGCTAACGGATTTAAGCAAAAATTACAAAATAAAGCTATCTTAGCCACATGAAAGAATCAAATGCGTAACGCATACTTGCAATCCAGATAAGTCATCAAATCAATACATAAACATTAGATAAATGTCTTCTTTATAGAAGGTGGGAATTATAGCTACAGAACCAACACCAATCAGTCCTGAAATGTGTGGCTTTCCCTTTAGGATAGATGATAATGATATAGGTGGAACGAAACAATATTTAATACGAATGTATGAGATAATGATTTAAACACACTCTCCATTTATTTATAAATGTATAACAGTCCAAAATTACATTAAAAGCATTTAATCCTTTTTGTTTTGATAATCCTCTAACTGTCAAATAAAAGTCGTAACTTAATTAAAACTATAAAAAAATAAAAACATCCGTAGCCTTTTTTTATACATATTTTTTGCTGTAACATTTTTTTAGCATATTTAAATTGTTTTGATTTTACTTTTTTTTTTATTTTACCCCAGAATTGCTAAGAGTTTCACGTCTCATGATTGCATTCAACTATTAATGAGGATTTTCTTTTTTTTTTTGCTTTACCTTCAGGTAATTAATGACCTGCACTAATGCGGTTTTCTGAGTAATCGCCTTGGATATATTACTCCAAATTAATTTTAATTAAAATCTAAGTCACTGTTTTTGTGTACAATCTATTTTTCTTACGTCCGACGGTAAATTGTGGGTGAAAAAATGTTTTTTTAAGTTATTCTTTAATTTTTGTAGATAAATAAATTCTAAAGTTTAGGGGGGAAATATCGAATTCGACGTTTCTCATAAGGACAACTTAGATATTCAAATACCTCGAAATAAAGCAAGAGGGTTTATAGAGTCTAGGACAGGGATGGCCAAACCGCGGCATGCGTGTTACAGTGTGGCATGGCAGAGTTTTAACAGTGGCACGCGAAAACTTATTGAAAAATTAAAACATTTGAAAAAATAATAATGTCGTCTTCGGGAACTTTGTCAAAATGCGTAAAAACCCTACTCATGCGCTACTGAATACAACAGCTCCGAAAATCGGCACTGCTTGACGCCAGTATAACGATGCGGTAAGAAAGCGTGGTCACCTGACCCTAGATCACCTGACCCCCAATCACCTGACCCTAGTCACTACAGGGTCAGGTGGTTGTAACGTACCGCACCTTTAGCTCTTATGAAGTTGGTCATCTATTCAACACTGTTACGTTACCATCTTGTAGAACTTAAACTCATTCGTGTGCAAACTTATACCGTTCAAAAGTGACCTAACTCAAATTCTTAAATCAAGTGATACAGAGGCCCTACGGCGAAGGCAAATGACATATATAATTATTATGTTAATCGAAACACATTTATTGTGGATGCACACTATAGTAATACAGCAAATTGCTGAGTAAATAAAGACATACGCATACCAAAACAGCCAGTATTGCACATTCCCGTAATATAACTTAAAGCTCTCTATTAAATTGCGACCAAACCTGGTGATAGAACTATATGCTAATCAGCAGAATAGAACATACATAGACGACTCTTACTAAAATGCGTCTGAGGATGCCGAGATCTTGTCCTAGATAACTATAGGGGGTACTAAATCCTCCCGATCATAGTTATGCCAATATTAGTAGCATTCACCTACAGCATGCACTTTCAAACCCTTTGCACTCACCACAGCGAATCGATTCGTTGCGACTTTATTCGGCTTCCAACCTCCACTCGTCCTCTTTGACCAGACTAGTCTAAATCTCTAAATCACAATCCGAAACTTATCCTGCCGCTCTGTACTACCGCAGAATGCTACTTGGCTCTGCGATTGATCTACATAACATAACCAGTCAGAAGTTGTTAATATAAAGTGAACATACATTATAACGTTATTGAGGGAAATACTGTCTAAAGGTTATATAGACTGCACACGTTATAATTGAACAATTTGACAATTGAATTGGTGTCCGCGAACTCTTGCAACAAAAAGAGAGTGGTGATAGTACACAGCAAGACGATCAGTATTTGCTGCAGAACCTAGAGTCACAATCCACTCATAGTTGCAGAAAAAAGTGGCTCGTTCACGTTGATACTGTATTAGAGAGAAATAAGACTTAAGTAACAGATGTAAGACACAAGGCCATTATCATCAGAGAATTACTTAAATGAGCTGTTCAAAATGGCGTCCGTAGGTTTCGTCACACAGCCGACACTGTCGTAGGAAGGATTCTCGCAATCTTTCAAGACTCCTGGTGTGGGGTTGATCTTGTCCGCAGCAACAGAGAATCGTACGACGAGATTTTTGACGGAGTCCACAAGTGCCTCGTACACCAACTCTTTCATATATCTCCAGATGAAGAAGACAGTGGATTCAGATCCGGGGAGCGTGGAGGCCAAGCTAGAGGATCACAGCGCCCAATCCACAGTTGGGGATACGACGTGTTTAGAAAGGGCCGGACGGCGTTGGAAATATGTACTGGAATCCCATCACGCATGAACCATATATCGCGGTGTGTGGTGAGCGGAACACCCTGTAACAAACCGGCAAGGACATGCTCCAGGAACAAAAACACTGTATACAGCGCCCGTTAGGTGTTCTGGCAAACTGCAGAGTCCTACCATCCGATCACCAAGATTGCCTCCCCAGACGTTGACAGCAAATTTCTGCCGGTATTTACGAGGGTCAACGACGTGTGGATTTTCTTGAGCTCAATCGTGGCTGTCGAAAATTTTGCGCAGGCGAACGGGGCCTCATCCCTGAATAACACTAATGCGGAATAAGAAACTTATTCTTTTTTGGCACTATGAGTGTAATGCGACCCTAGCTTTCATTGCAAGTATTGCTGTGTACTATCATCCCTCTGTTTCTGTTGCTAGAGTTCGAGGACATCGTTTATATCAGGAATCGAGAGTTGAGGCGCAGTACGTGCACCTTTCGTCCGTTCATGCTCAGCAACAAATTGGAATTGTAAAATATATATTTGACCACATATCCAAAGTTACGAACTTTTTTAATTTTTAAAAGAGTTATCGTTGAGCACACAATAAAATGTTCCTAGCACTTGCAATAATCATCCGATCATGTTCAGAAACAAACTTTGACTGTAAAATATTGATATGCACTACATGTCCAAACTGCAGAAAAAGTGGTTAAGTTCCAGAGGAGTTGTGGTGAAATAATATAATGATAAAACAATAGTGTGGTGCTTTGCACTCAATTATTTCTGCTCGCGCTCAACAAGGAATTAGAGAGATTTATCATTGGAAAGTTTTATTGAAACTTTAATCTGTATTACAAACGCATATACAATTCTTTATACCCACACTCAACAAGGAATTAGAGAGTTCTATTAATGGATAACGTTATTGGAACTTTTATCTATAATAATAATGAAATAATATATATGTGTGTTTGCGTCATCTGTATTGAAATATCCAAGCGACCCACAGCCATAAAATTTAGTACAAATGTACCTCAACCTCGTGCTATTGATTTTTTAACCGGATTAAAAAATAAAGGTTTACTGCCTCATCTGTAAAGTTAAATTCCTTGATGTGTAAACGCGAACTAATATTTTTGTTTATTGACATTATATTGGGGGTTTTAGGAAGGTGACTTTCATCTAAATAATAAAAATATGTATAACTGGGAAACCAAAAAGGACCCGCAGTTAGGCTTTCACAGAAAGCCGCAAATGTTTGATCATTTAAAATTTACTGTGTATCCATTGTAGCCCGTAATTTACTGTAATAATTCATTTATCCAATATCAACCATGTTGTCTTTCGAAGAATTGGAGCAATGTGTTTAAGGAATCCCTGCTTTAAATTCCGAACAATTCAGTGTACATTTTGTAGTAAATACATATTTTAATACAGTATTTATCCGTTTAGATTTTATCAACACATTTGCACCATACTTCAAATGCCTACTTCTATAAACTTAGAATTTTATTTTCATTCGATAATTCTATCATCTTTACCGTGAATCATCCTGAAATGATATAAATTTAAAAACGGCTGTTATCCATATTGACTTTATCATATATATGCTGTAAAAATGTATATATGCTGTATAAATTTCATGATCATGGCTCTAAAAACGCCACGGATTTCAAATTTACTCGACAATCTTAACATTTTTACTTATAATACCCCTTAAAAAAATAATAAATATTTGAAAACACCAATTATCAATACTTATCTTATCTCATGATCTACCCTATTTTAAGTCTTATCTTAAGTCTCACGTTCATTCAACCATTGGAACATATCTGCCTATGATACCCTCAAAAGTCATAAATATTTCAAAATGGCAATTATGTTGAAATGTATATAATGGTTATGTATTATGTATATAGCTATGCCTCTGCACAGACGAAATTGGGATTTTTGGCGCCGATGTTTTGTATGCGCACTTGACATGGATTGTAAATAGTCAGATAATTAATTGCAGCAAAATGTCAAAGATGAGCTACAAATCTCTGAAAATTTATAGCCCTGTCAGGTGTGGCTCGCGTCAGAGTCCGGTCCTTGGACCACACCGGTTTGTAGGGAGCCCTTCGGTTCTTGAATTTTAGTGGAGCGCATAAAAAATGCGCGTCTCTTCGCTAACCAGTGGTGTGAAGCAAAATTTGGACCGCCTTTTTTATTGTGCTTGGGAAATAGCGAATGGGCATTCACGTACGATGATGCATTTCACGTACGGTATCCGTAGCCCCTATCTAGGGCGGCCAATGCTTTCTGCTGGGATCCGACGTCGTAGTTCGGTGATGTATGGTGTCTCGTAGCCGTCGTTTTTTTTGTTGTAGTGCAACACAGCTCTGCCTCTAAACGGCGTGGTGGGGGACCTTTGCTCCCTTAGCTACATTCAAGCCGTGGCAACTGTGGCACTGCATGGACGGAGTGTTTGCGGAGCATCAATCCCTGGCTCCTATGCAACAGACGAACGTCAACTGGGTGTCATCGAATGGATTCAGTGAGGTCCGTGGCAGATAATTTCTACTGAAACGTAATTGATCCTGACTTATGGTAGCGCCTGTACACAAGTTCTCACGATCCGCTGGGCCCAAGCCAACGTTAGGAGGTGGATAGTTCCCTGTCTCAGCCTTATACGGTCTGATCTTGCTGACGATGATAAGTTACGTAATTGCTCTTGACTGCTGGTAAGCCTGTACGCAAGTTTTTTGGAGCCGCTGGGCGTAAACGTTAATAGGAGGAGAATTGAAGTGGACAGTGTGCCCATCTCCGAAACAATCCTTGTCGGAACTATTCGTCCCTGTTTAACCTCAACCGAGTTGTTCAGATTGACCGTGATATTTATGAAACGTCCAATACTGAACTAGCTATTCAAATAATATTGCCACCCATTTCCAATGTGCAGAGGGATTGTTACCAGCGCCCATTTGAGTGCCATTTCTTCTGTAAAGGGAGGTATGGTGAATTATATTTAGATTTTTAATGTTTTATAAGTAATGTGTAACAGTATTTTGATGTGATCTCCAGTGTTTAAGGCTAATTTTAAGTTTCTCTTGGATAATTGCCCAATGAATTTTGTTTTCCTTGAAAAGCAATTAAATGCAAGTTTTGGAAAATTAAAAAAAATACAAATTAATGTAGATTTAACCGTACACCCCGAGGTGAAGCTTGGGTAATTGGGAAGTAATTGTATTATGTATATTTGACATTAGTGTTCATTGAGATTTCATGTGTTCTTTTAATAAATTGTTAAGTGGCTAGAAAAAGGAAGTGATTATTTAATTAGGGAATGCAATGTACTGAGGTCCAATCGGATCCCACTATACGAAACGCGGTTGAGCTGAGTGAAACTATTCGTGAGTAATATTTAGTGTATTTATGTAGGTGTTCTATTTTTGTATTTATGTGTAAAATTGACCTCACCGCATAGCGCACCCGGACTCACGTACTTGGTGCCGTGCGGAAACGAACCACGGGCTTTTGCTAGAGATAAAGTGCAGTGTGGAGGGCTCAGCCAAAATTGCGGGCCACTACTGAAGATACAGAAGTTGAGTGTTTAAATGTATTCTTTTAGGGTGTAAAGGATAGACGGGGTGTACTTTAATAAAATAGCAACGCAAGTAATAAGAAAAAAAGAATTAAGTAAAATGAATGCTGTATGAAAATATATACAGAGATATAGGATGTAAAAAAGTATGTGAATAACTTAGGTAAAGGGTGTGTCTTTTTTTGGAAGTATTGTGTATAAAAAGTATATTGTGTGTGTGCAAATTTAAATTGTGCTGTGAAAAGCGTAAGGCTCTATAACTGTAATATTTTAAAATTACAAAATTAAGATAAACAGAAAATAAGGATTAACTTAAAGTGATTTATTATGTATAGAATTTGGACTAGCAAGTTCAGTGATTAGTTAAGTGAAATAAAATAGTATAAAAAATAAAATTAAAATAGTCTGCTAAAGTAAGTGGAAAAATTAAAATATTAAAGAGCAGAAATTAATAGTACGTGTATGCAAATTAATGCAGCACAAAGTGTAGAGCCAATAAATGTTAAAATTATTTTGGAAGGGTTCTACAATATGTGTAATATTCTACAATAATGTTAAAATTAATTCAGATGATATTCTGCAAAAATTTTAGTATTCTACAATAGTTGTAGAATTATTTTAGAAGGTATTCTGCAATATTTTGTGCTATTCTACAATAAGGTTAAAATTAATTGGAAGTTATTCTACAATATTGGTAGCATTCTACATTAATTTTAAAATTAATTTAGATGGTGTTATGAAATATTTTAGTATTCTACAATTATGTTGAAATTAATTTGGAAAGCATTCTGAAATAATTTTGGTAGTCTACAATAAATGTAAAATTTATTTGGAAGGTAGTCTACAATATATAATTTTGTGTTAATATAAAAAAATAAATATAATTATAATAATAGAAATTTATGTAGATCGAGCAACTATTAAAATTCAGTGAGAAATAAGAAAATATACAACACAAGTGTGTTGCAAATAACATTTTGCCGCAAATTGTATAAAACATAGGGCAGCAAAAGTATAAGAACAGTATTGTTATTTATTGTATATTGTGTATTTTATTTGTGCAAACGAGTACAGAGAGATGATAGATAGAATGCAGTTAGTATTTGACAGATTGAGGGAGTTCGGACTAACCATAGACCCAGCAAAATTACAAATTTGCAAAGAGCAAATAAAGTTTCTGGGATTCAATATTTCCAAAAGATGAATTAGTCCAGCCGATAGCAATGTACAAAAAATTACAAACTTTCCCCAGCCAAAATCTAAGAAAAACATGAAATCATTCCTTGGGATGGCAAATTATTTCCGTATGCTAATACCAAATTATGAAGCAACAGTGGCTCCACTGGTGGAATTTACTAAAGCAGATAGAGCTTTTGCGTGGTCGGAAAAATGTGAAGGGGCATTTAGAAAAATTACAGGATGCTATTTTGGCAAAGCCAGTGATAATTGCTCCAGACACAAATACAAAATTCTTCTTATCCACAGATGGCAGTAAAGTCGCGATTTCGGCAATTTTACTTCACAAGGTAAATGGGAATTTCCACGCGATTCAATATTACAGCAGGAAATTATCTAATGCCGAAAGCAACTACACAAGCATAAAATTAGAGCTATTTGCAATACATATTGCACAATACCTACTGGGGAGGCACTTTACCATATTAACTGATGTAAAGTCATTAACATATCACATTAAAATGGAAAAAAATTCTGATATAGTTGCTAGGTGGCTCTTAAACCTATAAAACTTTTCTTTTGACCTGCAGTATGTAAAGGGGGAAGCAAACCCGAGTGACTGGCTATCTAGACAAATATTCTACGAGGAGCGAACCAGCGAACTCGTAAACACTCATATAGACTCAGATGACAAGCTATCGGTAACTAAAATTTTAAAGGGACAAATGTGTGATGAACAATTAGCAGAAATAAGGAGAGAATTAGTAAATCACAGGCCACGCTCAGAACACCACAAGAAGTATCACATTGATAAGGATACAAAATTAATTATGTACAAAATTTAAAAAAAAAACAAGAAAGATCAATCATGCTTAAAGCATTGATTATGAAACACTTTCCAAATTCAATGCAATTTTATTTAAAAAAGTCGAAAATGCAATACATTCCTCGGTAATATTTTAAAACTTATCACAATACTACATTGATTTATTATATTTGAAAACTTAAACCTTCATTGAAAAAAATGAACTTCATACAAATGACGGCATTGAAATATAAATTGCCTAGTTTAAATATCTCTAAAATGCAATACATTCCACTGTAATATTTTAAAAACTATCATAATACTACGATAATTTATTATATTTGAAAACTTCATCGAAAACAACTGAAATTAACTCAAATGACGTCATAGAAAAAATAACAAGCCTTGATCTCTCTATAAAAACAGGATTTCAATCATAACTTTCGCCCATTCATTTCATTCATCACAATACATAATAATTTATTTTATTTAAACATTTTATCTAAGACCATGGAGCTACAAATAATTAAACTCCATGCTTAAAACTTCATCGAAAAAAATCGTCCTTCTCTTTATAAAATCAATTAATATTTCATTCATATCAGCCATGCAGACTCCATGGACTAAATTATTTTGTGTTGAAAAAATGCAGGAATTCTAATACAACTCATTCTACATATTTTGCTGTTTACACTTTACATAGGTGAAAATAGGCTTAGTTGTAGAAATAATCAAATTTAGATGAGCATTTGAACTCAAATATATTGTCATTGCGTTGTTTCAGTATGTAGATGCACTGAATTTAAGCAAAAATAAAGTAGTTTTAGGACGGATACAACACTCAATATGAATTAAAAAGAACTTTAAAAAATCACGACTTTGAAACAAGATGGATGCCATATATCATTTTGAAGTGGGTCATGTGATCGTTTCATATCATGGTCACATGATCGTTTCATATAAGAGGTGTAATTATTATTTTAATTTTTATTTAAAAAACTACTGAATATATTTCGCGATTTTCTTTTTATATATTTTATGGAACAATTTGAATATTATCTAAAATTTTCGAAGCAATTTGTGAATTTTAAATCCGCTTAAAAAATGTTTGAATAATTAGGTCCCATAGGGCTCAATGTATTTCATTTTTTCAACCCGGGTTCAATCCAAAACTAATTGGGTGATATTATTCATTTATATTCCCGTAGGTCCTACAGACCGTCTGAACAACATACTAAAATTTCATTTTGATTAAGTTATTTTTACGGCAGTTATCGTGCTAACGGACAGACAGACAGACAGACAGACAGACAGAATGAACAAAGTCATAAACACTTTTCAACTTTGTTGTAAAGTGCTAACAAAGAAAATAAATGGGAAAACAATAACAAAATCTTAATACCGAACTCGATAAAACATGAAGTGTTGAAACAAGCACATATCCCGCATTTCGGAGTGGAGCGTACATATCAATTATTACGTCGAAAATTTTGCTGGAAAGGCGCATATGAAGATGTCAATAATTTTGTAAACTCGTGTGATACATGTTTAGCCTTCAAAAATAGAAAAATGAAACCAATACCATTTCAAACGGTACCTAGAGCAATAAAAGCAGGTTCAATTCTGGCGATTGACATAATAGGCAAATTCCCCAGATCAAACGAACAACACTGTTGCATAGTAACCATGATAGATCATTATTCTAGATATCTAGAAGCTTTTCCCAAGAGAGACATATCTTCCAAAACTATAATCAGAGTGCCAATAAATTATTGCTCAAAGTGGGGACTATACACTCAGACAATGGGGGGGGGGGCTTTTGCAAGCAATGAATTCAGAGAATTTGCTAAAACAAACGTTATTGAGTTGAGGAAAACCAGTGTATATAAACCAAGCTCAAATGCTGTAAACGAAAGATCAAATGGAACTATAATATCTAGCTTGGCATGTATGGCACAACAAACCTTCAATTGGCACAGAGTCTTACCATATATCAAATTATTTTACAATTCTACACTCTCAGCGACTACAAAATTTAGCCAGCTATGTTATTCATGACAAGGCAACTCCGATTACCGAACGAAATAAAAATGCACGAAAATATAGACACGGACTATGCAAACATTGATTTAGATGAAGCAATAAAAGAGAAAGATGTAAATATTCACCTCACCACCGTATGATTTAACTTTTGTACCATATTGCAAATCCTTACCTCAAGTCCCTACCTTGGAATTATCCATAACACCCCCCTTAAATTAATAAATATTTGAAAACGACATTTATCCGTTTTGATTGTATTCGATGATACACTTTTTAGCACGAAATTTCAAGTCCCTACTTCTTGTACTTGGAGTTTCATGCCAATTCGGCAATTTAAACGTTATTTTTATCTGTGAAACCCCTGAAATAAAAAATATCTGAAAATGATGAAATTACCCATGTAAAAATATGCTATCTACTTCTAATGTTTTATTAACAAAGCAGAATATAAAATTTCATGAAAATTTATGATTTTCCGTGCAACCTATATCGCACATACGAAATCGATTGCAGACAGACAAACAGACAGACGACCATTGCTTCCAAAATATTCAAAACATGTTCAGGGTGACCTAAAACATATATTGTCATTAAAATATCGAAATCGAAAACTTTTGTGAAATCAATATTTTCTCAAAACTGCGTATGAGGAATTAAAAATCCGTTACAAAGTTGTAGATTACCTAATCAGTACCAACCGACACCAGGAATGCACGACTTTCGTATATGGAAAGTAATGCACACCTGTCAAAAATTATGTCATCAGAGGCTGTACCACCATGGCACCTGCAATGCTTCTCAAATTACGCTGTAATATTCATTTTCAAATTCAAATGCGCGTTGTTGCTGATATTGGACATTTTTAACAGACTGTACATCAGATTCCTGTGCATGTAAGTTCTTTGTAATTCTTCAATATGACAGCAATTGTCCAATAACTATGTTATGCCTACTGTGACTTTTGTCGATTCCTACTAATTTAACATGCAATTTTTCATCTTGCATCAATCGTTATAAATCTCCCATTGTCTTGTTTTATTCACACTTTATAACCATTTTATGTTATGCACGTGTTTTTATTTCTTGCTAATCTATTTTTTATACCATATGTCTGGCGCAGAATATCCTATTTGGATCTTGTGCCAAAAAACCTCTTAATCAACCAACCAAAATCCTACTAATTATGCAACGCTAATAAGTACAATAAGTAAATTTCCTTTTGTCCAAAGGATAAGGAAAATTTCAGAAACGTATATAAGCATTATTATTGTGTTTATTTGCGTTTATATACGTTATTCAAGTTTTCCTTAATGCTCTACAAGTTTTAGACTGGCTGTTTTTGTTTATTTCTCTAACAAATATTACCTTCCAGGGGTAATAAAATTTATTTTAATAGATCGCATTTTTTCTCATTACTATATAAAAACCTAACGCGTCATAGACGTTTCTTTATAAAGCCATTTTGTATCATTTTTTATATATGTGCACGTTTTATTTAAAATAGTCATGCATATAAATATTGAACAATACACAACAAATACACTATATGATCAAAAGTGTCCGGACACTTTGGATGTTAGACTGTTTTTCGAATTTCTAAAAACAAATACTTACCAAAGTGTTTGTTCTGTAACTTTGCCGATGTGAAGTACATGCTGGAACGCACACTTTAAAGTAAAGTTTCAGTGACTTGTGCATTTAGGGGACCACAAAGATATCGAAAAACGGGATATAAATATTTTTCCATGACATATATTTTATGATCATCCCGTATCATAAAAAGCTGGAAATGATTTGTAACTTTAACAAAATAGTTAACAAACTTTGTCCAATGTGTATAAGCATTTTCTTAAAACAAAACCGCATATTTATGAAGATATAAACGTTTCTTAAAAAACAAAACAAATTTTGTTACATGTTTTTTGCTTACAATATCCATAGGTTTCAATCAAATTTCACGAAACTTACAGAACATTTGTCAACGTCCAAGAAAAACATTATATTTCCATTGAAAATTAAAGTATTGAATATACGATGATATATAAACATTTGAAGAAACTAAATTTTTACTGCGCAGGCGCCAAACATAACAATAGTTGTCTTTCATGATTTTATAGTGAATACTGTGGGGCAACTTCTATAAAATATCCACTGGAATATCGTAAAAATTCACGAAGATATCGACGATATAGTGATCAGTTTTTCTCTGACTCTCTGAAAGTTCCTGGATGATAAGGGGTTTCCACAAATTGACATTTTACAAATACGTCGGACACCCCTGTTCTGTAAATGAACTAGTCCAATTTTATGCAAATAATGATCAAAAGTCTCCGGACACCCCTGTACATGGTTGATTCTGCCAGTGACGTCAAATTTCTAGCTGCCAGACAAGTATAAAAGAAGTCAGATGAGTTAGCAAATTTAATATCAAAGCCAGAAAATTAAATTGGGAGGAAAACGCAAGCTAAAGGAGTTTGGTCGTGGTGATTGGTTGTCACCGCTGTGGAAAATTTGCCCCACATCGGTGGCAGAGCTGACTAGTATTCCTTTAAAAGAATGGCGTGCAATTCTTGCTGCAACATTCCAGAAACTAATGGATAGCTTCCCTGATAGAGTTGCAGCCGTCATTGCAGCAAAAGGTGCTCCACTTCATATTAATCTGTGACTTTTCTGAAGGATTATCAATTTGTAATTCTGATCCCGTTCAAATTCTAAGTTATACTTGTCTACTCGTAATCGACTCTATGCCCCCCACCACATTCAAGTCTTCAAAGTTATCTATGATGCCATCCTTGTGAAATGCATGCTTGACTGTTTTTTCGAATTTGTATTTTTCGGGCAATGTTCTTAACATTTTAAGAAATTTGCATTTATTTTTAGGTCTAATTGCATTAAGTATTAGCCTATTCAACTTACTAAGTTCAGATTATATTTTATATTTATTTATGCATATTTACTACGTATATGGTCTATATATGAATGATCCATGTTTGCTTTTCATATAGCCACTGATGAAGGGTGTACGGCCGAAAGCGCTCTGGCCTTCTTTTTTAAAACAGTGAGCGTCTTTAGGGTGTTTTTATCAAATGACCTTCTGTCTAACGAAGTTATGTCCCTAATTTATGCATTTGAAAGTGTTATGTTTACGTTGTTTTGACGGCGAATAATGAAATGTTAATGCAATTTATAGTTTCCACTGTGCAATACTGGGAATTGGACGTTTTATAAAACCGTCGCTGATTTACACAAATTATGTGAATTACCACCGCTGCCAGGACAGTGCAAAGATTTTCAGAAACTCCTGGTTGGTTGTTGACATTTTTTCTGTTTTTGTTGTTATTTCTTAACACATTTAAAACTGTTAAGTTTACGTTCTTTTCACTTCTAGTAATAAAATGTTACTACAGCTTATGACTTCCATTGAGCTGTGCACAATGAGATATTGAGAATTGGACGTTTTGTAAAAGCGTCACTGATTAATACAAATGATGCGAATTACCACCAAAACACTGCAAATTTAATTTAGAAATGTAACTCTCATGGTTCTTTGTTGACTTTCTTTTTAATTTTATTGTTAATTTTCAACACATTAAAAATTGTTACTTTTACGTTGTTCTTACGGCCAGCAATGAAATGTCAACACTATTTATGGTTTCAACTGCGCTAATCACTATGAGTTATTCTCAATTATACGTTTTGTGAAAGCGTCGCTGATTCATACAATTGACGTGAATTATCACTGCTGCCAACGCATGCAAAGGAGTCCATAAAATGTAACTCGCACTGTCGATTGTTGACTTTCTTTCCACGTTTGTTGTTAATTCTCATCACATTTGAAAATATTCTTGTTTTTACGGCTAGCAATGAAATGTTAACGCAATTTATGGTTTCTACAGTGCTGATCATAATGAGATAAAATAAAGTGGGATTGGATTAGCATTTCGTAACTTTCCAGCTGAAACCATAACCGCGAGAAATAGATTCATTTTACCAGCATAAATTTAGAGCACATATTTTCAAACGTCTAAATCTCACATGTGATCCCTTTCTAGAGAATCGTGAATAAGAGAAGTTATTTTATGAACATATTTTATATCCCTATTCATAACTGGAAAGGAGCCTTATACTTCCATTTTCTATAGGAGCAAAAGCATGGGCCAAGATGGCTTAATACTTTTGTTTTAATATTACCTAGTATTTATTTCATATCTGATGGTCATGAGTTTCTGAATTTATCTCCTGATTAAGGCAAATGTATGTTAATCGCTACCCCAGCCCGCGACGTAAATATACTTATTTAAATTCGTAAATCAATATGTGGATTTTTTAAAATAATTACTTCTAATTTCTAATACCAAACAAAGCAATTATTGATTACATAAAAGAAAGATAAATAAGAATTTTTAAAAAAGAAATCGTGTTTAAAATGAGTTTTACTATATCTTAACTTATTTAGAGTCATTCTATTAGATAAGCCACTCACGTGTCAAATTAAACTCGTATTGTAATTAGATCTTGAAAAACAGAAAATCAGTGTTTTCTATAAAGAAATATTTCTTCAGAGATTTTTTTCATTTGTTTTCCACATTCTATTTTTAAATCTTGAAGCATGTTTTGTTTTTACCTCTAGTGATTACAATCAACATTATTAAAGTTATTTTTTAAACTGTTACATTTGGTAATAAGTGTGTTATGCTTAAGGTATTATTTGAAGTAATTTTTTATGCAATTCATTTGAATTTGAAGTGACCATGAATATTATTGGGCCACGAATTAATTCGGATATATTAACAAAAATTTAGAACTAGACAGAATTATATTAAATTCTGGCGAAATCTGAAATGTATTCGAAATTTTGCATTTTCTGAACAGGGCAGCATATCTGTCTGCTTATCTTCTCTCTGTGGCCATTTTTTTGTGTAAATGATTGCTGCCTCAAATATTAATGCATGTTCAATAAAGTTTACATCCGGTTTTGTTATCAAAAAGGTGAAACTATAAAGAATATTTATTTGATCTGTACGAAAACTTTAAAATTACACGAAATTTTATACTTTTTTAAATGACAGTATATAATAATGTTTTACATAATTATGCAAAAAACGGGTTATTTATGGCTTACGAAGCGAGCTCATCGAGCAGGGGGCGGAGACCCTGATTGTACTAAAAAGAGTAATTGAAGGATTACTGGAAACATAACAACAGAATCCAAAATGTGATAGTTCTCAGGCAAAAAATATACACTCTACTCATACACACTTTGTAGATCTATAAGCCAGAATCTATTGCACATTTCCCTGCTATAATTATTTTTAAATGCTGGCATAATGTTTGCTTATTTAAACTATAAGAACATTAGGTTTCAATTTACTGTCGCAATAAAATACTTATTTATTTTCCTGCTCCAGTTAAACCTTCAACAATTTTTCGCTGCACAAGATGTGTCTTCTTTAGAACCTGACATATTTAAATCACCAGTGAAAGCAAAAAATTTTCACTATGAATTTTATTTCACGCATTTTAGAATCTGTGGGATTTTCACTTGCACCATTTGTGTGATTATTAACATTTTGCCTTTTGTAGACAAAGGGAACATTTCAGACGGGCACAGATGTTAAAAGTGCAAATTTGTCATAATTTTGTAAGTTTGATACTATTGACTAATAATATTGATAACTTTTTATTTGATACTATTGGTAACTGCTTCGAACGATGATCAAACTGATTGAGTAATACACACCAAACATTTCGATATGTTTTTTCTATCTCTTAAAAGCTGTAAAATTCATAAGTTCAAACTAGGATCAAACCGCGAATCTTCGAAATGTACAGACTTAGCTCTGTCCATTAAGTAACTGGAACTAATTTCTAATCCCTTAAAGGGAAAGTGAACATCACCTGAACATTTCCGTCTGAGAAATCACCTTATTATCATAAATTATACACATACTAGTCTCCTCTGCATCGGGAACGTTTGATTTCAACATCATTGTCGTAAATCGTAAGGTTCATGGAAATATAGGAACTTGATATTTTTCAATCATCAATAATCGCTACGTCTGACCCAACTCAAATCCCAACCAGGTTCCGAAATACGACTTTTCAAATTGGTCAGGAATAGCTCTACTGAGTTACTGACAAGGAATATTTTTTTCACAGTGTAAGGGAATCCTCAACTGCATATAGGAGAGTATGATAAATTGGGATAAAAATTGGTAGTTAAATTTGAAAAACAAGTAAGATCCATCACGCACAAAGCATTAATTACGAAACACTTTCCAGCTGAAATGCAATTTTATTTAAGCATCTCTAAAATGCGAAACATTCAGCTCTGATATATTTTAAATTATCACAGTTCTGCAAATTTTTCTATACAAGGGGGCTCTGCGTTCTGCTCGCACAACCTCCTTGGTGATCTTTACCCCCTACTCGCTGAACTCGTTCCATATCTATATTTCCAAAAAATCCTACTATCGAAAATATCTTTTCTAGCCCTGCCTATTTTCCGCAGGAGGGAAAAGCAGGGATTTTTCTTGTCCCAGGGAAATGAAAAACTGGATTCCTTGATCATGAGCTCGTTTCGCTAGTTTAAATCGATGAACGGTTTATCATCGAGTTATTTCATCGAGTTATCCTATTATTTCTCTCTAAATGTAAAAAATTTCATATTTTCGTATGCTATAGTTTTACGGTACCAGACACAGAAATCACTAGACGCGCCGATACAAAAAAAAGTTAAATTCATTAGTGCATAAAATATAACATATCTCAAATATTACAGCGAAAATAATAAAAAGTGGCTCCGTCCTGCAAAAATTCACCCATGTAGGTGCAAAACTTGGTCGTCTTGTTATTGTTAGTCTATCTAGGACGCGAACTCGCAGCTCAAATATTTTGTCTTTGAATTTGACGTTAAATATTTCTCAAACTACAATATATATCAAAAAACGTTTATTTCAGCGTATTCCTCAAAGATTTTCTACAAGTATACCAAATTTTATAGTTTTATATGCAATAGTTTTTGCGGTACGGAATAAAACCCCGAGAAAGGAGAAATTTTTCAAACAGCGGCGGCGGCAGAGTCAGCTCAGCTACTTTTTGTTTTAATACAGATTTGAAAACTCGAAATTTCAGCAAAAGAAATGAACTTTATTAAAGTGACTTCATCAAAATATAAATCGTATAGCCCTGTATGAAATGTAATAAATATTTCATTCATATCACTTTTATTCCCGACTCCAGATCTAAATATATTTGCGTGCACAAATTTCAGGAATTCTTATACAACTGATCTTACAATCACTTGCTTACATTCTGAATCCACTAAAATTAGGCTTTGTTGTAGAAATATTCAAAGTTTGATGATCGTTTAAACTAAAAAATATTATAATTGCGTTGGAGCAGAATATCAATCCGCAGAAAATAAGCAAAAATAAGGCGATTTTCGGACGGACGCACCACTAAATATAAATGTAAACGAACTTTAAAATTGATGATTTTTACACTGTAAAAAAAGATGGATGCTGTATTTTATTTTGAAGTGGGTCACATGATCTCTTCATATGATATGTATGTAATTATTAGTTTAATTTTTATTTAAAAAATAACAGAACATATTTTACTGAAATTAATTTTTTAAATATTTTAGGTATAATTTGAATATATTCCAAAGTAATTTGTGAATTTT